>CM064970.1:32122054-32386474 GCA_032847665.1 Solanum chilense
AATTTATCAAGCCTTCTTTTATACTAAGGCATCATCATTAACAAAGTGAATTAGGGTTTTCTTTCAAGGTTTTGGATTCAATAGCTTCATCATGCTTAGTTTATCATAATCACATAATCATATTCATGCAAGCATACAATTAAGCATATAGAATTGTTTACAATACTACCAATACATATTATTCGCTATTAAGAGTCTACTACGAATAACGTAAAACAACCATAACCTCCCTCCACCGAAGAATTGGAATCAACAAGCAATTTCCCAAGCTTTGATTTCCTCCCTCTTTGATCGACCAATCTCTCTCTCTCTTTCTGTTCTTTCTCTTTTTCTTATTCCAAACCCTCTTCCTTTTACCCTAATTAGTATATAATTAAGAATAAAAGATGGCAATAATAGCCCACTAATTAACTTAAGGTTACCTCTTTTAACCCCCAAGTAATTAGACTTATTAATATTAACCCTTTAACTTTATAATTAAGGAAAGAATAGTCCAAAACGTCCTTTAAAACGTGTAAAGAAATCTGATTCTGACTGGGCTTACGCAACCTGTGACGGCCCGTCGTGCCTGCAACGGTCCATCACGCAGGTCGTCGCAACCTCTTAACATTCCATTTTTCTCTAAGGATTTTGTGACGGTCCGTCACACCTGTGATGGTCCATCCTGCACTTCCGTCATGACGTTCAGAAACTCGTTCCCCGTACCAAATTCTCAAGAGTTGAAGTGTTTTGCAACGGAAGCTCACGACGGTCCGTCGTGTCTGTGACGGTCCGTCCTGCAGGTCCGTCACAATTTACAGAGAGTCGATTTTAGAACAAAATTTTTAGAATTCTAAGTGTTCTGGGACGATACACCCTCGACGATCCGTCGTGCCCATGACGGTCCGTCGTGGTGACCGTCGTCTCAGCCAGTTTTTCCAGAAATAAAATCTGCTGCTCAAAACGACTAAACAGGTCGTTACATAACCCTACATAGGATACGTCGAACCTCTTAGTTACCCTAGTTAGTCCTTACTTCATTGCTTCATTATACTTTATGGAACACTAGTGGTCAAAGTAGAACCAAACATGAACATAATATCTAGGTGGATCTACTAGCTAGTATTTCTATGGTGGAAATATATTTTATAAATCTTGGGGGATGTCATGGAAACATCACTTTATGCCCTTTTTCGAATATGAGGGTATCCACCCCATTAGTACTATGGTGAAGCCTACCCTTCCCTCTTTGGGAAGGCACCACCTCTCATCATCAAGTTAACATGGTGCTAAGCTAGAGTCCCTTTTAAAATTTCATTCATTAACAATCATTACTTAGTCTTAGGTCAAAGGTTTATTCCTTATATAATTATCATCATAGATCAATAAGAATTGCATGAGTATTTTCCTTTCGTGACAATTCATACATGTGAGGTTAGAACATTTACATAGTCACATCATAATATGACACATCCGTAAGTTATCACAGTCCTTATAACATTTACATCTTAGCCAACAACTCACAAATCATAGTTTAGGACATTTCAATTCTACATCATGCCTACATCAATCAATCTCATCATAAGGTATACATCAATATGACTTCTTCAATAAACATAGGTAATCATAATTGAAGTAAAGGGGTTTAGAGCACAAGACTTACCACGTCTCCTTCAAAAGCCATCATCCATGGAATTAAGATCGACTATCAAATTCAACCCAACAATGGGTGTTATGCCATCACACATTAGTAATTAATAGAATAGGTAGGTCAATTCCATCATCACTATAAAAATTATATTCAATTCATAACCTAAGGATAGGGTAATAGGGTTCATCATGAATTCTTCAAGAAATAGATTCTATACCAGCAACACATTACTCTAGGTAGTCAATGAATGAATAAGAATAGATAAAACAAGTCTAACACTCAATACTTTCTTAAATTCCCACCAATTCATAAGCAAGATGCAATACATGACAAATTTATTGAAGGAACATGATCTACACGAAATTGCATCAGTTAATCAACAATCTACACATAATTATTCATAGGCAATGACAATTTATAATCGATTTGATGATTAAAAGAAAATCGATTAGAATTGCAAAATCCCATGGAATTGGGTAATTTAGAAATCAACTTTGAAAGGACCTCCTTGGGAAAAAAATCCCAAGTGTGACGAACCCATACCTTAATGAAGATTAATCCACAAAATTGAAGTGAAATCCTAGAGAAATTTATTTTCTTCTTCAAGCTTTGTTATTCCCTCAATGGAAGATTTTGGGAGAGATAAAGTATAGAGAGATGAGAGCTTTTGGGTTTTGTATTGGGAATTTAGTTTAGGTTAGTGAAAAATGACTTAAAACTGACCCTTATGCTATGGATAATCACCCCCTAAATTACCTAAAAGACCCCTCACTTAATTGGGTCATTTTTTATGTCAAAATGCTTAAAATACTATATGAACAAATCTATGAAGTAAATCAGCGTCGCGAGGCTGGTTTCATTTTTTTTTTAAAATTCAGCTTGAGGTAGTGAGCCTAGTTGAGTGAATACGTCGCGAGGAAAATTATTCCAAGCTGTGTGTCAGCTGCGCGTTGCACAGTGACTTCCTAATCTAGGCTGCCGTGACTGCTTTGGCAGCCTGCCTAACCATTTTGGGGTCCTCCTCAAGGACCCTTAGGGTAGTACTTGGGCAGTCGTTATTGAATATTTATACCCTATATACTAGATATTACCTATTAAATGCCTTTTTACAAAAATTTAGACTTTATTTGACCATCGAAATCCTTCACGAAACATAGGGACATCAACTAGTTAAACTTAGCTAGTTTAGGGACATCAAGGTTGTTTCTTTAAGTCTTGGCACTAAAACTTCTTGAATGAATTTTAAACATTACTTTAGGACATAAAACAATATTATCAACCTTAGATCAACTTGTGAGGCTCTAGCTTAGGTCATGACTTTTCGGAGTTTTACACCAAGCTTAATTAGTAGCCTGTCAATCCCAAGACATGACAACTAAAGCCAATCGGGAGGTTGTACCTAGTGTTCAACAAGATTCTAGTACCACGGCTTCCCGATTGAGAGATTTCATGAGGGTGAACCCTCCTATGTTCTATGGGTCGAAAGTTAATTAAGATCCCCAAGACATCATTGATGAGGTCTACAAGATTCATTATGTCTTGTTGTTTACTTCGAATGAAAAGGCCAAACTAGCTTCCTACAAACTCATGTAAGTATACAAAACATGGTACACCCAATGGAGAGATAATAAAGCCTTTAGAGAGAGTCCTATTACTTCAGAAATATTTAGAAAGCCTTTTTCCTTGATTGTTTCTTTCCATGGGAAAAGAGGGAGGCGAAAGTAGAAAAATTCATCAACCTTCGTCAAGGAGGTATGAGTGTGAAGGACAACTCCTCAAAGTTTACCATGTTTTCCAAGTATGCTCCATCCTTGGTGTCTAACCCACGATATTAGATGAGTCTCTTCATCACGGTAGTGTCCGATAATTTGGTTGAAGAGTGTCTTTCGGTAATTCTCCATTACAATATGGATATTTCAAGGTTGATGGTTCATGCACAACAATTGAAAAGACTAGAATCAAGACGAAGAATAGGCAGTTCAAAAGGGCCAAGTTTTATGAGGGAGGTAAGTCCAAGGGGAGGCTTGACATTCGAGAGAATCGTAGGTTCAATAATAGGTTTACAACAATGTTCATTCCAACCTTTCCAAGGCTTACAAAGAAAGGCTATCTAACGCTAAGTGTCACGACCAGAAAGTACCCCCTATAAGTTAGAAGGACCCTCGTTTCGTGACCGGTTGAGGTCTTGTACAAGCCCTTTAACTAGTATTCACACCATAAGACATTAATAGATGTGCAGAATTTAAACTTTTCACGAATAAATAAATAAAAAGAAAACCTTTTATAAATACTTAAGAAATATTATTATCAGAAGCATAAAGAGGACACACTTTATCTTGAGAGGATTTTTCCCAAGCCTTGCTTTCTAGACTTCAACCTTTCTTCAAAACTATAATTAGATTGTAAAGAAAATGTATGGGGTAAGTACAATTAATGTTCTAAGAATGGCATATGGAAAATTATTCGAAAAGGGACATTTTAGAAAAATAACATTTCATGCAAATTAAGTAAAACATTCAAGAATATAAAAGCAAAACGTCATACAGATCATTGAACACTTATAGAAGAATTTTCATAAATTTAACCAAAATAGGAATTTACAGCAAACACCAAAAAACATACAGTGAACTCATTATCCCTAAGAGTTTCCCTACCTCGAGATTATCCTAAGACTCACTAAAGTAAGACATGAAGGAAGTATGCATATGCCTGCTTCAATACACACAAAAGCAATCCTCAAGACTACGTCTTTCGTCTTACTCAACTAAAGAGAAACAAGCCCCTCAATCAATGGCACGACATTAAAAGACACCCAAAAAATGACCAAGGTCTTCCCTTTCTGAATGACTACGTAGTTCAATGAGTAGATAGCTTCCCATACCACAACAAACTTTAAGTAGTACATTCTTTTAGAATTGTTTTCACCAAGTCTTCCCCTTCGGAAGGTCCTACCTAGTGCAATTAGTAGATAGAATCCCATACGTCCACCTACCCTATGTGGTACATTCTTTTAGAAGACTTAGTTGAATCAATTCTTTTGTGGGGGTTATCTTAAAAGACATAGACAATGAGATCTAGACATGGAATCTCGATATTAACCCCTATCGGATGAGGGATCCTAACTTGCCTAGAAAGAGTCATTCCTTTTAGATTTTACATGGGTTTCCTAATAGCTACACCTATGCGGGAACATAGTTAACGGATAAGGAGATTTCTACTAAGTAATTCATTCTCCAAAGTACTCATCTCAAGAGGTACATTGGAATACAACATCTCAACTCACGAAGTGTAACCACCTCTTCTTCATATCCTCTTGGTTCTATACATAACCCTCACATATTGTAAACACTTTAAAATTATAGGTTAAGGATAATTAGTTAACACCAGATGTTAAATCACTAATGGAATTAAACCTGTAACCTATCTTCGAAAGCTCATGGGATTTTGTGGGGTTTCTACTAAACACTTTATCTCAACTCACGAAGAGTGTTCACCCCAAAGCTCCCCTTTCGGACGTAGGTTAACTTCATTCATTCAATCAAGTGTGTTTTGTGTGTGTACATTTGAGCGCACCTTGCATATAAGCTTCACTTTGTTCATAAAACTCCAACACATCCTTAGACCTTCATTCATGACATCACTCATCTTACATGCTTAACATAAACATATCATTCCTTTATACATAATCCTTAACATCCTTCTCAAAAAATGTTTCATAAAGCAATTAACAAGAATAACTTCATTCAAGCATACATTCTAGTATACACTTAATCACTTCATAACTCACATTAAAAAATAATAGCATATTTATCATCCAATTTCACATAAGAAACCTTAATAGTCACATTCACAATAAACTAGTAACATTACATTCATAAAATTCAAATAAACACCGCCATCAAGAAGGTGAACCATACCACTCAAGAGCAATTCAAAATAGAAACTAACCTAGATAACCAACTTACCCTTTAATCAAATATTTCATCACCTATAAACTTTTTCTAAATTTTTCACTATAATGAAGCACTTTGGGCAGTAGCTAAACAACAATAACAACAATAAGAAACCAAAGCTTAAAGATTACCAATCATGCTCATTTACCCATTTCTTAAGCCAAAATTACATAAAAATATTTAACATGATTTCATTGAAGTTTTAAACATAAAATTATCAGCATACATAAGAAATACCATTATTAATTCATTAGAAACATTATCATGCAAGACCTGTATCTAGATTTGCAGATAGAAGAAACTAGTTCTCAGAACCCGTTTTAAAAATTCATTAGAAGGTACTCCTTGAATGGAAGAAAGTCCAAGGACGGAAATCATACCTCAAATTGAACAAATAAAAAATATTTTTGATGTATAAAAGACCACCAACATCCCTCCTAGAATTTGTTGACTTCTAGCTTCCATAGAGACTTGAGAGAGATTTCTAAGAGATAGGGGTTTTGGGTTTTGTGAAGAGTGGTCTAAAACTAGGCATTAGGGTTTAGAAATCTTTAATATACAAACATAAACCTAAAATAAATGTCCAAGGTCCTTAAAAGACTTGGGGTGAATTTACCAAACACCCCAAGTCAAGGTAGCCACTTAACAGCTTTTGCACGAAACCTCCACGACACTCAAACGACGGGCTGTTTGTAAACCAACACCCCGTCGATGGGGTGTCGTCAGTTGGGAATGCAGATACGAAATTTGCAGTTTTTCATGCCCCAATAGACGGACCAGGTCAACGGTCCATTGCCTGGTCTACTAGCCGTTGATGGGCACTGCTTTTTGGCAGTTTGGTCCGAGTCTTAGCCTTTCATCTAAGGCCCCTTGTGGGTACTATGTGGGTTCGTACCCTCAAATTTAAAGCCCTAAACTAAGTCATATAGGTCTTAGGAACATCTCATGCAAGTTTTAAGACAATCGAACACATAAAACTCATTCAATCACCTCAAGACACACAAGCTCTATCTAAGACACACCATACAAATGTCATGGACGTTCTTAGACGTTTGACCTTCAAACTTAACCAAATTTAACACACTACCTAAGAACACTAAATTAATTCATTTTAAATTCAAATTAACTCACGAAACACACATGAGGATCTAGTTCACCATAGTTAATTTTGGGGCGATACATTCTCCCCCACTTAGGATAACATTCTTCCTCGAATAACAATAAAACATCAAGAACAACAAGGACTCACTTACAATCACATAACACATTAAAAACATGGTAAACACACTCAAAATCAAAGCATCAACTAACAAGGAGTATCACTCCACACTTATTAAAACACTAGCAATATAAGCAACTCTTGTCAAGCTTAACAAACTTCAAATCTCACCCTTATCCTTCTTTTATGGAGGAAGTACCTTCTCCAACATTAATATGATCATATACTACACTTTTGCACACATCGAAACTTCAATTAAAGACAAAACAATTTTCTTCAAAAATGAGAAATTTCACACTGAGCATTCACTTGTTCATTGTCAATAAATTTCAACCAATCATTCTTTGAGCAATTCCTCAAGAGGGCATGATTACATGAAGTATAAATACCATATAAACTAATCGTATAACACACATAAAACCATAATTCATTCTACATGAAATTTTCATAAAATTAGAACTTCATTACAGTAAATTTAAAACATCACTATGTCACTTACATACAATTTTCATAATGCACCTTCCAAGCAAATTTATCAAGATGACAGGACAATATTACAGACAAAACTATACTAAAATACTCAAAAGAGACTTGGTAGTTTTCACTAAGTGCAATGTGAGAGGAGCATCCCATTCTAACACTCCCACTTATTGACCCTTGAGGATTCTCTTGGACTAAGTACATTATATGTAATTCTACCAAACTTACTCTACCCTACATAGGGTAAAACCATCTTCAAGGTGTAATACTCCAAAAGAACCATTATGCCTCTAACAAGGTAAGAAATCACACTACCCACAACTGATGCACATAATTATTAAACATAGACCTTACAAGTTAAGCATAAAACTTTCCGCTTTGGATTAAAGCCTTGAAAAAATCTCTTAAAAAACTCTTCATTCAACTCTTAGGCACCAATTTCATGGAACAAACACTAAATATTCATATACATTTCCATATTAGTGTAAGCCTACACCAAAATCTCCATCAATCACAAATACAACTACCAAACATTAGTCAAACAAGGGAGTTGCCTTCAACTTCTAATAAATATCGATATTTTCTCAACATTTCCTTATTTTAACACCTTAAATCCTATCTACCATCACCCAACATAATCAAAAGATAATGCATTTATTCTAAAAAGCACATTATTCATTCTTAAAAATCATACTATGCTTATAACTACATCAACATAAAGTTTCATATCACAACACTCCCAACCTCATAATTCACACCTAGACATAAATGTCATCACATCCTAAATTTCAAAACTTACCTTTACATTTACTCTTTTAGACACAATACCATCATAATATCAAAAATCACCTTTTCTCTACCTCAAACATACAAACGTCTCCCCCTAAAAACAATCACACCTAGAAAACCACAAAACAAGGGAACATAAAAGAGAGAGGCATTATGGACTTATGTTCTTGGCACGATTCAAGAGTAATGAAGATAGTGAAACTCTATTGATCTATAGCCTCTTGTCCATAGATGTGTCGCAACTCACACCAATGAGAAAGATACTAGTAGACGTGGCTTGTGAGACTTTTAGACCTTAAACTATTTCACAAAATCATATGCTCAGATACCAAGTCTGTCACAACTAGAAAATACCCCCAAGAAGTTAGGAGTAACTCTCGTTTCGTGACCAGAAGTACTTGACCCTCTAGGGTATTGTAAAATCCCTTTAACAAGTATTCGTTAAATAAGACATAAAAAGTAGTGCGGAATTTAAAATTTTCACAAATAAATTAATAAAAAGTAAATCTTTTGTAAATAAATAAAAAATATCAATGTCACAAGAAAAATTTAACACACAACATTAAAACTTAGGGACACGGCCTTTTACATTGTTATGAAATACATATTAAGTGTTAACAAAAAGAAACTAAGAAAATAGGAATTATGCCCTCGAATAAATGAGGAAACACTTTATCTTGAGAGGAACTTTCCCAGGCTTTGCCTTCTAGACTTCAACCTTCACTACACCATTTTAGGGCTACGGCTACACTAAATATGAGCAACGCTTGAAAACTGTTGCCTAATATATTTTTGGGACACTTTTTAAATGTAGCCTAATTTTTTAACTTTTCACAACGATAATATTGGCAACTCTTAAAAAGTGTACCCTTTAATGATATAGACTACACTTTATAAGCGTTCTCATAGTATAAAATAAATGGCAACAATTATGTATATTTATGACCACACTTTTAAAGGGTCCTAATTTTATAATTGTAAAAACAACAATTTAGAAGTGTGGCCTAAACTTTTTCACTAAAATATTAGATTCCCTCCAACATTTTCAACTCCCCCTCATATTATTTTGGCGAAAAAAAATTATAAAACATTATTAAAAACTTTTTTATCTGGGAATTGGAAAAATAATTGGGGCTTAGAACACAACGCTTAAGAGTAGAACACAACGCAGGTTCTTTCCTATACGAAAAAGCACATAATTTCTCTTCTCCAAAACATCAAATCGAAAAGTAGAAGCTGAAGATCGAACAGAGGAAGTTGAAGACAAGAGAGAAGAGCTGAAAATCAAATGAGATGAGTTGATTCTCTTCTCCAAAATCAGAATAGCTGAGTTGAGTTGAGCTAATGCTGACGAACTAGGGATCGATCGAGGAACCGAAGATCGAAGATTTGAAGCTTAAAACCAATTTCATCAAGCGTAAGTATCAATTTCATACATCTAAAATTCCTTTTCACTCTCTTCTAATCATCTAATACTACAAATAGCCAATTAATTGAATTTTTGTTTTGTGTTTAGAAGTAATTTATTAGTTTGGGATTGTTATTGCTGAAATTTCAATCTAGTGGAAGAAATTGAAAATAATTTGAACGTCAAAATTAGCTCTAGGAATATTGAGCTTAACAAAAAAAAATTCTTTAGAGATACAAGTAAATGAAGACATTATTGTAAACATGGGTAAACCTTGGGAGAATTGAAGAGAACTTATAAACATACCTTTCTTTGCTAATGTGTTTTATTCTATGATTATTTTATAAAAATTATTTAGATAGTGGTAGTCTGGTTAATTGATTATCAGTCCTTTTTCTGCGTAATTTTTGACTTGTTGCTGCTGGTTTACGAAGATGGTGAAAGATATAAGCCTCAAAGAGATAAAAATGATACTCTTGATCAGGAGAAAATCTCCATTGAAGAAGTGTTTGAACACCTGAGATGTTCGCGAGAGGGTCTGCTCCCCCTCTTTAGTTTTTACACTGTCTTGGTTTGTACTATCACTGCATACTGCTTACAAGTATTTGTTGCTCGTATAATTCCTCCACAACGACTGTTTAGGATAATGGTTGCTGTTGCATTATTACTGCTAATGCTTTGAACAAAATTACTATGTAACTACTATGAGACACGCGATATTTATCGAATTAATTCTTCCTCTAGAATTTTACAACTCTTTCCCTATTGCATAACTCATATGTTTGAAATTTACAAGTTGAGTCAGATTCTGGATCATTTTGGGTTCTGTTTGGTGGCTTTGCTCCAATTAGCAAAAAGGTTGCTACCAATGATCATATCGTTCCTGAGAGAACTACTGCTCAACTTTATAGGTAATGTTGAATCTTTTACCAGTAATCACCAGTGTCAAGCAGTTTCTCGTGTTTATGATACTCTATATCAAAGTTTTCTTGATATCCTTGAGAGACCATGTATTGCTGGAAATAACGTCTTTCAATGGATGGCCCTCGGGGTTGTTACTTGTAACTGAATTTTGTATGTCAACCTTTTGTTGTTGGTGGTGGGTGCTAAAGGTGAATTATGTCCTCTTTTGCAGCATTACTGATGGTCAGGTCAATCAGTTGGATGGTGAACTTACAAAATCTATCTTGGAAAATGATAAATTCTATATTTTGGACTGTGGTTCCGAGGTTTTCACTTGGGTAGGCCGTCATACTCAACTCGAGGAGAGGAAAAGTACCATTCAAACAGCAGAGGTAGATCATCCATGTTCTGGTGTGGTATAGTTTCTCATTTCTGAATGACTCAATAATTTTCAGGAATATCTTGCCAATCAAAATAGACCCAAGTCAACACGTATTATCCGGATTATTCAAGGCTATGAGACACATTCATTTAAGTCCAATTTTGACTCTTAGCCATCAAGATCAACACCTGCCCATGAGGACGGACGACGAAAAGTAGCAGGTAGAGTTATTATGTGAGAGTGAAGATTTTGTGTGTTTCTGGTTGGAGTTAGTTTTAACTTTGTCCATGTTAAGCCCTTTCAGCATTGGTGAAGCTACAAGGTGCTGCTGTCAAAGCTACTAGAAAAAGTACTTCTGTCGATGAAGAAGTCCCGCCTTTGCTTGAAGAAGGTGGAAAGATAGAGGTCTGAATCTGATCATTAGAATGTTTTCCATGTCATAATTTGGCCAGCTCAGTCATCACTGAAAATGTAAAATTTGTCAGGTTTGGCGTATCGATGGCAGTGCAAAGACTTAGATACCCAAAGAAGACATTGGTAAATTCTACGGTGGAGATTGCTACATAGTTCTCTACACATACCATTCTCACGAATGAAAATAAGATTATTACTTATGTTGGTGGATTCGAGAGGATAGCATCGAGGTACGAATGTCCTTGCATATAAGGGTCAAATGTGTCTTTATAGAATTTTCTTAATTGAATCATTATTGTGGATTCAGGAGGATCGAGAAATGGCTGCACAATTGGCTAGCACAATGTGCAATTCACTTAAAGGGAGACCTGTGCTGGTATTACTTTTTTTTATGACTGTTTTTCAGTAAAAACCTCAAAATGAAGCTTAATTGTGACATCTACGTTATCCACGGTAGGGTATACCAAGGCAAACAACCACCACAATTTGTTGCAATATTCCATCCCATGCTGGTCCATAAGGTATCTCTCGATATGTCACATAGAGGCTATTTTTGTCGTTTAACGTATAGAATAACCAAGACAAGTTTCTTTCCTTTTTTCAGGGTGGATTAAGCTCTGGCTATAAAAATCATATTGAAGAAAATGGCTTGAATGATGAAACCTATGCTTCTGATACTGTTGGCCTTTTCAGGATATCTGGAACTTCTAGTCATAACAACAAAGCAAATCAAGTCGATGTTGTATGCATGCTTATCGACTCTTTTTGTTTTCCCCTCTTAGGATATTAAGTTGTCAGTGCCTGATAATCTTTTTCTTTATTCTACACTATCTTTCCAATTTAGTCATGCTGCAAAAGCTACGTTATGATATCCTTCTAGTCGTCACTAAAACATGTTCTTAGACTATGTCTAGAAAGATAGGTATCTTTTGTTCTATGTTGAAAGAGTCTTAGTGAGTTGTTCTTATGGATTACGTAAACATCTGTCAAGGATGTAATTTAGGATTCTTTTGAATATATATTGAAGCTGTCTAAATGATAGTCTAATTGAAAATTTATGTTAAACTTTGTACTTATGTATAGTATCTATTTCTCCGTACTGTCACACTAAAGTCTAAGTTGCTCTTTTCATTATGTCCAAAGCTACTATGAACTTTGTTGTAAAGTTTCCAAAATAGAATTTTACAACCTCGATTTCTAAATTAACAGGTGGCATCTTCACTGAACACTTACGAGTGTTTTCTTCTGCAATCTAGCTCTTTAGTATTCATTTGGCGTGGAAAGCAAAGTACCCATGAGCAACAGAATTTAGCAGCAAAGATTGTGGAATTCTTGAAGGTGAGGCTTTTATCGAAGTAGAAAAAAGGCGCTCTTTGTCATTGTTATCCCAACTAACATACCCTGTGTTTATCCTAGTTTATGCTTCATTAGGCTAATTTTGTTTGGTCTGTTTTATTCACAAACTCAGCCCGGAGTGACCGTGAATCACACTAGGGAAGGAACAGAAAGCTCAGCTTTCAGAAATATGTAGAGCTGTCTACATCTTTGGAAGGGTTATCCACTTATGTTCCATTGTATAAAGTCACAGAAGGAAATGAACCATGCTTCTTTACAACAATTTTCTCATGGGATCCTGTAAAAGCTACTGTAAGTGACTAAAGCTCTCTCTCTCTAATTATATCGTTTAATTTGGTATGAAACTTGGAAGATAAGATGTAGAGCTTCATTTGTCAACCTCACGAGAGACATATCGTAAAAATAATAAGTGAAACTCATTAGTCATTTTAGCAACTTTTAACACTTTGACTTGCGTGTTTAATCAGGCACACGGAAACTCATTCCAAAAGATGGTTATGATACTCTTTGGATTTGGTCATGCTTCCGAGGTAATTTATCTTGTTTTTCCATTACTATAATCTCATCTAAGTTACATGAATCATACAATGGTGCAAGAATGAGGCATTGTTTTCCATATCATTTATTAGTTGCTTGACAGTAGCTTTTCATATCATCAACCGAGTTTCATAACACAAGACTTCATTAGTTATTCAAGAAGTTTAGACCTTGTACTCTATATTTCCGAATCATAGAACATTACTATAGTGTTGTTATTCCAAGAGAGAATCTTGAAGACCTCCCCTCCATTAACATTTGTTATGTTCTTTGACGTTTAAATATGGGAGGAGGGAAACCTTTGACATCATTAGAACAACAATCACAATTTTCTTCAAACCATAATTATAACACTGCAACCTTGAACTTACCCTCATCTCCCCAGTCATTGACTTTCTTTCATTGATAAGATTGCTTATTTTTTGTCTTGATGTTTTGGCTTATAATTCTATTCCTAACTCTTCAAATACAAAGCAGGCTACCATCACCTGGAGAATCATAGTTTCATACATATGATAACATCAGCTAAGAATGCACCGTAGATGATGAGAAACAGACAAATTTTTTGTTAAGAAAATGTCACCTTAACAATCCATAGGTTTGTCTTGCCTAATTTTGATAATTTCCTTTCTTAGTACTCTACTTCTGTCATTTACCATCCAAAAGATTAACTAGCACAGTCTTCACTCATTTTTTCTAGCCTGTTATTTGAAGCAGAAGATATATTTCCCTAGATATAATGTGGGCAAGATAGCTATATAAAGTTTACTCTTCTGAGAGAGATATAAGCTTATAAATTTAATTGTAGATGGAGAACTACTTTAATATCTTGGAACTTAGTTTGATAAACAAGGTTTTTGAACAATTGCTGGCTGTTACTTCATAATTTTGACATATTTATTCAACAATAAAATAGAACTATTAAGGTTATGAATCCATCCTTTATTCAAGTAGTGTCAAAAATACATCTCAGTAATTTGATTTTCTTTGAACAATACAGTATGTAGTTTTCGATGTTCCTTAGTAGTAAGTACCCTTTGCAAATTGAGCAATATTACCTCTAAACAGTAAATTGAGATTAACAAAATTAGTAACCTAGAACAAGTAGTGAATTACAGATATCTAAAGCATGAATGGTTATATAATCTACTGCAATCTGGACTTCTTACCTCTTCAATAAATTTTTCAATATGGAACTTCTTGCCTATTCTATAACCCTCCAATATTTTAACACTCCCTCCATTTTAGTTTCTTCTCAAAATTGTAGTCCTTTCCCTAAGTTAGATTTCGTGAAATTACTGCACACATAACTTTATTTCCTTGTAGTTGCATGCACTAATTAGGTAATATACGCTTAGAGACATCCCCTTTTACTCGACATGATTTACATCATCTGCCACCTATATCTAGAAGTATTATTATCACTAAGTCACATGTTTTTTCAAAGATTTGGAAAGACACCCTCTTTTGATCTTTTACACTGTAATAGATTTTGAATATAAGTAGCTAAATGATCAATATCTTCCCGTGTTTTATTTTTGTTTACAGGTTGTAGTTTCTGTTTTGTTCCATATTTGAAGTATGTTTTGGTTAATACAGAAAGTGTAGGAGATAACGAGCTTTTCCATCTTCTTCGAAACTCTAGCAATATGAATTTGTGGGTAATGACTTATCTGATACTTGAGCACAAGGCTAAGTTAGTTCGGTTTTTCCTTCAATACTGAAGAAGGTTCTGCACATTGGACATGCATTTTGTGTGCTCTTTGTTTTCTTTATCACTGTGACTTTGAATCACTGTGTTCTGGTAATTATTATGAAGCTAGTAATCTACTTTGCATTAGCTTTAGAGTATTTCTTGGCAGATATATATCCTGTGCTATTGGGTGCCCAATTGATGGACTAATTTCACCTTCAAAAGAGACATCTGTTGCAAATAAACTTCATGACATGGGATGTTTTGAAATTTTCCAATGAGACACAATAGGAATCACTACTCAAGGTAATATTCTGAAGGATGTATTGCATTAAAATTGAGAGCCAACAACAGAAGACTGCACAAATCTTGTAGTCCTTATAATGTGTAATTCTTACATTGAAATTGTATTTAGATTTGGACTGGTTGTCTTACAGTGAATTCTCTCTGATTATGCAATTCCATTAATTAATTCACAAACTTATAATTTTATTTTAAATGTGCAAAAAAGGCAGGTAATTGTGTTTGAATTTGGCCAGAAGTAAACTCGATATATTGTGGCCAAAGATGAAGAAATTTTTGTATTGTTGTCATATATGTTTGAATGACACTTTTGGATTTTTGGAACTTGTTGATATTAGAGATCTTTAAGCAATCACTTTCTAAGTTTTTGTTGTACATGAAATATTTCTCGAAGTTTATTTGAAATATATAGCTTCAATTTAATGATTAATTAGTTCATTTTGTGTTTTAGGTCACTTGTATGTATGCAAAAATATTATATATATTTGTGCTACATGTAGGCTTATAAATGTTGAAGTTACACTTTATAAGTGTTGCTCTAGATGAGATATAAAGTAAAAATTTATTATTGTTGCTATAGCTTACATATAAAGTAACACCTTATAAGTGTTGCAATAGATGAGATATAAAGTGACACTCTATAAATGTTGCAATAGATGACCAATAACAGGCAACACTTTTTAAGTGTGACCAATAAATCTGAAAAGGCAACGCTTTTAAGTGTAGTCAAACAAAAAATAGGTGTTACTAATGCACGTCTTCAAAGCGTGCCCTTATACCTATTTGGCTACGCTTTATAAGTGTACCCAAAGATGGCAACATTTAAAAAGTGTTGCCTAATGTAAAAGGTTACGCTTCTTTTGGGCAGCCCCTAAAAAGTGTTGCTGAATGTCCAAAAGTGTAGCCTTTTATCAAAGGCCACACTTTTTGCTAGTTTAGGCTACACTTACGTGGTGTTGTTATTGGCCGAAAATGGTGTAGTGCTTCCTTCAAACCTATACTTAGATATTATATAAAATATATGGGGTTAGTAAAAATAATGTACTAAGTATGACATATGCAAAAACATGCAAAAAGGGACATTTTAGTAAAATAAAATTTCATGCAATTTAAGTAGAACATTCGAGAATATAAAAGCAAAACTTCATAAAAATCATCACTTAACACTTAGAAAAGTATTTTCATAATGTTAACAAAAATAGGCGTTTATAGTAAACTCCCAAAAACATACAGTGAACTCTACCAACATTACAGTTAACAAATTAGAACTTTAACTATGAAATATTTAAGGCATTCACAATGAATTATACTATTCAAAATTAGTAGACTTCAAAGGCCAAGCTAAAGAGAAAGTGAACTCATTTTTCTATGAGAGTCTCCCTACCTAAGGATTATCGTAAGACTCATTAAGGTAAGAAATGAAGGAAGTATGCACATGCCTCCTTCAATACACACCAAAGCAATCGTCAAGACTACCCCTTTCGGCTTACTCAACTCGGGAGAAACAAGGCCCTTAACCTATGGAAACACATTAAACAAACCACCAAGGTCTTCCCTTTCGGAATGACTACTTAGTGCAATGAGTAAATAGCGTTCCATACCACCATACCACCGCATATTTTTAGAAGGTTTGGCTCCATGTCTTCACTTTAGGAAGATCCTATGTAGTGCAATGAGTAGATAGCATCCCATACCACCACCTATCCTAAGTAGTACGTTCTTCCAGAAGAGTTAGTTCAATCATTTCTTTTGTGGGAGGTTAGCTTAACTGACTTACACCATGAGATCTACACATGGAATCCCGATAGTAACCCTTATTGGATGAGGGAACCTCACTTTCCTAGAATGAGTTCATTCTTTTTAGCTTTTACATAGCTTTCCTAATAGCTACACCTATGCGGGTGCATATTTAAGGGATAAGGAGATTGCTGCTAAGTAACTCATTCTCTACAGACGAGAGTACTCATCTCAAGAGGTACATAGAAATGCAACATCTACACTAACGAATTGTAACCACCTCTTCTTTATGTCCTCTCGGTTCTAGACACAACTTCTATAGATTCTTAAAACTTAAAAATTATAGGTTAAGGATAACAAATGAACACCACATCTCAACTCACGAAGGGCATTCATCCTGTATCCCATCTTACAAAGCTCATGGGATGTAGTGGGGTTGATTCTAAACATTTCATGTCAACTCATGGAGATTATTCACCAAAAAGCTACCCTTTAGGACTTAATATAACTTCATTCATTCATTTTGGTGTTAGTGTGTGTGTACATGTGAGCACACCTTGAACATAAGCTCCACCTCATTCATATGTAACTCCTATACATTATTAGACCTTCTTTCATCACATCACGCATCTTACATGATTGACATAATCATATAAGTCCTTTATCCAAAATCCTTATCATACTTCTCATAACAAGTTTCATAAAGCAATTAACACGAATAACTTCATTCAATCATACGCCCTACTCTACTTCAATTAATAATTTCATAAGGAATATTGAACAAGAATAGCATATTTATCATCTTATTTCACCTAACAAGCCTTAATAGTGTTATTAAAAATAAGCTAGTAACTTTACATTCATCAAAATCAAATAAACACCGCCACCAAGAAGGTGAACAATACTACTCAAGAGCATTGGGAAATGGAAACTAAACAAGATGACAACTTAGCCTTTAATAAAAGATTTCATAAGCTATAACATTCCATTGGGCAGTAGCTAAACAACAATAACATTAATAAGAAACCAAAGCTCAAAGACTACAAAATCATTCTCATTTAACCCATTTGTTATGACAACATTAAATGAAAAGATTAAAAATGATTTCATTGAAGTTTTAACCTTAAAATAAAAAAAAAATTATAAATGCCATTATTAATTCATGAGAAATGTTTTCATGCATGACCCACACTTATATTTGAACATAGAAGAAAGTAGGTTTGAAAACAAATTTTGAAAATTCTTTAGAAGTTACTCCTTCGATGGAAGTGAGTTCAAGGATGGAAACCATGCCTAAAATTGAATAAATATCAAATATTTTAATGGAGAAACGACCACCAACATCCCTCCTATAACTTCTTGAATTCTAGCTTCCATGGAGACTTGAGAGAGAATTCTAAGAGAGAGGGGTTATGGGTTTTATCAAGAGAGGTCTAAAATTAGGTATTAGGGTTTATAAACAATTAATATGTATAAATAACCCTAAAATACATCTCCAAGTTTCTTAAGAAACTTGGGGTGAATTTACCAAACACCCAAATCCAAGGCAGCCACTTAACAGCTTTTGCAGGCAGCCTCCACGACCCTCAAATGACGGGCCGTTTGTCAACCAACGCCTCATCGATGGGGTGTCGTTGGTTGGAACTGAAGTTCCTAAATTTGCAGTTTTTTATGCCCAATTCGACGTACCAGGTCTATGGGCCATTGGCTGGTCGACAGGCTGTCGATTGGCTCGTCGATGGGCACTGCTTTTTGGCAGTTTGGTCCAAGTCTTGGTCCCTTCATCTTGGGCCCCTTATGGGTCCTATGTGGGGTTGTTCCCGGACGTCAAACCCATAAATTATGTCTTATATATCTTAAGAACATATCATGCAACTTTCAAGCAAAAATAATACATAAAACTCATTCTAGGGAGTCTACAAAGTTGTGTTTATGTAGAGTCTTACTTATGGCTGTGTCGTGCACAAAATCTATAAATAAGAGGTAGGAGTTGTCTCATTTATTTAATTTCATAGATCTTGTGATAAAAACCAATGATGTAGGTGAATCATATCTAATTTTTATATTGTTTTATTATAGCAAAGATTCCGGTTAAGAGAAGGATTAAAAGTATTGGTAAGAGAGTAGATGTGGCTGCCTAAGAAAGGACTAGACAACCACAACCAAGTAAAGTTGTTCAAAGTGGGGCTCATGATGAGTCTCTATCGCAGAGTTCCCAAATGCCTCCATCTTCTAAAGAACTATGGAGGGAAGATGAACCTCAGGAACCCCCTATTGATGCTGCCGAGATAGATTTGAGAAATGCAGTACAATTATTTACTGATATAGTTGTTGGTCATGGTCAAAGGCAAGAAGGTCCAGTTGAAGGTACTAGTGGTGTATATAGAGCAGATGGAACACCGATATGTGAATCATTTAACTTAGACACTCCATCATTCACCTGAGCAGATCCTAATGAAGATCCTTAAGACTTTATAGTTTAGATCAAATGCACTTTTTATATTATGCATGTAGGTTATAAAGAAACACTTGAGTAAGCAACATATAGAATAAAGGGTGTGGTGGCTATATTTTTGTATGAAGCTCGAAAGAAACGTAGGGGAACGGATGCACCTTCAGCTACGTTGAAAAAGTTCAAAAAGGAATTCCTTGACCATTATCTTCCAATGGAGATCCCAAAGGCCCGTTAAAATAAGTTTTTAAATCTCAACCAAGGAGGTATGTTAATGAGAGAGTACAATCTCAAATTCAAATCCTTGGACATATATGCTCCTAATTTAGTAGCTACCATGGAGAATAGAGTTCATTGAATTGTCTATAGATCAGATCCATGTATTGTTAGCGATTGTACCATTGCCCCATTGAATCAAGATATGTATATAGAAAGGATGAAGGGCTTTGCGCAAAAGTTGGCGGATCAAAGGCAAAGAAGAAGGACACAAGAGCCGAAAACAGAGTATTCTAAGAGGGCCATATCCATGGGGCAGTTTACACTATCCCCAGGTAAGGTTAGACCTAGTTCTCTAACAACTACCTAGGTCATCATGTTTCTACTCTATAGCTAGTGCTCCACCGTAGTTTCAAGGATTTAGAGGCAATCAGTTTGGGTACAAAAATGAAAGACAAGTCGCACTAATAGTGGGTCATCAACAGTACGGAAGTACGATCTAATAAAGGCCTACTCGATATCCTTGTAATTGTGTGGGAGGAATCATATAGGTGTATGTAGGTTTGGGACAAATGTTTGTTTTTTGTTTGGCACACTAGGGCATATGATGAGAAACTGCCCACATAGGGGCGTGGGTGGCGTTGCACATCCAACTAGATTACTTGTTTCATCAAACTCATCAACACCTTCTTTGGGTAGGGGGATAAAGATTCCTACTAGTCATGGTAGAGGAGCTAGGGTAGAACCTAGTTCTAGTGGAGGTCAAAATCGCACATTTGCACTAGGGGATCGACAAAATTCTGAAGCCTCGCCGAATATGGTTACAGGTACATTGTCCATCTTTTCACATATTGTATATGCATTTATTTATCCAGGGTATACACTATCATATCTTATACCATTGATTTATGTAATGTTCAAAAGAACACTAGAATTATTAGTGAAGACATTTGAAGTGTCTACACCGATTGGTTGGTTTATTATAGGTAGAAGAGTTTATCGTAATTGCATTGTAAATGTTTGTGAGCGCGATACATTGGACGACCTTTTTGAGCTATACATGGTAGATTTTGATGTTATAATGGGTATGGATTGGTTAGCTTCTTTTTATGCAAAGGTAGATTGTCGATCTAAGATAGTGCATTTCCAGTTTTCAAAAGAGGCAGTCCTCGAATACAAAGTTTATCTAAGGGCGCCAAAAGATAAATTTATTTCTTATTTTTATAAAAATGAGATGATTTTAAAAGGATACGTATCTCGCCTGCTCAAAGTGAAAAATGTAGATGTAGAGCCACCAACCCATCAATCCGTTCTAGTGTTAAATGAATTTCGTGATGTGTTTCCTGAGGATCTTCAAGGTTTTCCTCTAGAACAAGAAGTAGAGTTTGGTATATATGTGCTTCAAAATACTTAGTCTATCTCAATTACTCTGTATAGAATGGCTCCAACAGAACTATGGGTGTTGAAGACACAATTAAAACACTTATTACAAAAAAATATTCATAAGGGCTAGTATGTCCCTATGGGAAACACCAATTTTATTTGTAAGCAAAAAAGATGGATCATTAAGAGTTTGCATCGACTAGCGGTAGTTGCATATGATAAAAATTAAGAAGAAATATCCCCTAACTAGAATTAAGGATTTGTTTGATTAGTTACAAGGTTCTAGGTGTTTTTCAATGATCGACATGAGGTCGAGTAATAACAAAGTGAGGGTAAAGGACAAGGATATACCTAAGACAGCTTTCCAAACACGGTGTGCTCATTTTGAGTTCTTAGTCATGTCATTCGGTCTAACAAATGCACCAGCAACTTTAATGTATTCAAACAATTTTTAGATGTGTTCGTGATAGTGTTCATATATGACATTTTGGTGTATTAAAGATCGTAAGAGGATCATGCTAATAACATGCAGAGGGTTTTACAAATTCTTTGAGATCGTAAATTGTATGCAAAGTTCTCTAAATGTAAGTTTTTCTTGAAATATGTGGCATTCATAGGTCATATTGTATCTGATGAAGGAATAAGGGTTGATAGCAAGAAGATAGAAGCGGTGAAAAAATGGGAAAGACCTACAACGCCTATGGAGATTCGTAGTTTTCTTGGATTTGAAGATTATTATAGAAAATTCGTTGAAGGATTCTCTTGAATTTCTGCATCCTTAGTAAAGTTAACACAAAAAAAGTCAAGTTTCAATTGAGTGATGCATGTTAAATAAGCTTTCAAGAGCTAAATACTAAATTAACTTCAATACCTGTATCGGTACTTCTAGAAGGCACAAAAGGCTATGCAGTGCATAGTGATGTTTTTGGGGTGCGCTTAGGTTGTGGGTTGATACAACATGGTAAAGTTAAAGCCTATGGATCAAGGCATTTGTTGCCACATGAGAAAAATTATCCAACCCATGATCTAGAGCTAGCACTAGTTGTGTTTGCTTTGAAGATATTGTGCCACTACTTGTATGGAGTTGAGGTTGACATATACATTGATCACAATAGTTTGAATATAGATTTTAGCAAAATGACTTAAAACTGAAGCAGCGAAGGTGGCTGGAGCTATTGAAAGATTATTACATTAATATCTTGTATGATCCCGGTAAAGTAGATGTAGTAGCTGATGCTTTAAGCCGTACAATACTACCAAGTACATATGGGAAGTTTCATTAACGGCAAGGAATAACTAAGGATGTATGCAAAAAATCTATTTTGGGGGTTCTCCTTCTTCAATCTCAATATGAAGGGGTTATTGTGCAAAATGCGGCAGAATCCTCATTAGTAGTGTAAGTGAAAGAGAAGCAGTACATTGATCCTATTCTTTTAAAGTATTAGGATAATGTACAACATGGTATAACAAAGGCAATTGACGTATTGCAAGAGGGAGTACATCGATATCAAAACAGATTATGTGTACCTAATGTAGATAAACTAAGAAAGAGGATCATGATAGAAGGACATCATTCATGATACTTTGTTCATTCAGGGTCAATTAAAAAGTATCATGACTTGAAAGATATGTATCAATGGGGGGATATGAAGAGGAGCATTGAAAGTTTTCTGTCTCAGTGTCCAAATTGTCAAAATGTAAAAGTGGAGGTTATATGCAGTGTATAGAATTTCCGATTTGGAAATGGGGCATAATCAAAATTGGTTTGGTCACCGGTTTTCCTCGCTCATTCCGGAAGTTTTAATCCATATGTGTAATAGTCGATAGACTCACAAAAGTAGTGCAATTCTTGCCGGTGAAGACTACTTATACACCTGAAGAGTATGTGAGGTTATACATTAAAAAGATATTTTTACTACATGGAGCGCCAATCTCAATAATATTTTATAGAGGAACTCAGTTCACTGCAAATTTTTTGAAGTCGTTACTAAAGAGTTTGGGAACACAAGTGAATTGATGTACATCCTTTCACCCTCAAATGGATGGCCAGACAGAATGTAAAATTAAGACACTTGAGGATATGTTGCAAGTTTTTATATTAGATTTCAAGGGTAAATGGGATGAGCACCTTCTACTTATTTAATTTTCTTATAACAAAATCTCCTATTCAAGTATTAAAAATGGAACTTATGAAGCCTTATATGGTCGGAAGTGTAGATCACCAATACGCTGGTTCTAATCAGGTTAAACTGCCTTATTAGGGCTAGATGTTGTCCATGAAGCTATTGAAAAATACAAAGTGATACATCATCGGATAGAGATAGCTCAAAGTAGACATAAATCATATGCGGATATTCGAAGGAGAGTACTAGAATTTTGTATAGGGATTGGGTATTCTTGAAAGTGCCTACAACGAATGAGGTAGCGAGGTTTTGTTAAAAGGGAAAGTTGAGTCCACGGTACATGGGTACATATAAGATTATTCTAAACTTCAGCCAAGTAGCCTATAAGTTAGAGCTACCACAAGAGCTTTCATCGGTTTATCCGCTGTTTCATGTCTCAATGCTCAATAAATGCGTAGTTGACCCATCTCGTATTACATCTATTGAAGATGTACAGGTTATGAGAGATGTCACTTATGAAGAAGTACCCGTTACTATTCTGGATCAACAAGTTAGGAAGTTAAGAAATAAAGAGGTAGCTTATGTAAAAGTATTATGAAGGAACCAACAAATAGAAGAAGTTACATGGGAAGTGAAGAAGCAATGAAATTGAAGTATCCTCATCTCTTTTAGATCCAAGAGAAAGATGAAAATTCTTAGTTTATATACCGACAAGAAACTATACATCGATATGATTATGTGATTTATAGTAGTTCTAACTTAGGCTTGAATCTATTTGGAATGGATAACTATGGTACCATTCAAGGAAGAATGTTTTAAGGGGGGAGGATTTAACATCCCGTCTTACGCATATGCTTGTTCTATTCTCGTTATATGGTTGGCCTTATAAGTACAGGTGACTGTTGGTTTAAACTAGTCAAAAAGTGATGTATCATGCCATACATTTTCAGCGTGTTTACTGTAAGTTGACTCATGTATATAAACTAGAGATAGTAACGTGGTAATTAAGCTGAAATTTAAAATTTAAGTTCTAGGTTGATGCAAGAGGTTGAAATATTCATAAAATGGAATAAAATAATTGATCTGCTAGCTTGGATTTATTAAGCCAGTGCTTGCGTCACCTACTTGAGCTTTATGGATATTGTTAAAGGGACAAAGCTTGATGAACCAGATTTCGAATTATAGAAATGGGCTCACATGAATCCCAAATGTATTAAAAGAAAATAAAAATGAACGAGAGCCTAACACCCAAATCTTCCAAGGCCGAAAAATAGATAAATACCAACTGAAATAAACTAGGTGCATCACCTAGTTTGACCTTTTGAGCTGCTCGATGCGCACAAGCAGGTGCATCACTTGCTTTACCAATTAGTGGCTGAAAATGGACACCCCCCAAAAAAAAGTTTCTATAGGATATTTTTTTGGTCAATAAAGCTCCATGTATATCCAATATGAGCATATATTCTTCACCCATTTTAACACATAATGTTGAGAATTATCTCTTACTCTCTCTCTCTCTCTCTCTCTCTCTCTCTCTCTCTCTCTTTCTCTTCTCCTATAGATTAAAATAACAACTTTTAGTTTTTCTAGAGTTCTTCAAGAAACCCTCATATCTTCAAACCAAGGTAAGTAAAAAAACTTGGAATTTTCTTAATTCCCCATGGATGATTAGAAAAGCATGTTACTCATGCTCAAGTATAAATACAAAAGCAAAAAAGTTCAAGAAGCTCATGCTCACTTCCTTATTTATTGAAAGACCTTTTTGTTCTTCTTTCTTTTAACTATGAAGGGAAGGTGATGTTCTACAAGAATTCATGTTATAAGTAAAAGTTGCAAAAATTGAGGTAAGGTGACTACCCCATTTTTTTTGTTTTCCATGTGTATGAGTTTGAGTGAGGAATTAGGGGTGTGCTGTAATGAATAACTGAAGTGGGTGGTTAATTCAATAATTGGTTGTATAATATAGAATATTTGAAGATGTTCTATGTGTATTTTTGTTGATTCAGCTTGGTTGATCTTGGGGAAAGTATATATAATGTATGTGTTTGACATGGAATGAGGGTGTGATGATGCACATTATGTTAAGGGCTGGATGAAGTTATTATCTATCAAAGCTACTAGTTTATGAGGCTCATGTTGGATAGATGCTAATTTTAGTTTACCATGACTTAAATTGTAGATTAAGACAACAAAGGGGAGGATGAATCGTGATAGTTATATAGGTAGAGGATAAGGTATGCAAGATAATCCGATTTTATATATCTGGAAATAAATCTAATATTTTACATTAATATCAATGAAGTGAATCTCATATGCTCTATTCCTAGAAAAGGAAATATGGTTGAAGCCTACTTTCTCCAAATACATAACAATATTTCCACCTCCCCGTACTTCTTAGAACTACTTCATTATATTTTTATACTTGTGTAATTATCATCCCATGTGCTGGTATAGAAATGGTATTTTCAAAAGCATGTATGGTGAATCCTCCTCTTTGTTGTTTGAAGTTAATTGTGTCATTAAGCTCTTAAACTAATGTGTTGGTTGTACATAGATCCTTATGTCATTGTTATTTCCTTGATCTTCAATTACTGGTTCGTACTTCCATATCTCCACAATGATTATGACCACAAAAAAAATATCTAAAAAGTGTTGTGGCTGTCAAAAGAACAATCCAAAAAGTATTATGAACTGATTAGAAAAATCTCTATGATTAAAGAATCTAAGTGAAGAAATCTATGAAGTTACGAGTGGCAGCCTAGGGGCGAAAGCCTAGCATGTTTCGATCCTAACTAGTATATAAGGGTGGCAGCTCAGGGGCAAAATCTTGCATGGGATGATCAATATTAGTATAGAAGAGTGGCAGCTCAAGGGCAAAGCCTATCATGGGCTGACAAAAATTCTATATTTATGAGGACAGCATTGCAGGGTTAATATGCCTAGCATGGGTCATCCTGTTCTACCACTGATAAGGTGGTCACTTGTATCACATTCCCTACAATGATTATAACGTACACAAAAGTAAAGAAAACAATTAAACTTACATGATCTTACAAGAGTAAGAAAAGGTGGTCTTCTCTCCTAATCTATGCACTAATATGTTGATACATGATTTCATATGAGCCCTCGTATACCATATTTTATATTGTCTTACATATTAAGCATATTTTTTATACTGATGTGCCTCGTTGAGGACGCTGCATTCATGCTGCAGGCAGATGTACTCGAGCTAGTATACCTCCTTAGTAGGAACATACGACACTCAAATACTTTTGGTGATCTCAATGTTGATTTGGAGCTTTACAAAGTCCTTGGTAAATTCATTTTTGTATGTATTGTAGTATAGGGTAAGGTGGGGCCTTTCCTAATTTACTCTAGGTCATCTATCACTTTAGAGGCTTTGTATACGTATGTACATGGTTTAGTTGTGTCTTATGGAGTTGTGGCCTCAATGGACAAGTCTTGTATATAAATTTTTGGGTCTAGTTATGTAGGTTTTATAATTGCGTCCTTTATAAGCTGGTCAAGATTGTTATGGTTATATTGGTAGTAAGAACATATTTTAGTTTGGTTCTCAAGGTTACTTAGGGCATCGGGTGCCTATTCGTCTTAATGGGATTTGAGGAGTGACATTAATGCCTCAAAATAAAATCCTCCCCTTAGGAGAATGACTCATTAATCTTACCAAGGACCAATTATTTCAACTAAATAAATGTCAACTCAAGTTGTTTCTTAGACTTCCCCTAAACCACCAAATACGATTAGGAGTTATGGTTGACCACAAAACAACCATTAACGGAATCTTCCAACATTACACCCAAACAAGCCAACCAATGAACATCTTTCACTAGATTTCTCTTGGATTCTCTAATATGGGACACATTCCCCATGGGCAATCGACTTACAGCATCAACTACTACATTAGCCTTGTCGGGAAGATAGAGAACACTCATATCATAATCATTCAACAACTCTAACTATCTCCATTGCCGAAGATTCAAATCCGTTTGAGTGAAAAATATTAGAGACGTTAATTGTCTGTACACACATCCATATGAACCCCATAACGATAATGGCTCTATATTTTCAAAGCTAAAACAATGATCGTTAAATTAAGGTCATGAATTAGATAATTCTTTTCATATACATAAAGTTGCCTAGAAGCATAGGCTATAATATTTGAATGTTACATAAGAACATACCCCTACCCGACTCGGGATGCATCACAATAGACCACAAAAGCTAACCTTCAATAGGGTCAATGTTGGAGCGGAATAAGCCTATCCATTAACTATTGGAAACCCTTTTCAAATGCCTCCCACCACTCAATTTTCATATTTTGTTGGGTCAAGGTTCTCGATGGGGAATAAATGGATGCAAACCCATCGACAAACCATCTATAATAGCCGGCTATTCCTAACAAACTCCTAATATTCGTATGAGCTAAAATTCTAGGCCAATTTTCAGCTCTTCAGTATTTGTTGGATCAACCTCTACTCCTTCACTAGAGATAATATGACCAACAAATGCTACTGACCTTAACCAAAATTCACATTTGCAATACTTGTCAAACAACTGGTGTTCTTTAAGCCCATGCAACACCATTCTCAAGTTATCCATACATTCACCCTGATTCATTGAATATACCAGGATCTCGTCATTGAACACAATGACAAATGAATTTATTTACCTTTGAAACATCCTTTTTCTTAGATCCATAAACATTGCCAAAGAATTAGTGCGACCGAAAGACATTACTGAGAACTCATTATAACGATATGTAGTACGAAATGCCATCTACGGAATATCTTCACCTCTAACCCTGAGTTGGTGATATCTTGATCTCAAGTAAATCTGGGAAAATTAACTCATACCTGGGACTTGATTGAATAAATCATCATTTCGAGGGAGAGGATACTAGTTATTGATTGTGCCTTTATTGAGTTTACGATAATCGGTACACACTCTAAGGGACCCATTTTTGTTTTTCATAAAATATACCAAATCAACCCACAAAGAAATACTAGGAAGAATAAATCCCTTGTCTAGTAAATCTTTTAGTGAGCCTTCAACTCTTTCAATATAGTCACAGTCATATAATAAGTAGGAATTTTAATGGTATTTTATACGGTAGCAACTGATTGCTGGTGAGTCGCGACATATCCTTGGTGCACGAGGCTATAGAACAATAGAGTTTCCCTTCTTCATCAGTCGCATGTCGTGCCTTAGAACTTAACTCTATAAGATCTCTCTCTATTGTTTCCTTGTCCGGTGGTCTTCAAATGTGATTTTATAGAACAGATGATTTCCCAATTCTAGAAGGACAAAAGGTGTGTTTTCGATATAGAAATTGGTTTTATGATTTGATTAGAACATGTGAAGGTCAATCTAGACTATGTAGATGTGATGTCATTGATGATTATAGGTTGTTTATGAGGAAGGAGTTGTTATGTGGAATAATTATTATATGATGTGGTTATATTTTGCAAGTAGTTGTTATGGTTAAATGGAGTTCCCCTTGTAATGATAGAAGGCCTTATGATTATATAAGATGATTATAATATAATCTTGAAAAGTCTTTGGGAAAGTAGTAAATAGATATATAGATGAAGATTACCTTTGTTTAGGCTAAATGCTTCATCGTTGTTCTTGTGTGTATTGGAAACTTTCCATAGGCTTGCTCCTAAGGAGGGGAGATAGTGTGTTGAGGCTTTTAAGGTGAATGTGAAGTATGATAGTTGATGGTAGAAACCTTATGACTAGTTAATGATTTACTCTATGAACCTTATATATGATTGTCAAGAAGAGGGTAAAGAGGTTATATTCGATAAGATTGAAGTATGATTACCCTAAGGTTACATAAAAGAATGTTTGGTATGTACCCTTAAATCTTTATGAGAAGGTGAGAATTGAGGTTGACCTTATGTGATGTGGTTAGTTGTCTTTTAAGCTTGAATTTAAGTATTGTTAATTGAGGAAGTTCTTATATTGTAACTGGGCATGGTTGGTTAGGAAGTTTCACCATAGGTGATGACCCTTGTTAGTATGTGTCTACTTTCCTTGACCTTGGTTTTTAAGGGCAAGATGTGCTTAGGCTTACCCAAATTGGGGGATAATTAACATAGCTATTAAGATTTTATGTTACCTTTATGTTACTATGTTTAGTTACATTAAACTTCTCTAGGTTGTAAATCACTTCGCAGTGATTATAAGAAGGGTGTTCACAAGGTGAGGTCCAAAGAGAGGGAGGACGTGCTTAGTTAATAAGGTTGGTAATTTAAAATTTCCCTGGAGCTGAGTTCAGTTTCTATCAAATGAGTTTATCCTAAGTGGGGGAGAATTATTTGAGTTGTAAAGTTTTTGATCCCTATCTTTTCCATCTGTTCTTACTTAACCTTGAAACCAAAGAGATCCTTAGTAGTTTCTTCATGATAAAATTCTAAGGGTAAGTTGTATGTTCTTGATATGTTATGCATGTCTAATGACACTATGTTATGCACACTATAGAAGGTCATTATAGCATGAAAATGGAATTTTGATAAATTTGCATACTACTTATGATATGATGCATCCTTATATGATAAATGTGCACTTTCATCTCGTAATATAGCTTAGTGAGCTTGCACTATGATACTTTAATGTGTGGTGCCTTATCCTCACAATGAGAAGTTGAGTCTCCCTTAAATGAGAAAAGATAAGTCTTTTTAAAATAATGGGTGACTTTTAAAACTTGGGAAGTTTTATTATAGGCTTACTCTTGAGGAGTGATGGTTTGTCTAGCCTATGTATTTTGGTATGCCTATAAATTACAATAATTTGCCTAAATAATGCATCTTATTAAATATAGTGATGTTCTAGAAAGATAAAATGTAAATTTACTTCCTAGTGCTTGGTGTGACCTACCATGTTGATTTCATAAGGAAGGAAACATGAGAATAATGTTTTTGGGCTAAAGGAATCCTCCTTAATATGAATTAACCTCTATGCATTACTTTTATATGAACTCTATGATTCCATGTGTATATGTTGTGACTAGGAGAAGGCAGTTCCTCCTTAAACAAACCTAAGCATGGTAATGCTATATCTGACTTCGTTGGTTGTATGTCAAGATTATAAGATTGTAAATAATCTACTTATTCTTTATGTTTCTGAAATTAAATTAAGTGTTCAAATTTTCTCATGATTTGAAGTGTGTATTATGCCGAAGTGTGAAATTGGAATTCATAGTATGTTTTAACCTTGTGAGGAGATAATAAATTTGCCTAAAGTTGGAGAAGGTAGTTCCTCGACAAGGCAATGAATATGAAGAAGTATGTATGCATGGAATGAATCATAAAAAGTAGTCCATGTTTTTTTATGATGATTTTAATGTATGCTGGAATTATTTTTTTTCATTGTAAGATTGGCGCATTGACTTTTATGTGATATAATCTTTCAGTGTTGTTAGCGGCTATGGAAGTCATTGAGTCCTTGAAAGTATTTTAATTGTTTGAAGTGTCATTCGAGTATGAATGTTTCGAAGTGGGGGAGTATTGTTAAATCCTTCAATTGAACTAAGGTATCTAGAGCCTTACATGTTCCTAAAAATTTATATAACATGTTACTAATTTTGTTGTATAACTTGTACAATTTATTTGAAGAGATTTGGAAGTCAAATGTAAAGGGGCGACTAAGACGTTCGACGATTAGTCACCAAGGGATTCTTAGGTTATTTTATGTAGTCATGTGTGCGTATTTGTCTTATGAAGTCCGTATATAAGTACAAATGATGTTTATAGGCTGTTTGTTAAGATTCATGAAGTTTGGAGGTCAAACGCCCAACTTCCACGAAGTTCAAAAGTTCGCCTTGGGTGTACTTGTGTGTGCCTAGTGTGTCTTGATGTGTTCTGTGTGTTGTTTGAAACTGAAACTGGTATGGAAGGCCTTTTAAAAGTTTATGAGTTTATTTTGGGTGGAAAAGTCTGCGAAAAACTGACAAAAATCCCACCAATGTGCCCATGAGGAGGACCCAACTTGGGGGCAAAATCTGTCACAAGTTGGCAGCTTACAGCCTTGGTTTTCACGGATGACTTGACTGCCAGTATAGTTGAACACGGTCCGCGATGTTTGCCGTGGAACTTCCACAGACATTTGGAGGCAAGGAAAGTCATTGGAGACACTACATTAAGGACCATGGACCGTCATAAGGTAGCCATGGTCCCTTGGTGTGCTATTCAAGTTTTTGTTTCCAAATTAATTCAATTCGACTTTTTATTATTTGGGGTTGATATTAAAAGTTTTATATGATTATAATAAATAATTTTAAGTCCTTAAAACTTCCTTTATCTCATTATATTAAAAACCCAAATAAAACTCCCATAACTGTGTCCTCTTCCAAACCCCCAAAACCTCTATTGAAGGCCAACACAAGAACAAGCTATGGAGGTGGATTCTTGGATATATCTTGTCAGATATTCATGGGATTTTTAATGTATAATCTATGGTTATAATTAATCCCTAAATAATCATTAATCCTTGGAGTCTTTCTTAAGGTTTTTTAAACATGATTTAGAGATCAAAAAATTCCCAATTATCAATCTAGTCATTGGTTCATTCTCAAATTTATTTCAAAAGCATTTTAATGAAGAATTTATTTTTAGCTACTGATTTTATGATGAATTTTTATCCAATTATATTAAGAACCCATGATCCTCCTAATTCCCCGTATTGGCCTATAATGTGGGTCTTGTGACCTTAATTGCATGTATAGAGAATTGTGATAAGATTGTATTGAATTGCTTATTTCAAATACAATATATATCAATTGAATATTAATTGTGGAGGAATGATCAATGATAATCATAGTTTGGAGAGTTTTTTAGATGACCTATTTATTTTAATTAGCCTAGAATGTACATTAGATTTTGTTGATTGTTATGGTTCACTTATGGTGGCGGTGTTTACATTCATGTACATGTTTATGTGTTATGGTGATGGCCTTGAAGGCATTGGATGCATGGTTAATTGATATGATGATTTACCTCTTAAGAATGTTCAAGGACATAACATTGATTATAATATCATGTTCTACGTGAATTGATGTTATTTTTGAATTATATGAATAACTTTCAAAACTAGTTGCATGACCGAGGTGTGTGGATGATGTTATACGTATATGTGATGATCATGTTAGGGTTAGCGGTGGTCTATATGGATACTGATGATGAACATCCTTATAGCATGACCTGTACTTGAATGAACCCTATATGAATGTGTGATAAACGTATGCTGAAGTCTTCTATTGTATAGTTAAATATGTACTGCCTACTATGATATAATGTGTGTGTTCGTAGTCTATATTCCTTAATTCTCAGTATGTGTGTATTACTTGAGACTTTAAGAGTATTGTACATGTGGTGTGGTCTTTAAAAGGTGGTTTCCTCAATGTTATAAGATACCCAATATGTGATCATTTTGACCATTATACACACACTCTTCATGCATATCTATGAGTAGGATATATTCATGATGACTAAGGAAAACATAGTTCTCCTATGCATCATTACATATTTCTATGAATGTAAAGTTTATGATAAATGAAGTTATGAACATGTGTTCCTAAATGGGTTTATGTGATGGTAGATTTCACATATATGTACACACACACATGCATGTATTAATGAAGTATGTTAATTGTAGTCTAATGAATAAGTGAGTCTCTTGAGAGGTATTACTCAATTGTACTCTAAACTAGACTACAATATGGATATGATATGATTATGTGAAAGGAAATTCTCACAAAATGTAGGTTCTATGGTGAATATAGATTGATCACACTATATGATATATGAAGCACCAAGTCCCTAAGGCCTATTATTTATTAATGTAGAATTATCACCCTAGATACCTTTGAGATATATCCTTCAACATTTGGAAGAACATTTCACTTGCCTCTAATCACTCAAATTTCACATTCTTTTGAGTAAAGTTGTCAAAGGGGAAACAATGGATGTGAACAAGTCGACAAACCTTTTATAACAACTTGCTAGGCCTAAGAAAATCCTAATATTCATAGGAGCCAAAGGTCTTGGCAAAATTTTCATACCTTTAATCTTTCTTTGATCAACCTATACACATTCACTAGAGATGACATGATAATGAAATGCTACCTACCTGAACCAGAACTCATATTTTCTATACTTTGGAAACAATAGGTGTTTCTTTTGAATTTGCAACACTACTCTCAAATTATCCATGTGTTCACCCTCATCATTTGAGTATACCAAGATGTCGTCAATGAGGAAATTTAAAACTGAATCTAGGTAACTTCGAAAAACCCTATTCATTGAGTCCATAACGCTGCCGGAGCATTAGTGAGACCAAAGGACATTACTAAGAACTTATACTGACCATATGTAGTCCGTGATGCCGTCTTGGGTATACCATCACCTCTCACCATAAATTCGTGATATCTCAATATCAAGTCAATCTTGGAAAAGTAACTAGCACCTTTAATTTTGATAAAAAAATCATCAATGTGAGGGAGAGGATACTTGTTCTCTATTGTGACTTTGATAAGTTGACGATAATTGATACACATTCTAAGGGACCCATCCTTCATCGTCATAAAAAATACCGGAGCACCGCATGGAAAAATACTAAGATTAATAAAGTCATTCTCTAGGAATTCTTTGAGTTGAGCCTTCATTTATTTCAATTCGGTTGGTGCGATCCGGTAAGGTGGAATTAAAATAGGATTTGTATCCAGTAACAAGTCAATACCAAAATCAATTTCACGTTCGTGAGGGATACAGGGAAGATCATTAGGAAATACCGTCAGAAAATACTTCATTATTGAGACTGACTCAATGGGAGGAATTTTGTAGTCTAAATCTTGGACTTTTACTATATGTTGTAAACACCCTTTAGAGATCATCCTACAATCTTTCAAACAATAAATTATAAAACCTCTAGGAATAGAATTCCTCCTTCCACTCTAAAACAGGTTCATTTGGAAAGTTAATTGCATCACCCTTCTTCTACAATCTATTGATGCGAAACAAGCATGCAACAAATATATACCAAAGATAACATCAAAAGAAACCATATTGAGTTATAATAACTCCCTATGAGTAACTCTATTTAGAAATATTATAGGCCAATTTGTAAATACTCTCTTAGAAACAACCGACTCACCCAACGGGTTATTAAAAATTAACCGGTTCATTCAAAATATCGGGCAAACGTCAAACATTTTAGCTAATACAGAAATAAGAAATGACAAAGTTGCACCGGGATAAAGTAAAGCATAAACATCAATATAAAAGAATTTAAACATACAGTTCACCACATCGGGGGATGTTTCTTGCTCACCCCTAGTGCGAAGAGCATAAAGGTGGTTCTTCTTCAAAGCATCTATATTAGAACCACCTTCTTGTCAACTCCATTTTTCTTAACCCTTAAAATTTGGGAAATCTCAAACATTTTTCCAACTTTTACCACAACTAAAGAAAGTTTTTCCGTCCCAATTAGTCAATCAAGATAATGCTTCTTGCGACACTTTCCACAAATTGGATTCTTACTTGGTTAAGTAGTACCCCTTCCCTGTTTAATTTTAAGGTTAGACTTCTTATCATCAAGAACTTTAGAAAACATGGAAGGCATTGATTGGAGAACCTCTTTTTGAACCTAGGCTTGTCTTGGATATCAGTCTTACCTTTTGAAGAATGTTCATTAAAAGACTTTGCCTTATTAGCATCTTAACCCTTTCTCTGAACCCTCGTCTCTTCCACTTGATGAGAATGAACCATGAGAAAAGAAATGTTCATAATATCATGTGGCATATCTAAACGAAATGATTTTTCAAATCATCCGACACTCCCATCACAAAGCGGCTGATTTCATCTTTAGGGTGGGAAACCAAAACAGGAGCATATCTTGACATTTTAGTGAATTTTAAAGAGTAGTTAAGTACACTCATACCTCCTTGTCAAAGGTTGATGAATTCTTCTACTTTGTCTTCCAACTTCTCTCTAGTAAAGAACCAATTAAGAAAAGCCTTCTTGAAAATCTTCCATGTCAGCGGTCCACACCATAGAGGCCTATCGTCCCTCCATTGGACGTACCAAGTTTGAGCAAGATCATTGAGTTGGTCAGTGGCGAACTCGGCGTTCTCACTAGTTGTCAACCCATCGAATATAGAATCTTGTAGACTTAATCAATTAACTCTTGGGGGTCTTCCTCAACTTTGGACCCATAAAAAGAAGGAGGATTCATCCTAGTTAATATATCCTTCAAAAGGGAATCTATGGTTCTAACTTGTTTGTTTCCTTTGGGTACCACCTCCCAATTAGCACGGGCCGTCATAACTTGTCCTTTAGTAGTGACCTCTTGTGCTAGGGTTTTCACGGCTTGGGACATTTGGAGAAAAGCTGCCCTTATATCCCCATTCGTCAGGGGAGGAGGATTAACCATAACTTGATCACCCATACTAACTTCTTCAAGTGGAGGCACTTGGTGGTTTTGTACTCCCGCTTTAGCAATGCCTTCCACGGCTCTTCTTGTGGGTTCTCTTTGAGATATTCATACCTATATCAACTATACTTACATTAGGTGAAAGCACACATAAAGTAGACTGTAGAGGCACAACATAAGATTACAAGATATTATAGTTTCCTAACCATCATGTAGGTCGTATTCATAAGTGTGGAGCGCTTTACAATTATGAAAAAGAATCTACGTAGACGTGGTTTAATGATACATCAATCCTAAAGATATTCAACCTCATTCTCTGATAGTAATTTTGTCAAATCTGGGGAGTATTCCCTAGACGTAACTAGCGTCCTCGTCCTCTTTGAGAACTAAGACTACACTATTAGCATACATCATACATTCATAGGTTTAAGAAGTAGTAGATTTAGAACTTTTTGATTACTACTACATTATGCTTTAGTTAGACCTCTCGCTTACACATAATATAGATTTATCGAGTATACATAGACCCTTCGTATAAAAAGATAACATAGTCTTCTACTTTTATTGCACATACATAGTTTACGATAGTCTAATAATAAGTCTATAACATTGTCTCATATTAAAATACAGATAAGAGTATCACAATTTGGGCATATCCCTTACATCAACGAATATATCCATTTATAGGCTTTACAATTATAGTACAAAAATGAAAGGCAGTGAACAAACTGTCTTTAAGAATTAACTACATCCAATAGGTAACTAATTGCATTGTTCTCGTAAAGTGAGGAACTACAAAACTTGGAAGATAAGAATCCAAGTTGTCTAAATATCCTGTTCTAATTTCACCTGTAGGATCATACCTCTGTAGTAAATATAAAAAATGAGGCAGTACACACTTGTACTACATCTAAATATATGCAAATACAAAAAGTGATATCATGCAAAATTGGACATTTGATAAAATCCATGCTAAATTACAATGAAAAGTATTACACACAATAAAAAAACTCATATAAGCCAATAATCACACAAGTCATAAGTAAAACTCATGTACAACACAAGGCCAACAACAATAAGTAATAGTCAAGTTAACATATACAAGAGTTCACAACATCATAATAAACGAAACACCGTTACTCATAACCCAAAATTTAGACTATAGGTGCAATGACCATGCAAAACCCCATAACCTTACTCAATAAAGTAAACAAAACAAAGGATCACATGTAATGCCTAATTCAACATTACATAACATCAATAATAATAATCATCAGAACATGCAATATTGACCAATAACATGTTCATTAATGACACTAACATTACATAGGATCATCAACATTTAAATTCGATTTGATCATAACACTTTCTTTATAAGATCATTATATCACAATAACATCCTTCTAGGACTTCCCTCAAAGCCAACTAATGCAATGCCTTAGTAGATTCCCATACCCCTACCTAGACTTAAGCAAACATCTCAAGTCACCCTAATTAGAGTCATATCATTAATTCATTTTACTTTCGGTAACACGTTGCTTAACCGACATAGACAATAATGGCTAAGTGTGGTATCTAGTGTTGTAAAACGTACACCGATAAAAGGCGGGGTACTGGCCAAAGTAGTACAAAGCATTCAAACAGTGTTTAGCTGAATTCACTATCTAGTATTCTTATGCTGGAAAAATAGTTTATGGAGATTGGTGGCTTTCATGGAAACTTCATTCTATTCCCTTTTTGGACTATGAGGTTATCCACCCCGTAAAGACTATGGTGATTCCTACCTTCCTTCCTTGTGAAAGCGCCACCCATCATCTACAAGTTCACTTTATGCTAAGCTAGAGTCCCTTTTGAAATGTATTTTATTATTAGTCATCACATAGTTTAGGGCATAGGATCTATCCCTTGTATAATCATAGTCATTTAGCTCAATAGGTGTTCAATGAGTATATCCTTTCCATACAAACCTCATATGTGAGATTAGCACATTAACATAATCATATCATAATAAGATACATAAGTACTTAATAACCAACCTTATATCATCTTATCTTAAAGATAATATCACAAGAAAATAGTCAAGACATCTAAATTCAACGTCATAACCACACCTATGTAGGCTATTCACAAGGTACACTTCAAATGAACTACATCACCAATCACAAGTTATCATACTTGAAGTAAAGGTTAGGATTATGCATATTTATCAAATCTCCTTGAAAAGTCATCATCGTGGTCTTACCATTAACCAACGATATACCATGGTTTCATGGTACATTCAATTATTTTTTCTTAAATATAGTTTGAATCAAGGTCCTTTTTCTAGTAATTTTTCTATATTTTCATATGTTTTTTTTAGAAAAGTTGTCCAAGATGGAAAGGTAGAAGGCTTTACAGAAATCAGGACAGAAGTGACCCACGAAGCCATCGACGGACCGTGGGTGGTGATTGTCGACTAAATGTTCAATCATCTAGAAGCCACTAATGAAATTCTAACTAAGTGTGGGGCTATAGAAGAATCGACGTCCCATCAACTGATCGATGGACCGTCCTGGAAAATCGTTGATGACATAAGAGACTACTCTAGTACCTGATGTTGAAGAAACTCTAACTATGGAAAAATGATGGGAATCGATAGACTATGCTGCTGGTTCATTGATTGGATCAAACAAGATACAATGTGCAGCCTTTATAAAGATACTAAGAATGGACAGACAATTACCGTCGACGGTCCGTTGTTTGATCGACGGACCGTCTATGGGGTCATCGATTGAACTCGCGTTTTGGACAAAACTTTCTTTATTTTGAATTCTTTTTAATTTAGGACTCTTTTCTTTTTAAATAGGGTAAATAACCTCGTTTTTGGGGTTGTATCTTCTTACTATTCTAATACTTTTGTTCTTGGAGATTGGCTTTGACATTTTATTCAAATTTCTGGATTTATTATTTTAGAGAATTCTGTGACTTCAAGTTGGATTTGTGAATTTTCTTCAAAATTATTAAACTAAGTTCATGATTTATTTTTTATGAACTATATGTTCTGTTCTTCTAAGAATGAGTAACTAAATCCACAAATAGGGTTGTGGGAACCATGGGTGATAAACAAAATAAATCTAGATAATTAACAATTGTTAATGAGGTTATTGCATGCATCAATAGTTGTTTCATCTAGAAGTCTTTTTAACAAGAGCACACGTTAGAACTTACCTTATTTCTACTTGTCAGACCAAGGGGTTAGTTAATCGAAATATAATTATAGACATAGATTTAGTGGATACTATCTAATAGGCTTCTTTAGATTGGTGCGAAATAAAAGGTAATCCAAACATTGAATATGATGCTTAAAATGAATTAAGGGTAAGGGTTAGTAAGTTAAACACACGTAGCCGTACTATTGTACGAGCTGAAATTATCTAAATGCTGGACCAAGGATTTAGATATACACAATATATCCCTTTGCATACAAGCATATTAAAAAAGATTTTTTTTAGCTAGGGTTACAGTGTTTTAAACCTATGGGGAACACTTACACCCTAGTTTCTCTTACAACTTAATAAATGCCAACAATTTTCTCTTGCTACTTGTGTGATTTCAAAACATTGCAACGCATTAGTTTCAAAAAAATCCCCTTTGATTATTAGGTTTCGAATGGACTTGACTAAATAGAGGTAATCGTACATTAAAGTTAAGTCTAGGAAATTTCCCTCGTGGGATCGTCCCCAACCTAATTGTTGGGTTCTTTACATGATACGATCGCTTATAACTCTTCAGGGAAGTTCAATCTGATCGTATCAAATTATGACGTCCCTGTTGGGAAAGTGGCTTTTAGATTAACTTTAATATCATTTAATTTTATAATTAGACTTTTTATCTTTGATTTTGTGTCTTTCAGGTCAATATCTAGTTAATGCCAAGTACACGGAGTAGAGAAGAATTAATACTTTCATTGTTCCGAAAGTGGACAGTACACCTCTCAGAATGAAATTTCCACAGAATCTTACAAATTTTTGTAACGGGATCAACCATCAACTTCCTCTGCCGGTTGAGGCTCACAACCAAGTGATTTTGGAAAAACCTAGTGATGGTGTTGTAAAGAGGCCACCACCCATCAAACGCCCTCAAGAGTTCTATAGGGGAAACATAAACATCAGTAACTCTAATGGAGCTTTTATCCTACCTCCTATACAACAAGGTCATATATTTGTGGTAACTAGTAGCTTGATGTAGATACTCATTGCCAAAGGTTTGTTATTGAGGCTACCATATGATGATCCATATAGTCACATCGCCAAATAGAGGTCATTGAGTAAGACTTGTGTAGGAAGGCTACACATGGACATGGATGTCATCGGATTAAGGGTGTTCAATCTCTCACTGATGGGAGAGGCAATTGGCTTTACTGAATATCCCTATAATTCAAAATATATTTGGGAGCAGTTGAGGGATGTCTAAAAAGATCAATAACAAAGATAAAGTGAACAAATTTATGACATTTCCTGTGGAGTCGATAACTAGCTCTTGTCATATGTTCACCTCATTTGTCTGAATTTTACCAAACCACCGCATTGATGATGAGTCACTGAAAGAGTACTTCTATAGAAGTCAAGATGAGAATAGTAAGGCATTACTTGACACTATTGCAGGTTGCTCTTATGGAAAGTGCACATATGCTGATTGTAAAGAAGTTGGAGAAAATGTATCGCAACAATAAGGCTTGGAGAACTAGCAAGTCGTACACTAGGAGAAACACCTTTGTAGTGCAAGCTACACACAACCTAGCCTCAGATGAAATTTGTGAAGAGATGTCTCAAATGGGAATTGAGTTCGGGTTGGTATTGAAACATATCACTGGAGGTGCGGAGAAAGTAAATGCAGTGAATTATTTGACTAAACCACCACCGCCAGCTTATGAATTCTACTATAGAGAAGATTCTTATGTAGTGAATGAGAAGACAGGGGTTTTCTGACCAAGAGCCCAAGGCTCCAATAAGGATAATTGGAGACAATATCAAGGAAATGAAGGTCGGAACTATGAGAACTACAACCGAGAGGGTCATTATGTTCGAGATTGAAACTACAACCACGACAACAACTTCAATGGTAACAGAAACGATTGGAGTACGACCTATGAGCACGCAAAAGAGTTAAGAGGTGATTGGAAAATATTGGGCAAAAGGTGGATGTACATGCAATCTCAATCAAGTATCTTGAGTTACAAATGACTGAAATGTCTTATACTTTTAACCCACCTCAACCGGGTACACTTCCTAGAAATATTGTCCGAAATACAAAAATGATGGACATTGCATGGTAGTCACTACTCGAGGTGTTAATAAAACTATCGATCCACCTATGGTTTTTGGTGTGGAAGATGAGGTGAGAAAACAAAAAGAGGTAGTGGGAGATAATGGTGAGTTGTTAGATAAAGTTGTGAAAGAAGAAGAGATTCCCCTAAAGGTGATCCCCGTTCTAGAGAGAAGTTTATGGTCCGTGTTAAAAAAGTGTCAATAAACCACAAAAGAATGGCTTAATGGGTGCTAAATGTGCAGGGACTAAACAAGAAGAATCCTGCAGAAATTAGTCTTTTGTACAGATCTATGGACCAATCGACGGGCTATTGTTACATCGACGGACCATCGATGGTGACCATAGATCCCAGGTATATTTTACCATTTTTTCTATGTTAGGGCCCAACTGACGGACTCTTGATGAGGAACCGTTAGTTCACTAAAAGAAATGACCCAACCAGACAGTTTCCCTCCCTCATTCCTCGTAAACTCCCATTAACACGTATACTAACCTACTCCCATTTTCTTAAGATTTCCAATTCTCCCAAGCTCTCATAAATAAAAAAAACCCGTCCCCTAGTTTTCCTCAATTTCCATAGTTCATTCGGTCGATGTTTTAAGGTGGTCACGTAGGTAGGTGTTTCAAGATCACCCAATCACTTCACTCCACTACAACTCTCAGGTATCTCATTCTCCTTTGCTCAATGAATTCTTGGTCATTTGCCTATAAAAACGAGTATTGTGTTTGAGGGTCTTGACTTAGGAACATCAGTGCATGATTAAACATGCTAAAAATTGAGTTCCATGTCCGTTAGAATGATAGAAAGTGAATGAGTAAGGGGTGGAATCTGTGTACAGTCTAGTTGCTTGTTGTTTTTATGATATAGGGCTTGTTGGGGGTGAAATTGGTCTTCTTCTTTAAGCTTTGTGCTTCATTCAATGGAGAATTTTGGGAGAGAAAAAGTAGAGGGAGATGAGAGCTTTTTTGTTTTGTTTTGGGCATTTTGTTTAGGTGACTGAAAAATGTATTAAGATTTCCCTTAGTATATGTATAATCACCCACTAAATTACCTAAATTACCCCTTACATAATTGGGTCTTTCTGAGAAGTCAAATTGGTTAAAATACTATTTAAACAAATCACTTATGTGGCTCCGCGTTTCGAGGGTTGTTTTAATTAATATTTTACAAATCCAATTTGAGATAGTGATCCTCGTGAAGTGTACATGTCATGAGGAAAATATTTCAAAGAAGTTTGTCAGCTCTGCCTCGCGCAGTCAATCACAAATCTACGATGTCACGACTGCTTTGACAACCTGCCTAGCAATGTTTAAATACTCCTCAATGATCCTTCGGGTTATCCTTGGGCAGTTGTTATTGAACATTTTAATTCTATATACTGCACTTGACATATTAAAAATCTTTTTAAAGTTTTAGAATTCATTTGACCCTCGCAATCTTTCACGAAATTAGGGACGTCAACTAGTTCTATTTGTCCAGTTTATGGACATCAAGGTAGTTTATTGATGTCTTGTCTCTAAAACATATTGGATGACTTTTAAATTTTAATTCAGATCTTATAAAATTATTATCCACCTTATATCAACTTGGGAGGCTCTAGCTTAGGTCTTGAATTTTTGGAGTTTTACACCAAGCTCAAGTGGTAGACTCTCAATCGAAAGACATGACGACTCAATCAAATTGGGAGGTTGAACCTCGTGTTCAACTAAACGCTAGTAGCACAACTTCCCTCTTGAGGGATTTCATGGAGATGAACCCTCTTATGTTCTATGCGTTGAAAGTGATTGAAAATCTCTAAGATTTCATTGATTAGATCTACGAGATACTCTATGCCGTGGAGTTTACTTTGAATGAAAATGTTGAACTAGCTTCCTACAAACACAAGGATGTAGACCAAACATGGTACACCCACTGGAGAGATAATAGGGTTTTAAGAGAGGTCCCTATCACTATAAAGGGTTTTAGAAAGGCTCTTTCCTTTATCATTTATTTCCTCGGGAAAAGAGGGTGGCCAAAAGTTGAAGAACTCATCAACCTTCATAAAGAATGTATGAGTTTTAAGGAGTACAACTTGAAGTTTACCATTTTTTTCATATATGCTCCTTCCTTTGTATCTAATTGAAGGGATGAGACGAATCTCTTTATGACGGGAATGTCCGATGATTTTGTTGAAGAGTATCATCCTTCAATGATGCTCCATGAAAATACTGATATTCCTTGATGGATACTTCATGCACAACAAGTTTATAAGTTGTCTAACCCTAAGTCTTATAAGGAAAAAAGCGAAAGGTCACCTAGCAAGAAACCAACTTGTTTCAAGTGTTGTAAGAAGCAATGGGGTGACTTTCAAGTTGTCATGGAGAATTTCTTTGGGTGTTGCATGAGTGTCCAAAAGGTTAGAGATTTCTACAATATAAAGAGTCAAGATAAGGGAAGTGTCCAAGCTCAATAAACTTTTACTAGTTAAGAAGCTACCAACAGAAAGTGCTTTTATGTTGTCCGCTCTAGGGGTGTGCAAGAGAAATCCCCAGATGTGGTCATCAGTATGTTACCAGTCTTCTCTATTGAGTTCAATGATTTACTCGATCCCGGTTCTACATTGTTATTTGTAACTCCTCTAGTAGCTAGTAATTTTGATTTTCTACATGATATTTTTGTTGAACCAGTTTTTTTAACAAGTGCGATGGGTGACTCTATTGTGGCTATAAAAGACATTAGCAGTTTACCTATATGATTTCCCTATAGATTTGCATGGGTGGATCTGGTAGAACTTTATATGGTTGATTTTGATGTAATCATGGGAATTGATTGCTTGCATGCCTATTTTGCTTCCATTGATTGTTGGACTGTGGTAGTCAAGATCAAAATTCCTAATGAACTCTTCTTAGAGTGGAAGGGGGTAATTCAATTTCTATAGGTGGTATTATTTATAGTTTGAAAGCATGTTAAATGCTCTGTAAAGGGTGTCTGTACCATATTGTGAGAGTTAAACATCATGAAACATACACTCCTCCTATTCAATTGGTCTCCATAGTGATGTAATTTCTGGAAGTCCTTCCGGATGACTTGCTTGGAGTACCTCCAGAATGAAAAAATGACTTTTTTATTGACTTATTAATAGATATGAATGCCATTTCAATTCCCCCTTATCGGATTTCTCAGGACAAATTGAAAGAGATGAAGGATCAAGTCATCCATTTACTAGAAAAAAGTTTCATTGAACATAGTTTTTCTCAATGGGGTGCTCTTATATTGTTTGTGAAGAAGAAGGATGTGTCCCTTAGGATATTTATTGGCATTCCTCAGCTCAACAAAGTCACTATTAAGAATAAGTATCCTCTCACTTGGGTTGATGATTTTTTTTATCAACGCCAAGGGACAAGCTACTTTTCAAAGATGATTTGAGATTAGGGTAACACAAACTTAGGGTGAGAGGTGAGGATGTACCTAATAAGGCATTTCGAACTAGGTATGGTCTGTATGAGTTCCCTGTAATGTCCTTTTGGTCTCACCAATTCCTCGATGACTTTAATGGACCTCATGAATAGAGTGTTTTGAAATTACGTAGATTCCTTTGTAATTGTCCTCATTGGCGACATATTGGTACATTAAAAGAATTAGAGTGAACACATGGGCCATTTGAGGGTGGTATTACAAGTCCTTATGCAGCACCAACTATATTCCAATAATATAAAATGCAAGTTTTGTTTGAGATCGATGGAGCATATTAGCCATATTATCTCTAGAGAGAACATTAAGTTCGATACATAGAAAATCGAGCCGGTTAAAAATTGGCCTAGACCATGGACTCCAATCGACATAAGCAGTTTCTTGGGTTTAGCCGGGTACTATAGGAAGTTTATGGATGGTTTGGCGTCTATTGCTTCTAATTTGACAACCTTGACCCTAAATAGGGAATTTTAGTGCACTACACCATTTTTGGTCTACGACAACACTAAATCTTGACAACGCTTATAAAGTGTTGCCTAAAATACTTTTGGGAACACTTTTAATGTGTAGCTAATGATTTTGACTTTTAGCTACATTAATTTTAGCAACACTTCTAAAGTGTACTCTTTAATTGGATAAACTACACTTTATAAGTGTTGTTAAAATATGATATAATTGGCAACACCTATTTACACATATGATGACACTTCTAAATGTCCTATTTTTATAATTGAAAAAACAACACTTTATAACTTTTGCCTTAAAATTTTTCACTAAAACATTTAATGTTTTCACTCTCCCTCCAATTTTTATTGGCAAAAAAAAACATTAATAAATCATAAAACATTTAACTTTTGACTCTTTACTCTTTACTCCCTCCTTCAGCTTTCCTCTTTCACTTTTCTGATTTTGTGAAGGAACTGAAGAACAAACTGAAGGAGCTGAAGAACCAACGTGAAGAAAGCTGAAGAACAACGTGAAGAGTAGAAGTCGACCAAGAATAGAGATGAAGAGGTGAAGAGCTGAATAGCTCAAGTCGTTTTCTCCAAAAACGACTTCTTCAATAGTAAGTACGATTCTCTTTTTCAATACGTTAGCTGAAGTGTTTGATTTTTTGTTTTTGTTTTTAGAAAGAATGAATGCTTTTGGATTGTTGGAAAGATAATAAATTGAAGCTACACTTTTCTCTCAAGTTTCTCACTTAAGAACACGATTTCAAATAGGTTTAGTTTGAGAAGGTTTTATCAAGTTAGAAATGATATTAATAATGTCTAAATTTTAGCTTTAGGGTTTTAATATATTGTATTCTTATACGATTTTTGGGAGTATGAATTGTATTTTGGCTTCATCAGTTGATTTTTGGGAGTGCAGCTCCTATTTTAGCCTCCCTTTATAAACCTCTTTTTTCACTGTTGGGGGTTGGAAAAAAGTTGGGATTTATTTGAGCAAACACCTTTAGAGCAGCTAAAGAAAATAGTTTTATATATATATATATATATATATATATATATATAAACACATTGAAGGCAAGGAGAGTCAAGTGTCGATAAGATTATGACATTTTCTAACTCATTTCGCAGATTAGTTTTCCCAAGCTTTGTTCGAGTCCGAGATTCTGCCCGTAATTCTCATACGTTATTAGTGTTCAAATTTCATGGAGAATATCGATTTCCTACTCGTCCCCTTCCAGTTCACTGCCTGAAGAAAGGTAATGTTGTTTTCCTCATAGTTTTTGGTGCACATTAACTCTACCCTCCACTTACTACACTGGTTTAATTATGTTGTGTATGTTGTTGTATTCCCTGACCCACTCGTGGGGCTACACTTTTTTGTTGTTGTTGTAATAATAGTAGTGCACATTGTTGAATATCACAATCTGCACATTGAAGAGAACCATCAGGTTTTGATTTGTTGTGCTACGTCATGAGTAATATATAACAATCTGCACATTGAGATGATCTCTTTTCTTTTGTCACATATCAAATATCGGTCTATCTTCAGGTGGCGGTTGTTGGTTTGTAACCAAATACTTTTCCCCTGCTTGGCCACAAATGATTTTGTATGTAGGTGACTCTGTGGTACTGTTGCTTGTCCATGTTTAAGATCTTTCTTGCACTACTAGGTAGATCTTGAAATCTGTGATACTGCTGCCTGTTTTCTTGGTTAATAGATATGTTTGTGATGCAATTAGCTAATTGATTAACTTCTCTAAGTATATGTACTATCTGGATTTGAATTGTTCCCATAATCATATGCATCTCCTCTATCTTATCAATTAAACTCCAAGTTAACCTCCACTCTCATTGAATCATGTTCTTGAGACTTAGCGAGTAAGTCTCTAAAATGGCATTTGTGATCCACACCTCTTGCAATAACTTAGTGCTTTCCAAATTACTGTGATTTCAGCTTCAATATTTGTCGTGTTGCCTATGCTTTGTGTTTCTGCATATACTATATTTCCTTGGATTCCTATTATACAAAATCCGTAAGAGTTCTCTCCTGGTTTGACTTTGCTAGAGCCATTCGTTCTCTCATAGGTTGCCTTGGGGGGGTAACAGGGGATCTATGATCTTGATTCACTTTTCAACAATTCCAATTGATTGCACTCATAGAAAGGGTGGTAGGAGAGGAAGAATAATGTGACATTGCTTCTCTTATCAAGAAGGAGATGCAATTTCTTGTTGAGATCGCTGCAGGTGTTAGTCAACAAAAATCACCAACACTCTATGATAAAAGTCTCAGGATAACGTAATAATATTACAGAGTCTAACTAATAATCCAGCGTCTAACAATGCGGAGTCTTACCTCAAAAACGAGGTTTTTCGACGGATCGTCGTGGCCACGACAGACCGTCATGGACTTCATCGTCCCACACTTCTGCTCTCTTCATTACCCTCGACGTCAAGTATGAAGGATCATCACAGACACGACGGTCCGTCGAGGGTCTTCGTTCCAAAACACTTAAACTCTTGCAATATGGGTACTGGGATTACATCTCTGAACTTCATGACGAACCTGCAGGATGGACCGTCATAGACTCGACGGACCATCGTGGACTCCGTAACCCCACACTTAGACTTCCCCATCTTCCTTCAGCAGTTGCACTACGCTGCCACCTACGGACCGTCACAAGCATGACGGTCGGTCGAGGGCCATCGTTCCAAAACACTTAAACTCTTGGAATATGGGTACTGGGATTACTTCTCTGAACTTCATGACAAACCTGCAGGACGGACCGTCACACACTCGACGGACCGTCGTTGTCTACGTAACCCCGCACATAGTAAGACTTCCACAACTTTCTTCAGCAGCTGCACTATGCTGCCACCTACGGACCGTCACAAGTTACGACGGACCGTCACAAGCTCCGTAACCCCACACTTAGTAAGACTTCCCAATCTACCTTCAGCAGCTTCACTACGCTGCCACCTACGGACTGTCACAAGCACGACGGACCGTCACAAGCTCCGTAGGTGGTCTCGTCTGCATTTCTTCACTCAAAATCTTTGCATTTATCTATGAAAAGATTTATGAATATCCTATTAATTGTACTTATTTTTTCATTTATAGTATCATAAACATTGAAAAACATTTGTGGATGATTAAAGGTTTGATTTGACAAAGCGAAAGCCTCAAGACTAGGTAATAAACTTTTATCATCTCATAACACATGATTCTGATAGATTACTCGTGACTGTTAAAACTTATTTGTTAACTGGTTAATGATTATTGCTGAAAGACTAAATATTGATATATTCTTCTAGGACTTCACATATCCCATCCAAGGATTGGATGAATTTAGCAAGGTATAGCAAAGAGTATATTGATGGCATTGAATCATTTCAAGATTTTGCTTACTCTTATGGAGATCTTCATTGAGAGAAAATTCAGTGTCCATATGCGAAATGTTGTAGTATTCTTAGGAACCGAAGGAATGTAGTGTATGATCATCTAATATGCCATGGATTCGTTAAAGGCTATACTAGATGGATCAATCACGGGGAATGGGATATCAAGTTGAATGTTGATGATGATATGGATTACTCGTGTGATGATATTGATGGGTTGTTGAATGATCAATTTAGAGATGTTGCACAGGCTGGAGGAGTTTATGATGGTCCAAATGAAGATGCCAAGAAATTGTATAGCTTACATGAAGAGGCAAACCAAGAGTTATATTCTGGTTGTATAGGTTTCTCTAAATTATCATTCACACTTCGCTTATATTTGTTGAAGTGTTTACATGGATGGAGCAATGAATCATTCACCTCTCTTCTAGAGTTTTTAAAAGAGGTGATGCCCGAGTTGAACATTCCTTAGTCTTACAAGAACACCAAGTCTATGGTTAAGAATCTTGGTCTGAATTATGATAAAATTGATGCATGTACAGATGATTTCATGTTGATCAGGAATGATCATAAGGATGACGAATTTTGTCATACTTGTGGAGCTTCAAGATATATTCAAGCTCCTAAAGTTGATAGTGATCTTCAGTCTTCAAAAAAACAACAGCGATTTTCTACAAAGACTTTGAGACACTTTCCATTAATTCCTAGACTCAAAAGGCTATTTATGTGCTCAAAGACGGCAGATTCTTTGAGGTGGCATGAAGAGGAACGTTCTAAAAATGGAAAGTTAAGGCATCCCGCTGATGGTCTAGCATGGAAAGACTTTGATAGGGTGCATCCAGATTTCGCACAAGATTGTCGCAATGTGAGACTTGGCTTGTCAAGTGATGTATTCAATCCATTTCGAACCATGAGTATATCACATAGCAAATGGCCAGTTATGTTGATGATTTATAATCTGCCGCCTTGGATGTGCATGAAATCTGAATATTCCATACTTTCTTTACTTATACCTGGACCGCGATAACTTGGAAATGACATTGATATTTACTTACAACCATTGATAGATGAGTTAAAATTATTATGGAATTCTGGGGTTGAAAGATATGATGCTTCCAGAAATGAAACTTTTCAAATGCGGGCAGCTCTTATGTGGACAATTAGTGATTTTCCTGCATATGCTATGTTATCTGGTTGGAGTACAAAAGGAAAGTTTGCTTGGCCTTGTTGTAACTATGGCACTAATTCTCGCTATGTTAAACATAGTCGAAAAATGTCCTATATGGATCATCGTGTTTTTCTATCGATGGATCATCCATGGAGATCAAGCAAAAGATCATTCAATGGAAAAACTGAATTTAGGCCTCCTCCAGCTCCTTTAAAGGGAATTGATGTTCTTAATAGCTTACGTGATTTTGTTTATTTTTAATTACCTTACTGGCAGCACAACTTGTTACGTCACACCTTGATGTAGTGCACATAGAGAAGAACATAGTTGATAGCATACATGGAACTCTTTTGGATATTTCATGAAAAACAAAGGATCATGCAAAAGCACGGTATGATTTGAAAGATATGGAAATCAGGAAGAACCTTCATCCACAGGATACAGAAGATAGTAAGAGAACAAAGTTTACAAAGGCGTGCTTCTCAATGACAAATGGAGAGAAATCCATCTTTTGTGGAGTTTTAAAGACAACCAAGCTACCTGATGGTAGTGCCTGCAATATATCTAGGTGTGTGCACTTGGATGAAAGAAAGGTGTCTAAATATAAAACCCATGATGCTCATTTCATGTTGCATTACTTGCTTCCAATATAAAACCCATGATGCTCATTTCATGTTGCATTCTTCCTTATCATATGGCTATTCCTTTGATTCGTCTAAGTTCATTCTTCCTTCGTTTGTGTGAAAAAGTAATCACATTGGAAGAATTAGATTGCTTTGAAGTAGAGATCATAGAAAAAATAAATCAGTTGGAGCGAATTTTTCCACCTTCATTTTTTGATATCACGATTCATTTGCCTATTCATTTGGTGAATGAAGTGAGATTAGGCGGCCCAGTGCAAAATAAATGGATGTACTCCACTGAAAGAGAAATGGGTACATTCAAATCATACATTCGCAATAGGCGTTTTCCAGAAGGTTGCATAGTAGAGACACGAGTGGGAATAGATTGCATGAATTTATTTTCAAAATATCTGCATCGGGGTGTGCATACCTGATTTAAAAGGAGAGCGCGAAACAATGATGAATGTGACCCAAGTGACTCAGAACCTGTGAGTTTGTTTTCCAACAAAGGATTTCCTTTAGGAGCAAATAAAACTGATCCAATCATTTTAGATGACAAGTCACTAAGTCAGGCACATGCATGCTTATTGGGAAATTGTGACGATGTTCAAGAATATATTAGGTACCTTAATTAAAATATAGCATTCCTTTTATATAATTAATTTTTATCTTATTTAATTTATTATTTTAACAAATATAGTAAATTTTTTGTAGAGAGAATGAGCAAGAGGTTAATAATAAGTGACGAAGATCTAAATGGAGCAAAGCCAAGAATCATTGTCAAAACTTCTCTCAATGGTTTGAAACTCGTGCTTTGCAAGAGGATGTGCCTGATTTGATAAAACAATTGTCTAGAGAACCAAATTCTGTTGCAAAAAAATATTCTGGGTATCTCATAAATGGATATAGATTCCATGTTAGGCAGCGTGATGCAAGGGGTAAAACACAAAATAGTGGTGTTACACTAATTGCCTCAACTACAATCTTTGCAAGCTCAAAGGATAAAAATCCGATTGCTGCAGATTTGACTTATTATGGTAGAATAGTTGATATTGTTGAATTAAACTATTACAACCATTTTAAGGTTGTTTTATTTAAGTGTGATTGGTATGAGGTTTAAAAAGGTGTTTATGGCCTTACTTATGTCTACTTTAACAAGAGATGCTTGCAGGAAGAGCCTTTTGTGTTTGCATCTCAAGTACACCAATGCTTCTATGTGCAAGATGCATATGATCAAGATAAACATTATGTTATGAAGACTGTTCCAAGAGACTTTTTTAACATGGGTGATGAATTTGAATCTAATCTTCCACAAAGTTATGAAAATGAGCCATCTGAACATTCGAAAGGTCCATCTTTACAAAAAGATAATGGTGAAGTACTCTTAACAAGGACTGATTTACCAGAAACAATCATTTATGTGCCTGTGGAGGAATTTGTCAATTAACAACATGAAGTCTAGTATGAAGAGGAGTTTGAAGATGAGTTCGAAGATGAGTCTGAAATTGAGTATGAAGATGAGTTTTCAGATGCGTTTGAAGATGAGTCTGAAAATGAGTATGAAGATGAGTCTGATGATGAAGTCGAGTCTGAAGAAGAGTCTAAATAAGACACACCATAAGTTTCATTATTGTTGTGATGATCATATAGTTCTCACTCACTGTTTTTGTAATATAATAGTTTTTTTGGTAAAATACATTAATATATCTAATCTGTGGAATGTAATATGTTGCCTTCTTATCTGATTTTTTTTACGAGGAACCTATACTTCTAGCTTATTTTTGCTTGATTTGGTTGTTTGTTATGTATATACTTTCTTGTTTCATTTTATTATCAGGCAGTTGGCATTAGAGGCATTTAACTCTGTAGTTTGAAGTTTCTTCTGGTTTGGTCGTTGTCCTGAGTTTGTCGCTCCGAGAGAGGTACAACTCTGTACCTTTTATTAATTTAAGTAATAAGAAGCTCTCCATTTTTTAAATGTGGATGCAGCCAACGACCTCTGTTGAGGGAAGAACCCCACCCCGGATTGGAAACATTGGGCATGTGACGCAAATAGCTAACAAACTTGTTCAACTAGGGAAAAATAATAATGGCATACAGTCGCGTCTGCAGTTGTTTGAAATATCTTGTTTCATATGTTATCAATTTTTTCTGTTTGTTCATGTAGTTCTTCCAATTTGAATCCTTCCTGCTACTTCTTTCACTTAAAAAATCTTATTATTTTGTATGTTTACTTACTATTGGGAAACAAATTGAAGACACTTAAACAAAGCAAAAACAATGAATCAATAAACAAAGCTAAAGAAAAAGGGTTTGAATCCAAACAAAGCTCAAAGTCCATTGAAGAATCTGGATGTTGATGTGCAATACCAATTAAGTGTTGAATTGGCCAACAAATTCAAAATTAAGAGAGAACAACTTGCAAATGAACACAATGATAAAGCTAAGAAAGAGCAGGCACCAATATCACATAAAAGAATGAATTTTGAGGATTTCATTCCACAACAAGGAAAGAGCAAATTGCTTGGGCACAAATAAATCATTCAATCGTCTCGAAGGGAAGAGCTTAGAACCTCACGTATGATTGCAGGAAAGGACAAACTAAACAGAGGTTATTTCAATTTGAAGAGTCCATTCAAGATAATGGAACTAAACTTCCTATGAATAATTCTAGGTCCCATAAGTCGTTCAATAAAGATGTTACTGCTTCAGCACATGCGACTGGAACAACACTAGGTAATGAAGAGGCACGACATGATATTCTTGATCTACCGAATTGCGAACAAGTAAAGAGGAAGCCGGTCATACCAGCCAGTACTCTTGATCAGTTTCTAAAAGATCAAGCGATACACAAAGATGATGAAACAAAACGTGACAACAACACAACAAGTGATGTCGAATTTATGCATACTCCTATTATTAATGAACATAACAAAGGATTGGATGATCGTGTGGAACTAGAAAAGGAAATTGACATTGATTGTAGTACAAAAGGTATGTTTTAAACCTTGTAAGATTTAGAACTCATTATAAAAGAAATATCCTATTTCATGTCTGTTACATCAATCTAGAAATGTCGAAGCCAAAAAAACTTTGAGGACATACAACATGTAAGGATATTCATGCAAGAAATTTGGAAGAATGAAAGGAGGTGACATTTGATAAAGGACAAGCGGTGGGACCGACTAATAAGATAGTGTCACAATTAAGCAACTTTATAGGAACAATTGCAAGCAATCCTAGATTCATCAGATGTGCACTAGTTGGCATGTGGTGCCAAATGATACTAAAAAACGCATGTGGGAATACATCAATGTAAAAACAACCACTATTGAGAATTCATATATTTTTTTACTTATTGAAACTAAATATATTTTATTATGCATAGTCCAAATTTCTACTTCCAGTAGAAGGAAAGAAGTGGGTGATGACTTGTCTTCGTGATGCTTGGAGGCGACACAAGAAAAAAATTAAAAAGAATTTTTTTTGATAAAAACAGTACCCTTGAGGATATGCTAGCAAAATGTCCTGATGGCATTCCACATAATCAATTCCGCCAGTTGATCGAGTATTGGAAACACCCAACTGTCAAGTAAGGTTAAAATGATCAATTTCCACTCATCGACTAATTCTGTGTCATATCTATTATTTTTATACATATCAATTAAATTATCTCTATATTTTTAACGATAGGGTATATGCGAGATGAATTCTCAAAACAGGAAAAAACAAAAGTGGAGGCATAGAATGGGACCTATTAATTTTGCTAGAGTACGCGTGGCATTGGTAATACTTAGCTGACATTTCATACAAAATTTGATTTTCATTTTTTTGTACTTTGTAAGATCTTACTGATTTTTTAAAATTTCTTTTGATATAATCTGTAGCGTGCAGCCAAAGACAACAACGAACCATCAAAGCCTGAAATATTTATTGCAGCTCGTACTAAGACGGGAAAGGAAATCCAGGCTGATACCCAAATTGCAATAGTAAGTTTTTCAAAGAGTATTATTAGTGAACTTTATTCAGACTTAACATTTATACTATGGGGAGTTTGATTACATTAAATTGTAATCACGTGTGCCTTCTTCTTCTTCTTCTTCTTCTTCTTCTTCTTCTTCTTCTTCTTGTGCAAGTTCGAGGAGATATCTATTATTTGTCGACATTGTTTAATTATTTTTTACAAAAAGTTTTCATAATGTTTTAATGCTTGATCGCTATCATAGGATTGGAAATGAAATAGTACTTACAATTCACAATGGATGCCCATTTTAATTAATAGGCTGAACTTCAAAATCGCCAAAATTTTGGGGAAATAGCTAATGATGCATTTAGGGCAGTGTTTGGAAAGGAGCAGCCTGGTCGAGTTAGGTGCTATGGTAGATCAGTGACCACAAGTTCTTTGAAGAATGATGAGGAAATTAACAATCTAAAACAAAAGCATGCCGATTAAATCACTTCTTTAAAGGAAGAATTGAGAGAAGAAATGCGACATTTATTAACTCAATTGTTGCAAAACAACCCAGGATTGAATTTTCAAGATATACCACGGTGTGTTGGATCTAACCTTGCTTCACCTATTGATGCAAGTAGTGCACAAGCTGTAAGAGGCACAAATCTTCCATTTTCTTCGGGGTCAGCTCAAGATTCGGTTCTTCAAAAGGTATTTTGTATTTCAAATTCTCTGTCAATAGTGTCAATATTGTTTTTCTTCTAGTTTAGTTGGTGTTCTTTGTAATGAAATTCAAAACTTTGTTTAATTTTCTATGTTTAGTACACCAATTTATAACTGTTAATAATGTTTTTGTTTTTGGTTTAAGCATTTGAATCGTTAGTTGAATAACTGTTCTTTTAGTATTGTGCAATTGAGGAGTCTGTGGCTAACACATTAATGTGCTGCAGCCTGTGATTAAAAGTGTCTACATGCTAAACAATTATAATACTATTGTTATTAGTATAGAGTTTAATGGTTTGCAAACCATTACCTTTGTAGGGTAGAGAAACCATCTAGAGCTTGACCATTAATAGAAGAATTTGTGGGTAGATTTATTACGTTTGATAGATCCTTAATGGTTACTTGTTTAAACTAGAGACAAGGCAGAGAAAATTGGAGAGGAAAATCTATAGGGGATTTTCTTGCAGCCTGATCCTCTATTTTTCGTTCACTGTCTGTTAAATCTTTACCTTGTTCAAGATTTTGTTTGTTTCTTTTTATAACGTTCCTTCTCTTCTTACTAAAAATTTCTCTTGTCTGTATTTTTTGTTTGTTTCTTTTTTGTTCATTGTTTGATGATGAACCTTGTCCTAGAAATTACTTCTCTTGGAATATGGGTACTAAGATTACTGGGATTACTTCTGTGAACATCATGACGAACCTGCAGACGGACAGTCATAGACTCGACGGACCGTCGTGGACTCCGTAACCCCACACTTAGACTTCCCCATCTTCCTTCAACAGCTGCACTACGCTGCCACCTACGGAACATCATAGACACGACGGTCCATCGAGGGTCTCCGTTCCAAAACACTTAAACTCTTAGAATATGGGTACTGGGATTACTTCTCTGAACTTCATGACTAACCTGCAGGACGGACCGTCACAGTCATGACGGACCGTAGTGGACTCCATAACCCCACACTTAGTTAAACTCTTAGAATATGGGTACTGGGATTACTTCTCTGAACTTCATGACGAACCTGCAAGAAGGACCGTCACTGTCACGACGGACCGTCGTAATCTCCGTAACCCCACACTTAGTCAGACTTCCCCATCTTCCTTCAGCAGCTGCACTATGCTGCAGTTCATTGAAAATATCATGTCATGTTGTTATGTATTGATTTTTGTGGACACTTCTAAACTATGTTATGAACCTTGTTTCCAGTGGTCATCACTGGTTTGTTTGAACTAATTGTGTGTAAATTTTACATTGAAGTTTACAAAAGAAGACTGCACAAATTAAACTTTTGAAGCTTAATTTTTGAGAGCCAACAACAGAAGACTACACAAATGTTGTAGTCCTTGTAATGTGTAATTTTTACATTGAAATTGTATTTAGATTTGGATTGGTTGTCTTACAGTGAATTCTCTCTGATTATGCACTTCCACAATTAATTCACTAACTTATAATTTTATTTTAAATATGCAGGAAAATGCAGGTAATTGAATTTGAATTTGGCCAGAAGTAAACTCGATCTATTGTGTCAAAAGATGACATTTTTTTGTATTGTTGTTATATACGTTTGAATGACACTTTTGGGTTTTTGGAACTTGTTGATATTAGAGATCTTTAAGCAACCACTTTCTATTTTTTGGTTGTACATGAAAAATTTCTCGAAGTTTATTTGAAATATTTAGCTTCAATTTAATGATTAATTAGTTCATTTTGTGTTTTTGGTCACTTGTATGTATGTATGTAAATATATTATAAATATTTCTGCTACATGTAGACTTATAAATGTTGAAGTTACACTTTGTAAGTGTTGCTTTAGGTAGATATAAAGTTACACTTTGTAAGTGTTACTCTAGATGAAATATAAAATCAACGCTTTATAAGTGTTGCTATAGATGAGATAAAGTAACAATTTATAAGTGTTGCTATAGCTGACATATAAAGTAACACCTTATAAGTGTTGCAATAGATAACATATAAAGTAACAATTTATAAGTGTTGCTAATGCACTTCTTCAAAGCGTGCCCTTATACCTATTTGGCTACGCTTTACAAGTGTTGCCAAAGATAGCAAGATTTAAAAAGTGTTGCCTAATGTCAAAGGTTACGCTTCTTTTGGGCAGCCCCTAAAAAGTGTTGTTGAATGTCCAAAAGTGTAGCCTTTTCTCAAAGGCCACACTTTTTGCTAGTTTAGGCTACACTTACGTGGTGTTGCTGTAGGCCAAAAATGGTGTAGTGGTGGTTAGAGACATGCAAAAGAAGCTTCCAAATTTTTAAAGATAGGGTCACATCCGTGGAGCACCCCCTACACAAAACCGGCATCGACGTCGTCTTTGAGGAGAAAAAATTACCCTGTTTGCATAAATTATTACATTCATAGGTTAAAAATGTTGAAGATTTAAAATATTTCAATTACATCTACATTGAGGTTTACTTAGACCTCTCACTTACATATAATATATATTTATCGTGTTAACATAGAACCTTCATATAAAAAGATTCCATAGTCTTCTACTTTTATTGCACATGCATAGTATTAGATAGTCTCATAAGAAATCTATAACATTATCTTTTATTAAACCATCTAGATATGAGTATTAAAATTAGGGCATAGCCCATACATAAACAATTATAGCCACATATTGTCTTTACAATTATTGTACTAATATTAAAGAGAACGAACAAAGTGCCTTTAAGACTAAACAACATCCAATGGGTAGATAATGGCATCATCCCCGGAAAGTGAGGACCTATCGAACATGGAAGATTAGAATCCAAGTATTCTTCAAAGTCTTCTCTAGTATCTATGGCCACATCCTACATTTGTAGTAAACATCATATATTGGTTGGTACACACTTGAACTAACTATGGTTATATGCACATAAAACAGGTGAAATAATGTTAATCATGAAAAACCATGATAAAGTACTTTTAAAATACTTAGGCACAGTCAATAAACCATATAAGCCAATATTCACATAATCCATAATTCAAACACTTATACGACACAAGACAAACATATACATGTAATAGTCAAGTAAACATATAAAAAAATTTATAACATTTTAATATAAGCAAGATCCTTACTCATAACCTTACTCAATCAAGTAAACCAAGAAAAGGATCATAATTACATGCTAACTCAAAAAAACATAGCATCAGTAATAACCATCATCATTTATAACAATATAGACCAATATCATGTTCATAAATGAAACTAACATCATATAGGATGATCAACATTTAAAGTCAAAATAAGCATAAGTCTAATTTATAAGGTTATTATACCATAAGAACATCCTTCTATGCCTAGGTAGATTTCTATAACCCTACCTAGACTGAGAATAACACTCAAGTAACCCTATATAGAGTTAGAATCTTTACTTTATTTTACTTTCGGGAATATTTTCCTTAACCGACATAGACCACAAGATGTAAGTGTAGAATTAGGTATTGTATAAACTTACACCAATCGAAGGTGGTCTACTGGCCAAAGTAGAATCAAACATAAATGTATCTTTCTAGTTGGATCTACAAGCTAGTCTGCCTATGGTGGCAATACTGTTCTAGAACTAGAAGACATGTATGAACCCTTTACGTGCCTATGGGATTGGAGGGGCACTTCTTGGAAATTGATTGGGTGAATATCCCTCGTAGGGGAGTCAATAATTAATAAAGAGCTATAGGGTGAATGTTCCTTTATGGGAATTCAACACCTCTGATTGTCAATTTCACTCTACATTAAGCTAAGTCCCTTTTGAAATGCCTTTCTTTGACAATCATGACTTAGTTTATGTCATAGGGTCTATCCTTTTTATAATCATAGTCATTTAGCTTAATAGGTATTGCATGACAATATCCTTTCATGACAACCCTCACATGTGAGATTAGAATATCATCATAATCATTTAATAACAAGGAAGATAGGAAAGTCATCACCAACCTTGTATCATTTCATCTTAGTCATAATCTCACAATCACATAGTTAAGACATTTCAATTATACATTATACCAAAACCTATGTAGGCTATTCACAAGGCATACTTTAATTGAAATACATCACCAATCACAAGCCATCATGCATGAAGTAAAGGTTAGGATCATGAACACTTATAAAAAATCCTTCAAAATCCATCATCATGGTCTTACCATCAACCAACAAATTACACCCAATAATAGGTGTAGTAACATCAATCAACAGTAATTAATACAAGAACTAGATCAATTCCATAATCACCATCCCAAATAAGATTAATTCATAACATAGGGTTAAAGTAATAAGGGTTTACAATAAATTCATCAAGATATAGATCCAATCCAAACTCTACATTACCCTAGTCAATACATACAAGAATTTGAATAGTTAAAACATCAAATAATCATATAATTTTTCAATTTCCATCAATTCATGACCAAGATCAAAGATTTGAGAAATTTTGGAAGGGTGCATGATAAACATTAAATTTCATCAATTAACATCAATTAACCAACAACTTATACTCAATTAGTCATAGTAAATTACAAATCATCATCAATTTAAAGTTTAGATGAAAACTCATTAGAATTGGAAAAGCCCACGGAATTGGGTATTTTAAAATGAACTTTGAGAGGACCTCTTGTGTAAAGGAATACAAAGACTAAAGAACCGATACCTAATTGAATCTAAATTTACGAAATTGAAGTGAAATCATAGATATATTGAACTTCTGAAACTTTCTTCCTTCTTCAACGGAGGAATTAGGAGAGAGAAAGAACAAAAAGGTGAGAGCTTTTGAGTTTTGTTTTCGGAACTAGGATTTTATGAGTTAAAATGACTTAAAATGACCATGAGTCTATGTGTAATCCCCTCTAAAATTAACCAAAACAGCAATCACTTCAAATTTTTTTTTGTGAAATCTTTCTCTCAAAAAGATACGGTTTTACAGAATTTGGGATATGGCACCGCGTCGAAGGGACAACACATTTTATTTCCAAAAATAAATTTTTTGACAGTGGAGTCCGTGTGGGTTGTGCATCACGCACCAGGACACTTATTCTTGACTTTCGCAGGCTGCATTGATACCCTGGCCACCCATGTTGGGGTCCTCCTCAATGATTCTTCGGGTTGTCTTTTGGGAGTCATTATTTGATTTTTAGACCCTCTATACTACACTATACCAAACTAAAGTCTCTTTACAAGTTTTAGACTTCATTTGACTCTCCGAAACCATCCCTAAACATAACGACGTCAATTTGTTCAATTAGGCTAGTTTCCAGACATCATGTTTGTCTTTGACGTCATGAACGTTATTTGACGTCTTTGATCCAGAACTTCTTGGATGACTTACAGACATTGTTTTATGTCTTAAAACAATATTTTATTTCTTAGACACTCATTTTATGATCTTGATTAGGTCTCGACTTTTCGTAGTGTTACATATAGGATTACCTCGTCTTAGTTGTTGACTTTAACTGTGGTCACGAACCGTTTTTTAGGTATATTATTATGAATACCTAGTGGTCATGGGGTTTTTATTTATGGAACATGGGCAGGTAGTAGCGTATACCTTACACAACTCCAGGTAGACGAGAAGAGTTGCCAAACTCATGATCTTTAATTGGCGGCCTTATTGTTTGTTTTGAAAATATTGAATCATTACTTGTATGGTATTCATGTGGCTTTGTATACTGACCACAAGTTTTTATAAAATGTGTTTACTAAAAAGGAGTTTAATTTTAGTCAAGAATGTGGTTGGAATTATAGAAAGATTATTACATATGTGTTCTCTATCACTCGGGCGAAACTAATGTGGTAGCACATTAGAAATTAGGTTTGAAGATTCCATATACGGTGGTTTTGTTGTATAGAATAACTCCGAGTCATCCTTAGTGGTTGAGGTAAAGTCTAAGAAACATCTTGATCCGCTATTGATGTAGTTGAAACAATTTTTACATAGTATGTTTAATGAGGCATTCTTCATGAGGGATGATGTGCTAATGTACTAAAATAGACTATCTGTGTTAGATTTTTGATGATTTGAATAATAGGGTATTATAGGAAGCTCATGGTTCCCGATGCTCTATCCATATGGGTTTTACAAAAATTTACTATAATATTAGAGAGGTATATTCGTCGGATTGTCAAAAAAGGGACATAACAGTGTTTGAATCCATGTGTCTGACTTTTCAACAAGTGATATCTAAGTAACAAAACCTTATTGATATAATCCAAGAAATAGGTGTTCCTTCATGGATGTGGAAAGAAATTAACATGGACTTTAGATTGGTTGCCTCGGACTTGGAGGAAATATGACTCAATTTTGGTGATAGTGGATAAATGATAAAATAACCTCACTTTATCCCTATTAAGTCTACTTATTCGACGGAAGATTATGAAAGGATATACATTAATGAGATTGTGAGTTTTCATGGTATTTCTTTGTCTATCATATCGGATAGAGGTGCTCTGTTTTGGTCTCACTTTTGGAGGTTTTTCAAAATAGGGTTGGGTACACATGTATATCTTATCACCGCTTATCATCCCCAAATGGATTGTCAAGGGGAGCGTACTATTCAAACCCTTGACCATATGTTATAAGCTTGTGTGACAGAATTCAAAGGAAATTGGGACAATCACTTGACGTTGATTGAGTTCCCCAATAAATATGGTAATCATTCGAGTATTTCAATGGCTCCATTTGAAGCACTTTATAGTAATATATGTAGGTTTCCAGTTGGTTTGTTTGAGATTGTTGACTCTTCAGTGCTTGGTCCCGAAATAGTGTATGAAGTTTTTGAGACGGTTCATCTGGTAAATGATAGGTTGCAAATATCATATAGTCAAAAATCCTATGCCGACAATAGAATAAAAGATCTTGAATTTGAAGTAGGTGAAATGGTGTATCTGATGATTTCATCTATGAAAGGGGTGATGAGATTTAGAAAAAAATGGAGTTTCAGTCCTCGGTATGTGGGTCTCTGTGAGGTTTCAAAAAGGGTCGAAAAGGTTGCATATGAGTTGAGTTTACCTAGTGAACTTTCTTCAGTTAATATCATTTTTTATGTGTCCATATTAATGAAAAGTATTACTGATCCCATGTCCATTATCCGTATTGAAGGATTACGTGTGGATGAGAGACATTCCTATTAATAGGTTCCAGTGGAAATTCTATATCCTCAAGTCAAGAAGTTGAGCAATAAAGAGGTGGCCTCCGTAAAATTCCAAAGGAGAAACTATTTAGTTTAGGAAGAAACATGGGAGAAAGAGGCCTCCATGAAGTCACGTTATCTTCATCTTCTTCGTAACTAATCTTAGTAATTCTCATGAGAAAAAAGCTAGTTTTCTTTATTGGCGCTTATTCGTGAATTGTTTCATTCATGAAATGGTATTAAGAATGTCAGTATATGTTGTAAGGAGTTTTGGCATAAGCGAGTTGATTGTCATTTTGAGCTCATGTTTATAGCGAGAAGGAAATTGCTCATATTGTGATGTTGAGCGCTTTTATGTGGTAAGTTGTGATTTAAGTTGCAATGAGTAAATGCCATGTTGATATATTGATTTGAGTTGTAAATCATGTTGATTGTATGTTAAGTTCCGCTGAGCTTTTATTATTGAGTCTATCCTTTTCGCTACAAAAGATTTTACTGTCATTTGGGGACGAATGTTCGTAGGGGGGGATAATGTTACACTTCGAAAAGTACAATACCTTAACTAGAGCCTAAAATGAGTATCGAAGGCTTGAAACACTGTTTTAAGATCTAAAATAATGTGTATTAACAATTTAGAAAGTTTTAGAGTCAAGACATCTAGAAACTTCCATGACGTCCGGAGACTAGTGAAATAGGTGCTAGTGTGCCTTAGCATGTTTCACGAGGTTTTAGGAGTCCGAAGTTGATTAAATTTGACTTGAAGGTATCAAATAAGTGTAAGAATATGTTTAGGGTCAAAACTTTTGAGTACGACTCACCACGGACCACCCTAAGAGTCCTTGGAGAGGACACTTCAATTTGACCCCTAAAGGTTATGTTAGTAGTGGCTACTTTCACATAAGGGAATCATCCCCTAAAAGTAACATGGCGTACTTGACCTCTCTGAAGTCATATAGAATCCCATAATCATCATTCATCATATTTTCATAGGTAAATTTAGCTGAAAATTAGAACTTTTATAGCATATCATATGCTAGTATATAAAATATCATTATATAAAGATAGTATCTAATCTCTTTTGCCATCCTAGACTAAACATCACTAGAGTACATTAGGGACACGAACCATAAAAAATAAATAATAAGTACTTATTTACTAGACTTTATAATAAGCTAGACATTAAGAAATCCTTGACTTAAAGGATTCCTTTCCATGAGCTTGAAAATAACATTTCAAGCTCCTGACAATTTTAATACATCCTTCAAGTATCCATAACCTACAGTTTGTATAAAAAGGTAGAGTAGAATGGAGTTAGGACAAGAATTTACTAAGTGTGGTAGCTATGAAAAAACATGCATTTAAAAGGGACATTTTACTTGAAAACCATGTATCATGCCTTTTGTGAAATCTTCATAAAACATTGATACAATAGAATTTATACAAATCACATATTACATATTTTAATATTCAATGGTCATATATCATATAAAATCATAAAATGCATATAAAACATTTTAATGTTTCCTTTATAGCAAGCTCCTCACACTTTACAATAAGAATTTTTCTCTTTACAGTGAACTTCTTTCCTTTAACCTATTAAACTCGCAAGTAAACCTATAGTGATTAATTGTTCAATGCTTCAACTTAAAGCCACAACCTACATAGTCTAACACATTCAATCATACAACATTATAATATCTTGCTCATAATCTCAATCTAAGCATACAATTGCAATGTACATGCTAACCCCCATAACCTCACACATACTTAGAAAACCTATCATGAGACCAAAGCCTTAACATATACTCCATATACCAAATATAATACTATAGTAAACTACATACGCTTCAAGTGGGACCTTAGTAACATAGTTATATTAGAATTTCATATCATGCATATCATCACATCATGTATACACTAACACAGTTTCATTGAATAGAACCATAGACATATTCATATACATTAGACCACCTTCCTAGGACTCCCTTATCAATATATTTTTTCAATGCACAATTGGGTTCATTACTTCCACCTATCCTAAGTACCTTCCCTTAGGTTATCTCAGTTGGGTTCCCTTTACTTTGTTTTGATTCCATTGCCTATTTTATATTAGGGATACTATAACCTTATACAAAACTAAAATCGTGGGTTCTAAACATGGAATTTGGTTTTGTAGAGCCTTACAGCAATGGAATTTTTTATTACCTTACCAAGGTAGAACATTAACACCTGCTAGCATACTAAGTGAATTAACTAGCTAGACTATATGTAACAATCATAGTTTATGGTACTTGGACGTACATATGGAAACCCTATTAATGTCTAATGAGTCATTGTAGCTATCCATTTATGGAAATTTCACCCTATGCCATTTGGCAAAGAGTATAACAACCTCGTAAGGTCTATGGTGACCTTCCTTTCTACAATGGGAAGAGACACCCCTCATCTTCAAGTTTACTCGGTTCTAAGATAAGTTCGATTTTATTGAAAATCCTTTATTTATATTACTTTATGAAATTAGAAGTTAGGAAATTAAAGCCTCATATGCTTAGCTCATAGGTTATAGATAAGAGTTTAGCAACCTATATCATTTAAGAAACCCTTTCGCATGGACATAGCATATGTAAAGCACCATATAGTTTAGGTTACTCTTGAAAACACCTTTAAAGTTCCCTTGTATTTAATAGATCATCATTCATATGTGTGTGTATATATATGTTAGCAAACCTTTTACATAACATATTATAGCCACACATATTCATACTTCATTTTATTCAGGCATAAGCTTACAAGTGTAACTATAAGTTAACTTCATAAATATAAACACATTTATACACTAGGCATAATCATACATCATCATACCATATACTTCACATATATCATATAAGTCATGTTCATTACATACTCATGCATTTGTAAAACTCCCAAAAGGAGTTAGGGTGTCTAGACATTAACATTATTGTATTAAGGGTATAATTTACAAATATGGTTTATAATTTTTTAAGGAGGAAGTGTGCAATGTTTTATGTGATTTGGAAATCAAACGTCAAGGGACGACCAAGACGTTTGATGACTAGTCGCCTAAGGGGCCTTAGATACTTTCATGTGTTTTTGAGTGTGGTATGAGCTTATGATGTCTTAAAATGAATTATAATTATTTTTATTGGAATTCTATGGATTTTTATGAAGTTAGGAGGACAAATGTCCACGAACGTCTAAGACGTTCGAAAGTAGACCTTGAGACGTTCATGTGTCTTGAGTGTGCCTTTCACGTTTCGATCTGTTTTACATTTGAATTATAAGTGAAACATGTATGGAAGGTAATCAAAATAATAGTTTGTATATTCACTTTGGAAAATTCCGGGTACAACATCCCAAGGGACCCGCAAAAGGTCTCACAAGAAGGAGCCAAAGGTTGTAGAGACTCTGCCTTTGCAGTGTCAATCGACTAAACCAAATGACACCCCATTTTTGACAAATGGCTAGTCAATGGAGGTTCTGTAGATCGACACATACCCTAGACAAGGTTCAAAAAAAAAGAACAGCACATGATACAATCGACAGAATCCATAGACGGTCCGTCGGTAGACCTACTGGCTGTCGATGGTGGTTGTTGGTGCAGGCTGTAACATACGGGCTGCGCACTGTTTCATTAAACAAGTAAATGGAAAATTAACCCCACGCACTTAACAGACCATACATTTTTTAGTTTGTTATCTTTGGGTGTATATAATTGACGAAGACGTGATCAACACATTTCCAAGCAAATTTAAACAAATTAGAGTTCCCCTCAAAAAATATTCTATCTAGAACCTCTATTGAAAGTGAAGCTCAATAACAGCTTTGACTTTGGATTTCCATGGACACTTCATAAAGTTTTAGAGGGTTCTTAATGTAATAAAGGTATGGTTATCCTTCATCTCTAGTAAATCTTTCATCTAGAGTGTCCTCTTTAATGTTTTCAAAAACGTTTCGTGATGAAATCTATTCTTCATCAATCTAGCCAAGGCGTCTTTCTTTAATTGATTTCAAAATCATAATATTAATGTATTTATGATTATATAATCACTTGGACATGATTTCAATCCAATTACATTTTCAACCCATCCCATTCCCAAACTCCATTTAGCCCTTGCATTGGCCATTGTGATCATAGCTTGTTATTGATTGAATTGTTATTCAATTACATTGAATTGCTTATGTGTCCTTTTTATTATGTATATTGATGGTGAATTGTTGATTAATGATCCATGTGGATCAATATATGAAGATTTGAATAAGCCTAACCTAGGTCTCTATGTGTGCACTGTAACCTTCCCTCTATTATGCATGAATGTTGGATTCGATTGTTTAGGGATAATTGTATCTACTCCTTTACATGGATATTATTGATGAGTTTAATATAAGTATTTCATGTGGATCTAGGTTTGATTAGACTATATTCTTCTATGTTCCATGGATTTCTACTATACAATACTTACTGTAATTTTGACTTTATGAAAATTGTGGTAAGATTTCAATTATGAAAAGATCATCATAGATACTGACTTAGGTTTATATTATGGATGATTTGAGGGTATGAATCATAGCTTATCAAATTAAAGGAGTCTTGGCATGAACTGATCTAGGTTCTTCTGGCCTACAAATGGAATGATGCAATGTAACATAGTGACTATCTCAATGTGTTGTTTATGATTTTTGTTGATTAATCATGCGAATTTTCGGATTTTACGCTTTCTCATAGTAGTAAGTATATGAATTCTTATACCATATATTTGAATATTATGATTATTACTATGGGTAACTAAACTTTATAACTAGGGTTGTGGGAACCATAGGCGAATAATGAGGTAAAAACTAAGTAAAATAACCATTTTAGAATAGTTTCTTTCATGTATTGATAATTCTTCCCTTAGAAGTCTTTTTAACGGATGGACAACGTTAGAAATTTCCTTAATTCTACTTGGCGGACCAAGGAGGTAGATAATAGGAAAATAATTATAAACATATATTTAGTGTATACTATTTAATAGGCTAGTATTGATTGGTACGAGGTAATAACTTAGTCAAATATCGACTACGATGATTAATATGAGGTAAAGATAAGGGTTAGTAGAGCAACACACGTAGACGGACTAAGGTGCGGAGTGAAATTTTCTAGATGCCAGACAAAGGATTTAGAAATACATAACTTATCACTTTGCATGCAAGATACTAGGAAAGAATTGTTATAGTTATAATTATCAAGTTATTAACTTGTGGGGAACACGTAAACCCTGGATACTTTGATTAATCTATTAAACTCCAATATTCGAAGCGGTTAGTTATCTCCTTTAAATTCGCTAGTTATTTTCATTTATTTAGAAATAGAAGACCCCCCTTTTAAGTCTAAACTATTTTCCTCGTGGAAACGATCCCAAGCTAATTAGTTGGGTTATTTACTTGAACGACCGCTTTACTTCTTATTTGAGAAGTAAGTTTGAGCGTATCTACTTCCCTAACAGGAATATTCACCTATGGTTCCAAATGAGGTACTGGTTTCCCTTTGAGCAAAGTTAAGCTATATTTTCTCAAGAGATGAGGATCCAATGCCAATGAGCATGTAGAGGGTTATGTATATATCTTAGTTCAATAAACTATGATTGCCACATAGGATCTAGAAAGTGATATCAACTAAAATGCTAGAAGGTGTTAATGTTCTAGCTTTGATAGATAAGAACACCTTTTATTGGTGTAATACTCTACAAACCTAATTCCATGTATGACCCATTGTCATAGTGTCAGTTAAGGCTATAGTTTCCATAAAGTAAAACAGACAATGTAATCAAAGTAAGGACCCTAACTAGGACAACATAAGGGTAGTTTCTTATTGTATGTGGGGATATGGGACATAACCTATGCATTGCACAAATGGATCTTGATGGAAGTCCTAGGAAGGTGTCCTAATGCATGTCTCTATGTATATGTTCCTTATACATGACTTTGTAGTAATTGTGTACTCGTTGTGATGAAGTTCATGGAATGTTTTCTAATGGATCTATGTGATATTGTGTTGTTCCTATATGTAATATGTTTGCCTTAATGACCATATGATTAAGGTCTTGCTTGACATGATGAAGTTATCTACACTTACCTGTTGGTGTACGAAATAGAGTGTTCAGGCTTATGGTCTCATGGTGGGTTTACAAAAAATGTGTCAGTTTGTGGGGCCTGACATGTACATTATTGAACTAATAGACTTATATTAGGGTCATGAATAAGCTCTTATAATGATTTATGTAAGATGAAGTGAATATATGTGTAAAGTGAATAAAGCTCACTATAATGTCTTATGGTTTTGACTTGAATGAATCTATAAGGTGTTGTACTTCTATGGTAGTATGTGTTGGCTTATGTAAATTATATGTGTGGTTTTCCCTGTGTCCTTAAGGTGATGCATTGAAGCCAATATCACTAGAGGATTACTTGGGAGGTTTATGAATTAAAGAAAAGGTATTCACTGTAAAGGAAAATAGTTCACTGTAAAGTTACCCCAAATGTGGCTTAAATTATATGTGTGATTTTATATGATGTTTGACCATTGAATATGTCTATATGAAGTATGTGAATGATATAAATTCTATTTTATAATCATTTTATAAGGACTTCACAAAAAAGGCATCATGTATGGATTTCAATTAAAACGTCCTTTTTAAATGCAGGTTTTTGCATGGTTGTCATGCTTATTTCATAATTCTAGTACTAACACCATTCTTCTTCACTTTTTACACAATGTGTAGCTTATGGATTCTTAAATGATGTCTCTATAAATGAGGAGAATCATATGTGTTTCTCAAGCTTTAGGAAGGAAATCTTTACGTCCAAGGATATCATAAAGTTTCAGTTACTATTAAGTTTTATAAATTGTATAGTTATGTATTATGTTGCAAGGGACGTGTCCGTAAGTATTCTTATGATCTTAAGTGTAGGATGTCAAAGACACTTAAGGACTACATATGTATTATGACTTATGTTTTATACATAAATGAAGTGATGTTTCTAGCATATGATATTCTATAAAAAGTTAAAAATTTCCCGCTAATTTATGTATGAATGTGCAATGAATGATAATATGGACTTCTATAAGTCCTATGAGAGGTCAAGTACGCCATGTTACTTCTATGTTGTGCTTCCCGAATGTTAAAACATTCATATTCATGTACATAAGAATTCAAACCTAGGAACCATCCTATCAAGGCACGCATGTGCAATACTAGACAAGCTCCCATACCCTTGCACATGCTAGAACACCTAATAAGTCATCCTAGTTAAGGAATACATAACATGCTTCATAAGCACATACCTGACATGCATAGCATTATCGTTCGTGCATATGAGGATTCCCCTTTCATTTAGACACCTTGAACCTTTACTGCTTTTAAGCATGCATGAAATGTGAGTATGTGTTTATATTGGTCAAGATGATCACATAGTTCCTATTAGAAACAAATTTAGACAACCACTCTCTTTTGACAACAATGCACAACAAAGAATAGACCAGTCAACACAATTTAGCATAGGAGACAAGCTAACTTTATATTGCACTTAAGACTCCTAACCTTTGCTATTCAAACTTTCACATAGGGGTATATAGTCAAGGTATCATTAAAAATTAATACTCATTAAAGGAAGAACCTAATGAAACACCAACATAGTTGTTCACATGCTCGTAGCACTAGTAACATAACCTAGATCATAACTAGAATCGATGACTACGCAAGATCTTCACATAGGGTGATCATCACATCCATAGTATAACTGCCTTCAAGAACATGATAAAATAACATATATATTGAAAATAATGTAAACACCACATCCATAAGTGGACCATACCACAATGCCATAAAAGGCCAATTCTACTATCACTACTATAAGAAACTAAAGGAGGAGAGTAGACCTTACCAATTCATCAACCTTTATCATATTTTATCAATAATTTAAAATCAATAATTGTTACCAATATAGGAAAGTAGCTAAAGTTTTATTCACATAGACGAAATCAGGCACAAATCTGAATAAAATCATGATATCAACATGTACACTACTTTACCAATTTGATAGAGGGAAGAGAAGTATAGATTACTTACCAATCTCTCATGCTTAATCATTAATGACCAATATACTCAATTCATCACCAATATCAATATAATTCAGCATCTACAAGTATTCTTTCATACTTCCTTCAAATTTAAAGGACATTCCACATAAGTTTCACCCAAAAAGAACACGTAAAACACATCAAAACATGCAAGGCACACTAAAGACATACATGTATGTCTAAAGGGCTATCTTTAAAACATCTTGGATGTTTGACCTCCAAACTTCATGAAATATAACACACATCCTATATAAACAATAAAAACTCATATAAGAACCATATAAGGTCATTATATACACATGTAAGTACGTATATACACATGAGGCACATAGGTAACTAGTCGTCGAACGTCTTACTCATCTCTTGACGTTTGACTTCCAGTTCACCTAAATAATTATAAACTTCCTCAATACCACATCATAAACATTTTTAGGACCTTTGAACCTTTTGAAAAACATGTTAGGCTGTAGACACCATTACTAATTTTGGGGACTTACAATATCCCCCACATGGGAACATTCGTCCTAGAATTACACTTAGAACACTTTAATCACATGAAGGACTACAATATATCATAGAGTACATCATTATATTCATCACATCATCTCATTTATGTTACTGCACGAAACTTTCAAGGAAAAAAAATTTCAAACCACTTAGCACACAATGCAAAACAAGCACGTCACACTTTCACTCACTCATGCTCAATGCTCAAACACATGGGTAATTAACATGTTTATAGGAGGAACACCCTTCTCCATATCATAATTGTGACATCCCAAGACCACACCCTAGAATATGTGGCACTGTCTAAGTGCAACCGACTTACTTGACCTCTCTGAGGTCTTATATAAGCCCTTTCATATAATTCAACGCATATTCATAGCGAAAAGTAGTGCGGAATTAAAAATTTTCACAAATATTTTCATAGTTTTAGAAACTCTTTAATATAAAAACTCATAGTAATTAAGTCTCCTTTCATCAAATCGTAGACACAGGAGTACTTGGGACACGACCCATACACAATCTAAATATAGTATTACTATGTCTTTTACATTATTTCAATAAGAGAAATAAAATACATTGCTAAGATTAAAGTCTTTCTTCCCTATGCTCATCACAGACCAACAACTATAGAGATATACAAAATCATATAATTAGCACAACCACATGTACTAAGTATGACATTACACATAAATATAATGAAAATGGACATTTATTAGAAATACTCATCTCTTGATTTAAATATCATAATATAATCATAAGAACAACATTTAACACCTTAGAAGCAAATCATAAATAACCTAATAAATTTATTCCATTTGTAGGAGCAACATTATAGTGAACTACGTCACTTTATAGTGAACTCCTTCACTGTTACAGTGAATAGATTCTAATTCATATAGGACACTTCCTAGTATGTAATCTTCTCAATAAAAGTTACCCAAAGACTCACTTAAGCAATAGAAAGAGGGACCGCCCATACATCCTCTCTAAGCATATATAAAGGATCCTCAAGACTATTTATAATGAGGCATACACACTAATAATACACCAAATTACATAACATATATAATATTACATTCTCCTTAATAAGGATATCAAAAGAATTATTGTCATACCAAGAGAGTACCCCCCAAATGCGACAGGCGTCATCATACTCTTAGAGGACTCAGACAAGCACTTAGCGTTCGTCATAACATGTCATCTAATAAAAATATATGAAAAAATAAAAATTTTACGTGATATATGATGTATACTTGGACTTCATACTTAACATTCATAATGACATACGATCTTTTAAAACCATATAAGAGTACGAATCTCGACTTAGTCAATAAAAAGTAATTACACCATAGAGGCCTTAATATAAAAGATTACAAAGAACATAATGAAAATAGAATATTTTTAAAACTACAAAAGTCTTCATAAGATAGAATAGGATAGATAGAATCCCCAAACTTGAGGACCTACCAAGACATTGAGGAAGAGTTCCAAGCTTCTTTAAATGGACCTCCTTAAACTTCAATGGTCGGAACCTATATTTGTCCTAATATAAAGTACCGGTGTTAGGAAACTTGATGTACTAAGTATGGGTATGTGCACATAATATATAAGGACATGTATAAAAAAGAATCATTTATTATTCTGTAGAGAGAAAAGGCATAAAGTGACACCTGAAGTTGTCCCAAATTTTTGAAAAGGCACCTTTATTATGTGGGCATCCTATTCCCCCCCCCCCCTAAGCAAATCCGATAACATATTATTACATCATTTCTCGATCAATACTAGATTTTAAATAGATTGTGGTTATCACAAACCAATCATTGTGTGACACGTGTTAATTGAATTTGAAATATATATATATATATACATATTTTAAATTTTAAATTTTCTTTATTTCTCTCTCTTACTTTTACTTATTTTAATTTTATTGCTTTAATATTGATTTGACTTCAAATTCTTTATCTTTCACCCCCACTTTCAAGTTACCCATGCCTTCATTCTCTTTTTTTCTTCTTCTTCTTCACCTCCCACCCTAACCTCACCCCAGCCCTAAGGTGTATCTTGATGAATTGATGTTGAAAAATTAAAAGAATATTTCTAGCTTCTATTGATTAATTTCGGTCAGCAGAGAGGGTTAAAAATGTTTTAAAAAATAAGTTAAAACAAATGAGGTCATGGAGAATTGAACCCGTGACCTCACCATGTTAAAAACTATGAAAATAAACAAATAAAAAGAAATGTGGTGAAGGGGATTCATACCATGGTATTGGCTGGAAAATGTAACTTAATAGAAAAAATAAGAAATGAGAGGAGTAGGATTCAAACCAACAACATCTCAATCAGATTTAAGGAAGAGTAAAAGAAAAATATTAAAATGTGAGGTATGGGAATCAAACCCACGACCTCTAGGAAGTGAAGGAGAGTCAAAGAAAATGAAAGAAAACAGATGTGAGGCATGGGAATCGAACCTAAGACATCCTAGGATGATTTAAGGAGAAAAATTAAAAAAAAAATTAAAGAGGGGCTGTGGGGATTTGAACCCAGAACCCCTTAGCCAAAGAAGAGAAATTTAAAGGCAATGAAAATAAAAAGTAAATAAAGTTGTGGGGGTCGATCCCACATCCTCTTAGTTCAATTAAGCGAAAAAGGAAGAGAGAAATTAAGGGGGGGGGGGGGAAACTGAAGGCATTGGGGCTCAAACTTGGGTCCCTAAGCTGTATGGATCAGACCAAAATGAATAAAAAAAATGTAAGTTTTGTTCAAGGGATTTGAACACCGGGTTCCCTTGACAAATTTTTGTATTGATACATCTGTGATACATGAATTAAATGTTCAAGAATAATGCTGCCTACTTAGATCGAAATTCAAATCTCAGCATACATTCAATATGCATAAGTCATGTACCCCATAATCTAAGGAAGATATTTATCACTTAAACGAACCATGAATGATGTCACATAACTTTTATGTATAGATCCATAAGTCTAACAAACGTTAATAGAAAATATAAGTGAACCTAAGATGTATGTAATGAAATGATGTAACCCTAGAAGGGTTAGGTAAGAGTGTAAAACACACTAAATGGCCAAGTGCATTGGCATATAATGAAACAAATATTATGTAATGATATGATGATACCCTTGATGGGTTAAGTAAGAGTGTGAAACACACTAATGTTCAAGTATATTGGCATCTGATGAATTGAACATTCACGTAAAAAAAGGGTGAGTAATAATGAGAACAAATGTGCTAATGTTAATGAATTTTGTGACAACATTATATGAGGCTAATGTAAAAGATGAGAGCAATCACATTTGAGCCTAAGTAAATGTTACCAAAACGTACTCACCTATGAGATTGCAAAGTTAATAAAGAGAACAATCTCAATGAACACTATAATCAAAGTATTAAGATTTAAACACTTAATACTAATGATGAGATTAAAAGTCATCTATTGAGATACGATGTTTTCATACTAGAATCCAGCTTCCATGGCGTATGTGTTGAATGTAATGGAACTTTATACTGAGCAGCGATAGACTAGCTATGAGGGTTGATGCTTTCTTTCGGGAAGGGCAGAGGTTTACGCAACTCTCATGAGATGAGACTGTCCGGCATGCCGGGTATGGGTCTCCTTATATCTCTTAGTCTTGGAACCTATACTTCCAATATGGAGGTCTGGCGGGGTTCAATTTCATGTATGCTAGCATGTTTTCGGTCACTTTGGCCAGTGATTCCACCACTTTTCAGTGTGAGGTTTCATAACACTGGATTTAACAATGCTCACATGACCTATGTCAGTAAAAATTAAAGTTCCCAATGAATGAATGAAACCAGCCTCAAATGATGCACAAAATGAAAAGAATGATACCAAAGGTGTTAAGATAGGATAATTAAGAGGTGACTTAAACTCAAGTAATTACATTAGGTCATTCTTATTCATTGCACAACGAACCCGATAAAGTCTTAAACTATATCCTAGGTATAGTTGATCTTTAAACTGATCCATGAATGAAATGAAATGAAGTACGTATGAATGAAAGAAGCAGTCTCTATGTTAGGTAAAGCAGACTCCCTAGTTGACGTCCCATATGTTGAGCCCTCATTTTTGAATGTTTTAATTTCAAGTCCATTTTTCCAAGGTCTCATGGCATACGAATAAATGATATGAACCACATCATGTGTAATATGAATTATGATATGTGCTCTGTGTACACTGTTGTGTGTTGTATACAAAATGTTACGTATGATGGTGCATGTTACTTTCATGGTATAACTTTCCTAATAAAAATTTCGAAAGTTCACTCACTTTCCTAATCTCAATTTTGAAGTCTAATGACATGACTTTCTATGATCATGTTTCTAGGAAAGATTTATTCCTAATCATGCATGTCCTTGGTGTGTCCTTTCATATACCCATACTTAATACAAGTATGTACTAACCCTATACAACTCTAAACTTTTAGGTGCAGGCAAAGGTGGACGCTAGAGCTACAGGATCAAAGTTGCAACTATCCAGACGTCGAGCATTTATCCGGACTTGGTACGCCCTCATGCTCTCAAGGATGCTTGCCAATTTACATTCTAGCTTAGTGGTACGATTGAGCTAGTGGAGTATATTCCACTAGCATTTCTTTCCCATTATTGTTCAGACATTGTATTGGTGCCATTTTGGCACGTACAACTTTATCGTTCTAATAAACTGCTTCTTTCATTTAATGATCTTAATGTTAGATGGTTTATGGTGAACAATTATATATGTAATAGAATGTTTAATAAGAATGTTACGGAACCAAAAATTTCAAATTTTCCTCTAAAATTAACATAGATGAAGTAAGAATGATGTATGTAGGCTTGTCTGCGACCTTTGAGAAGTCAATGACGCCGGTCTCGTCTGGGGTATATATTCCGGTCGTGACAAGTAGATAGCGTCCCATACCACCACCTACGTTATTTTAGAAGACTTAGTTCATAAATTTTTTGTGGGGGTTAGCTTAACCGACATAGACCATGAGATCTAGACATGGAATCCCGATATTGAGTCTTATCGGATGAGGGATCCTCACTTGCCAAGAGTAAGGTCATGTTTATTTTGATTTTATATGGATTTACCAATATCTACTTCTATGTGGACACATAGTTAAGAGATAAGGAGATTTATACTAATTAACTCATTCTCTACTAACGAGGAATACTCATCTCAAGAGGTACTTTGGAAATACAACATCTTAAATCACGAAGTGTTATCCGCCTCTCCTTCATATCCTTTTGGTGCTAGGCATAACTCCCCAAGGATTTATCAACATTCAAACCTATAGGTTAAGGATAACTAGTGAAAACCATGTTTCAACTAACAAAGGACATTTATTAGCCAAGCTATATTAGAAAGGTCATTAGGAATAACGCGTTTGCTACTACACACATCTTCTAAAATCAAGAAGATTGTCCACCCCAATACTCCCCTTTTCTAAACATAGCATCATACATTCTTTTAAGTGTGAGTGTGTGTGTACATGTGAGCACACCATACACATAAACGTCAATTCATTATTATTATCTTCTATTCATGATTTATACCTTCATTCATTAATTCACACACCTTATATATTTCACATATTCATGTGCTTCACTTAGACATAATACAAGTCAATCATGCGATTAAACTTCACAAATCATAAGAAAAGACTCATCTGCAATGTTAATCCAATTCATCGACTATGCCTTCAAAACCACATTTACAATAAATACTAATCAACATCAAATTCATCAAGAAAACACCTCCACAAAGAAGGTGGACCATATAACTAAAGAGAATTTATAATGAAAACTATACATTCGAAGAAACTATCCATTTAACAAAGGCATATTAACCTATAAGCATGTTAATAACATTTCATCAAAATAAGACTCTTACAGAAGTAGCTAAATCAACGTATTAACACAACAAAACCAAAGTTAATACCTTACCCAAACATGCTCATATAATCCATTTCCCAAGCTAAAACATTAAATAGTCATAAACATAAGTTCATTCGGTTTTTAACATGATAAACATCAATTAATACATGAATAAGCACATTTAAATCATTAGAATACTTGTACAACAAGACCCACACTTAAAATCGAAGATAGAAGAATTTTGAGTTATAAAATCCTTTAGGAAATCTGTTGGAAGTGACTCTTTCAATAGACAGTGGTTCGAGGATGGATACCATACTTCAAAGAGAAGGAAACCCACTATTTGTTTTTGAATATTCACGCCCCAACCATTCCTTCTTACACTCCTTAAGTCTTAGCTTCAATAGTGACTTAGGGAGAATTTTCTTTAGAGAGGGAGTTTGAATATTTTATGTGAGGGGGCCTGTCTAGGTCAAGGGTTTTAAACTAATTAAATATAACCTAAAAAATCTAAAATTATCTACCTATGGTCTAAAAATACTTGGGGTATATTTACATAAAAGACCCTAAGTTGGCAGCAACTTCACAGACTTGGCAGGCCCTTATAGACGAGACCTTCACCAACTGACCCTCTGTGCATCAACGGACCGTTGGTAGGGTCTCGTTGTTTGGGACTTAGTTCCAAATGGATACTGGACACCATGAACTTCTGTTTCAATTGAAGCCCTAGATCGACGGACCGTTTATGGACCAACAGTCCGTCCTTAGGGTCGTTGATGGCCACCAATATTTTGCAGTTTTGTCCTAGTATTTGGCCCTTCATCTAGGGCCGTAGGTGGGTCGTACGTGAAGTGGTACCCATACGTTGAACCCCTGTACCAATCCGTCAGGTCATAGGAACATCCCGCATTAGTTTTATGGAAAAAGAACACTTTAAACTCACTAAACACGTAAAGACTCACAAGTTCAATCTAAGGCGTATCTTCCGAACGTCATGGACCTTGTTGGGTGATTTAACTCCAAACTAAACCAAACTACACATACATACTAAGAACACTAAATTGACTCATTCTAAATTGAACTCAAGAAACCATTACGAGGATCTGGTTCAACATAGTTCGTTTTGGGCCGTTACATTCTCCCCCAATTGGAATAACATTCGTCCTCGAATGATACGTAAACTTTAAGAACAACAAGGACTCAGTTATAATAAAATAGACAACTTAAATCATGATAAAAACACTCAAAAATAAAAGCATCAACTAACAAAGAGCTTCCTTTAACACTTTCAAACACTTAGCAATACAAACTCATTTATGAAAACTTCAAGAAGTCAAAATTCACTCTTAGTCCTCTTCTATGGAGGAACTAACTTCTCCATCATTAAACAAAATCATACACAATAATTTAAAAAACATGTAAACTACAATTTAAGACAACAAAAATTTTCTCTAAATTAAATTCATAGAGTGAAGTTCAACGCGTTCACTACCAAGCCTACCAATATTTACGAAAAATCATTCCTTAAGTAATTCGTGAAGATGACATGATCATATTATCTATAAAATCACGTAAACTCACTTCATAGCATAAAAGAAACAATAAAAAATAGTAGTACTTACAAAAACCATCAAAATCGGATTAATTATCCTTCCTAGCCCCAATCCCATAGGAAGGGTTCTTCTTGGGAGCACTATGATCTAGAGAAGCTTGATTGACCTCTTTTTCCCTTGATTTGAGGTTTGGGAAGTACCTCATATTGTGTACATTATTACCACATAAAAAAAAACCATACGTACTGGCAAGACACTTACCCGATGTTGCTTCCCAGAAGTAGGGCACCTAACTCTTTCATAAGTGTGGCCACCACCTTGAGAATGTTTGTTTTGAACCCTATACATGTTTAAAGTGGAAAAATGTTGGTTATATAACCTCTTCTTAGACCTTTTGTGACTTGAACTATCCGACCAAAGCCTCTTACCCTCTTTCCTTATCTCCATAATTTTGGATTCCTCAATTTGTTTTGCATAAACCATGAGTCTAGAGATATCCATGTCATTAAGAAGCATTTTTGTACCACACTCTTTCTCCACCATGCTATACACACCGATAATAAACTTGTTTATTCTATACCTAGGGTTGGCTACCATGGTTGAGTCATACTTAAAAATTTGGGTGAATTTTAGAGTATACTCTTGCACAATCATTCCACCTTCACGAAGGTTCATGAATTCAACCATATTCTTCTAGAAAAGCCTCTTTGAATTCTTCCCAATTGACCAAACCTCTTATTAGGGGTCTCTCACTCAATTGCACAAACCACACTTGAGCTATATCCTTGGGTAGGTAACCGGCTAATTCAGCTTTCTCCCTAGGGGTCACACCCATAGCATCTACAACTTTGAAAACCTCATCTATGAAACCTTGTGTATTTTCATCCACGTTAATGCAATGAAAAGTGATAGTGTTCGTCCTCATGATATCCCGAATTCTAGAAGCGGGAGTACAAGCATTAAGTTTGGGCCTATTTCCTTGATTAGCTTGGCCAACAAAGTGATTGTTGATGAAATGATCTTGAGTAGTCATGAGTTAGTCCAAGTTCATTAGGTCATCCCTCAACTCTACATTAGTAATATCACCTTCGACAAAAGGACCTTGAGGCATAGAAGGCACTTGAGGCACTTGAGGCTCTTGGGGTTCTGTAGGCACTTGAGGTTGTTGAAGAGGAACCTCCTCAATCTCTTCACCCAAGACAACAATATGAACTTGGTCAACACGGGGAAGGACTCTCTCATTAGCTACACGTCCCTCCTCCCTTCTAGTGGTTAATCTCCTCGTATTCAAGCCCTATAAACACAAAGACAAGAGTTTAAGAGAAGACACCTTCTATGACTCAACTGTAAGGCATGACATTAAAATAGAGAAGAAAGTGAAACATCTATCATCCTATAGCCTGCTGTCCGTGGATGTGTCGTGACTCACACAAATGACCAAGATACTACTAGCTATGGCTTTTGAGACTTTTAGAACCTAATCTATTTCCCAAAACCATATGATGTGACAACAAGTCATTCATGACCTGAAAGTACCCCTTAGAAGTTAGGAGGAACCCTCGTTTCTTGGCCGGGCGTACTTGACCCTTTGAGGTCTTGTACAATCCCTTCAGCTAGCATTCATTACATAAGACATGAAAAGTAGTACAAAATTAAAAGTTTTCATGAATAATATACTAAAAAGGAAATCATTCATTAATACTTATGAAATCTTATAGTCACAAGCAAAATTGAAGACACGACATATAATATATTTGTGACACATCCCTTTACAATGAAATCAAATACATAATAAGTCTTTTAATAAAACTAAGAAAAGGACTATGCCCTTGAATATATGAGGACATACTTTGCCTTGAGAGAAACTATCCCAAACTCTTCCTTCTAGCCTTCACACCTTCAAAAGCTTCCAACCTATACTTATAGAGTATAGAAAAGTATGGGGTTAGTACAAAAAAATGTCCTAAATCTGGCATATGCAAAAACATGTAAAAAGGGACATTTTTGTAAAATAGATTTTAATGCAATTTAAGTTAAAAATTCATGAATATAAAGTGAAAACATCATACTTACCATCATTTTCAAATTAGATAAGAAATCCCATAATTTTAAGCCACCAAGAAACATTTACAGTAAACTTGTCAAAATTTATAGGTAACCAGCTTGACACTTAAAAGTGAACTCCTTAAGCATTTACCAAAAATATAATTGAAAATTAAAAAGGAATCATTTAAAGAATTTTGAATAAATTCAACTTGAGCAATTATAATGAAATGGGTGAACTTCCTACACTAAATGGGTGAACTTCAAGGCCAATTGAAAAAGAAAGTGAACTCATTTTTCTTAAGATTTTCCCTACCTCACAATTAACCTAAGACTTACTAAGGTAATATATGAAGGAAGTATGCATATGCCTCCTCCAATAGACACGAAACCAACCCTCAATACCAACCCTTCACGCTTACTCAAATTGGGAGAAACAAGCCCCTCAATCAATGGAAAGACATTAAAAGACACCCAACAAGCCACCAAAGTCTTCCCTTTGGGAATACCTGTTTATTGCAATGAGTAGATAGCGTCCCATACCACAACCTACCCTAAGTAGTACATTATTTTAGAAGGTTTCGCACCAAGTATTTCCTTTCAAAACGTCCTACCTAGTGCAATGAGTAAAAAGCAACCCACACCACCACCTACCCTAAGTAGTACATTCTTTTAGAAGAGTTAGTTCAATCCATTCTTTTTGGGGGATTAGATTAACCAACATATTTCATGAGAGCTAGACATGGAATCCCGATATTGACCCCTATCAGATAAAGGATCCTCACTTGCCTAGAGTAAGGTCATGTTTCTTAGGTTTTACATGGCTTTCCACAATAACTGCACCTATGTGGACACATAGTTAAGAGATAAGGAGATTTCTACTAAGTAAATAATTCTCTACTACCGATGAGTACTCTTCTAAAAAGGTACTTTCGAAATGCAACATGTCAACTCACGAAGTGTAATCCGGCTCTCCTTCATATCCTCTAGGTGCTAGGCATAACTCCCCACAAAATTTTCAATATTCAAACCTATAGGTTTAGGATAACAACTAAAAACCACATCTCAACTCACGTAGGGAATTAATTTTCCAACCTATCTTTGAAAACTCATTAGGAATTACGGCGTTTCTACTAGACACATCATCTTAACTCACGATGAGTGTCCACACCAATACTCCCCTTTTCTCAACTTGGCATTATACATTCTTTTAAGATTAAATATGTGTGTACATGTGATCACACCTTGTACATAAATAAGATTCAAATTATACCTTAATATAAGTGCCAAACATGATACTAATACAATTCACAAAATTATGCCGACGAAGACACATCTTTCACAAAGGCAAACACATATACACCACCACCATAAATGGACCATACCAATAATAATTGTATACAATAGCTATATATAATATTAAGAGAGGAAGGGCAGGATACCTTCTCTTAGTATTGTATGAATGAATGATACATGGCCTTTAACATCGTGAGAAGGTTAAATAATTTGGAACTTTTGAGAATGAAGGTTTAGACAAGATTGAAGTTGATAGCTGTAATGTAATCCTTCTTGTGCTAGTGATGGAATTAGAAATGGTTGGCTGAAACAGCATCAAATCATTCTTAAAAATGTCATTAAGCTATCCTCTTCGCCATTGAAAGGTATAATTGGATCTTAGTGTCACGTTCCGACATGGAATAATTTGATTGGAGTGTCATATTACGACACAGTAACATTAAAGGAAAAGGATATTAAATTAATTTAATGTACTCAATCTCGAAGAACTCATTTCCCAATGAACGTGGTGTGGAGGCATGAGTCCTCGTGTGTGCTTTGTATTGTGATTGATTACGTACTTGATTCATCTGTTACTTGTTCATGTTTTGTGCTATTTCTCACCTTTTAAGTACTATAGTTTTTTTATACTATTATTGTTTGTATATTAGTTACTATTTTTAGTTGGCCGATGATACTCACTCAATAAATTTTTCCTCCTACAAAATTTGTACTTGTATTTTCCTTTGTTTTCTTTATATGGAGTGCAGCAAGTGTACCTACGAATTTCAATCTCCCTCAGCTCTATCATGTCTTGACATATAAGGTTCAAGGTTGAGTTATTCATTCAATCTTGTGTTGGATTCTCTCAGTCATTACCTGATCTCCTTAGTTTTCTAACATGAATTACTTTTTTTCATTTATTTTATTATCTTTTCTACTATTAATCATAGTAATTGGAGATGAGATGTCCTTATTTTGATGACTTTTAGGTTTTAGGATAATAGATCTAGTAAGTTTTTTAGCTTCCGCATTATGATTGTAGTTTGTAAGTTGGGGTTAAAGTTGTTGGTTTTCCCACCTAGGGGGTTAAGTGTACATTTCACTCACGACTCATTTTGGGTCGTGACAAAGTTTGTACCAGAGCCTCAGGTTCGGTGATCTCATCAGACAAGGACAAGTTATGCATAGTCTTGTAGAACAGTATGGGGACACCTTTACTTTTCTTCAAGAGGCTATACGACTTTAGGAAAACTTTATTCCTTCTTTCTTTCGTGCCATAACTTTAATCCAATTGGTATATAGGTGATACAAATTGGTATCTGAACTTTTTTATTCTATTTCACATATAGTTACTACTGAAGCATTAGATGTTCAAATAGCAACACCAAAAAGAAAAAAAATGTCCTTGGAAATAGGTATATTTTCTCGATTTACTGCAGGGCGTATAGTGACTAATGATCAACATTTTTTTCATTTTTTACGTTCATAAAGTAGAAACCCCTATTCTTCATGGGTATTAATTATGAAGTTGTTTATACTTTCATTGTTAATTGTTTTGACCTGCATCATAAAATGATTATAGCGGAGAGGCTTTGACACTGAGTTTTTGTTGTGTCCTGTCGGTAGTGACACTACCTATGAGTTGGGTAGCATTTTCTGACTTCTTAATGGAGAAGTGTATTTTATTGATCTTAAGGTATATTAGGTAGATAGGGTGAAGCAAGATGACTTTGCCGAGGTGAAAAAATTAAAAAATATCGAAAAAGGATTGCTAGATAATGAATATCATTACATTGTAAAATATAGATAGTAAAGTTCTCAAGAGATACATGGGTATCTTAGTGAATAATGAAATTTTGTTTAGTCATTAGAGGGAAGAATCTGTAGTACGATTTTATAGATTAAGTGTATATACATAGAGAAAGATCTTGATACGACTACTACAATAATATTGATGTTTACTTGGTTAAAGTTATGATATGTATTATTTTTGTCATCGACCTGATCTAAGAATAACTTTACCAATATTTTTATCGATTCTATTGTTAGCAATATGTGGGATATTTTTGTTTGATCTTGTTGATAAGTATGATGTGTTCTAGTGATGAATTTAATAACCTTTCACGGTACGGTAGTCTTGAGGATTGTTTTAGTGTGTATTGAAGGAGGCATATGTATACTTCCTTCATGTCTTTCCTCACTAAGTCTTAGGATAAACGTGAGGTAGGGAAACTCTTAAGGAAAATGAGTTCACTTTCTCTTTCTTTCCCTTGGACGTTCACTCATGTAGAGTAGGATAATTCATTGTGAATGCTTTAAACGATTTTTTTTAATTGTTCAAATGTTTTCATTGTAAATTCTTAATTAGTTCACTCTAATGTTAGTTGGAGTTTACTATGATTTTTCGGATGTTACTGTAAATGCCTCTTTTTGGTTACTATTATGTGAGTTCCCCTATAATTGTTAAATGATGTTTCTCATGTTAATTTGTTTCTAAATTAATGAATGTTTTACATAATTGACATGAAATGGTATTTTACTAAAATTTCTCTTTTCGCATGTTTTTGCATGTACAACCCATAGTACAATATTTGTACGAACCGCATATTATTCTCTACTATAAGTATTGGTTAGAAGCATTTTTAAGGTTTAATTCTAGATGGTGAAGCTTGGGAAAGTTCCTCCCAAGATAAAGTATGTCCTCACATATTCGAGGTCATAGTCTGTTTCGTAATTTCTTAGTTAAAGAATTATTATGTATTCCATTCAATGTAAAGGGCCGTGTCCCTAAGTTATTTATGCCGTGTCTTTATGTTTGGCTTGTCACAATGATATTTCTTAAGATTTTATAAAATATTTCCTTTTTATTAATTTTTTTGTAAATTTTTTTATTCTGCACTACTTTTCATGTCTTATGTAGGGAATGATTGTTTAGGGGCTTGTAGAATACCCCAAAGGGTCAAGTACCCCCGATCACAAAATAAGGGTTCCTCCTAACTTCTAGTGAATTCTTTCGGGTGGTGACATGTAGTGCAAGTATAAAACACACAATTATGGGCTTAAAACACCAAAACAAACAAATGCACTAAAATTTAGAGTTTCATAAACAAAATAGGACTTAGGAAGAGTATATCTAACCTCAAAAACTGAACAACTAAGGGAACGGGATCTCATGTAAGCCTTAGCCTTCCATGTTTCTCTCTCAACAAGGTGGTTCCTCCATAACACCTATACGGTGGAAACCTCTTTGTTCCTCAACTGCTTTACTTTGTGATCTAAAATTTCAACTGGAACCTCTTCATATGAAAGATTATCATTGACTCCAAACACCTTAACAGGCAACATGGATGCTCGATCACCTAGACACTTTGTAATCATCGAAACATGAAACACTTGATGAACAGAAGCCTAGTCATTTGGTATCTTCAGTTCATAGGAAACATTCCCTACTAGCTGTAAGACCTCATAAGGACCTATATATCTCAGACTCTCCTCTTTTTCTTACAAAACCTCATCAACCCTTTCATGGGTGATATCTTTAGGTAGACTTGATCATCTACCTCAAATTCAAGAGCATTATTCCCGTTATCAGCATAGGTTTTTTGACGACTGTATGTAGTACCCAATCTATCCTTGGTCATTCTCACCTTTTCCATAGCTTGATGTATGATCTCAAGGCCAAGGATGGAAGACTCTCCTACCTCAAACCACCAAAATTTGGACCTACATCTCCTGCCATACAATTATTCAAAAGGTGCCATCCCAATACTTGAATTCTAGCTATTATTGAAGTTAATAACACATGCTCTCAGGATGACTTCAAGGGTCTTGATGGTACGCTTCTGCTTCTCCATCTGGTTGAGGATTAAAAGCAGTACTGAGCTTGAAATGTGTACCCAACCTCTTTTTGAAAGATCTCCAAAAGTGAGAAGTGAATTGGTCTACCCTATCCGAAATGAGAGATGAAGGGATCACATGCCACCTCACTATCTCATAAATATACAACTCACTAAAATCTTCGGCCCTGTATGTAGACATTATAGGAATGAAGTGAGCAGACATAGTCATCCTTTCAACAATGACACAAATGGAATCATGCAGTTTTCTTGTCTTTGTCACACGAACCACAATGTCCATATTAATTGCCTCCTACATAAATGTTGGGATTTCGATCGACTTTGTCAGACCTCATGGATTAAGGTGTTAGGCCTTAACACTCCACCATAAAAATAGAAATATCCCCCTTCATACCATCCTACTAATAGATCTCCTAGAGATCATGATATTCTTTGTGAGACCTTGATAAATGGAATACCTGAAGCCATAAGCCTCTTCAATAATATTTTTTATCACATTATCAATATAGGGAAACCCTAGTATCTACTCACACTATCCCCCCATCGGGAGAATGATTCATTTAACTTACATAACAATGAGTCTTTCAACTCCATGAATACTAGGTCAAGATGTTGCTTCGATTTAACATCTATAACAAATGATGATATAAAACTGGAATGAACTTAAACACCACCACTTGGTATATCTACATGCCTTACACCTAATCTAGCCAATTGGTGTATCTCTTTAACTAGATCCTTCTTTGCATCATCAATTTGAGACACATTTATCATGCTTAATCGGCTAAAAGCATCGACCACTAAATTGGACTTACTTAGGTGATGGTGGACACTCATGTAACGATCCTTGAGAATCTCTAGCCATTTTCTCAAACAAAGATTCTATTCTCTCTGTAAAAACATACTGAGGACTTTAATGGTTAGTAAATACATCAACACATACACCATATAAGTAATTTATCCGATGTTTTAACCCAAGTACCACAACAGCTAACTTGAGAGCATGGGTAGGGTAATTATCCTCGTGGATTTTCAACTGTTTTGATGCATATGAAATCACCTTGCCATCCTGCATAAGAAAACATCCCTAACCTACCTAGGAAACATCACACTACACCACATACCCTTAACCAATCCTCAACAATGTGAGAACAAGGATTAAGTGACTCGTTCTTTGAGATCTTTTTACAAGTTTCAGACCACTCAAACATTGCTTTCTTCTTAGTTAAAGTTTTCAATAGAGAAGCAACAGCGAAAAATCCCTTATCAAATTTGCGATAATAATTAGCCAAACCTAATAAACTCCGAATATCTGTAGGATTGGGAGTCTTGTCCAGTTCTTTACTGACTCAATATTTTTCTGATCAACCTCTACACCCTCGTCTGACACCACATGACTAATGAAGGTCACTAATATCAGCCAAAACAGAGATTTGCTATATTTTGCATACAGCTAATGTCCCTTAGTATTTGCAATGTCATTCTCAAATAATGTTCATGCTCTTCTACGGTCTTAAAGTATATGAGGGTGTCATCTATGAATACTATGACAAAAAAATCAAGGTATTCATGAAAGACCTTTTCATAAGGTCCACAAGTGCAGCTGGTGCGTTAGTGAGACCAAATGACATGATAAGAAACTCATAATGACCATACCTAATACGGAAGTCAGTATTAGAAATGTCCTGTTGTCTCTCTCTAAGCTGGTGATAGCCTTAGCGGATATCTATTTTAGAAAAGAAACTTGAACCTTGGAGCTGATAAAATAGATCATCAAATCTTGGAAGAGGGAATTTGTTCTTCATAGTGACTTTGTTGAGTTGTCGATAATCGATACGCATTCTAAGGGTTCCATCCTTTTGTTAATGAACAACAGTAGAGCACCCCATGGGGATATGCTTGGCTGGATGAAGACCTTATCAAGTAGATCCTTTAACTGCAACTTCAACACTTTGAGGTTAGCTGGAGCCATTGTATAGGGATGAACGGAAATTGGTTTGGTGTTGAAATATAAGTCAACAAAAAAGTCAATTTTGAGTTCGGGAGGAATTCCTGGTAATTCTTCCAAAAAGACATCTTGAAACTCAGTCACTATATATACAAAGTGTATGAAAGGAAATTCATTTTCTAAGTCATTGACTCTTACTAAGTTGTATAAATACCCCTTAGATAACATCTTATTGTATTTTAGATGGGAAACTATTTTGGTTGTTTGATTTTAACTACTCCCCTCCCAATCAAGCTGTAACTCATTAGGAAACTGAAACCTTACTACTCCATTTCGACAATCTATGATACCATAGCATTTATGAAGTCAATCCATAAAATTGTCAAAGTCAAGAATGGTTAATTCTATTAGGTCAGCATAGGTAACTCTATCAGGAACAATTATTAGGCAATTACTATATACTCTTTCATCTCTAATTCTATCTCCTATTGGAGTACTAACTAGAAAAGATTCATGCAAGATCTTAGGAAGCAAGACAAATTTAATAGCTACAAGAGGATTAAAAAAACACAAGGTGGATCCTGGATCTAACAATGCATAGACAGGAAAAGAAAAGATATACAATGTACAAGTCACCACATCAGCTAACATCTCCTGCTCCTCTCTACCTTTCAAATCATAGAGCATATTCCTCTTTGGATGTTTGGCTGTAGCTGTAGGATTAGGCCGAGTCTGAATATCTGCCTTGGCCTAATTCTTAACATGTATGCAGTACCTGATTATATGCCCACTCATACCGCACCCATAGCAGGCATTAAAACCTACCATGCACTGACCTCCATCCAAACGGCCCCTTTTACCTCACGACTTTCTGTCACGCTGGGCATTTCTTTCATTGCACTTCTTGGGGGCAGACTTGTCCCCTTTTACATTTGTCTTCCTTAGTGCTGGTTCCCCTTTTTTAACTTGGGGTTGTCCTTGACTCCCAACAAAATCCTACTAGTGCTTGAGAAAACGTGATCCGAGGGCCTACGCTTCTTGCCTTTTCAGCCTCTCTTCCTCAGATGAATCTCTTCCACCTGTTCTGTATGTAAGATCAACCTAGAAAGGTCCATGTTATCATGCAACATGGCTGCCCAGCACTCCTCCTCCAAATCCACCCATACACCAGTCACAAACTTGCTCATCTCATCCTACTTCTGGACACAAGGGAAGAAGCATAATTGGAATGTTTAACAAACTTTAAGGAGTAATCCTTAACTGACATACCTCCCTGACGTATGTTGATGAACTACTGAACCGCCTCTATGTAATCTTTAGGAAAGAACCTTTCCAAGAATGCAGTCTTGTCCCAATTGATGGGGACTTCGCTTGGTGCTCGGCCATCAAACCGCATCTTGCACCATACCTGAGCCACATCCTTGAGCTAGTATGCAGGAAACTTAACCTTCTCCTCTTTATTAACACCGATAGCACACAGAATCTTGTGGACCTGTTCCACAAACTCGTAGGGATCCTCATTGGTTCAGGAGCCGAAGTAGACTGGAGGATTAATCCTGGTGTAATCCTGGGTTCTCCCTTGGAGCACCCTTTCTAGTGGCTTGGGCTGTGATAGCTTGTGCCTGAGTACTGATGTCTTAGGCCATATAAACCAGTACTACTCTCACTTCTCCATCCGTCAATGCTGCTCTGTTGATAGGCACTTGCACTCTAGTAGTTGGGTCTTGAGGAGGATCTTGCTTTCCCCCAACAACTGCTTGTTCAACACTCCTACCTTCATTTCTTCTTGTGTTCATTTTTCTACAAATGCACATAATAAGGAACTTAGATGCTGGAATAACAAAAAATGTCAAATATCTACACAACACGATAAAGAGTAGAAGAAGGAAAGATTCTTCATATCAATAAGTCTCTAAGTCATTGTTGTGGTGATCTTCACAAACATAAGCTAGAAACTACGCAACATGGTTGTTTTGAGATGTACTTGCTAGGTGGTTTAACTTCATGATCTTATACAAAGTTTGTCACACCCGGGTCCTATACCCTAGATGAGACCGGCTTCATTAACCTCTCATAGGTCGCAGACAAGACTCTTCTTAGCTTTAATAAAAACCATATAGTTAAATTTAGTGGAAAATTTTGAACTTTTTAACTTTACTGAAGTGTACTTAGATTTCTTATAATTCTTGAATAAGAGTAATATACTAACAGCTCAAAATAAACAACCATTTATTAATAGGTTAAACAATTTAAATGAAAAATTCATAATATCTTTAATTGTTGCAAACCAGTCTTATTACAAAAGCTTTAAAAAATGTTTGAAAGGATACACTAGGGACAATATCTACTAGCTACGTCTAATCTGCTAAAGCAAGAGAATAAAGCGTAGACATTCTCGAACTTAAGAGGAACTACCAAAGTCTTGAGGTACTAGTCAAAACACAAATTGATTTCAACCCTTTTCAAGGACCTGCATCTATAAAAGTAGTAATTGTATATGGGTTAGTAAACACTTTTGCTAAGTATGGGTGTATGCACATAAACACATAAGGACTATGCATGATCAAGGAAAGTTGTTCCTATTTAAACATGCCATTTTTTAAAATTGAAGTCACTTTACTTTCCTAATTCGTTATATACGAATCATGCTATGAATATGACATATTTTAATGAATTTAAATCACACAATTCATTTTCTATATGATCATTAGACCTTTGAATCATGAACATAATTTTAGAACAACTCGAGAAACATTTAATTTGCTCCCTTTGTGACGAGAGCTCCTCTCCCCAAACTTAGTTTATTTTTAAGTCTTTTCTTCTTTTTGTTGTGTAGTTTAACGATATCCTTTGATTCTATATTTTAATTATGAGTACAATGGTTAATTATAGTCCTATTTTTACAATGTATCAAGTAAGTTATCAAAAAGAATAAGGAGATGATTTTGCTACCCAACTCACAGGTTTTTCTTTCCATTCTTGTTAAACTAGGCATGAAGTCTTTATAAGCCAATATTTATTGTCTATGCCCAATATTTTATCATTTGCATAATATGAAGATGTTGGGTCATATATTCATACTCCAATTGATGAGTCATTAATTTTGCACCCTTTATTGGCATAAGCCAATAAATGTTAAAATTTCATTCTTATAAAAAACGGATGATTTTATATACTAATGGTTATACTGACTTAGTTCTCTTTGACGTTTCATTTCATCTTGTTTGATCTCATTTTCACTTTGAACATATTAGGATGACATAGGATATTTTCGTCATACTTCCATTGGGATCTTTCTGTGCAATGACTAAGAATGACTTACATCATTGCTTAGTCTAACCTCACCCTTTGGTCATCCTATCTGAACACCCCTCATATTCCTAGTTCTTTATTTCTTTCTTCCTTACTTTCTTAATGAAATATTTAGCATTTAACCACCATAGATCATGTGATGTAACATGAAACCCAGTGTCATCCCCACACTAAAAATTAGGTGGTTCACTGGCCAAATTGCAGCCGAATAATTCCTAGCTTTCTTAGGTGGATCAACTAGCTAGTAACCCATATTTGCGACATAGTTTAAAGACTAGAAGAATTTCGAGAACCTTATCCACCTTGGTGTTAGACTCATCTCATGAGGTTTACATGTTCTTGCACAAGCTCATTACTAGTTTATCAGTGCTTAGCTCAATTTATCATACTTTACAACTTTTAGAGTGGTCTCATACATTAAGGAAGTTTGTTTCTAGTATGAGGTATGCTTATCGCAAAGGATTATATGTCATCCCTTTGTATACTTTATGAATGTGAACTTGCAACTTTCATTATCATTATAGTATGAATAAGGATTGTCTAACGTTTTTATCACCCTCTTAGGTGAGTATATTTATCTTTTTTGTTTAGGTGCAAGTGAGAATTGTCTCACTTCCTTTAACACCCCATTGTAGGTCTACTTCACTACTCAAAAGCTTTTAGGTTTTTCATTACTCTCCTTATCTTGTTCAATGTTATTCGGTAGTATTGTACAATTCTTTATGGAAGTTATAAGGGCTTGTTCAATATGCTACTATGTTCACAAGTTCATTTAGATAAGGTATATTGGGACTTGTCCCAATCATTTGCATACTATAGGTTATGAGTTCATTGAGTTATAACTTGGAAAGTCAATCATTAACATGTTTTTGGCCTTACTAGAAACACCATAATTTACATTTGCCATATAAGAATTGTTTGACTAAGTCATTACCCTACTCTACATAATATTTTTGAAATAATATTAGTAGCCAATTTATTGGCATAAACGAAACTTTCATTAAACATTTTTCATGATACTATCACTAGCCCATTATTTTAACCTCATGTATATACTATAGTAATCTCATCATTTTAAGAAAGCTAACTTTTAACATTTGATTAGCACATAGGAAGAATTCAGTGCTAAGTATTGCCAAGCTATAAAGTTGATTTAACATTGAAGATTCATTACCTATCTCAAAACTAAAAGTTGTAGTCGTGTCAAAAGGGAGTGGTAGTGAGAATCTACATAGAAGCAAAATTATATTCAAACTAGTTGTAGTTATAAGCATTATCAAAAAAAATAATATTATTAAAAGGGGGGGTGATGCATCGTCAAATTTAGATGTTTCTTTCTCACAAGTAGTAATGTAACAAAAAAATTAAAAAGTAATCGAAGTAATGAAAGTGGGAATTCTTGGGAAGTGATGTGAATGCAGATTAATATAAAAATTTATGGTACATGCTTTTGATAGGCTATTTGTAGATTACTTTGGAAAAGGCTAAATATTAAATGGATATAATTTCTCTCAAGTAACTTACCCCATTTAAAATGGGTTCCTTTCGGACACCCATTTTATTCATGAAGACAAACCTACGTCGTAGCCCACTCATTCTCTTGAGCAGAGGGTGTTGGGTGACACTTGGTCTCACTCTCTCGAGTTGAGCCTCATTTCAACCCACTCCCACCATCTATCAATTTAATAGTCTTAGTGTAACACTCCAATTGTCTGAGATGTGTTCTAGAACCTAACATGATATTCTAAAGGTTGTCACTATCCGAAGGCCTAAAAAAATAAATATAAAACATTTAGGAAGCTCTGAAGTTAAAACATCATGGAACGTCCACGACGCCCGGCGATCTTAGTACTTGGGCTAGTGGGGTGTCTTCATGGTGAAATTCTGATGGTAGATATAAGTTCAAAAGAAGGAATTAAGGGTCTTACGCCAAGTGAGGCATGCCAACCTTCAAGGGAGAGCCCAAGCAAAGCAGCCACGGCTGCCCAAGAAGCCAGGCTAATGCGTAACTCTCCACGAGCATGAAGATAGCTCATGGTGATGAACATGACAAAGGTGTGAATCTCATTAATAGGTCCTATTAATGGGGGGGGTGATTCCAAGATATCCTATATACAATGTAAGACACCACGAGCCATACCACGACTTGTTGTGAACTTGACAGAGGGCTAGAGTGCTTCCGTGAAAACTCCGTAGCAAAATTTGGTGATCTTGGTAGGGTATTGGGAGGCTAGTGCCTAAGAGCACCACAAGAAACATTACGGGCCGTGATGCATATTCATGGAAGGGATAAAATGCTCCTCGGACCTTCTTTAGTGGGAGAAATTGAGAGGGGTTATTTGGGGGAGCTACTACCTCACCACTCCCTGACCACTACCATGGTCCGTTGTGAATTTTACGAACCATGATGTAGGGTATGGTAATGGATAACGTATCATAGTGAAGTCAAGTTGGAATTCGCTTTTGGAATTTAAACTTAATGAGGGGTTGATTATGTATTCACTTTAGGTCAATTTGCATTCATTTCCCACTCCAAAAACATAACCCCAAATTGCTCTCACTTGTCTCTACTTTATCTCTCTTCATTCATCGTCCATTGAAGAACAAGAAGCCTTACGAAAAAGACAAAGTCTCTAAGATATTTACTCAATTAATGGGAATATAGCTTCATTAAGGTATGGGTTCTTCACTCTTCGGATCCTTTTCCCCAAGACTTCCTTTCAAAGTTGAATTTCAATTGACCAAATTCTTAGGGCTTTTCTCTACAAATATATTTTCTTCTAAAGTAGAAATTGATCGTTTATTGTATAGAATTATGATTGTCTATTACATGTCTAGTGTAGATTATTTTGTAATTGATGTTAATAGTTGGAATTTTTTTTAAATCACACAGTTTCCCCAATTTCCCCAACTGTTGGTGCTTATTGTGAATAAAAGTAGAATTATGAATGTTTTGATTGTTGTATTTATCCTATTCAATCTATTGGCTGCCTAGGTACTTGTAGGGATGGGATTAGACCTAGTACTTGAAGAATTCATGATCGACCCTTTTCCCTTAAACTATAGGTTATGAATTGAAATTAACAGGAATAGTGATGACACAATTGGCTTAGTACTGTATACACTTTTATTGTATAATTTTGTTACACCTATTGTGAAGTGTAATTGATTGGTTTATTTTAAGACTATGGATGAAGGCTTAACAAGAAGATTTGGGGTAAGTCTGGTGATCTCGACTCTTTACTTCGATTATAGTTTATTGTGATTAATTCATGACAGTGTATTGAAGTATACCTTATCTTAAGATTAATAGTTTTTTTATAATGTTAAATTGGAATGTCTTATCTATTGTTTGTCAGATGTAAGCAAAGATCAACTCATCTCGACCCTTGGGGAACTTATTTTACAACCCTTATGAACTAAGAAAATCATTCCTTTAAAAACCAAGGTCGAGGTTAGTCAAGACGAACCTAAAAGTTTCATCACTTTTTGTGGAAGTTTCCACCCAATCATTCCTAGGTACAATCGAAGCACTTTTTTAATTGAACATACTCATATTTAAACATAAAATATAATAAAAAACTTCAAATTTGGTAAACCTCAATTCTCTCCTTCTCTTCAAGAGCTAAGGGGTACATAACATGCATACCCCTAAATTATCATGGGGTAATCAAACTTCCATCTTATGGAATAAAACACCTTTTTCCCTTTTTATCACTCTTAGAGTAGGTTCATAGATGGAATAATTAAATATTCATAAGGGTTTTACTATTCACTAACAATCACTTTACAAGGCTAAACACATATCTTCTTTCCTTAAGGGAAAGCCTGTAAAAAAGATTCCAATCAACAAAAGATCAATTATGAAGCATTTCACCTATACAAAAGCAACATTAATCTTTTTCTCTATATACCATATTCTTGAACACTTCAAGGCTATATCAAAACATCATGCTACAACCGTACATAATCATAAGGCAATCCATCCTTCTATGGGAAACTCCATTCAACCGTAACAAGTACTAACAAGTTATAATCATATAATGTCATAACTTCTGAACATAGCATCTTCTTCCTTAAATACATAAAACCATAAATGACATCACATGAACATATACTGAATCACCTTCACATAACCATAAAACCAAGGAAAGGATCAAAATTCACCGTTTCTCCCTCAAGCATTGAGAAATCATCCGTATCAAATAAATCACATCTAAAAGACCACCGAACAAGGAAACTAAAGAGAGCGATTATGTAAATTTAGCTTCTATGGAAAGATATTAAAATAGTGAAGAAGATAAAATATATCATCCAATTGACTCTCGCTCATAGATGTGTCGCGACTCACCATCGATGAATTAGACTCCAATAGACGTGTCAATACGAGACATAGACACCAAAGGAAAAAATACAAAACCTTATTCTCAAAACAGCAGAGTTGTTTGAGCACTCTAAGATCTCCACACGGCGTCGTCAACCTCTCGGAATTCTAAGACAAGTATCTTTCATTGTATAATCGTAAAAATAGCGGAAATAAATTTTTTTGATAGAACTTCATATGCTAGTACAACACTTAACTAATACATATAAAATCATAAGTACATAAGTAGAATATAAGTCTCTTTGTCATCTTCAGACACAACTCAATAGAATTAAATAGGGATACGACTCTTAAAAACATAAAATAATATCTAAGATATTTCATCAACTTAATGAAACTTCTTGACATAGGCAACCCTTGAATCATTAGGGTTTCTTTACTTGAACATGGGAGTTGTATCAAGTATCTTCACTTAGGAGAAATCCTCTAGCCATCACCACCTACAGCTTGTGTAAAGAGATGAAGAAAAATTGTATTAGTACAAGAATGCACTAAGTATGACAACTATGCAAAAACACGCATTTATATAGGACATTTTATTTGAAATCATGAAATATTTCTTTTTTAGTAAACTTCATGAACATAGGAACATATAAGCTCAGTATAGTTCACATACAACATATTGACATGGATTCTACTCATAATAGCAAATAAAGCAGCTTAACATACTTTGAGACATATTCAATACTTAACAATATATTACTCCTATTTTTATCTTACTTACTTCCTTAAGTAACCCTCAAGTATACTTACTACAATGTATCACCTTGAGTTAACATTACAATAGACTTTCGTAGATATTCTTCATAAACACAACCACATATATTCACAAGTCATAAGAAAATCATAGACATCAACTTCACGTAAACAAAAAAACCAAAGACAACTCCTAATTCATAGTGTTCTATGTGTAGGTAGAATCCAATAATACTACTTCTACCAAGTGTACCTAAGAAGTCTCCGTAGACTCGGCATAACATACTCAAAAAGTCATAACAAATTAATTTATAACTAAACAAAAGGCCAAATACTTCAAAACATCGTACAAGAACTCTTTTCTTTATTACAACCTTTGTAATAACTTATTTTGTTCATATCATAGTAAACAACCCTCACAACTCCTTCATATGCTTACTTGTGCAATGTACAGTTGGAGTCTCACACCCCCACATATACAAAGTAAACTCATTTATAATCCATGAGTACAATTCCCATACATAATCATAATTCATATCATGACATAGAAAAGTCACATGACATGCAATCATACAATTCATAAATACATAACATAAGTCTCACTTCATAAGAGGCTCCAATCCTATCTTTTCATGAAGTCATTTATTGTAATGCATACATAGGGTCCATAGTCATACCTATGCTAAGTAAACTTAACAATGAACATAGATTAGAAATAATATTCTTATCTTTGTTAATTTATTAACCTTCGAAAGGCATATCAATCAACGACATAGACCATGTGAGCTAGAAGGAATCTGGTGTTCAACTCCCACACTGAAAAAAAGGGTTAACGCTAGCCTATGTTTCTACCATTTGTCCATATATATATATATATATATATAAGTGGTATTAACAATCTATAACCTATAGAGAGGCGTAGTTATAGAACATGGGGATTCCTTCTAGAATGCTTTACTTACTAACGTGTAGGTTCCATATCATTAGACAAATATCTATATTTGGAACACAAACTTGCATAAACATGAAGGTTCTCTTATGGGAAGTTGGACTTATAAACGTGAAGATCCCACTCGAATAATCATGTTCACTCAGTTCTACTCTCTAACTCCCTTTTAATATATATAGTTAAGCCTTTACTACTCTAATTCATAATAAAGGCTTTAGGAGCTTGGTCCTTCAAACATCATATAGCTCCAAGGTTTCTAAGATGAATATGTCCGTTCGTCATAGATCCTACTTCATGTGAGAATGTCCTTTTTCATATTCATACAATCATATATCATGTGTCTGTGCATATAATATGAGATCTACCTTCACCTAAACACCTCTTGTCACACATGCTCATAATTTCATTAATCATATACTTGTATGCATAAGGATAGGTAAATGCAGGGGAGAACTATTATTTCTTTATTCATCACAACTCTACCCTATTCAAAGTTATATATGAAGTGTGTGTTTACATTGGTCAACATGATCACATAATGGCTATCACATAGTATTAAGGAAGCCACCCTCTAAATATCATATCACAGGCAAAACACTTATTTATGTCTTTGAGTCAAACACATCTATAGTATTTATGACTATAGACTACACACACTCACATTACATCATAAGGCTACTACATATTCAACAATATAATAGAACATACCTAACATACTTTGATTAAATATTCATATTTGGTACATATAGGTAAAGGTCATACTATAAAGATATTCTTAATTATTAGCCATATATACCACACCTATCCCTAACATGATCATCACACAAAAAAAATATAAAATCATCCCCTCACAAAGCACATATAACTAGTGTGGAAGTCTATACATATAACTTTACATAACATGAATTGAAACATGATATTAGAATCAATGATAAATCCTTAAACTTCGTAATCATGGAATCATCATATAAATTCATATCAGTATCAAATAACATCAACGAAATGATAATATACAATAAACATGCACAAGAATGTAAACACCACCACCATAAATCGAGCATACCAATCAACCAAATTCAATATACTTTCTAAGCTAATTAGAACAAATAGGTCAACTTACCCAATCTCCAAGGTAAGATCATGATTGACCATTCCTCTACAATTAATATTAAATTTATATAGATATTAAAAGCAATAACCAATTCAATACGAACTAATCACAATTATATAATCATGAAATAAAGATGACAAGACCCACATTATAATCCAATTTATGAAATTAGGAGAATCATGGGTTCTTCATGAAATTTGATTGGAATTCATTATTAAAACATATATTAGACCTAAATCCATCATTATAAAAAGTGTGAAATAAATTTGACAATGAACCCATGGCAAGATTTAAAATTGGGAATTTTTTTCTTTGAATAACTTTAGAATATAATTTATTTAACTCCTTAGATGAATGGATAACTAAGAATGAAAGATTAAAAAACCTTATTCATGGAATAAACATGAATATTTGGAGAAGAAACCACAGAAATCTAGCCCCTAGCTTGATCTTGACTTTTGGTCTTCCATGGATGTTTTGGGAGAATTTAGAAGAGATGAGAGTTTTGATGTTTTGATTTTTTCTTATTGGGTGTTGGAGTTTTGCCAATGAAAAGGGGTTAAATAGGTCTAAAATTCAGTTTCTAAACGTCAAAAAAAGTTACCAAAAAACCTCCATACTTATTTTGACTTTTATACATGTCAAACTCAACTTTCATTTTTGAAATCTTCATTGAGAACAAGACTGCTGATGCTGAGCTGTTCCCACATCATTTTTGGAGTGAATTGTTAAAGAAGTGGAGTTCTCCATGTGTCCGCAGCGCATACAAATTTTTTTTCTCTTTATAGACCAAGTGTACGACGCGGACTGGTTCCCCCAGTGACCAAATGTTGCTACCTTGGGCATCTTTCTAGCCCGAGGCTTCGGTCCTCCTCTAGTACCCTTTTGTCAATCACCATGGATTTTTTCCTGGATGTTTCAACGTTAATTACTATCATGTACAGAATGGGGAACCTCCCATAAAAATATGAACTCCAAGCAACATATATAACAAGTCCAAACACACTAAGACACACTAGTTTTTTCAAAGGCAAACCTTCACACATCTTGGACGGTCTTGGGCGTTTGACCTTCAAATATAACACACTACCTTTATCTATTAATTAGTAATTTAACTACATAATAATCTTATAACCAACATGTTAGGATCTTAATAAACCTGGCTCATTTCGAGGGTGTAACAGTTCTTAGGTGCCAAAGAAGATTGTGTCCGCCTAATGTGGATGATTTGAGGATTAGGATCCTTGAGGAAGATGAAAGATCCCGTGACTCTATTAATCCATGTTATAAAAATATGTACCATGACTTTAGAGAAGTGTTTGGTGGGATAACCTTAAAAGGGATATTGTCAAGTTTGTTGGAAAGTGTCCCAATAGCCAACAAGTGAAGGCCGAGCACCAATGGCCGAGTAGTTTACTAAAAGAAATCCAAATTCATACTTCAAAGTGGGAAGATATTACCATCGATTTCGTACTAGGGTTTCCTCATACTTGAAAGCAATACGACACTATATTGGTGGTAGTGGATATATTGACAAAATTCACTCACATTATTCTCGTTAAGTCTGATGATTCGGTAGAAGATTGTACAAGAATCTATATTGAAATTATAGTGAGTCTTTATGGGTTCCCCTGTCCATCATATCGAAAATAAATTCTAAGTTTACATCTAGGTTCTGGAGGTCATTTTAAAGAAGTTTGGGTAGTCAACTAAAGTTAAGAATCGCTTTTCATCTTGAAATGGATGGTCAAGTAGAGAGGACTATTCAAACTCTTGAATATATGCTTAGAGATTGTATCATAGACTTTGACATAAATTGGGATGAGCATTTGCGTTCGGTGGAATTCTTATAAAATATTAGTTTTCATTCATCCATATATATGGCTCCTTATGAATCTTTGTACGGTAGGAGCTGTAGATGTCCTATGGGCAGTTTGATATTGGCGAGTCTTTGCTTTTTGGCCCCGATTTGACCTATAAAACTTTTGAGAAAGTTTATATCATAAGGAATCGTTTGCAAACACCCTGAAGTCGGTAAACGTCTTATGCCGATGACAGGAGATAATATCTAGAGTTTTAAGAAGGTAATAAGGTATATCAAAACGTTCGGCCTATGAAAGTGGTGGTTAAATTTGGAAAGAATTCTATGTTTAGTTATTGTAATGTAGGTCCCTATGAAAACTTGCAAAGGGTTGGTAAGGTATCATGTGAATTGAAACATCTAGGGAACTATCTTCGATTCATCCGGTTTTCCATTTTTCCATGCTTAAGAAGTTTATTGCGGATCCCAAGTCTATTATTCCTATTGAGAGTCTTTGTTTGAAAGATCTCTTATCATGAGATTCCGATTGAAATCGTTGATCGTCAAGAAAATAGTTTGAGGAACAAAGTGGTGGCCTCCATATATGTTTTATGGAGAAACTACTTAGTTGAGGTAGAAACATGGGAGGACGAGGCCGACATGAAGCCCCGTTATCCACATCTATTTAATAGTGAAGGTTATTTGTTTTAACAAATAATTAAATGAATGACTAAATTTGAAATTGCTTTATATTTTGGTGATGTTTTGCGAAAACGTTCACGTTATAGAGAATTACCGTGAAGTTATGCCTATAAACTTGAAAATTGCCAATTTTACTTGTTTGAGTTATGTGGTGAATTTTTATATGATGAGTCTTTATGAAACGATATTTACCATTTTGATAATTGAGTTTTGACATAATTGTATTCTTAATAATATGTTGAACTCATATTGTTGTGAGAAGGAAATTCCTCATACTCTGATTTTGAACATTGTGTGTAGTAATTGATGTTTTTAATTGCTATGCGTAAATGGCATGATTCATGTTGTAACTCATGCTTTATGTGTTGTTGAATGGGCTGCTAGTCTTGAGTCTTCTTCTTTCCTTCCAACAGATTTTTAGTGTCATTCGGGAACAAATGTTCCGAAGGGGGATAATATAACACTCTGAAGTCTAAGACGTGTTCTAGAGCCTAACATGAATGTCTCAAGCTTGTGTCACTGTAATAATGTCTAAAGTAATGAAAATATAACATTTAGGAAACTTTGGAGTAAAAACGTCAAGAAACAACACGTTTGGTGAACTTACTACTTGGACTAGTGGGGAGTCTTGATTGGTAGAAGAAAGTGTAATCATGGTGACACGATGAGGGTAAATATAAGTTCCAAAGAAGGGCTTGAGGATTCTAGGAAAAATTAGGATTGCAAAACTTCAAGGGAAGGCCAAAGTCAAGAGGCCAGCGCTTCCCAAAAAGGAAGACTATTGCCTCACTCTTCACGACCATGACTATGGCTCGTTGTCTTTACCATGGCAAAGGGGGTAGCTCGTGAATGGGCCTTAGTTATGTGGGTAAATGCGAAGGTATCTTAGCTATTGTCAATGATACCACGAGCCAATCCACGATTTGTGGTGAACTTGACGGAGGGCAAGAGGGCGTCAGTGGAAATGTCGTAGCCAAATTGGCTGAGCCTTTTTGGGGTTCGGGGGCTACTGCCTAAGAGTACCATGAGACACTTGACGTGTCGTGGTTCATCTTCACACAAGGTAGCAAGTTCTTTGTGGTCCTGTCTTGGAGGGAGAAATAGTGAGGGGTTCCTTGGGGGAGCTACTGCCTTGCCTCTTTACGACCACAACCATAGTCTTCGAGTAAACAGACCGTGAAGTGGGGCGTGGTGATGTACAGGGGACTCCTAGTGAAGTCACATTCGACTTCACTTTTGGAAATCCAACCTCTTGAGGTGTAGTTTGTGTATTGTGTAGTGGATTATATATTAACTTTAGGTCAATTTTCATTCATTTCCCACTCAAAAAACACAAACAAAAATTGAAATACAAATTGCTCTAACTTCTCTCTACTTTCTCTCTCTCCATTCATTCTCCATTCAAGAACAAGAAGCTTGAGAAAGTAGACAAAGTCTACAAAAATTTTCACTTAATTTTTCGGAAGAAAACTTTATTAAGATATGGCTTCTTCACTTTTGGAATCCATTTCCCTAATAGGTCTTTTTAAAATTGAATTTCAATTGCCCGAATTCTTAGAGATTTTCTCTACAAATGGGTTTTCTTCTGACGAAGAAATTGATGATTGATTATGTTTAATAATGATTTCCTATGACCAGTCAAGTGTACATTATTGTGTTATTGACATTCATTATGGGAATTTCGTAAAAATAATATCCTTTCCCTAATTTCCCCAAGTCATGGTTATTATTGTAAATTGGAGTAGAATTATAAATGTATTGGGGTGCCTTGGGACTTATAAGTTTTGGGCTATAGCTAGTTCTTGAAGTATTCATGATCGAACCATTTCCCTTAAATACTAGGTTATGAATTTAGATTGATTGGGATAGTGATGATACAATTGACTTGGTATTGTATAGATTAGTAAACGTTAATTTTTTTACACCTATTGTTGAGTGAAATTGATTGGTTGAAGCTAAAACCATGGATGATGGCTTATGAAGGAGATTGGGGGTAAGTGATCTCAACTCTTTACTTTGATTTTTTACTTGTGATTAAGGATGACGCTGTATGGAAGTATACCTATTATTAAGATTGATAGGGTTCATATGATGTTTAATTTAAATGAGTTGTCATGGTTTTACATATATTACTTAATGTTTAAATGTTATAGTGATGGTGATAACTTACCAATGTGTCTTATTATGATGTGATTATGTAAATGTGCCAAACTCACATGTATAAAAATTGTAATAAAAGGAAAATACTCATGCAATTCTTATTGAGCTGTGATGATGATTATATAAGGTATGGACCATATAACCTAAACCAAGTTTTATAAATGGATTACTAAACGACATTTCAAAAAGGGACTTTAGCTTTGAAACGAGAGAACTTTACAATGGGAGGTTTTGATTTTCCATAGAGGAAGATTCACACTATAGTTCCGCATGATGTGTTGACTCCCCTATGAGGGATACTCACCCTATGGATTGTGATAAGATGAGGTTCCAATTTCCATTCATACCTATCTCCTAGTGCCTTTACGATGTTTCCCCCATAGGAAGACTAGCTAGAGGATCAACCTAGAAAGCTATGTTTATGTTTGGTTCTACTTTGGCCGTTATATCACCATCCATCGTTGTAAGGTTTTATAACACATGATTCCACACTTAGATCTTGCGGTCTATGTTTGTTAAGGCAAGTGTTCCCTAACCTAAAATAAAGTAATCAAGTACGAACTAACTAGGATGACTTAAGAGGTTTGACTTATCTTAGGTAGGGGTATGGGGACTTTATCTATGCCTTTCACTAGTTTGTCTTGAGATAACGCTTAGGAGGTTGTTCTTATGTATGTATATGCTTATAAATGTAAATAATATGTATGTGATGATTTTTAATTTTTATGGCACCTTATGATGATAAATTCACTTGTGAATATATGGTTGGTATCAATTTCTAAAGTATGATGTTATGTACTCTTAATAATATGATATGTGAAGTTGGACATTTGTTTTGCACTTTGTTAGTTTTACTTGATTGAGAAAAGTTATGGGGCTTAACATAGTCATTGAACTAGTGTACTAATTGAGGGTTCATATGTAATTATCGTGCTTAGGGTATGTTGTAATGAACTCTTATCTATGATTATTGATGTTAAAACTTGATGATAGACTTCTCTTTAATTTGTATTTAATTATGCTGGTATGCATCATTGACTTGACTAGACTTGGTATGGGTAATCATGTGAAGAGAATGGTCTTGACTTAGTGAATATGTATTAATGATTTGTATTAGTTCTCGAATGTGCACACAGATTTTTAAAGTAAAATGGTATGCTTTAATGAAATGTCCCTTTTTCGCATGAATTGTATGATGTGTGTGTGTATGGTCTCACACTTAGTACATGTGATGAGCTAACATCATTTTCTCCATTTCCCCCAACATTTTAGGTTCAGGTCGTCGAAGTAGTTTTGAGATGACGTTGAAGGAAGACTTTTGAATTCTCACTCATCCAAGTTAGGTCGGTCCTTACTTTGCTAGGGCAATTCCACTATCAAGATTTTGAATATTGTTCTAGATATAAGATTTATAGTTCTTTCTTTTTCATTTCTATATTTATGATGGTATAGCCTATATGTGGCTTTATTGTATTGATGTATGAATAAACTTGTATCTGCACTATAAATGAACTTATATTTGACACTATAAATTCATTATATTCATCCTTAACTACTAAATTAAATTACTATTAAGTACAATGAATCTATCATCTAGCAATAAACACAAAAATCTTAAATCATATTCGTTATGTCACCCCCAGGAATTGGGGAGTTTATCCAATCTTATAGAAGACATAGAAATTTACACCGAAATGATTTTGTATTAAAATGGATATAAACATTTAAGTCCTTTCACAAGCGAAGAACAAAGAATCAAAAAGACCAACTCCAAATCTTGAAGATTAAAATGTCTTCTTCTTCAAGTCTTTATAACCCTCTCTATTTCTAGGCCAAAAAATTGAAAACCTAAATTATATGCGTGAAGAGTAATAACAGTTCTCTCCTAATTAAAACTACAACTCTAAATAGTATTTTCAGTTATTATATATCTGTACTGCAACGAATCGCTTGGAGACATTAGTTCAATTCGCTGATTAGCTCAGTAATTCACCGATTGGTGTAGTCTACCACCATCTGGAAAAACTTTCGGCTTCGTCGTGCTTTTTTCCATTGGGCGATAAAGTACTGCTTCACTTAACTTTACGGGGATGAACCGACTACACCTTTTTTCCGCTGATTTGATCATGTCCATCGGGGCTCAGCACACTGCAATAAAAGACAAAGTAAAGCCCTTTGGCGACTCGCCCTATGGACTTGGCAATCTTTAGGCCTTCATTTATTTATTTATTTTAGCCTTTTTGTTCCTTTTAGCGACATAGTGTACATGCTTTCCTTCAATTCTAAAAAACCTGAAACCTATGAGTTTTCATTGGATATTGAGACAAAATAAGCATTTCAGAACAATTTTCAATCAAAATATTGCCATAAATAATTCCGATTTGTGGAATCTACATTTCATAAGAATATAGGAAAAAGTATGTGTTACTACAATAACGTACTTTATATAATTTTTAGCATAAATCATCCACATAAGCGAATAAGAGGTGTTAGTCAACATAAGGCATATACCATAATGATAAGAGGCAATAACATAAATGTTAAGCATAAGAAAAATCATCATAAGACATAAGCTATAAGCATAAGAAAAAATAATCATTACTTGTGAGCATATTCGATAAAATCATAGTCAATGTAATTGTTAATGCTTTTAAAAAAAAATAATGTATAACTAACGCTTCATAAGTCACCCCAAGGCAAGCTTTTTCAATACATTGATAAGACCAACATAACAAACAAATTCTAATCAAATCAATTTAGGTCCTCTTTCTTTTTATCATTTTCATATCTCATCTTAGCTTACTTATCATAGACATGGGAATACTCACCATTAGTCACACATGCATTCGAAGGAAACTATAAAAACAATTAAAACTAAGTATACATCATAATCATAAGTCATAAGCATTTCATTACATAGATCATCATAAAATAAGAGTAACATACCATATATATACCTAAAAGCATACTTGTGCAATGCATTAATAAGACTCCATATATATTAGAAATGATAAATAATACTTTGTGGGTGACTATGGTTCATATATTATATCCTTGTTGTGGGAATTATCCTTAACGAATGTAGAAGGAACCCATTTTTAAAGCCGAATTCAACTAGTGTAGTAGCTTTTATTGGGAATCCTAACCCAAGTATAGTTAAAGCTTAAATCTCATATTTAATATCCACTACATTCTACGCATTTATTCCCATTGTGTTCTTATAATGTCTTGACATAAGTTCATATAGGTCATACGAACATTAGAGAGGATAACCTTTCACCATCCATGTCTACATATAGATTAAATCGATGAGAATGTCTTCCAACCTTATAATATCTATACTGTAGGAAAACATTTCACGTCATATCATATTCATGCATAAATGTGCATATGAGAATAACATTTCAAAAACAGAACAACTAGATCTTGAGCATAATAACATTAATATTAAAATTTTATTAAAGAATGTATATTAGTTTTATAAAACATGAATATTATCATATCTTTCCCTTCATGTTTAAAGCTTATATCAATTAACACAAATAGAATGCCAACATTAGACATGTATTTAATAAAAATTCAAGAAGCTCAATTACTGTAATAATAATGTCATACTTTGCCTCCTTAAGGTTCAACATACTTTCAATTATCACATTAAGTTTTCAAGTACTAGACATAATATCATCCTATGTCATGTGATTATATCACTTCGTTCATTTAAACATTCATGATGTAGATTAAGTGGGTGAAAGTCCTTCAAAGATAATTTTATCAAATAGTTTAACATCTTCATGTAAGATTCTATCTTAGGGACTAAATATACATTATTCGTCATATTAGATTTACCTTCAAAACCCTACAAATCAACACTCATAACTATAAGCCTTACTCTCGATAGATTTACTTCTTAAAATAATCTGATGGACCTAGGTTACAAGGAATTATAATCATATACTTCTTTAATTAATGATTCTAATAATATATCATCATGAATTTTCAATATCAAACATTGATAGTTATGATTCATCATACATATATACCTTAATATAATATAATTCATGTCTATAAGGTTTTAATCTCATGCAATTATTCCACATAACATCAACCATAGAAGATTATCACTCAATCATTAATTTTACCTTGCAAGGAAAAATACTTACATTACTTCAACTTTATTAATTAGAATCTACGGTTTGACATACAAAAAATGTAGTTTCATCATAACAACATGTCTCAGTACTAATTCTATCATAAACAATCAATATCAATTAAATTTTATTCATATTCAACCTAACCAGCAATATTAGAAGGAACCCTTAATTTATTTAGGGATTTCATCTTCACAATTGTGGTATATCAAGGGAATCTATGGATGGAAGAATCATTCGCTTACCTTAGGTGGATAAAACATTAACCTATGGGGTCACATATTTTATGGAATAAGGAGATTTCTTATTGAAACTTGAACTCAACAAACGTAGAATGTTTCAATCTTATGAGATACCTATATGGGGAACTCGGACCCAAAAAGGTTGAAGGAACCCATTTGGAAAGCCGATCTCAACTAGTGTAGAAGCTTATATTGGGAAACCGAACCCAAGTATAGAAAAAGCTTAAATCTCATATTTAATATCCACAACATTCTATGCATTTATTCCCATTGTGTTCATATAATCTCTTGATATAAGTTCATATAGGTCAGACGAGCATGCGAGAGGAAAACCTTTCACCATATATGTATACGTATAGATTAAATCGATGAGAATGTCTTCCAACCTTATAATTACTATACGTTAAGAAAACGTTTCACGTCATATCATATTCATGCATAAGTGTGTATATGAGAATAACATTTAAACAACACAAAAAAGTAGATTTAGAGCATATAAACTATACTCTCAAAGTGTTATTAAAGAATGTACATTAGTTTTGTAAAACATGCATAATATCTTGTCTTTCCCTTCAAGTTTAAAGCTCATATCAAATCAACACAAAAACAATGGAAGCATTAGATATGTATATAATACAAATTCAAATAGCTTAATTACAATAACAATAATCTCATACTTTGCCTCCTTATGATTCAAACATACTTTCAATTATTACATTAAGTGTTCAAGTACTAGACATAATATCATCCTATGTCATGTGATTCTATCACTTCGTGCATTTAAACATTCATGATGTAGATTAGGTGGGTAAAAGTCCTTCATAAGTAATTCTATCAAATAGTTCACTATCATCATCTAAGCTTCTATCTTAGGGACTTAACATACATTATTCATCATATTAGATTGTACCTTCAAAACCCTTCAAGTTAATAGTGATAACTATAAGTCTTACTATCGATACATTTACTTCTTAAAATAATCATATGGACCTAGTTTACAAGGAATTATAATCATATACCTCTTTCAATAATGATTCTAATAGTATATCATCATGAAGTTTCAATATCAAACATTGATAGTCATAATTCTACATACATATATACCTTAACATAATATTATTCATGTCTACAAGATTTTACACTCAAGCAATTACTCCAAATAATATCAATCATAAAAGATCATCTCTAAATCCTCAATTTCACCTTGCAAGAAAAAAAAAACTCACATTACTTCAATTTCATCAATTATAATCTACGTTTTGACATAAAAAAATTGTAGTTTTATCATAATAACATGTCTGAGTATTAATTCTATCATAAAAAACAATATTCATTCAATTGGATTCCTTTTCAACTTAACCCACAATATTAGAAGGAACCCAAAATTTAATTGCGGATTTCATTTTCACAATTTTTGTATATCAAGCAAATCCATAGATGGAAGAATCCGTGGATTAATAAGACATCATAAATTGTTTATAAAGCCTTACAAAACTTGCAACAATGGAGTCTTAACCTAGCTTGACTCTCTTGTTCTTCCTGATCTTCTTTCTACAGATAGTACTTTTTTAGAGGGAATAAGGATATTTTTTTGGATTTTGAAATAAATATTTGTAAAAAGTAAAATAATTTTCTAAAATATTTAATAAGGGGGTCTAATAAGGTTAAAGGATACCACTTTACCCCTAATTAATCAAGAAAGTTCCATAATACCCTCACTTAGCCGTCTCTAACTTAACCAGTGCCTCACCCACGGGCTGTGAGTTTACCCACGGGGTATGATGTTAATCAATAGGTTGTTTTATCAGATAATGACATCTGGGGTGACCCCCCTAGGTGTACCATGGCGTTATTGACCTCTCAGAAGTCTTATACAAGCCCATAGTTATCATTCATCACATTATCATAGTAAATTTAGCAGAAAATTTAAAACATTCTTAGCACATCATATGCTATGACTTTACGTTAGATATATATATATATGATATAAAAGACATAAAGACACTATCGAAGTTGTCCCATATTTGCATAAATACAACTAAACATGAAAAATGTCCTATCACCCCACTAAGAAAATATATATCGTTGTAAGTGGGTCATTTTTATCCATTCTGACATCCATGTAGTGCGCCTGTTGGTCACTTTCTAGGATAGAATTATCCCGAACCGACCCTTTTTTTAAAGAAAATTCGTCTTCTCCTTTTCATTTGATTACTCAACTTTTATCTAAAATAAAACTAAATACACAAGTGTTGTTGTTGACGATAGTGTTGTTGTTGACGATCACGTTGTTGATCGTTGATGATGTGTATTTGTGAAGTTTCACGGATATTAAATGTCTTACAGGTTGGGGTTCTAAATCATATGATAAAAATCTTCACTTTTTTTCTGATTATTTTGATTTTATAGATTATTATAGTGTAGAAGTTTTAGAATTGACCTCCTACCATTGCAATTGTTAGGATATTTTTTAGTTTATTGGGCAATCGACATAGTTTGTGTAGGGTATTGTGTTATTGACTTAGTGCGACTGTTAGTGATTAGAATTTTGTGATTGTATTATATGTTAGGATTAGATGTTATCCACTTAGTTCGAATCCTATTATTTGTCTCTTATACATTTGTAGACTACAATTTGTATATTATCAACAACTATTGTTAGTGTTTATGTTCTGTTAGGACTACTAGAGCAAAATGTTAGTGCTTTTTTCTACTTTTGTAAGTTAGTATTTCTGCGGTTGTTATTTGTTAGTGATTATGTTTGTTGTGTACAACTTTTTGAAGTTAGTTATTTAAATGTGTGTTCGAATTGTCTTTGTTTTTGTTACATGCTTTTTCAGGATTATTTTTACTATGATAACTTTAAGATGGTATCATGGGGGGGGGGTTATAGAATTTGGTGCACCACCTAAATATATTAGGGGCATGTGAAAAAAATCCTAGATGTAGATGTTGGTAGGATGTCTTATTTTGAGTTGAGGGACTACATAACGGAGCTAGGATATACAATAGATTGTGATTCTTTCAACATATAGGATGGGTTATTGATCCTTGTTGATAATGATAAGGTTATATTTACCTTTTCAATATGATAAATGATGGGGATATACTGGAGGTGTATGCTTTTCATGGGGTTAGTGAAGCTAATCAGGCCCCACTTGAATTGGAGTTTGTCCCCCATGTGACTGAAAGTGGGGTACGTGAGGAATCTTTTAATGAGACGTCTAACCCTAATAATCAGCCTACTACTCCTACTTTTTCTTCCATCCATACAACTGGTCCTTCTGAATCATCCAGCACTCCATTTGAAGATCAGTCTTCTACTGTGCCCCCACCATATCCTTCTATTGTGTCTCCTTTTTCTATTGTGCCTCAACCATATCCTTCCTCTGTGCCTCCTTCTTCATCTGATTATCCTATAATAGATAATAATCCAACTAATGATGAAGTGGAAAATGAATCAGGATATGACGAAGATACTAGTGAAGATATTGAGGTTGACAGTTATGTTTATCAAGAGTATGTAGATATAAGAGCAACCAATAGGCATTTCAAAAGGTTACAAAGGAGATTTAGGGGAACTACTTCAGGATTAATGTTAATGAGAAAGGTCCATTTATAGGGTATAACGAGACAAAAAAATTGTATTAGGGAAAGCTTTGTCAGTAAGCTAGAAGGTGATGAGCCTTATTATCTAAGTGATGACTCTCCTAGATTTGAAATAGATGATGAAACAAGTTGGGGAGATGTTGAAAAGGTTGATCAAGTAGTTCATACACCTATTAGGAGGGAGAAAACCCCAAATAGAGTTGTATTTGATACGATTGCTAAAAAGATTGTTTGCGAATTAGGAATGGTTTTTGGAACTGTAAAAGAATATGTAATGGCATTGACAATATATGCAATCCAAGAACATTTTTAAATTGAAAAATATGTAAATGATCCTAGCAGAGTTAGAGTGATATGTTGTAAAGAGAGTTGTCCTTGGTTGTTGGGTGCAATTAAGGATAGAACTAGTGGAGATTTCATTGTTAAAACACATAGAACTAGTGGAGATTTCATTGTCAAAACATACAACCCTAACAATAAATGTTTGATATCAACTCATAACTACCTGTGCAACTCAAAGTTTTTGTCCACTAAATACAAATAAAGAATAACTCAAAAGCCAAACATCAACATTGTCATGTTGGAGGACATTATTAGAAAGGAGTTAGGTATTAATGTTTGTAGGACAATAATGAGAATATGTAGGACTAGAGTGTTACAAGAGATCATGGGTAATCACATTGTGGAGTATGGTAGGATTTTTGATTATAGAGATAGAATATTAAGGAGTAATTCTGGTAGTACTTCTGTAATGAAGGTTGGAGAAGATTCTGAAACAGTGTAGAAATTTTTTAAATTTTTTTATGTTTGCTTAAATGCTTGAAAAAAGCATTTTTTTGAGGTTCTAGGAGGTTGATTGTCTTTGATGCATGTTTTGTCAAAGGTGTGTGTATAGGTCAATTGTTAGTGGCAATTTGTAGAGATGAAAATAAATAAATGCTCCCTATTGCTTGGGCAGTTGTTGAGGTTGAGAATCAGTTAACCTGCACATCATTTCTTTAACTAGTGAGGAATGATCTAGAACTTTGAGAAAGGGAATCACCTATCCATCATTAGTGATATGCAAAAGTTTATTACTGATATCAATCTTACTATGTTATTGTTATTGAGTTTTACGCTTTAGTTTCTTCTTTTCTGTTATGTTTGTTGTAAGGGACTAGAAATTGCTCTGAATACTTTATTGCCACTTGTTAAACATAGAAAATGTGAAAGATGTGTTCTTGCAAATTGACCAAAAATTGAAAAGGAGTTGAAAGAAGAATAGTGTATTAGAGGATTGTTAAATCCACATTTGAAGCTGAGATTAAGGACAATATAGAAACAATGAGGCAATTAGGACAAGAATGATTAGATAATCTTTTGTGGAACAATTTGAATACATGGGGAAAGAAGTATTTTGAAGAATATAGCAAATGTGATGTTGTGGACAACAATGTGGCAGAAAGCTTTAATACTCGGATAGTTCCTGCAAGGTATAAAACCATCATTACAATGCTTGAGGAGATAAGGGTCAAGATGATAAAAAGAAATGTTGATTTGAGAGAGTTCTCAAACACTTGGATCACTAATATATCTCCTATGTCTTTGAAAATTTTGCAAGAAAACATTCAAAAGTCTATGCAATGTTACTTGACTTTGAATGGAGAAAGTGATTTTGAGATTAAACACCAAGGATTTACACACACTATTGACATTGTTAATAGGAGGTTTAGTAGCAGATCCTGGCAGCTCAGGGGAATTCCTTGTCCTCATGGTGATGTTGGCCTTAATTACAAAATCTTGGAACCAATCCATTATTTGGCTAGCTTTTATAGCAAGGAAACCTACCTCAGGACATATGCCCATTTTATTCAGCCAACGAATAACATGAAAATGTGGACAACCTCAAATAATCCAATTGTAAAGCCACCAAAGATCAGAAAGTTCCAGGAAGATAAGGTAAGAGTAGAAAAAAGGAAGTAGATTAAAGTAGAAAAAGTGGAATGTTGAGAAAAAAAGGTGTTGTAATGACTCGTTGCAAATGTGGCGCACAAAGACAAAATAAAAGAGGATGTACTACAAGAAACCAATATGTTCCAAGTCAATAACTAAACCATGTTCTAAGGCAACAACTACTGGTCCAAGTCAATCAGCTGAACCATCTTCTCAGACATATGTACTTTTATTTGTTACTCTCAAATGTATGTTATATGTATATATATATATATATATATATATATATATGTATGTATGTATTGATATATTAATATACAGTCTACTGAAAGTGGTAGAGGAAAGGCACATGAAGAGCAACAAGAGGAAGAGAATAGCAGAGTTGTTCCATCTCAATCATATTGAAATGCTACAAACACAGAGGTAATATATATGATTATTATATCATTGTAAAATAATATACATATACTTTAATATTTTGATTTAAAGTAGAGACTGTACATGGTAGAGAGAGAGGTACAAGTACAAGTAGAGGAGCAGGATCAGCAAGAGAAATGGCTCAAGAAAGAAATCTGAATGAAGTACTAAGTAGAGGAAGTGGAATGACTAAACAAAGTCAAACTAGTTCTGAAGAAAACTACAGTGGAGGACGCCTAGAAAGAGGGAAGAGACCAGTAAAACATAAGGACACCAAGTAGAAGATGGATTTATAACTCTCAATGTAAAATTAAGACTATCAGTGCAAGTTTATAATAGTTATTGCAAACATAATAGTCTAATATTTTAGTGTCTATACATTTGACTAAGCAAACTAGATTGCCAATTAGAAGTCATCAATACTGGTACAAAAGTTACACAGAGGGCTGATGTGGTCACTGATGATATTGGCTACACACCACTACTTGGATTCAAATGGAAGGGGAAGACAATTATTACTAGTAGCAACCTAGAAAGAATTAGAACTTAAAAGGTTATCCAAACAAGGTTTGTAGATACTGCTAATGCTGCTAATATCCAACGCCAAATCATTGGACTTAAGGATTTCTTAGAAATCTTTGGACTTAATGATTTCCTTTCCTTGAGCTTGTAAAATCATCTATCAAGACATTCACCATTAAAGACATAATTGAAGCATCTGTAGCCAACACTTTGAGGAAAAGGTAGAGAAGAATGAAGTTAGTAAAAGAATGCACTAAGTATGACAACCATGCAAAAACATAAATTGAAAAGGGAATTTTTTCTTGAAAATCATACTTCATGCCTTTTTAAGAAAACATTATAAAACAATGATAGAATAGCATTTATATCAGTTATATATTTCATATGGACATATTCAAAAGGCGAAACATCATATAAAATCACACATAGAATTTAAGACTTTATAGTGAGCTATTTTCACTTACAGTGAATTGTTACCCTTTTACTGTGAACATCTTTTCTTTAACTCCTTAACCTCCAAAGTTTCCTTCTAGTGATACATGGTGCGATGCATCACCTTAGGGCCACAAAGAAAGCATACATACAACCTAGACACATTTAAGTCAAACTCTAATGGATTTACAGCAAACTACTTCAATTTTCACACCTATTCACATCACTTCACATAAATCATTGTATAACCATACTCACAAACCCAATCTAAGTACACTAGTGCAATGTACTCATAACCTCACACATACATAGTAAACCTATCATTTGACCACAAGCCTTAACACTCAATTTCATACACCAACGAGTAAGTGAAGAAAACTTCATTCATGTCATGCAAGACCTTCATCATATAGTGATTAAGACCACCTAACAGACATATATCATGTACATCTTCATAACAAGTAGACATATACTACGAAGACATGCATAAGGAACATATACATAGACACATGAATCAGAACATCTTCTTAGGACTTCTCTCAAGAGCAACTTGTGCAATGCATAAGTGAAGACCTATACTCCCACCTACACTAAGTAACTACCTTTAGGTTATCCTAGTGGGGTTATTACTTTACTTCCATTGTCCATTTACTTTAAGTAAACTATAGACTTAAAAGACACTAAGACCATGGGTGCTACATTGAATTTGGTGATGTAGAGCCTAACACTAATGGAAGGTGTTCTTACCTAGAAAAGGTAGAACAGTAACACATGCTAGCATCTTAGTTGATATCACATGGTAGATCCTCTCTGGAAAGCGTTGTTTGTGGACTTGGACTCCCTAATGAAAATATCAATGTACACCCTTTTTGGTTAAGAGGCTATCCACCCCGTGATGTATATGGTTACCAACCTTCCTTTAATGGTAAGGGACACCCCTAATCGTCACGTTTACTCGGTGCTAATTTAAGTTCCCTTTTTATTAAAAAGTCTCTATTAAATATATCTTCAAAATTACGCGTAGGAGAGTCATTTACTCATATGCTTAGCTCATAGGTCATAAATAAGAGTTAATCAACTTAAATCATGTGAGAAACCCCATTAAATGGACATTTCATATGTAAGATCCTATATAGTTTATGGTACACTTGAGCACACCTTCCCAGTCCCCTCTATTAACTTGATCTTCATACATGTGTGTGTGCATACTTATATGTGAGCAAACCTTTCACATAACACATAAATGTCACATATGTTAATATATAAATGCATAAGTCTATAGGTTTAACTATATGAGAAATCCATTCATATAAACACACCAACACACTATGCACATTCATACTTCATCATATCACATACTTGACATCATATCATATAAGTCATATTTATAACATGTTCATATAGCCCTATTCATGTTTTTGGAAGACAAACCTATGAACTATCCTTTCCAAGCACACATGTGCAATGCATAGAAAAAGTTCCATACCCTTCCCCATAATAGTACGTACACCTATTAAGTCACCCTAGCGAATAATACATCACACAACATCATAGAATAGGTAGCATAGCACAAGACTCATTTATTCAAGCTTACAACATCATCACAGTGAACTCTAGTCATTAGCACCTAACTTTGTTGTACATTACATATAACATTATAGGACCTCATCATAGGCATCAAGTTCGCATAAACTTAAAATAACCATTTATATGCTCATGACATTAGCAACAAAATGTAGATCCTAGCTAGAATACTAAACTAGACATAGGCATCACATATGGTGATCATCATCAACAAATTTTTTCTAGTATGATTGCCTTCAAGGACATGTTCATGTAACATATCTATTTTTAATAACGTAAACACCTCCACCACAAGTGGACCATACGACACAATGTCATACAAGGCTTCATCATCTACAATGATATAAAAAAATAGAGAGAAAGAGTCATTATTACGAAGTCATCATCCTTTGATCATAATTTATAAATACACCTTTTTATCATGAATACATAATAGGGAACTATCTAAATATACACATAACATAAACTAAATCAAACCTAAATCCCTATAAGATAAAGATGCCAACATAAGCACTAAACTATCAATTCATTAGAGAGTAGAGGAAATAGGCAATCATACTAATTCCCCAAAGTCTTGATCATCACTAATATTTCATCAATAATGTTCATGTTAGTAATTAGCTAAAGATATGATTACTCAAAAAGAATCATGCTTCATCTAACCTAAAACCAAGATCATATCACATACGTAACATTATGAACCAATAGTCTAAAAGAGCCGAGACCAATTCATACCAAGCCTTCTTTACATTGATGATACAAGATTCATACCCAACATTCTGCCATGATATTACCCTAATGTAGTAGCTACAATCATCTTCTCACAATCGAATTCAACATTCATACATTACAAAGGCAATGTTACAGTAAACACATAGAGATCTAAGCTAGCTTAGTTTTAATCTTCATACACAGATCTGCATGGATCATTCATCAATAATTCATCATAAATATAATTAAATAACTGTATACATGAGAAACTCTACGTAAATAAAATGACAATTCAACCAAGAACAAGCAACGATCACAATATCCATGCAAGGGCTAAATAGAGTTTTGGAAGGGACAAGGGTTCACTATGCATTTGGATTGAAATTCACGTTAAAATCAATAAACTATAATAAATTCATCATGATTAATCTTTTAAAACTATTTTGAGAATGAAACTATGGCTACATTGAAAAAGGAGAAGTTTGATCATGAATTCTCTTTTAAAAACATTGAGAAGAACTCTCTAGATGGAAAGTTTCCTAGAGATGAAGGATCACCATACATTTATTCAGAAGAAAACCTCCAAAACATGATGAAGAATACATGTTAATCAAATCTCCAAGTTGTTCTTGCGCTTCACCTTCAATGGAGGTTTCTAGAGAGAATTTGTTTTGGAGGGAAACTCTAATTTCTTAAGAATGCATTGGGAATGGGTTGATCACGTTTTTGATCACTTAAATACACCCAAAAACAACCATATAAATCAAGTAGGGTCACTTTAGTACATGGGGTAAATTTCCCATTCACCCATTAAGTGAGGCGCTCGCTAGGCAGCCTGTTACAGCCTTCACTAACGGACACCATCGATGCTCTATAGGTCCATCGACAAACCGACTCTGGCAACCGTCGGTTGTCTCTTCGACATTTCCTTGGATGAGTCTTCCCCTGGATAAGTTTTTATCTATACCTCCCCATCTACGGGGTTTCAATATACCAACGATGTTTCATTTAGTTCAGTGGATTGACAATGCCAATGCAGTGTCTCAACACCCCCTTTTGGTCCTTCTTGTGGGCACATTTTTTAGGGGCCTTGGGAAGTCATAACTAGACATTTAAAACATAAGTACATACCTTAACATTTTTAATACCTTACACATCAGTTCCACCCAAAACTAACGTGGACAACACATCCAATCATCCAATGAACGCTCAAGACACACATGAACGTCTGAAGGTCTAACTTCTGAACGTCTTAAACGTTCTTGAACGTTTGACCTCCAAACTTCATGAAACTCCATAAAATGCTTATAAAAATCATTATTAATGATTTTAAGACTTAATAAACCCATGAAACACTCATAAACATATAAAAGCATCTATGGCCCCTTTGGTGACTAGTCATCTAACGAATTTGTCGTCCCTAGACGATTGACTTCCAAATTACCTCAAAATTTATACACTGACTCAATAAAATATTATAAACTATTTTATAACTTTGTATACTTATGATGAACATGGTAGGATTTATAAACCCTAACTCATATGATGGGTCTTATGATATCGCCCACTTGGGAACATTCGTCCTCTAATGACACATGAAACACATTAATCATAAAAATAACTTCAATGAAGCATAGAGAAGCTCTTAATATTAATAACGTAATAGTATATAAGTTAATTCACCAAGCTTACAGGGAATATAACTTCAAACCATTTAGCACTTAATGCCACACAAGTAGCAAAACCTTTATTCACTCACTCTTTAATACATCAAACACATAGGCTATTATCATGTTAATAAGAGTGATATCCTTCTACTAATCATAAAATGGTCATTAACTGTAATTTTTATGAAGAGATCGTCTTGTAAGTTCACAAATAGGGAGTTTTAACAATACACAAAAGAAACTAGGAACTCATACTTAAATGCACATAGACATGAGTTAATTGAATCAACAAAGATCTTTATTGAATTAGACCTAGTTCCATGAAGGTCATACTCAACCATACCATGCTTAGTTGTTTCCAAGGAGGAATTTCCTTCTCCTCAACAAACAAACATGTCTCATGAGTTCATACCCAAGCAAATGCACAAAGTTTAACTTTATTGTAACATTTGAAGTTGTAAACTTTTAAACCAAGGGATGCTCTTGTTTTATTCGTTGTAGAATCTAATTGGTATGTCACACCAAGCACATCACAACAAATGGGAAGTCAATTTCTAACATAGCAATATCCTTCACAGTATGTATTATTTGGGAAAACTATGTGATGCTAATTGTAAAGGCTATTTCTATGTTAGATACATGTAAGTATGTTGGGGAAAATGATATTCCTGCATGGTCACAAATATGCATGGTATGGTTGATTATGACCTTCATGGCACTAGGTATAACTAATAACGATCTTTGTTGATTCAATTATCTCAAGTCTATGTGCATCGAATATGAGTGCCTAATTATTCTTAAGTGTTGTTGGAATCTTCCTAAGTGTGATTTAAACATGATTGAAAGATGATCTCTTAATTAAATTAAGTGTAATGACCATGTTATGATTAGGAGAAGGGTGTTCCTCTTATGAATATGATAAGAGCCTATTTGTTTGATGCTTCAAAGAGTGAGTGAGTAAAAGTTTTGCTTGCTTGTATGCATTAAGTGATCAATTGTTTGAAGTGTGTTTCTTATAAGTTCGGTGCATTGACTACTAGTAATGATGTTCCAGATGGTAAACTGCTCTATGCTTCGTTAAACTCATTGTTGTGGTTAAAGTGTTCTAAGTGTCATTCGAGGACGAATTTGTTCAAGTGGGGGATATTTTAAGATTCCCAAAATAAGTTTGGATGTCAAGATCCTCACTTATTCTTATAAGCTTCTTAACATGTTAATACATTTCTTTAAAGTATGCTTGGGTGGATTGAAGTAATTTTGAAGTCAAACTTCAACGTACGACCAAGACGTTCACCAACAAGTCACCTAAGGGGCCTTATGCATTTTTATGTGATTATTTGTGAATCATGAAATTATGATGTCCTTAACTGAGCAATAAAGATTTTTTTATTCAGTGTACGTCATTTCATGGAATTTAGAGTTCAAACGTCCATTAACGTTCCAAAGATAGTCCTTGAGACATGCATGTGTGTGTCTTGATGGGGCCTAACACGTTTGGATGTGTTAGTTGTTATTGTTTTGGGTGAAACTCATTTCGAATGTCTACAACTTAATAAGGTTTGTATTTACTTTAGGAACTCTCGCGTATGACTTCCCAAGGGCCTCGCAAAAGGGCCCACAACAAGGACCTAAGCGCTGTCCAGACACTGCCTTGGCAGTGTCAATCGACGAGATCAACGGAAATTATCCAGGAGAAGGCTTGAACACATGACAGCCTCAGATCCAACCGAGGGAGACACAACACGGTCGATCGATTGACCCACACCCCCTTGTTGGTTTTTGTTAATATAGGCCTGTATTCAATGCATTGCACACTGGATGAAGCACCCTATGTGAAACCTATACCTATGTTCCTATTAAAGATATGATCTATATTATATGGCTAATGTTATGTACATGTGAATATCATGTCAACATTATATATATGTTCTGCCTATGATGAGGTCCTATAATACTATATGTAAAGCTAAGTTAAGATAGATGCATTAAGAATAGAGCTTACTGTAAGAATATTGTAAGCCTTGAATAAACGAGTCTTAATCTATGCTTATCCTTCTATGATGTTTTGTTATATATCATTCACTAGGATGACTTGATAGGTGTACTAGTATAGACAAGGGAATGGGACCTTGTTTATGCATTGCACATGCATACATTAATAGTTTAGTTGCTAAGTTTTTTTTCCTAGTACATGTATAGGATTTTATGAACATATTTTAAATATGATTTACATGCTATGATGATTAAGTATATGAGATGATGAAATAAGAATATGCATAGTTCTTAACGTGTTAATTTGAAAGGATTGCTCATTTATTAACACCTATAGATTTATGTATTCATATATGAACAAGAGTGACATTTAAGTGTTATTATAAAGGTTTCTCACATATAAGTATACACACACACACATGTATGAAGATCTAACTAATAAAGGGTCCTTGAAAGGTGTACGCAAGAGTCTAAAACAAGATAGGTGCTTGAATATGCTATAAGCATATGAGGAATTAACACCCTAAGCCTATGTTTTATAAAGAAACGTTAATTAAGGATTTTAGTAGAGGGAACTTAGGTTACCACCGAGTGAACTTGACAATAAGAGGTTTTGGATTTCCTTGGAGAAAGATTCACCTTTTGTTCCTTATAGAGTGTTGAACTCCCTTAGAGGAATAGTTACCTATGGCTCCAGATGAGGTGGTGGCTTACCAATGAGGAACATTCACCCATGTTTTCTCATTAGATGAGTATCCAATGCTAATGAGAATGTGGAGGGTCATATATGTCTCTTTGTTCCACAAACTATTTTTTACTTAAAGGATCTAGCATAGTCTGTGAGAGGGTCATACACTTATTCGATCTAGCTCAAGGAAATGAATCCTAATTTCCAAGGATGTCCTCATGTTTAGCTTACTGTAAAGCCTTATGAATTGTATAGTTATGCATTATGTTGTGTCTAGGATAGCAAAGAAACTTAAATTCTAAGTATGTAATATAAAATTTTATATATATGAAGTGATGTTTCTAGCATATGATGTGCTGTGAAAAGGTTTTAAATTTTCCGTTAAATTTATCATGAAAATGTGATGAATGATAACTAAGTGCTTGTATAAGACCACCGAGAGGTCAAGTATGCCATGTTACTTCTAGAGGATGGTCCCTGGATGTGATAGATTTCTAACTGAATGTCCTTTTGAAAAGTATCTTTTTACATGGTTGTCATACTTAGTGCATTCTTCAACAAATATCATTCTTCTTTATCTTTTACACAAACTCTAGGTTTTACTGGCTAGAAAATGTCTGCCTTAGTGAAGAGGTTGATAGATGTTTCCCAAGCTCAATAAGTGATCCTTAAGATTCAATTATTTCCTATGTAAAGATGTTATTCAAAATTATGTAACAGTGTAGATTATTATTTTACGTTGTTAAGGCTTGTGTCCCTATTATATTCTATGATGTTTAGTCTATGATGGCAAAGTGACTTAGAATCTAACTATGTACTTTTGATATTCTATATATATGAAGTGATTTATTAACATTATGTTATGCTATGAAAATTTTAAATTTTACGCTAAATTTCTATGACATTGCATTGAATGATGTATATGGTCTTGTATAAGACCTCTGAGAGGTAAAGTACACCATGCTACTTCTAGGGTGTGCTCCCCGGTCGTGACATTTATATTGTTGTACTTTTATACTAACGCATACTGCCTACATTTCTAATCAAATGTAGGGTCCTTTGGGAGATTGAGTGCTTGGAGGATAGGATACTATGTTTGGAGAATATTGAAGATTGGTGATTCCTCATATCATTTGAGAATAACACCCTTAGTTTCCCTTGATGTTATTTACTATATTTTCGACTTTTGATGGTTGTGTCCCAAGACATTATTAGTAATGTATTCGTAGATGGTTTTGGGACATATATTATAATGACTTTGGTTAAGGAAAAGATTTTAATTCCCTCCATTTATATATGATGTTATAAAACGAAGAAAATACGCTTGTATTAGACCTTTGAAAAGTTAAGTACGCCGCGTCATGACTTGGGAGTGCTCTCGGGTCCTAACAACGAAGTTTATGAAAAAATCCTATTTTCACTCTAACTCAAGGGTTCTTGCATGAATCTATTTCAAATCAGTGTTTGTGATATTATTGATGTTAAATTTATTTTTTACAATGAAAAACTCTATGAATCCTTGATCCTCACAAAATACCTAAATTTTGTCATGAATTGGGTTTATTACTTATGATCTAATATGGATGGAATTGTTAATAGATTGGGTTGTATAGTTTATTTTTATTTTTAATTATGCTATTACATTGTGAATTTTTTGATGAACTTAAGGAGTGATGATTGTAGCTTTTGGAAGACGGTAAGTTGACCTAATTCCCTTTCTAATTTAAAATTGATATAGAAATGCTCTTGTGTGGTATAGTCCACTTTTGGTGGAGATGTAAACTTTCTTGCTTATTGCGATCATGGCATTGTCGGTATTATTATGTGAAATAATGTAGTATCATGCCATGGTGTATATGAAAGATAATGTGAATTTTTTTCATATGAAGTAATGTGGCTATGCATAAGGTGTTATGGCATACATAAATGAATAAAGTGAAGGTATTATATGATATATATGTTATGTTGTATAATGTGAATGTAATCTGAAGGTGATCTTCTATAATTTGAGTGTCTTTTGATGAAATACATGAGTTTTCACACCAGCAGAGTACACCCTAGATGTGATCGGCGTCATCGTCATCCTAGAGGACTTTGACAAGCCCTTAGCGTTCGTCCTAACATGTTATCAGTTAAAATTTGCAGAAAAATTAAAAAATTAACATTCTTTTTGATGTATACTTAGACTTGAAACTTAACATCCATAATAACATACAGTGTTCTAAAATCTTGTGTCACATACATAAAATAATCTAAAGAGTACGAATATGGACTTCGCCAATAAATAGTAAATATGCCATATAGGCTTTAATACAAAAGAATCCAAAGAACATAAATGCAAATATAATATTCTTAAATATAATATGAAAGATAACATCCCCTAACATAAGAAACTACCAACACTTTGAGAAAGAGTTCCAAGCTTCTTCAATCAACCTTCTTAATCTTCAATGGCAAGACCTTATATTTGTAGTAATATAAATTAATGGGGTTTAAACGCCATATGTACTAAGTATAGGTGTATGCACATAATATTTGAGGACATGCACGAAAAATGATAATTTATCATTTCCTTAGAAAGCATGCTAAGTCATATGAATGTCTTCAATGCACATACCATAGAACATATAGAAGTTAAGGATTCCATACACATACAAGAATCATAATCAAAGATATATTATCATAGAGTCATGTTAACCTTTCATATTCAAGATCATGTAACACAACATACAATATACTCACCAATGATACCATACCAAACCTAGAAGTGCAATAGTCATGTGAAGCCCCATAATCCCAAAAAACAAAGTAGATAAGATAGTAGACCATAAGTAAAGCTTTGGTTCATATAACTTGTAAAATAAGTAGTTATCACTTCATTTAACAGTATAAGCCAATAACATATAAATCATAATGACCCACATCATATAAGAGTAACATCATGTATCATAAGCATCATACCTTTCATGTTATCAGATTATATAAGAACAATCTCCTAGGACTTCTCTTAGAGTCAACTTGTGCAATGTATCGGTAGAGTCCCATACCCCTACCTATACTAAGTAGTCCCCTCACGTCACCCTAGTAAACGTACATTTACTTGTCTTTCATTTTACATGGGGAAACATTCGCTTTAACCGACATTGACCATGTGAGATAAACATGGAATCTAGTTTTGTAAATCACACCCCAAAAGAAGGTGGTCTACCGACCAAAGTAGAACCAAACATGACATAGCTTTCTAGGTGGAATCACTAGCTAGTATCCTATGGTGGCAACATAGTCAAAGAACTAGGAGATGTATTACAGACCCATAGTTCCATATTACATGGCAGCCTCTCTCTCATGAGTGATATTGTTAGTCACCTTCAAACAAGGGAAGGGACACCTCTCATATCTAGTTAATCAGTTCTTAGGCTAAGTCCTTTTCTTTATTAACCTTTAAGTTTTTTTTAATCATAAACTTATCATAGGTCATAGGAGATTTATTCCTTGTATAAACATTATCATGATTTCTTTACGATTAGATAAGAATATGCTTTCATCACAATTATTCATGTGTGAGATTATCATAGCGTAATAGTCTTGTGTAAAATATACAAGAGACTATCATAACCTGCTTTATTGTATTATTATTACGATATCACAACTAGCATGTTCATATCCCAACCTATATACATAGAAATATCATATATATATCGATAGCATTGTAACATCATTTATTGGCTAGCATTACCAACATGGAGTAATCACGACTTTAGAAGACTTACCTCTCGACTCCAATAACCTTATCGAAGTTTTTATGTTCAGCTTACAACGTTCATAACCATAACATAATGAAATACTCAATGGAATAACAAATATCAGCTTTTCAAATCATATACAAGATCAATTTATAATGTAGGATAAGGGAAAGGGTCATTAAAAAGTACATTCAACTCTTAATTCCAATCCCAACATTTATATGTTGTCAAAAACTAGGTACAACCGATTTGAAACCCATCAATTATATAAGAACATGCATCACATGAAATTAAAACCCTATTATTGGATTTTCTTGAAAACTTATCGTGAAAGGACCTCTTGGGGGAAGGAATCCCAAGAGTGAAAAACCCATACCTTACAGACAAATAATCCATGAAATTTGATTTGAGATTTGGGATTCTTCTTCTTCTTCGTTACACTCTTCTTTTTCTTCAATGGAGTTTGAAAAAGAGAGTGTTTCTTAGGAGATTAGTGAATTTTGGTCTGAATCTTTTTTAGGGTCTAAAAAGTGGTTTAGAAGAGACCTATAATCCATATATATTCGTACTATAAAATAACCAATAGACCCTACACTTAAATGAAACTTTTTGAGAAGTTAAATTACCAAAAATACGACTTTAGTGATTCTGGGAAGTGGCTACGCATAGAGGGGCCAATTCCCGTTATTTTTCTGAACTTATTGGTCAAGGCTGTGAGGTGCGTGTCAGACTCGCTGTGCGAGGCTGACCCTTGGATCTTGAGGTAGAAAACCTCGTGAGGGGTGTACTCACGCTCTTTGTCCTCCAATTTGCATATCCGCAGGCTGCTAGGCAACTTGCTCACCCAAGTTTGGGTCCTCCCCAAGGACCCTTCTGGTGGTCCTTGGGGTGTCGTTACTCGATATTTGGACCATTTATACTACTTTTTACCTATCCAATTTGTTTTTACATGTTTTGGACTTCATTTCACACTTCAAACCATCACCAAACATCGGGACGTCAACTAGTTCAAATTAGCTAGTTTCCTGACGTCAATGTATTTCTTTTGTTGTTTTGGATCTAACCTTTTCCAAATGATTTTATTGCATTAATATAGGTATGGAAACATCGTTTTAAGTATTATTAAATATATTAAGCTCTAGTCTAAGTCTTTGCATTTCCGGAGTGTTACATTATCCCCCCTAGGAACATTCGTCCCTGAATGACACTAATATCTTTTGGAGGGTAAGTAATATACTAAATAATATCAGCCCAACCAATAAACAAAATAAAATAATAATGATTCACAGCTTATAGGAGTATTTTAAAGCACCTTTTAGTACATACCATAATGGTACACCTATCACTTAATTCATAATGCACAACATATAGGAGCTCCATTTTCAAAACATTGTCAAACCTCAAAAGGACCAGCATACAGGGGACTTAAGTTCTCCTTTCTGCCGAATCTCATCATCTCTTTCATAAGTGAAATCTTCAAGTATACATGATCACCTATTTCAAACTGATGATCTCTTCTTCTATTGTCAGCACAAGACTTCTGCCGATTATATTTTGTCTTCAATCAGTATTTTATTAGTTGAACTTTTTCTATAGCCTCATAGATAATTCTGGACCAAGACGTGATGACTCACCAACCTCAAACCATCCAATCGTATATCTACACCTTTTTCAATAATGAGCTTCAAAAAGTTCAATGCAGATGCTCAAATGATAGGTATTGTTGTAACAGAACTCATTCAAGGCTAAGTAATGATCCCAACATCCGTTGAAATCAATGAAACAGTCTCTTAAAATGTCTTCAAGGATTTGAATGCTACGTTCTGCTTGACCATCTATCTGAGGATGAAAAACGGTACTAAGTTTTACTTGAGTACCTAAATCCGTATGAAAATCCTTCCAAAAATTATAATTGAATTGGGCACCTCAATACAAAATGATTGAAAAATGAATCTAATGAAGACTAAGGATCTCATTAATGCAAATCCTAGCTTAATCTTTAGTCGTATATGTAGACTTGATAGGAATAAAGTTGGTAGATTTGATCAACCTATCAACAATAACCCATATTTTATCATTTTGCCTCTAAGTTAGAGGCAACCCAACAACAAAGTCCATATTGATTGCTTACCACTTCCAAGTAGGAACATCCATGATTTGTGTCAAACCACACAATTTTAAATGCTCAGCTGTAACTTATTGGCAATTTGGATACTTAGCAACAAACTCTACTATGTCCCTTTTTAAACAATCTCACCAATCGATCTCTTTAATATCATGATATATTTTTGTTACACCCGAATGTATAGAATAATGAGAAACATGAGATTTTTCAAACCCTGAACATAACGTACACATAATCTCCCTTGCTACCTACGAAAACCATCCCCACCTTGGGAGAATGACTCATTGAGCTTTCTTAATATCGACTCCTTCAACTCCATAAATATAGGATCAAGGTGGTGCTTAGATTTCACCTCCACCACTAATGATGAGTCAAAGTTATGATGGACTATAAACAACCAATTGGAGGATCTTCTATCCGCATACCTAAGTGAGACAACCTATGAACATGTTTCACAAGTTCTTCTTTTTTCAACATGAGATACACTACCTATATTCATATGACTCACAGCATCCGCAACCACGTTGGCCTTGCTGTGGTGGTAAAGGACACTCATGTCCTAATCCTTCAATAATTTTGACCATCTTGTCTGTCGGAGATTTAATTCCTTTTGTATAAGCACATATTGGAGACTTTCTAGTCAGTAAACACATTAATATGTACACTATACAAGTAGTGTCTCCATATTTTCAAGGATAAAAGTACAAAAACTAAATAAAGATCATGAGGGCACATCCCAAGACCACACGAGAAGCATCAAAATATAATACAATGCCTTCATTACCTACTAGTAAAATGAATACCATAGCGTAGGTAAGCTAATATTTCAACTCTTGAAAAACTTTCACACAAGCTTCAGACCACTCAAACTTTAGCTTCTTTTGGGTCAAAATTATCCAAGGAGATTCAACCGAACAAGCCTTCTATAATACCTGGCTATATCCAAGAAATTTCTCATGTCTATGCAAATCAAAGTTTTGGGTAAATTGATCGAATATGTCTTCTTCAGATCAACCTCTACATTATAACTAGATATATTATGGAAAAGAAAAGCAATTGTCGTCAACCAAAATTTACACTTGCTAAATTTTGTATAAAGTTAGTGTTATTTGAGGACTTGCAAGGCCAAACTCAAGTGAATCTCATGCTCATTTTTATTCTTCGAGTATATCTAAATATCATCAATTAAAATAATAAAAAATGAGTCAAGGTAATCTTAGGAAACTATATTCATTAGGTCCATAAATACCGGTGGGGCATTTGTTAACCCAAAAGCCATAACTAAAAACTCATACTGACCATATTTTGTTCGTAGTGCTGTTTTGGGAACATCATCTCCTCTAACCCTTTGTTGGTGATATACCACCTTAAATAAATCTTATAAAAGTATCTAAAACCATGGATTTTATGAAATATTCATGAATTCGAGTGAGAGGATACTTTTTCTTTATGATGACCTTCTTAAGTTTGCGATAATCAATTCACATTCGAAGTTGAAGACCACCAAAATGAGTTAGGGTTTCTATATTTTCAATTGTTACTATATGTATTATAAGATGTTAAAACATTTCTTTAAAGTATTCTTGGGTGTTTTGATGTTACTCGGAAGTCACACGTCAAGGGATGACCAAGATGTTCGACGACTAGTCACCTAAGGGGCCTTATCTATTCTTTTATGTGCTTATATTTATGTCATGAGCTTATGAGGTCATCATATGACTAAAAATTATTTTTATAGGTATTGTATTGAGTTTCATGAGGTTTGGAGGTCAAACATCCAAGACATTCGAATGTTAGCGCTTGAGACGTTCATGTGTGTCTTTAGTGTGTCTTGCATATTTTGATGTGTTTTGGTATGTCTTACACATTAATTTTAAATAAAACTTTCATGGAAGTTCTATAAATTGTTCTGGTATATATTCTCGTTGTAAGTACCAGGGCACGACTTCTGAAGGGCCCCTCAAAAAGTCCCACAAGAAGGACCCAAAGGCTGTCGAGGAACTGCCATGACAGTGTCAATCGACTGAACCAAACGACACCCTGTTTGTTGACAAACGGCCTGTTGATAAAGAATATATCGATGGTTAATTACCCTGCATAATTCTACTCCAAATAAAAAGCAAAGACCCCATCGACTGTATCCACAGACAAACCATCGATGGACCTATAGTCCTTCGATTATGGCCTGCAAGTGCTGCCTACACATTGTTTCATTAAACGGGTGAATGTGAAATTCACCCCACGTCCTTAACATACCCTACTAGGTTTAATTTATTGTTTTTGAGTGTATATATTCTATCCAAAACGTTATCAACCCTTTCCCAAACCAAATCACACAAATTAGACATTTCCACCAAAAAGATTCTTTCTACAACCTCCATTGAAAATGAAGTTCAAGAACATCTTTGATATTAATTTCCTTTTAGTTTATTCTTAAATATTTAGAGATTTTAAACTAGATAAAGGTATGGTGATCGTTCACTTCTAAGTAACCTTTCACTTGAAGAGTTAATCTCAAAGTTTTCGAAGAGATTTCATGATCAAACTTCCGATCATTCAATCTAGCCATTGGTTTCTTGACAAAACGTTTTCAAAGGCTTAATCATGATGAATTTATTATACTGTTTTGGTTTTAACTTGAAAAAACAATCTTATTACATTGTGAACCTATGTCCCTTCCCATACTCGATTTATCCCTTGCATGGGCATTGTGATCATAGCTTGTTATTGATTGAATTGTGATTCTATTATAATTAATTACTTATGTATACTGTTTTTTACGTGTATTTATGATGAATTGAAGATTAAGGATCTATGTGGATCAATCTACGAAGAAATGAACATGACTAGCTTATGCCTTTATATTATCATAGTGACCTTGACCTTTAAATGTATAAAAGTGGAATTCGATTACGATAGGATGTTTGTAGCTTCTGCCTTAGGTTAATACCATGGTTTAATTATGTATATAAATCTTGTATGATCAAATTAAGTAAGTCTTGGATTGAATTGATCTAGGTTCTTCTAGTCTATCATGTGGTAACTTGTTATCTTGACGTTAGTTTGGTTTTCATGTAACTCGATTATGGTGAGTTGTCCTTAGCTACTGCCTATTTGTATAATTTGATTATAATAGGTATAATTTATATAATATGATTATATAACCATTTAATTTGTAAATATTCATTTAGGTTCTTGTAGCCTATAGACCTGGTAGAATAATGTATATGTTGTGATCTATATCTTAGGGTGGATGAAGCATGATTCAACTATGATGTTCTATATATTTATCTACTTCAGTAAAGTATATTATTGAAAAAATATGATTGATGAACAAGACTAGGGAAATTTGTTGATGATCTAGATTTACCTACTTCTAGTGCACTTGTGATGTATTGTATTAGATTGTAGTATGATGTTGTAGCGCCTTGTACATGATTTTTTTTTATCATTATGGTACATCAGCTACTGACCTATACTTGAATTGTTGAATAAATAGTATTAACTGTCAATTATGACCAATGGCTAAAGGATTGGTAAGAGTTGCTCTACTATTTTACTTCTCTACTTCTCTATATTATTGTTGATGAAGCCTTGTATGGCATTGTGTGGTATGTTTCACTTATGGTGGTGGTGTTAACTTTATTTTCATTACATAAGTGTTTACCATGTACTTGGACGCATATTGATGAATATATATATGAGTGGTTATGATAATCACCTTATTTGTAACTTGTGCCTAATCTTCTACTTTAGTTGTGAATCTAGGTTATGTTACTGTTGTTATGAGCATGTAAATGTTTATTTTAAGATCAGGTGTAGGTGTTTCAATTAATTAACTATTAAGGATTGATAAACCCTACCCATAAAAACTTATGTGAATGTGTGAATAAGTAATGTTACGAGTCTTAAAATGTAATATGAAGTTAATTGCCTCCTATACTAAATTGTGTTGTGTGGTTATGCTTGGAAGCCTAACGTTGTATTAAGAGGGTGGCTTCCTCAATGTGTTGTTTATATCCATTATTTGATCATGTTGACCAACGTACACACACACTCACACATTATATATGCTTACAACATAGTAAAATTTCATTGTGTCTAAAGAAAGGTTATTCTCATATTCACTACCATCCACTACTACGGATGTTAAGTTTATGTCTATGAAAGTATGATATGTGTTTACTTAATGTAACATCTTGGAAATCAAAGACTCATGGAAAATCCTAACATATGTGTAATAAAGTGCACTGTTTCCTATTCCTATTTTTTTTTTAAATATAGGTCATTTAGAAGGTTTAAGAACCATATGTCCAAAGATGTCCGAGAAGTTGGTTCGAAGAGTTTTTAGTGTTCCTTAGCCTTTTTACTATATTTTAGAAGTGGGAAATGTATGAAAATGAGTGGAACGGTAGCTAATGGGTATTTGGAGTGGTTTCATGGTTGAAACGTCTAGGTACAACCCCCTAAGGACGAATGAAGGGGCCTCGAGGAGAACCCCTGCAGTTTGATGCAACATTGGCTGGAAGTGTGCATCGATTGGGCAGAGGACAGTCTGTAAGTTGCATAACGGGGCGTCGAAGGCCATCATCGTCCCTCACTTATAAAAATTGTGAAGGCCTTTGTTACCTAGCTACTATTTCAGTCGACAAAAGGGACGACAGGGCGTCTTTGGCTCGAGGGGGTTTCGACGCTACCATCATCTCGTACATAGAAAAATTGGAGGAAGACTCGCCTCCAATGTCTGTTATAGAGACAACGGAGGTGGTGGATGGAGGGGGGAGTGTCCATCGACCCACCGCCGGATCGTCGACGGGGTCATATCAGTGAGGATCAAATTTTACTGGTGGATTTTAATAATTTTATTTAAATTAATTAGATGGTTTAGTGGTTAGTTAGTGATTAAATATAAACTAATTAAGTTAATTGATCCCCTCTATTAATACACTTAACCCTCATTAACCAAAATACAATTATCAAAATAAACTCTCTTCCTTATGTCTAATTTCTCCCTCTACAAGAACCCACCATTGAAGGCTAGCAATAACTAGGGTTAGGGGCCTGAAAAAGGGTGTATTCTTAGTCAAATTGTTGAGAAACATTATGGTATGGGTTATATTTACCTTTAACATCCTTTCCTTGAATAATTCCATCAAAATGAATTTCAAATTGTTATGTTTTCTTATGAGTTTCTTTCTACAATGAAAGTGAAGTAATGGATTGAATTGATAGAGAATTATTAGGTCTATATTGAGTATATTTACATGTAATTCAACTTGTTTATGATAAATGTTAATGGTTTGGTTTAATGGAAGAACATGATCCCATATCACTAACCCTAGGTAGTTATCTTGACTTATGTTTTATGTAGATCATTCACTTGAGATGATTGTTGATTAGATTACTATCATATAGGGCTATTATGGTTTAATTAAGATGAATTATTGACCTATTATTTTAGTTCTTTAGATGTAAGTATGAATTTTAATGTGAAATTAGCCTATGTATCATCTCTCAAGTTGTGATCTAAAGATGAATTGTGTTATAGAGATGCAATTGTACTTGTTATTCTATTGGTTATCATTGAGTTATAATTTTACCCCCCCCTAGTTTTATTGAGTTATGCGAGTGTAAAACATTGATTTATAGACTATGAGGAAGACTTGGTAAGTCTTAGAATCTCTATTTTTACTTCCAATTGTGATTAATTGTTGTTAAGCTATGATATTACATTGGAGTATGCCTTATATTAAGATTTTAGGGTGGTATGATGTTTAATTGAAATGTCTTGACTATGTTGTGAGGTTCATTAAGCTGTATGTGCTATAAGGATTGTGAAAACTATCAATGTGCCTTAATATGTTATGAGCTGCTAAGGTGTTAACTTCACTTATATGGATTGTGATTAAAAGACTTACACTCATGCAATTCTTATTATTGATGATGATGATTATACAAGGGTTAGACAATATGACCTAAACAAAGTTATGATTTCAGCAAGACTAAAGGCATTTAAATAAAAGGACCTAGCTTAGCACCAAGTGAGCTTGTATGTGAGGGGGGTGACATCTTCTTACATAAGGAAGGTAGGGTTCGCTACGGTCCTCACGTGGTGGATAGCCTCATGACCCAAAGTAGGGTGTAGAGTTGATATTTACAAGATTTATCCCCCAAGATACATAAACTATGTTGCCACTATAGGATACTATCTAGTGGATCCACCTAGATAGCTAAGTTTATGTTAGGTTCAACTTGGCCGATTGACCATCTTTAATCGGTGTAAGGTTTCATGACACCATATTACACATTACCTAATGTGCTTTATGTCGGTTAAGGAATAAGTTACATAAACTAAAAGGAATGGATGAAGTATAGACTTATTGAAGTGACTTGAGTGGTTTAAGTTTAGCTTAGGTAGGGTTATGGGACTCTACCTATGGCTTGCACTAGTTTTCCCTGATGCAAGCTTTAAAAAGTTAGTATTATGTATATAAATGATGATATAAAGTAAATGACTTTATGTGTTGAATAATATGCCTACGAATACGAAATTAGTTATCATTGTTAATGAAAGAAAAAAACATTAGATGGAAGACTATTCTATGTGAGGTAAATTGATAATTATGATCTATCATGGGTTACTTGATTAAGACAGGTTATGGCGCTTTGCTGGGTCATTGCACTAGTGGCTTCTGAAGGATTATATTTTTTTGGTTGATTTTCTATTTACGTTGTTTACACTTATTCATGTTTGTGATATAATTACGTGATGATAGAGTTACAAGAGATTAAGGGTTTAAGTATGATGAGGTGCATATGGTATAATTAATTTTTTTAGTATGTTCAAAGGATTGGCTTAAATAACATGATTTCATTTTATGTCCCTTTTTGGAATACTTTGTTGGTATTGTGAATATGGTCTCATACCTAGTACATGGTGTGTACTAACCCGACTTTCTATCTTTTTCAAAACATATTAGGTTCCGGTCGTAGAAGTTTAATTGAGGTGATTTTAACAAAGGCTTGGACATTTTATCTTCGTAGTTGTAGTTCGTCATTTTCCCCAAGGATGACACCAATATTCTTTTTCCAAAGCTACTTTGTTGCTAAAACTTTTGTACTGACTCTATTTCCTGTTTGAGACAAAGTTGTATAAAGCCTATATGCGGCTTACTTTAATTGATGTAGGGCTATGCCCAATGTTATTGTCCTCATTCTAGTTCTTTACTATACAAGTGTGTGATATAAAAGTACAAGTCTATGTAATCTTCTTATACAAACGAGTCTATGTATACTGAATATTATTATGATTATGTGTATGTAAGCGTCTATCTAAACCTCTTATTAGAAGAAGTTGAAAAGTTTTGAATTCTTTTGTATTTTTAATCGAAGAATGCAATGATGTAAAACTAAGAGGCTTGTCTTAGTCCTCAAAGAGAACGACGATGTCGGTTACGTCTAGGGAGGTAAACCCAAATGTGTTAAACTTGGTATCAGATAATGAGGTTGAATATCCTTGATTTAGACGTCTTTCTAAACCATATCTATTTAGGTTTGTATTCATAATTGTGAAGTGTGACACAATTATGAGTAGGAACCTTTATGATGCTTAGGAATCACTCTCTTTCATGGAAATCTTATATCGTGCCAATAGAGTATACTTATGATATGCTTTTGCATCTAATCATATTGTTGTACTTATAGGAAGCATACACACTCGAAGGAATTCAGCTCAATGTCTTGAGGAGGAAGTTTCTAATGTGGTATCTCCTTCCTATGATGAGCATGTCCCTCCATTATAGGAAAATTCTAATGTTGATAAAGCCCCGGCTAACCCTCCACCTATAACGGAGGAGGAGATGAGGGCTATTCTTTCTCAAATTTCCCGAGCCATGACTACATCGGAACAAGCCACAACAGTTCAAGCTCAAGCTATGAATGCCCACTCCAATCGAGATGTTGCACCTAGGGTTGATGGGAAAACTATTGGTTCTTGACTTAAGGATTTCACACGGATGGATCATATTATCTTCTATGGGTCTATGGTTGATGCAGACCCTCAAGAGTTCATAGATTATGTTTATAAGATACTATGTGCTATGGGGTTGTCTTCCAATGAGAATGTCGAGTTGGCCTATACAACCTCAATGTGGCACATACTTGACATGTACAATGGAGAAACAACAGGCCACTTCAAGGTAGACAAGTGACTTGGGAGTTATTCAAGAGGGCTTTCCTTGATCGATTCTTCCCTAGAGATATGAGTGAAGCTAAGTTTGTGGAATTCATCAGCCTCCGCCAAGGAGGTATGAGTATTAATCATTACTCTTTAAAGTTCATTCAATTGGCTCAATATGCTCCTTCCTTGGTCTCCGATCCTAGAGACGAGATGAGTTTATTTGTGATGGGTGTATCAGATGCCTTATAAGAAGAGTGTCATTCGGCTATGTTACATGAAAATATGAAAAATGTTCGTCTTATGGTGTATGCTAAAAGGATTCAGGAGACTACAGAAAAAAAAAGGAAGGATAGAGATTTAAAAAGGACAAAGTCTTTTGAGGCTGGAGTTACTAAAGATAGGCTTGGGATTCAAGACAACCCTAATTTCAAGAAGAGGTTCTCAAATCAAGTTCCATCCATGTTTCCCAAGGCTAGGGAGAAGAGGTCCCCTAGGCCAAGCATTCAAAAATTTAAGAGTGGAAATTCATCTAATGAGAAGCTACCTTGCAACGAATGTGGAAAGAAGAACTTCGGTGCTTGCCTCCTTTGGTTGGACAAATGTTTTGTTTTTGGAATGATTGGTCGCAAAGTGTGATATTTTCCTAAGTCTAAGGGGCAAGAGAAGGGTGGACAGTCAAGTGGTTCTAGTGATGCTGCCAAAAAGAACCGCTTCTATGCTCTTCGTACTAGAGATGACTAAGAGGCCTCTTCCAATGTGGTGACCGGTATGTTACAAATCTCTGATATTCATGTGTATCTTTTGCTTAATCCGGGTGCGACTTTGTCTTTTGTTACTCCCTTAGTAGTTAAAAAGTTTGATACTTTAGGCGATGTTTTGCATTAATATTTTGTGGTATCTACTCCAGTGTGTGAGTCAATTGTAGCAAAAAAAGTCTACCCAAATTGTCCTATTTCATTGCCCAAATAGGGTTTTTAACGTAGATCTAGTTGAACTAGATATGCTTGATTTTGATGTAATTTTTGTTATGGATTAGTTGCATGCTAGTTCTGCTTCTATTGATTGTAGGATTGGAGTTGTGAGGTTAAGTTTCCTAAATGAACCCGTTATTAAGTGGAAGGGTGGGAATCTTATTCCCTAGAGATCACTTCATATCTTGTCTAAAAGCATGCAAAATATCTCAAAGGGATGTCTTTATCATAGTCAAATATTGGATTCAGAAATTCCTCCTATTGAGTCGATCCCCCTTGTGAGTGAATTTTTGGAAGTCTTTCCTAATGACCTTCCGGTATTCATCCTGAACGGGAAATTTATTTTAGTCTCAATTTTCTACCTAAAATGAACACTATATTTAATCCTCTATATGGAATGGCTCAAGCAAAATTGAAGGACTTGAAGGCACAACTTAAAGATTTGCTAGACAAGGTCTTTATAAGGACTAGTATTTCTTCATGGGGTGCTCCGGTCTTGTTCTTGAAGAAAAAAGATGGGTCCTTGAGAATGTGTATTGATTACTAATAACTTAACAAGATAAGTATTAAGAAAAAGTATCCTCTTCCTGGGATTGATGATTATTTGACCAACTCCAAGGAGTGAGCTATTTCTACAAAATTGATTTGAGGTCGGGGTATCACCAGCTAAGGGTAAAGAATGATGATATTAAGAAGACGACCTTTCAAACTCGGTATGAACACTATGATTTCGTGGTTATGTCATTTAGCCTCACCAATGCTCCGGCGGCATTTATTGACCTAATGAATAGGGTGTTTTAAAACTATCTTGATTCTTTCATTATTATGTTTATTGATGATATGTTGGTTTATTCGAAGAATGAGGTTGATCACATGGGTCATTTAAATATAGTATTTCAAACTTTTAAAGAGCATCAATTGTTTGCCAAATATAACAAATGTGAGTTTTAGTTGAGGTCGCTGTTGTTTCTTGGGCATATTATCTCTATAGAGGGAGTTCGCTAGACCTAAGAAAGACAAATGCAGTGAGAAATTGGGCTAGACATTTGATTCCGACAGACATTAGGAGTTTCTTGGATCTAGCGGCCTATTATCGAATCTTTACTGAGGGTTTTTCATCCATAGGATCTCATTTGACCACATTGACTTAGAAGTGTAAAACGTTTATGTGGTTGGAGGCTTGTGAGAATAGTTTTCAACTATTGAAAGATAGGCTTACTTCGTCGTCGGTGTTGACTTTACAAGAAGGTTATATGGAGTTTGTTGTGTATTTTGATGCATCCCACAAAGGTTTGGGATGTGTGCCTATGCCGAATGGGAAGGTGATTGCCTATTCTTCAAGGCAACTAAAGGTATAGGAGAAGAATTACCCTACTCATGATGTTGTATTACCGTTTGTGGAGTTTTCTTTTAAAATTTTGAAGGGTTATCTGTATGGGGTTCATGTGGATGCTTTGACAGATCATAATAGTCTCCAATATGCGTTTACCCAAAATAAATTACATCTTCGACAACTAAGGTGGCTCGAGTTATTTAAAGATTATATTATGGTTGTCGTTTAAACTCCGACAAGGCTAATATAATTAGGGATGCCCTAAGTCGGATGACTTTGGGTAGGATATCCCATCTTGATGAAGACAATAAAGACCTAGCAAGGGAAGTGCATAGGTTGTCTAGGTTAGGGGTGAGGTTGGAGATTGCTCAGATGGGGGTGACGTAGTTTATCAAAACTCCAAGTCATCGTTAGTGGTTGAGGTGAAGTCTAAACAACACCTTGACTTAGCCTTGATGGACTTGAAAGAATCAGTTCCCGACAAGATGAATGAATTATTCTCCCTTGAGGGGGATGGTGTATTAAAGTATCAAGGGAGATTATGTGTTCCCGCTGTTGATGGGTTGACGGATCGGATATTTGAACAAGACCATGGATCCCACTACTCCATTTATCCGGGTTCGACTAAGATGTACCATGATCTTCAGGAGGTATATTGGTGGGAAGGCTTGAAGAAGGACATAGCAGAATTTGTTGCTAAGCGTCCAAATTTTAAACAAGTGAAGGCGGAACATCAAAAGTCTGGTGGCTTACTACAAGAGATCCAAATTCCTACATTGCAGTGGGAATACATTAATATGGACATTGTAGTAGGGTTGCCTCGGACTCAAAAGTCATATGATTCTATATGGGTGATAGTGTATAGATTGACTAAGTCCGCTCATTTTATTCCTGTCAAGTCCACATATTCAGCGGAAGATTATGTAAAGATGTTCATAGGTGAGATTGTGTGTCGCCATGGTATTCCGTTATACATCATTTTGGATCGGGGATCACGATTTACATCTAGATTTTGGAGGTCATTTAAAGAAGGTTTGGGCACTAGGGTGAAATTGATTACCGCTTTTCATACTCAAACGGATGGTCAAGCGGAACGCATTATTCAAACCCTTAAGTATATGCATAGATCTTGTGCTATTGATTTTAAAGGATGTTGGGATAAGCACTTGCAATTGGTGTAGTTGTTTTTATAACAATAGCTTTCATACATTCATATTCATGGATACCTATGAAGCCTTGTATGGTAGGAGGTTTAGGTCTCCTATATGGTGTTTTGAAGTTGGTGAGCCAACGATTCTTGCTCTTGACTTGATTTATAAGTCTTTGACGAAAGTTCATATCATAAGGAATAGGTTGCAAACGGCCTATAATCTGCAAAAGTCTTACGTCGATAATAGGAGAAGGAATTTGGAGTTTGAAGAAGGTGATAAGGTGTATTTAAATATTTCACCAATGAAAGGGATGGCTAGGTTTGGCAGGAAAGGAAATTGAGTCCTCGTTATATGGGTCCCTATGAAATCTTTTAAAGGGTCGCTAAGGTTGCCTATGAATTGAAACTTCCTAATGATCTGCCTTCAGTCCATCTGATTTTCACTGCTTCTTCTATGTTGAAAAAGTGTATCGCAAATCCCGAGTCCATTCTTCATATTGAGGGTCTTTTTGTCAAGCATAACTACTCTTATGAGGAAGTACCGGTTCAAATTCTTGTTAGGCAAGTCAAGAAGTTGAGGAATAAAGAGGTGGTTTCCATAAAAGTGTTATGGAAAAATCAATTAGTTGAGGGTGCTACATGGGAGGGCGAGGACGATATCAAATCGCGTTATCTTCATATTTTTTAAAAGTAAGGCTAGCCATTATTTTTAATTATATAATTATGACAAAGATTTGTGTTTCTTGATTTTTGGGTTAAATGTTACAAAAATGACATTTTTTGTGAAAACCTCATAATAAGTCTTAAAGTGAAGTCATTGTAATATTGCTATTGAAAACATGAAATTTTTCTTTTTGCTTATGTTGTGTTATGTTGTTCATTTTGATATGGTGAGTGTTCATGAAATGATAGGTAGCATGTTGTTAAGTTGGAGTTTGTGCTAATTGACTCATATGATGTATGTTGAGCTCATAAATGTTGTGAGAAGGAAAGGCCTCATAATAAAGCGTTTTGAGCCTTAAGTGTTGTAATATGAGTTTTGATATTTGCTCTGTTGAAGTGATACGATTTATGTTGAATTGATATTATTGATTGATTCGGCAGCTAGTCTTGTATCTATTCCTTCTTTTAAAAGAGTTTTAGTGTCATTCGGGGATAAATGTTCCTAAGGGGAGGATGATGTAACACCTTGTAAATCCAAGACTCATGGAAAATCAAACCACAGGTGTAATAAAGTCTAAACACTGTTTCTAAGTCCTTTTTAATTAATATAGGTCATTTAAAAGGTTTAAGAACAAAATGTCAAAAGACGTCCGAGAAGTTGGGTCAAACATATGTTAGTGTGCCTTATCCTTTTTAATAACATTTAGAATTAAAAAATGTAAGGAAATGAGTGGAAAGGTAGCTAATAGGTTTTTGGAGTGGTTTCATTAGTTTAAAGGTAGAAATGTGTGGGTATGACTCCCCAAGGACCATCTAAGGGCCCTCAATAAGAACCCCTGCACTTTGAGGCGGCACTGACTGGCAGTGTGCATCGACGGGGCAGACGAGTCTCCGTAAGTGGCTTGATGGGGCGTAGAAGGCCAATGTTGTACCTCACTTAGAATGATTCTAAAGGCCTTTGTTACCTATCAACTGTTACACTTGATGAAAGGAACGACGGGGCGTCGAGGCCATTGTCATCCCATACATAGAAAAATTGGAGGAAGCCTTGCCTGAAAAGTCTATGATAGAGACGACGGAAATTCATGACGGAGGGGGGGTGTCCTTCGATCCACAAATGGGCAGTCGACGGGGTCTCATCGGTGAGGGTCGAATTTCACTAATGGATTTTAATAATTTCATTTAAATTAATTAAATGGTTTAGGGGTTAGTAAATTATTTAAGGGAAATTAATTGAGTTAATTAAGACCGTCTACAAATTCCCTTAACCCTCATTAACCAAAAGAAAACTCTAAAAATAAACTCTCTTCCTTCTCTCTTATTTCTCTCTCTACAAGAACCCACCATTAGAGGCTAGCAAGAACTAGCATCAAATTTTTAAGAAACATTATGGTATGGGATCTATTTACCTTTGAAATCCTTTTGGTTCTTTCAAAATGGATTTCAAAAAGTTATGTTTTCTTATGGGTTTCAATCAATTACAAAATTGATGTTATGCATTAAATTGTTAGTGAATTGTTAGGGTTATATTTAGTGATTTACATGTAATTCAACTTGTTTATGATAATTTTTTATGGTTTGATTAAATTAAAGAACATGATACTCTATCCCTAACTCTAGGCAGTGATCTTGACTTATGTTATATGTTTATATTTCAATTGAGTTGATTGTTGACTATATTACCATAGTATGGTTCTATTATTTTTTAAGTAAGATGAATTAGATGCCTATCATGCTAGTTCTTCAGATGTATTTAAGCTTATGAATTATAATGTGAAATTAGCCTATGCATCTTGTTTGAAGTTGTGATCTAAAGATGAATTGTGTTTAGAGATGCAATTGGGCTTATTATTCTATTGATTATCATTGTGTTATGATGTTACTCACCAAGTTGGGTTGAGTTATGGATTAATTTTAACACCTAGATAATAGACTATGAGGAAGACTTTGTAAGTCTTAGAATATCTATCTTTACTTTGAATAGTGATTAATTGTTGTTAAGCTATGATATAACATTGGAGTATGCCTTATATTAAGATTATATGGTTGTATGATTTTGAATTGAAATGTCTTGACTATGTTGTGAGGTTCATTAAGGTGTATGTGCTATAAGGATAGTGAAAAATATCAATGTGCCATAATATGTTATGTACTTTTAAGGTCTTAACTCACTTATATGGATTGTGATGAAAAGACTTACACTCATAGAATGTTTATTGATCTATTGATGATGATGATTATACAAGTGTTAGAACCTATGACCTAAAATAAGTTATGATTTCAACAAGGTTAAGGAATTTCAATAAAGGGACCTAGCTTAGAACTTCTATAGTTAATGCACATTCTAAGGGAACCATCTTTCTTCCTTACGAACAACACTGGTGCACCCCATGGTGAAATACTAGGTTTGATAAAGCCCTTATCTAGAAGGTCTTTCAACTGCTCTTTCAATTCCTTAAGCTCTGATTGATCCATTCTATAAGAAGGAATAGAAATAGGCTAGGTATCTCGAAGGAGATCAATTCCAAAGTCTATTTCCCATTCGGGATGGAATACAGGAAGATCTTCTAAAAATACTTCTGAAAATTCACATACTACTGGAACAGACTCAAGAGTTGGGGTTTCAAGTCTAGAATCCTTAACCCGATCTAGATGTAGAGATAACCCTTAGATATTATTTTTCTGGCCTTAAGGTAAGAAAAAAATTGACCCATAGGCTCTAAGCTACTATAATTCTATTCTAAGATTGGTTCATTCACAAACTGAAAACGAACAATCCTAGTTCTACAATCGACCTAGTCATAACATGAGTATAACTAATCCATGCCTAGAATGACATCGAAGTCAACCATTTATAATTCTATTAGATCTGCTGAGGTGAATTTCTGAGAGACTATGATGGGGCAATTTCTCTATACTCGTGTAACTATAATTGGGTACCCGATAGGAGTAGACACTGAGAAAGGTTCAGAGTGTGTTTCGGGACTAACACTGAATTGGACTTCTATCTATGAAGTTACAAAAAAAAGAGTAGCCCCTAGATCTAGCAATGCATAAACATCAAGGTCAAAGACATATACGTACCAGTGACTACATCAGGAGAACGTACTTGAACCTTGCGAGCCCAAAGAGCATAAAAACTATTCTGGCACTGACCGCCACCTTTACTAGATGAATGACCATGCTGAGTTGGGCGACTTATCGATGCTACTAAAATTGTATATTGAGCTCTATAATTTCAACCTCCTTAACCATGTGTAGAAGGAGAATCCCTCATCCTTTGACCAGACTGACCGTTCCCAAAACATCCCTCTTTTCCTGCAAGGAACTCGACTGAATGGTTCTTACCACAATTAGGGCAAGTGGTATAAGTCTTGGTGACAGAAACACTTCCCTGAGACTTAGAGTCTGGTGCTCTACCCTTATCCTCATACATGTTATTGGAGGATGGAACACTGGGTGATGAAGGGGCTAGAGGCAAAAACTTCTGCTGACCCTGCGAGCGATTTCCACCACCCAATTTCTGCTGATAATAGTCATAGTTCCCAATCCTAGACTTCTTATTTTACTTAGATTATTCCTTAAGCTTATCACCCTCAGCCTACAGAGCATGAGTTATAAGTCTAGAGATGTTCATGTCTCCAAATAACATCGGATTTCTGCACTCAGTTTTAACAAAATCAGACACTCCACACAAAAACTTATTCATCTGAGCCCTGGAGTCAAAAAGCATGTGAGGATCATACCTGGAGAGTTGGTTAAACTTGTGTCCATATTCTTGGACTATCATGTTACCCTGCTTTAAGTTCATGAACTCATGAGCCTTTGCCTCTCTCAACTCTGTTGGGAAAAACCTGTCGAGAAAAGTCTCACTAAAGCAATCCCATGTGATAGAAGCTGCATTTTCACCCCTATTCTCCTTCAACAAAGTGTACCGGATATGAGCAACATCATTCAACTGGTATGATATTAACTCAACCCAATCATTCCTAGTGACTTGCATTACCTCAATGATCTTCTTGATTTCATCCAAGAAATTATGAGGATCCTCATTAGCTTGTGATACTAAGAACTCATGAGGATTTATCCTAACAAAGTCAAGGACCCTTGCTGTCAATAATAAACTAATTTAATTCACATTAGCATGACCCCTATTGTTCTTGTTAGTCATACTCTGAGCCAACATTTTTATGACATTTCTGACTTTAACATTAGAGACTTCCTAATCTGTGACTGGAGGAGCTACGTTTGCATTCTTGGCGTTCGCATTCCTAGCATAAGCTCTACGAGGAGGCATGATCTGATACGTAGAATGTCAAGTTGGAATTGAATAAGATCATACCTCACGGACGATAAGAATACCAAGAATTTGATGTTTTTCCTAAAACACTTCATAGTCTCCCTCTCATTAAATATGGTGCACTTCACACCCATGAAATTTACTCTACATAGTGCGGATTTTCAAAAATCCTAAGACACTTAAACCTAGTGCTCTGATACAATGTTTTCTCACGCCCTAAGATACCATCGAGAAGCGGACATGGAAGTTTGAACCCTATTGGCATGATCATGAACATACTAAAGATAATAAACTAATGTGGAAGCTAAATCATAATTAAATCTAAAAAGATGGGGAATACCCATATTCTATAACTGAGATATTTTATAACAATGAGTTTAAGACAAAGAAAAATATTTACTCAATACTGAGCTGAATCTAACTATGTCTTAAATAAGCCGCTAAACTCGACTAGAAATAGTGGGACAAGCCCTAGCTAAATCTAGCAAAAATTGAAACTAAATGACTAGAGACTGAAATAAATACTGAACACACGTATGCGTCAATACTTGAAAGGTACTGAACATATAGGATAGAATAAAACCGAAATAAAACATAACTGAACAAGCACAAAGCAAGTATAATAAACTGAATATGATATTCTGTATTTCTAAGCTAACTTAAGCAATGACCAATTTATAACATGCTAAAATTGAATACTAAATATACTTATAAATTGATAATGCAGAGAGTCTAACTAATCTGTGGGAACTACTAATAACCGATAATAAAACCACATGAGCTAAATGTGGAGTCTGATGCATACGCCCACTCGAGAGGACCCAATATACCCTTCCAAAGGTATAAAGAAATGATGGCGTGATCACTAAACTGATTGCCCACATAGGGGACTTACAACATAGTTGGCTAGTAGTCATGGGACTAATTGGGTATGTTGAACCATCGTCCAATTCCGTATTATGGTACTCCCAGTGAATTATGTAAATTTATTGATTATGTATGACTTTCTATAAATATTGTATAGCTCAAAACTGAACATGCAATCTGAGAATGAAACAAGTAGTCTAGTCATTATGCATTTACAACTAACGAATGTATATTTGATGTGTTTGAAATATAAAACCTTGCATGTGTAATTCAAGAACTTAATAAATTCATAGTGAGGGTTCTGAAATTCATGTGATAGTCTGAGTAATAACATGATAATCTTATGTGGCACATATATATAATAAATTCATGAAGTTCTAACGAATATTCTAGAAACCCTAGGTTTATTCATGATAATAGAATCAAGAATCTGACTGAAAACTAGGGACCCAATGGGTTAAAGGAACCCACTAGTGAAATACACATACCTGGTAATGAAATCCACAAAAAAATACATAGGTTTCGGAGCTGGAACTGCTACAGTTTGTTGTGTTCTTGAGGTAGAGTTCTTGAGTTTTTCTCCTTTCTTTCTTCTAATTTTTCTAACTTTTAATTTAATGATTTGACTTAGATATGCTTTAATTATGTATCTAGGCTTAAACTAACTAAAATATGATTATTTAGGATCAAAATTACGTAACTTAAGGTTTAAACAAAGAGGGAAAAGACCAAAAGACCCCTAGATATGTTGTTGTTAGACCAAACAATGGTCAGGACTGACGGTCTTTCGTCTTACCCATGCCCCGTTGTTGGGTCCGTTTACTTGGCCTGTTCTATAATCCTTTACTCAATATGAGTTTTGGTTTTAGCAAGGTGGGTAGATATGGAAAGGGAATTCAATTATATTTCAGTGGGTAGGTCATGGGACACCTAATTCATTTTTTTCTAAAAGTTATGATAATTTCAAGTTGTCTCAACTCCACTTTCCCTTAACTGTCTGCAAATTTTCCATCTACGGTTAGACCTATGGAACGTGTTTGTTATCCATAGATCTTGTCAGAGAAGTGGTGAATGGGTGTCTCGATCGATTGTCACGAACTACATACCATTGTTTGACCTATGGACTTCTCTTGTCATCCGTAGATTTTATCAAATAGTGGGTGATTGGGTGTCTCGATCGACGGTCACGCACTACGGACTGGGATGAATTTTTTGGGAGTTTCCGATCACATCAACGGTTGTGCAGGACATATCATGGGTAAGGCTACTATGCGTCGATGCAACCGCTGATGGCACTTGTATATTTATTTTTCTGTAAAGCTAGTTTTTGGTCTATTTTTGCTGCCAGGTGTTACAGTTATAAGGTTCTTAAAGGAATAAATATGGTTTATATAGGATGTGTTAAAAGTTTCATTAAGTTTGGAGGTGAAACGTCCATGACGTTCATAAGGTTTGCCTTGAAATGATCTTGTGTGTCTAAACATATTTTGTCGATTTTTACGTGTTCGTTATGGGTGAAATTCATGTGAGATGTTATAAATTAATATACTAGCATTTTTAGGTTGAAACCTTTAAGCAAATATCCACAAGGACCATCCAAGGATCCTTGAGGAAAGACCCATGTTGGTGGCAAACACTGCCTAAGAAAGCCCACTTACGGATGGAAATCGACACCCAGTGGGTTAGTCGACGCCCAGTAGGTTAGGTATCATCGATGTACACTTAGGTGTTGGAAAGTATAGTCCAAAGTCAAGCCTCATTTCCAAACTACAGACCATTCGGATGGTCCGTTGGTTAAGGGACGCACCATCGATAGTCCTTTCGACTCGGAGGTTGTTCCGTTGCAGCTTCACTGTAAGTTGAGGGGTGAAGTTGTAAATATACCCCAGGTTCAAATAAGAATTTTTTATGTTCCTTAAGGTTATTTTGTGTATTTTAAACAAGTATATAAGTTTTTAACACTTAGAAGAATTCATTCGTCAAAATCAAAACTCAAAATCCTTGGAAATTCCCTAGAACCCCATTGAAATAAAAACTCAAGGAAGAGCTTCGATTGGAGATTTTAGAGTACATAATTCATCATATTGAAGTATTAGATTTATATAATTATGATTTTTTATCCATGAAACTCTGTTCATCAAGGTTCCTAACTTTCAAAGAAGTTTTCTAAAGTTTACAAAGATGAAATGTCAAATTTTATGATCTATCAGTGGTTTTTTTGCTTTTAAGCATTGAGTATTGATTAAAATGTTGTTATTTATATGATTATAATTCAATTAACCATTGAACCCATGTCATTGATGAACCCTATTTTTTGAATACTTTATGGCTTACTTAGTATTTATTCAATACTTACAAATTCTAGTGTAGTTTCCCATGGGGTACTGATTAATGTATTAATTGTATTTAATTGATATCTAGTGTGTCTTACATTGATGAATATATATTGAATTGTCCTTGTTTCATTGAGTGTCATAGTTTTTATATTGAATTGATGTTCATGGCAATGGGTAAGCGCCTTATGAAATTGAATTGGATGATTTAACATGTGATTGAAGTGTTTAGAATGAGGGCTGATATGCTGCCCTAATACCCTTTATTATATTTTAATTAGCCTTCAATTATGATGTGATTGTCATGGCCTACTTATGGTGGCGGTGTTATGTATTTACTTGCAATTGATGTTGCCTTGTTGGCGTTACTTTATGTATTATGATGATCATGGACTTGCCGACACTACTGCAAGTATTAATATTATTTGTGTAGTTCATTATGTTAAATTTGATAAAGTCTATATACATATTAAGTAATGTGAAAGTATATGTGTTCTTCTATTGATTCTATTTAGATGATCATGTTAGACTATGACTATTAGTTAATGTGTGTAGTCCTAGAGTTGATGCATGATTGTTCCTACTTGGCTATATGAGTCTATGATAGTATTAATATGCTATAGTAGTGTATAGGATGACATAAAGATGATAACGGTTGTGACTATGTGTTTTTAGATTGACATGTAACATGTGTTAAAGTGAAGTATGTTGTGTCTTGTTTTGGTAGACTTGTGTCCCTTACTTGATGTATTTGTGAATATGAATGTGTGATGTATTGACTTACGATGCGAAAGCTCTTAGTCTTGAATGTATGAACGATATGTGAGACCTTAAATGATGTTAATAGGGTCCTTTATGTGAAACTTTTAACCGAGTTGTAAGGTTATGAATGTTGAAATCGAAAGTGGTAATGGTATCCTTCAATTAAAGGAATTATAGACTTAAGCTTGATTGGCTGGAATGACATCATATCAAACCTTAGGAAAGTCATTATGAGTATCTTGTATCCATTGTAAGGTATCCCTAGTGAACCTCTTTGGTAGGGTAAATTTGATACCTGTCACGACCCACAAGTACACCGTAGAAGTTAGGGCATACTTGTGTCGTCACACCGCAAATGAGACTTCAAGAAGTCTCATCTAAGTGTCTCGTATCATTCGTTGCATAGTAAACATTCTAAAATACGTATGAATTTAAAACATTCTTCACACACGAATAACTCTTTCATAAACAATACGCAAGCAGAAGACATTCTTTTGAAAAATTAAATCTTTACAACATCCATTGAAACCATCTAAACTTTAGAGTATACAACACTTGGGACTAACATCATCCAAGACAATGAAATAAAGACTAAGATATGAGGAACTTGTGGATATTTTCCTTGAATCGATGAGGACTCACCAATACATCATGTTGAAAGACTTAGAAACCTATCCATCCTCCATGGCATATCAAGACTTCAAATTCCCTACACTTTAGTCAAAACGGGAAAAGAAGGGGTTAGCACATTGGATGTACTAAATATAAAAGCCACGCAAAAACCATGAAAAAGGGACATTTAGTACATAACATGCTCTTCATAAATTTCAATTAAAACATCATACTATAATAATAAGAATAACATATAAAAACATAGAAACACATAATAAATCATTTAACAAAGATTCACATTTTTAGCAAACATTACAGTGAAGTCATTTCACTGTACAATGAACTCAATTCACTGTTACATTAAAGTTCCTTCATTTAACTTTAGACACCCTTTAGCATGTAATCTTCTCACTCCAACATATCCTATGATTCAGTTAAATCATACCAAGAGAGACCGCCCATACACCCTCTCTAGACGTCCATAAACGACCCTCAAGACTGCTTATAATGAGTCACACACACACTTATGAGATATTAACATAAGAACATGATATTCTCCTACCAAGGTGAATCTAAGGTTCACTTGAATGAGTTGTGAAGCGACGGCCCATACAGTCCCTTACACATACACTTATGAGATCCTATAGACTCTCTAAAATAGAATCATTCTCATTTAGCATATAGGTGACATTATATTCTCCTTCCAAAGTCTATCAAAAGACTTACTTAAGTAAATCAAGAAATAAATTCCATAGTGACCTCTAAAAGATTACCTAAATAATCCTTAAGATAACCTAAAGCTTAGGTCATATCAACATATTCAACCAACTTCCCGATCTAGAGACATTCTTAAGACATATCTAGGTAAGATAACCCATTCACACTTTAACAAGACAACCCTTAATTACTCTATATAAGTACTAGGTCATTTAACAAACTTTCTTAGCTTAAGTGATTACATTTATCAGTTCATTTAATACTCATGCATCACATAAAGGACATTAAAGTAATGGTCTTAGGAAAGACCTAGCGACTCTAAGTAACACCTTCAAAGCCTATTGTGCAATGCCTAGATTGCATCCCATACCCCTACCTAAACTTCATTGAACTTCTCTAATGATAGTAAGTATCCCATAATATGAGAATAGGCAATAACCTACATAGACCATGATAGGTAGACATGGAATTTAGAGTTCTAACCTACTCTGATGAGGGTCTTCTACATGCCAAGGGTAGAACTACGACGCATCATATGTAGTCACATGGTTAAGGACTATAAAGGGATTTTTTGCAGTCTAGTCTGATTATGAAGTAGAACTACTGATATACTGTGGTTTCACGGTATTATTAATACTTTCCCTTAGGTTTAATGTGTCCAAAAGACTTTTTGTGCTAATTTTTATTTAAGTTTCTCTTTATTTGCAGGAAATTTGTCTAAAATATGAATGCATAGGTTTTTTAGCGAGAAATACAGGAAAATACCACTTACGGAGCTTGTGACGATTTGTCGTGCCCGTGACGGTCCGTAGGTGGCATCGTAGTGCAGCTGCTAAAGGAAGATTGGGAATTTTGACCAAGTCTGGGGTTCCGGAGTGCGTGACGGACCGTCGTAGCCTTGACCGCCTGTCCTACTGGTTTGTCATAAAGTTCATAGAAGTTGTCCCAATACCCAAATTCCAAGTGTTTAAGTGTTTTGGAATGGAGAACCTCGATGGACCGTTGTGCCTGTGAAGATCCGTCATACCTGCCGTCGAGGGTAATGAATAGGGCAGCAGAAGAAATTGCACAAGTACGGGATGACGGAGTCCATGACGGTCCGTCGTGACCACGACAATCCATTGCGAGGTACGTCGACCTAGCCGCGTTTTGATAGATTTCCAATGAATAGATTCCTTATTTAATAAGGTTTTTTTTTATAAATAGTTCAAAAAACCTCGTTTTTAAGGTTAGACCCTTAATCATGGTTAGACCTTTGATCATTGTTAGACTCTTGATTATTTTTTTGACCCTTTGTGAGACTCTTGGATATTTTGAGACTCTTTTAATTGATTGTTGGTGATTTTTGTTGATTAACTAAGCAAACTTTTGGATTTTACTCTTTCTCATTAGAGTAAGTACATGAATTCTTATACCATATATTTGGATATTGTGATTATGACTATGGGTAACTTAATTACATAACTAGGTTTGTGGGAACCATAGGACAATAATGAGGTAAAAACTAACTAAAATAAAAATTCTAGAATAGTATGTTGCATGTATTGATATTTCTTTTGCTTAGAGGTCCTTTTAACGGATGGACAGCGTTAGAACTCGCCTTAATGCTACTTGCCGAACCAAGTAGTTAGATAATAGGAATAGAATTATCAACATAGATTTACTGGATACTATCTAATAGGCTAGTATTGATTTGTACAAGGTAATAACTTGGTCAAATATGGAATACTATACTTATCAAGAGGTAAAGATAAGGGTTAGTATAGCAACACACGTAGCCAAACCAAGGTGCGGAGTGAAATTTTCTAGATGCCAGACCAAGGATTTAGAAATACATAACTTATCACTTTTCATGCAAGATACTACGAAAGAATTATTATAGTAAGAATTATCAAGTTATTAACCTGTGGGAAACACGTAAACCCTTTTTACTTTTATTAATCGATTAAACTCCAACATTCGAAACTGTTAGGTGTCTCCTTTAATTTTACTAGTTATTTTCATTTATTCAGAAATAGAAAACCCCCCTTTTATCATTTTTGTTTTCCAAGGAAGTAATTGACTCAATAATAGTAATAATAGGTTGAAGTTAAGTCTAAACTATTTTCCTCGTGGCAACGATCCCAACCTCACTAGTTGGTTTATTTACTTGACACGACCACTTTTCTTTTTTTATTTACTTTTCTTTCAACTAATTCTTCAATCACTTTACCTTTGTTATTTCTCTCTCTTTGTTTTTTAAACCCCACTTACCATAGAATTCCTCCTAATAGCCACCCTTAATTCATGGTTTTTCCATGAGTCAAAGTAGACAATAAATAAAATTGGGTCAGAGACACAAAAAGGGTTATTTACTTCATTAGCCACCCTAAATTTATGCTTTTGGCATATGATTAGGTTCACATGTCCAAGGAGGGACCAGGGCCAACACATTATTCTCAGAAAATATCAAATAGGGTGAAAAAGAAAGGTCTAATTTAATCTCAAATCATTTGGAACAAAGAAGGATAAATTTTATTTGGTTTTCTTTTATATAGGGTAAAAATGGGCTATATTGAATAAGGGCCTATGATCCTTTCCTAATTGTATATTACAGATTACATTTAGCAGGACTAACTAGGCAAGTTCTAGCTTAGTACAAATAGTTGACTAATAAAATCTTTCTCATACTCACTTGACATATCATTACTCTAGCAGATTATTAGACACCTAGTTCGAATTTTAGACTTAGGGTCATGCAGTGGTGTACCTCTATGTCATGCTTAAATAACACATTTATCAATTACTATGCCTAGTCATGCATCATTTTCCATTTTCTGAGGATATCATATTAGCCATCATGCTTCAGAATTAAACTATGTACACAAGATATAGACATGCCGATTCAACAAAAAAAGTAATAAGTCTCTTGGGGCAAAAGAACACAGGCAAGAAAACCACAAAAAGGGATAGCGAATTGGGCTACACAGACTTCACCCTACCACTACCTTTCAATTTACCCCACACCCAACAAAAATACATGCAATTGTCCCCAATGCATAAAAAAATTGAGATACAAGAGTGGTAGGTGAAGCAAACCTGGGGCACATAGCGCCGACGATCAGCAAGCTAATGGGTCCGGTTCCGTGGAACCCACTACCTCTGTAATCTGGACACCCTAAGTGGTGTCCTCATCATCACCAGCACTATCAGCTGAGACTCCCTCTATCTCCACATTTCTAGAGTTAGACGCTCCAACAGCTAACTCTTCTGCTTTAATCTGACGTGCCTCCTCCTCTGCAAACTAGGCTCTTCTCGCAACCTCTATCTCACGGTGCTCCTTTTTCTGTGCTCAATCTTCATCTTCCTCTCAAACCCTACGCCTCTTGGCATGCTCTCAAGGGGGAACTTGTGGAATCTCTGAAGTGGCGATGTCTGTGCGAAGACTGTCGACCGCAGCCTGAAGGATTGACACATCTGCCTGAGGGGCTATTCGGGCTAACACCCGCAACTCAAAAGCGTCCAAGCGCAGATGAACCTCAGAGATCTTCCGCTCTGTGATCTTGACCATTCTCCGCTCTATGCTCTCTTTTTCCTCAACAATAAACTTCTGCATCCAAAGCTGGAAGTGATGTAGAAGTGTAGCCATCTGTGACTCTAATTCTGGACCCTAGCAAGCGGGATAAGAGAGGGGAAGGGGCTGAACGAGAGGAGCTCGGGGCAGTGGAAGCCTCCTGTGTAGTCGTACGGGCATGTACTACTATAAAAGACAGATTGTCCCCAAGTGGAGGAAACTCTATAGGGGGCCCTCTGCGTGGAGCTAACTCTTTGGCCTCATCCCTGATGAGGCCGATATCAACAGTGCCCAGCGGGGTCTTTAGCTTATCAACGTGCAATATAGGCATACCTGCGGACCTGGATAGTGAAAATATCATACACGTGAAAGGGTAAGTCTTTGTGACCTTAAAATCCCTCTCGTGCATGACTGCCTGTTGAAGAAAAGCAAAATCGACCTCAAACCCGGCTATCATCGCCGCCATCAGTATCGCTTGATCCCATGTGACTATATTATCAGCGGTTGTGGGGGAAAGGCAGTGGCGGACAATAGACCACAAAAACTTTGTTGTGAGGGTCAGGTTGGCCTTCTTGATTGCTTCCTTCGGCTCAGTCACCCAGTCAGCACCCTCTCCATCAACGGACAAATGCAGAGCCATCCACCTCTTGGTGGTCTCTCTCAGTGATGGCTCACGCAGGAATTGGCCATCTTTGACAATCTGCCACTGGTATTCATACTCGGAGGTGAGAGGGGTCCGGTTGGCATCAACATTCTCGCCGCATTGATACGGGTGGATGGAAGGCAGGGAGATATCAACCTGAATTCCACGTACTCGGACCTGCTCAAGTGGGGCCTATTTGGTGGAGGCAGCCCGCCTGTCAATCTGTGATTAGAGAGTCGCAACGTAGGAGGCGTAGAACTCTCTGACCAACTCTTCACTATAACGTCCCAACGGACGCACTGTCCACTCCAGTCGATGCCTGGTGAAGATATTGTGGATCTTTGGCATCGTCAAGAGACATCCTCTAAGGACCCTCCGCTCCAATGTATGTGTCCGAGTCATGAATCCTTTGTCATTCAAGAACATTGCTTTGGAATATACTAAATACTACCCGTCGACACACCACCGGTTTGGCTGGTCGGTAACCGGTGTGAGAGCAGGAGTTGGTGTAACAGGTGTGGATTCCAAACTATCGGCCTCATCAGACGAGCCATAATCTGAAGTGGTGGCGAGTGCGGGAACCAGCGCAGATCCGGAGGCTTCCTCCGACCACGAAACAGCTAAGGATCTGGACGCTCCTTCTTCATTAGTAGCTGACCCAGAAGGTGTACCGGTAAGTGTGCGCTCCTCATCATACTGGGAGGCACTGACTACGCCGGACGCCACCTTTTTGTGTGTGGCTCTGGCAGCACTTGCAGCTCGGGATGGAGTAGAAGTGCAAGGGCACGTACTTAGGGTAACACTAATCATCAGAGCCAATGACTAGGCGAGCAGACACGCGACAGACTTTGATCACCCGCGTGCGTAGAGTCGATCTTGTTTTGGTGCCATAATCGATATTACCTATAAAGAATCAAATTTAGTACTAAAAAGAAGCAGACAAGACTAGCAAAACCACACAAAATAAATAAAAGAGTTAAGATGTAATGACATTTCTATAGTAACAGTGAAACACGACGCTGCAGGTGACGACTAATCGTGAGTATGACAGACCGTCATGGGTCCGTCGTGTCTTACTTAGACTTTGTTTATATGGAGAACCCTGATGGAGAGTCTCTAACAAGTATGACGGTATATGCAGGATGGACCGTTACATGTACGACGGTCCATCGTAGGTGTCCGTTAGAGGATACTTGAAAAAAATATGGATACCCTTAGGAGAAGAGTCTCTGACCATCAAAATGGTCATGCAGGACAAACCATCGAGGGTATGTCGGTCCGTCATAGTTGTCCGTTAGAGGACACTTGTAAGAGAGGGAGTTTCTGACTGTCATAACGGTTATGTAGGACGAATAGTCGTGGGTATTACGGTCCGTTGTAGTTGTTCGTTTCAGGACACTTAGAAAAATAGAGAGAGACCCTTAGGAACAGGGTCTCTGACAACCAGAACGGTTGTGCAGGATCGAACGTTATTGAAATGACGGTCTGTTGGTTGTGTCCGTTGAAGGACATTTAGAAAAAGTGAGAGACCCTTAGGAATAGGGTCTCTGAAAACCAGAACGGTTGTGCAGGACGGAAAGTCATCGGAACGACGGTCCGTCACATGTGGCCGTTGGTGGACACATGGAGAAAATTGGACAATGGGGTGTTAGGGCTGTTGGAACGAACTCAATGACGGTTCGTCGTGGGTACGATGGTCTGTCATCGGGGTCTCGTTCTGAAACTCAGTGATAGAACTGCAGATGCACCATTCATCCCTTGTGACCCAAATCGAATTGGTAGTGTCTTAACCTACATTTGTCTAACCGAAATACCTAGTAAACTAGCAATGCTAAAGAACCTATTTCTAGAGTATTAGCACTGCAATTTTGAGGATTTTCAACCTAGGTCAGTCAGAATTTTATTAAAGAATGAACTTATCAAGAAGAACTAGGCTAATACTAATTGATAAACAAAAATGCAATATAAATTAGTAGAAATCAGAGACACATATCATAGAATATGAGAAAAACAAGAGAGAAAGTTACTTGGTGATCAAGTAGAGACCCACAACAGCAGCTCCGACTACTAGATGATAAATTTTAGGATTTTGGAGAATTTGGGGAAAATGATGGCTGTAAGAGAGAGGGGTTATGATCTTTTGAAGTTGAAAAGGGGGGAAAATGGGAGAAAGAGTGAATGAATGGGGTGAAATGAAGGGGTTGGGGTTTTAAATGTTGAATTTTTAATAAACCCCAGCCGGGTCTGGTTGGGTACGCTTCATTAATGACACGACGATTCCCCGACGACGGTCCGTCTGAGTTGTGACTGTACGTCATTGGTTCCGTTGCGTATGCCCTAGTTTGAAAATAACAGGAAGATGTACCAGGCATGAAGGATTCATGCGATTGGCCGTTACAATCACAACGGTCCATCGCTGTATCCGTCAGTGACTGCTGCAGAGTAATTTTGCAGAATTCATGGTGATGTGCTTGCAAATTTAAAACCCATTAGTAGAAAATGCTACCATTACTAGAAAGGAAAACTATAAATATTGGGTTGCCTCCTAACAAGCGCCTAATTTAATGTCGCGGCACGACTGAGGACACTTGATTACTCAGACTTCATCAAGATGGTATGCCTCGATAACTTCATTCGCCGATTTAGCATACCCGACATAGATTTTTCTGTGTTGCCCATTCACCTTGAATCGCACACCCTCCTTAGTTTCAAACTCAACTGCTCCATGAGGGAATAGTTGGGTATACAAGTAAGGACAAGTCCATTTGAACTTGAGCTTGCCCGGAATCAAGCGCAACCTAGAATTGAATAAAAGCACCAAATCCCCAACCATAAACTCTCGTTTTTCAATTTTCAGGTGAAATTCATCGAGTTCATTCAACCCGGTTAACCGTTGTTCTGCAGCTTCGCTCCAATCAATTTTCAATTTCTTCATAGCCAAAATGACTTTATGCTCTAACTCAACCGAAAGATGAAAGGCTTTCCCATATACAAGTTGGTAAGGGGACAAACCTATGGGAGTATTATACGCCCGGTAGGCCCAAAGAGCATCATCAAGCCTCCTTGACCAATCCGTTCTACTAGTTCACTGTTTTTTACAATATGTTTGATCTCCCGATTCGACACTTCAACTTGCCCACTAGTTTGAGGGTGGTAAGGAGTATACACATTATGGCGAACCCCATATTTCTCCAATAACCCCTTGAACAATCAGTGGCAGAAGTGGGTGCCCACATCACTAATAATTGCCTTTGGGGTGCAAAAACGAGAGAATATATTCATTTTTTAAAAATGTAGTGACACTCTTCCCTTCATTGTTTGCGAGGGCGAAGACTTCAACCCATTAGATACATAATCAACCTCTACTATAATGTACTTCATTTCATGAGAACTCACAAAAGGTCCCATAAATTCAATATCCCAAACATCAAATAACTCAATCACAAGAATGGTGTTTAGAGAAAGCTCTTGCTTTCTTGAAATGCCGCCATCTCGTTTGCATCGATCACATGCTTTAGCAAACTCATGAGCATCTTGATGAAGATTTTTCCAATAGTAACCACATTTTAATATCTTATGAGCGGTTCAGATTCCGCTGTGATGTCCACCAACGGGTGAGGAATGGCATGCTTCCAACACACTCATCGTCTCACATTCTAGCACACAACGCCGAATAAGCCCATCGGCAAAACTCCTATATAACTCCAAAAGAACTTCTTAACATCGTACATGAACTTATTTCTTTGATGAAAGGACAAGTTCGATGGAAAAATATCACTAGCCAAATAGTTCGCAAAATCTGTGAACCATGGAATCAAGTCTTGTGAAGTAGCCAATACATGCTCATCGGAGAAAGTATCATCAACATCAGTCTTATCCCCTACCTCTCTCATAACTTCATCCTCTTGACAGGACAAATGATCAGCAACTTGATTTTCAGTTACTTTTCTATCCCTCTCTATAATGTTAAATTCTTGTAGCAGTAAAACCCAAAGAATCAACCTAGGTTTCCCATCCTTATTTGCCATCAAATATCTCAATGCTGAGTGGTCATTATAAACTATAACTCTAGTACATAGTAAATCGGAGCGAAATTTTTAAAAGCAAAGATAACTGCAAGGAATTCACGCTCAGTCACTGTGTAGTTCTTCTGAGCTTCATTTAGTGATTTACTAGCATAGTAAATCGGGTGAAGGATTTTGTTCTTTCTTTGTCCCAATATTACACAAAGAGAAACCCCACTAGCATCGCTCATCACCTCAAATGGACTGTTCCAATCCGGAGAAATAATGATAGGTGCAGAAATCGATTTTTTTTTAGCTCGCTGAATGCTTTAAAACATAATTCATCAAAACAAATTTACAATCTTTCTTCATTATTATGCATAATGGATGTGCAATCTTTGAAAAGTCTTTGATGAGTCTCCGGTAAAAACCTGCATGCCCTAGAAAGCTTCTCACACCTTTCACAGAGATCGGTGGGGGAAGTCTCTCTATTACGTCCTCTTTAGCCCGATCAACCTCTATGCCCTTTTTTGAATTGCGATGACCCAAAACAATACCTTCTTTCACCATGAAATGACATTTTTACCAATTTAGTACTAAATTGCAGTCTTCACATCTCTTAAGGACCTCAGATAAATTGTTCAAACACCGCTCAAATGAATCACCAACCACAGAAAAATCATGCATAAGAACTTCTATAGTATCTTCTACCATGTATGAAAATATCCACATCATACATCTCTTAAATGTGGCGGGTGAATTGAATAACCCAAACAACATTCTTTTGAACGCAAAGGTCACATATGGACAAGTAAAAATGTTTTTATCTTGATCTTCTGGTGCAATAGAAATCTAATTATACCCCGAATATCCCTCATCAAAACAGTACCACCCTTTTCCAACAAGTCTATCAAACATCTGATCCATGAAGGGCAAAGGAAAGTGGTCATTTTAAGTCCATGCATTTAATTTGCGGTAATCCATACACACCCTCCATCCATTAACCGGTCTCATTAGAACATGTTCATTTTTTCCATTGGGGACCACAGTCATTCCCCCTTTCTTAGGTACACAATGAACAGGGCATACCCAACTACTATCGGCGATTGGATAGATTACCCTGGCATCCAACCACTTAATGATTTCCTTCTTCAAGACCTCTAGCATAGGTGGATTTAAGTGTCTCTAGTGCTCAATACTTGGCTTATGATCAGGTATGAGTTAGATTTTATGAAAGCAAATACCAGGAGGGATCCCAATAATGTCCGCAATAGTCCACCCAATAGCTCTTTTGAACCTTTTTAGTATTTTGACCAAACTCTTAACTTGTTCTTCATTCAGGTCTGATGCAATGATTACCGGCAGAGTGTCACCTGTTCCTAAGAATTTATACTTGAGATGAGGTAGGAGAGCTTTTAGTTCTAATTTTGGAGCCTCCTCTATTGATGGTTTCGCTGGTGGGGACTCGCCATTCTTCATATCTAACTCATATTTCTTTCATTTAAACTGAACATCACCACGATCTAGATCCACGACTAATTACTCATAATCTTCAACGCAATCGCTATCAAAATTCATTATCACTGTCGCTAATGCTTTAACACCTAGACGTTCTTCTATTTGTGTCTCAGATGTCTCACCAATGTTGTAGGATATAGAACATATCGATTGGAGCTCACCACTCTACCTCATGGACCTACAAATGTTAAAGGTCAATTCCTCATTGTTCAACCAAAATTTCATCTGCCCCTTTTCCATATCTACTAAGGCTCTTCCCATAGCAAAGAATGGCCTCCCAAGAATAATGGGCACTTCAAAATCCACATCACAATGAAGAATAAGAAAATCTGCCAGAAATATGAACGACTCCATTTTTACTAGCACATTGTGGAGTATCCCTATAGGCCTTTTCACTATTCTATCAGCTACTAGTAGACGCATCGATGTGGGCTTTGGATCACCCAAACCCAACTTCTTGTAAATCGAGAGAGGCATGAGATTTATGCTTTCCCCTAGATCACATTATGCTTTCACAAAATGTAATAGCCTCATTGTACAAGGAATAGTGAAGGTACCCGGATCTTCTTTCTTTTGTACCAGAGATCTTGTCGCAATAGCATTACAATGGTGCATTCTATCATCATCTTCAAAAGTAAGGAAATTGATAGAATGTTGCTTCAACATTATTATAAAATGTAAATATTTACCATCCTCGGTCTTTTTCAATATTCTTTGAGGAAAAGGGGGTGGTGGCCAAGGAATGGGAGTTACCTTTTTAGGCACTTCAGCATCTTTTTTACAGTGTTATCATCTCCTTCACCATTAACATCTACCATTTTATCAGTATATTTTGTCAACTTTTCTCATTAGCCGGCATACGTGGGTCAATGGTTTGCTTGCCACTGCGAGTAGTGATTGCCCTATAATTTCCATCATTTTTCGCATTTTGGACAGTGTTGCAAGGAAGAGTGCCCGATTGCCTTGTGTTCACAGTATCAGATAACTGGGCCAATTTTAACAAAAGTTGCTTAATCCATATTGCATGTGTATCGACTTTTTGCCCAATACCCGCTAAATCATTCCTCAGCTCTTTATTGTGCTCACTACTAGCATTGAACCTCCTCATAATTTTATGCAACATATCCTCAACTCGCGCGATACTACCTCCATCATCCTTAGGAGTAACTTCACGATTTCGAGGAGGAACATAGGGCCCATTCCTATTATTTCTACTACTATAGTTACCCCTGTTGAAGTTGTTGTCGCAGTTGTAGTTTTCATCTCGGACATAATGACCCTCACGGTTGTAGTTACCATAGTTCTGACCTTGGTTCCCTTGACCTGGGCGCCAATTCCCTTGATTAGATCCTTGGGAACTTGGTGGGAAACCCCCTGTATGCTCATTTACCGCATTGAAATCGTCCTCATAATAGTACTCATCATTTTGTGGGAGTGGTTTCGACAAGTAGTTGATTGCATTTATCTTTTCTGCACCCCAGTGACATATTTTAGTACAAACCCAAGCTCAGTTCTCCTCTGAGTAATTTCTTCACGAATCTCATCTGTGGTTGGGTTGTGAGTTGACTGCTCTCCGAAGGTATTTCTCCCGCTATCTATTTTCCTAGTACACCAAGCTTTATTATTCCGGGAGATTTTCTCTATTTTTTCAGCAATCTCAGCATAAGGACACTCCCTATAAGATCCACCTGCTATAGTTTCCAACACTACTTTATTATTATCATCCAGACTCATCATCTATACGGTCTCCAAGAAACTAAACCACAAAGACAGAGTGAACAACTTTGTGGCACTACCAGGAGAGTCAGTTAGTAGTTTTGGGTTAGATTCAAATCATTTTTTAGAAGCGTACCCAATCGCCGCATAGATGATGAGTCACAGATGGGATACTTCTATCGGGGACAGGATGATAATGATAAAGTGGTCTTGGACACTATAGCAGGTGGATCTTATGGGGAGTGTACTTATGCTGAGATTGCTGAAACATAGAGAAAATCTCCCGGAATAATAAAGCTTGGAGTACTAGGAAGTCAGATACCAGGATAAATACTTTTTCAGTGTAGTCCACTCACAACCCAGCCACCGATGAGAGTCATGATGAAATCGCTCAGATTAGTACTGAGCTTGGGTTGGTACTAAAACATATCACTGGGGTGCAGAAAAGATAAATGTAGTTACCTACTTCTCTAAACCACCACCACCTAATGATGAATGCTATTATGCGGAGGAAAACTATACGGTAAATGAGCAGACGGGGGGTTTCTGACCAAGTTCCCAAGGCTTTTATCAGGAGAATTGGCGCCAAGGTCAACGTAACCAAGGTCGGAACTATGGTAAATATAATAATGAGGGTCATAATGTTCGACATTGAAACTACAACCCCAACAACAACTTCAACAGGGGTAACTACTGTAACAAAAATGATAGGAATGGGTCCTATGTTCTATCTCAAATTTGTGATATTACTCCTAGGGATGGTGGAGATTGTATGGCATGAGTTGAGGATATGTTGTAAAAAATGATGAGGAGGTTCGATGCTAGTGATGAGCACATTAAAGATTTAAGTAGTGATTTAGCGGGTATTGGGCAAAAATTCGATACACATGCAATATTGATTATGGTGATCGAGTTGCAAATGGCTCAATTATGTGCGACTGTGAACATACGGTAACCGGGTACTCTTTCTACAAACACTGTAAAAAATTCTAAAAATGATGCTCACTGTATGTCAATCACTACTCGGGGTGGTAAGCAAACCATTGACCCAACTATGCCGTCTAATGAGGAAAAGGTGAGAAAGGATAATGATAAGGTGGTAGAGGGTATTGGTTAAGGAAAAGATAGCACTAGAAATGGAGCAGAAGTCCCATTAAAGGTAAGTCCCATGCCTAGACCCCCCTCGTTCCTTAGAGATTAGTGAAAAATACCGAGGATGGTAAACATCGACGTTTTATAACAATGCTAAAGCAGCTTTCTATCAATGTCCCTTTGGTTGAATCTCTAGAACAAATGCCCGATTATGCCAAGTTTATGAAAGATCTATTTACAAAGAAAAGATCGGTCACTTTTGAGGATGATGATCGACTGCAGCATTGTAATGTTATTGCTACAAGATCTCTCGTATAAAAGAAAGAAGATCCGGGTTCGTTTACTATTCCTTGTACTGTCGGGTCATTACATTTTGCAAAAGCATTATGTGATCTGGCGGCAAGCATAAATCTCATGTCCCTCTCGATTTACAAGAAGTTGGGTTTGGGTGACCCAATGCCCACTGCGATGCGGCTACTTATGGTTGATCGAATAGTGAAAACGTCTATAGGAATACTCCACGATGTGATAGTAAAAGTGGAGTCATTCATATTTTCGACAGATTTTGTTATTCTTCATTGTGACGTCGATTTTGATATGCCTATTATTCTTGGGAGGCCATTTCTTGCTACGGGTAGAGCCTTAGTTGATATGGATAAGGGGCAGATGAAATTCTGGTTGAACAATGAAGAAGCGACTTTCAACATTTATAGGTCCATTAGGCAGACTGGTGAGCTCCAATCGGTATCTGCTATATCCCACGAAGAAAAGATGAAAAACGATAATGACCTAAAAAGTGAAAAACGAGAGTTTATGCTTGGGGATTTTGTGTTGTTAGATAGTTCAAGGTTGCATTAGCTTACGGGAAAGCTAAATTCCAAATGGACTGGCCCTTAGTTGATTACCCAAGTATTCCATCATGGAGCAGTTGAGTTAAAAACCAAGGAGGGCGTGTGGTTTAAGCTGAATAGAGAACGAATTAAACTATATTTAGGCATACTGTATCGATGAATGAAGTGATAGAGTCATACCATCTTGATTAAATCAGGCGCTTCTTGGGAGGCAACCCAATACTCATAGTTTTACTTTCTAATAATGGTAGCAATTTCTACTAATGCATTTTAAATTTGTAGGCACATCACCGGGAAATTCAGTAGAAAATTACTCTTCAGCAGTCACTGACAGATACAGTGAAGGACCGTTGCGCCTGGGACGGGCTGTCGCATGAATCCGTCGTGCTATGTACGTCTTTCTATTATTTTCAAACTAGGGAACACGCGACGGAAGTAACGACGTACAATCACAACTGAGACGGACCATCTTCGGTGAATCATCGCGGCATTAATGAAACGTACCCGACCCGACCCAGCTGGGGTTTTTAAAAAATTCAACATTTAAAACCCCCACCCCTTCATTGCACCCCATTCCTTCACTCTTTCTCCCATTTCCCTCCCTTTTAAACATCCAAAGATTATAAACCCTCTCTGTTACAACCGAACATTTTACCTAAATTCCTAAAATTCATCATCTACTAGTCTGAGCTGCTTATGTGGGTCTCTACTTGATTAACCTGTACCTTTCTATCTTGATTTTCTCAAATCCTTAGGCATGTGTCTCTAATTTCTACTCATTTAAATTGCATTTTTGTTTATCAATTAGTATTAGCCAAGTTCTTATTTTTACGTTCATTCTTCAATAAAATTATGTATGACCTAGGTTGAAAATCCTCAAAATAGTCATGTTAAAACCCTAGAAATAGGTGCTTTCGCATTGCAAGTTTACTAAGTATTTGGGTTAGACAAATGTATGTTAAAACACTACCAATTCGATTTGGGTCATAGGGGATGAATGGGGAATCCCAGTTCTTTCACTGAGTTACAAAACGATACCCCGATGACGGACCGTTGTACCCACGACGGACCGTCATTAGGTCCATTCCAACAGTCCTAACACCGCACTGTCCAATTTTCTCCAAGTGTCCACCAACAGTCACATGCGACGGACCGTCGTTCCCATGACGGTCCGTTCTGCAAAACCGTTTTGGTTGTGAGAGACCCTATTCCTAAGGGTCTCTCACTTTTTCTATCTGTCCTCCAATGGACACATGCGACGGACCGTCATTCCTACGACGATCCGTCCTGCACAACAGTTCTGGTTTTCAGAGACCCTATTCCTAAGGGTCTCTCACTTTTCTATGTGTCCTCCAACGGACACATGCGACGGACCGTCATTCCCAAGATGGTCTGTCCTGCACAACCGTTCTGGTTGTCATAGACCCGTTCTAAAAGGATCTCTCTCTATATTTCTAAGTGTCCTCAAACGGCCAACTACGATGGACCGTCATACCCACGACGGTTCATCCTGCATAACCGTTATGACGGTCAGAGACCCCTCTCTTAAGGGTCTCCATACTTTTTCTGAGTGTCCGCTTACTGAAAACTATGACGGGCTGTCATACCCTCGAAGGTTCATTGTGCATTACTGTTATGATGTTCAGAGACCCCTCTCTTAAGGGTCTCCATATTTTTTTTCAAGTGTCCTCTGACGGACATCTACGATGGACCGTTGTACATGTGACGGTCCATCCAGCATATACCATCATACTTGTCAGAGACTCTCCTTCAGGGTTCTCCATATAAACAAAGTATAAGTAAGACACGACGGACCCTATGACGTTCCTTCATACTCACGACGAGTCGTCACCTAGCCCGTTGTGTTTCAGTGTTACTATAGAAATGTCATTACATCTTAACACTTTTATTTATTTTGTGTTGTTTTAATAGTTTGTATGCTCCTTCTAGTACTTATATTGATTCTTTACAGGTACTATCTATTATGGCACAAAAACAAGATCGAGTCTACACATGCGCGCGATCAAAGTCGGTCGCCCCGTCTGCCCACCGGTCATTGGCTCTGATGATGAGCGTTACCCACGAGTACGTTCCGCCAGGCACTTCCACTCTATCCCGAGCTGCACGTGCTGCAAGAGTCACACCCAAAACGGTGGCACATGGCGTAGTCACTGCCTCCAAGTCTAATGAGGAGTGCACACTGACCGGCACACCTTCTGGGTCAGCTACTAATGAAGAAGGAGTGTCTGGGTCTTTAGGAATTCCATCGGAGGAGGTTCCCGCACCCGCCACCGCTGTAGTGTGTGACTCGTCTGATGACGCCGATAGTTCGGAGCCCACACCTGGTTCACCAACTCGTACTCTCACCCGGTTACCAACCATCCCAACCGGTTCTGTGCCGACGTGCAATATCAAGTCTATTCCGATGAAATGTTCTTGAATGACAAATGATTCATGACTCGTACACGTACATTGGAGCGGTGGGTCCTTATGGGAATTCTCTGGACGATACCAGAAATCCACAATCTCTTCACCAGACATCGACTAGAGTGGACAGCGCGTCCATTGGGATGTTATAGTGAAGGGTTGGTCCGAGAGTTCTACACCTCCTACGTAGCGACTCTTATATCACAGATTGATAGGAGGGCTACCTCTGCCAAAAAGGCCCCATTGGAGAAGGTCTGAGTACGTGGCATTCAAGTTGATATCTCCCTGCCTTGCATTAACCGGTATCTATACGGCGAGAATGTTGATGCTAACCGGACCCCTCTCACCGCCGAGTTTGACTACCGGTGCCAGATTGTCAAAGATGGCCAATTCCTGCGTGAGCCATAATTGAGAGAGACTACCAAGAGGTGGATGGCCTTGCATTTCTCCGTTGATAGAGAGGGAGTTGACTGGGTGACCGAGCCAAAGGGAGCCATCAAGAAATCCAACCTGACCCTCACGGCGAAGTTTTTGTTGTTGATTATCCGCCACTTCCTTTCCTCCACAGCCGCTAATAAAATAGTCACATGGGATCTAGCAGTACTGATGGCATCGATGATAGCCGGGTTTGGGATCGAGCAGTGTTTATGGCGCCGCTTTAGAGATTCCACCACCTCCCACTCGAGAGAATGCCAAGAGGTATAAGGATCGAGAGAAGGATGAAGCTCAAGCACTGAAGAAGGAGAGACGTGAGATAGAGGCTGCGAGGAGAACCTCGCTTGCTGAGGAGGGAAGCGTCAGATAAGAGCAAGAGAGTTAGTTGCTAGGGCGTCTAGCTTCAGAAATGTGGAGATAGCGGGAGGCACTGCTGATAGTGCTGTTGATGATGAGGACACCACTGAGGGTGTCCAGATTACAGAGGTAGTGGGTTACGGGGAACAGGACACACCAGCTTGCTGATCCTCGATGCTTTGCGCCCCAGGTTTGCTTCACCTACCACTCTTGTATTATTAATTTTTGTTAGGAATTGGAGACAATTGCATGTCTTTTTGTTGGGGGTGGGGTAAATGGAATGTGAGTGCTATGGTGAATTCTTAGTAGCCCAATTCACTATCCTCTTTTGGGGTTTTCTTGCCTGTGTTCTTTTGCCCCAATAGACTGATTACTTTTTCTATTGAATCGGCATGTCTATATCTTGTGTACATTGATTAATTCTGAAGCATGTTGGCTAAAATGATATTCTAAGAAAATGGAAAATGATGCATGACTAGGCATAATAATTGATAAATGTGTGGTTCTAAGCATGACATATAGGTACACCACAGCATTACCCTAATTCTAAAATTAGAACTAGTTGTCTGATAATCTGCTAGAGTAATGAGATGTCAAGTTAGTGTGAGGAAGATTTGAATATTCCACTATTTGTACTGAGCTAGAACTTGCCTGGTTAGTCCTGCTAAAAGTTAGTTTTAATAGACAATTAGGAAAGGATCATAGTCCCTTATTCAGTAAAGCCCATTTTTAGCCTAAATAAAAGAAAATCAAATGAAATTTTATCTTTCTTTGATCCAAATGAGTTGAACTTAAACTAGACCCTTCTTTTTCACCTTAACTGATCTTTTCTGAGAATAATGTGTTGTTCCTAGACCCTCCTTGGACATGTGCACCTCAGCTTATGCCAAAAGCATAAGTTGAGGGTGTATAATGCAGTAAACAACCGTTTTTATGTATTGAGTCATAGTGCGTCGCTTGACGACAAACAACAAATTTAAGTTGAGGGTGTTAATATACCGTGATTTGACGGTATTATTAATTCTTTTTCCTTAAGTGTAGTGTGTCCAAAAGCCTTTTTGTGCTAATTTTAATGTAAGTTTCTCTTTATTTGTAGGAAATATGTCAAAAAGATAAATGCTAAGGTTTTTGAGCGAGAAATACAGAAAAGTACCACCTACGGAGCTTGTGACGGTTCGTCGTGCCCGTGACGGTCCGTAGGTGGCATCGTAGTGAAGTTCCTAAAGGAAGATGGGGAATTTTGACCAAGTGTGGGGTAACGGAGTGCGTGAAGGACTATCATAGACATGACGGCCCGTCCTGCTGGTTCATCATGAAGTTCAAAGAAGTAGTCCCAGTAACCAAATTCCAAGAGTTTAAGTGTTTTAGAACGAAGACTCTCGACGGACAGTTGTGCCTGTGACGATCCATCGTACCTGCCGTCGAGGGTAATCAAGAAGGCACCATAAGAAATTGGACATGTATTGTACGACCGAGTCCATGACGGTCCGTCGTGACCACGACGATCCGTCGCGAGGTCCGTCGACCCAACCGCGTTTGGACAGATTTCCAGCTAATAGAGTCCTTATTTAATTACGTTTTTAGTTTTTATAAATAGTTCGAAAAACCTCATTTTTGAGGTTAGACCCTTGATCATTGTTAGACTCTTGATTATTGTTTAGACGCTTTGTGAGATTCTTGGATATTTTGAGACTCTTGTAATTGATTCTTAGGGATTTTCGTTAATTAATCAAGCAAACTTTCGGATTTTATTCTTTATCATTGAAGTAAGTACATGTATTCTTATACCATATATTTTAATATTGTGATTATGACAATAGGTAACTAAACACTATAACTAGGGTTGTGAGAACCATAGGCGAATAATGAGGTAAAAACTAACATAAAAAAATCTATAATAGTGTCTTGTATGTATTGATAATTCTTTCGCTTAGAGGTCTTTTTAACAGAAGGCCAACCTTAGAACTCGCCTTAATGCTACTTGCTGGACCAAGGAGGTAGATAATAGGAAAATAATTATCATAATAGATTTAGTGTATACTATCTAATAGGATAGTATTGATTGTTACGAGGTAGTAAATTAGTCAAATATTGAATACGATGCTTAATATGAGGTAAAAATAAGAGTTAGTATAGCAACACACGTAGCCGGACCAAGGTGCGGAGTGAAATTTTCTAGATGCCGGACAAAGGATTTAGAAATACATAACTTATCACTTTGCATGCAAGATACTAGGAATGAATTGTTACAGTTAGAATTATCAAGTTATGAACATATGGAGAACACGTAAACCCTGACTACTTTTATTAATTGATTAAACTCCAACATTCAAAGCTGTTAAGTCTCCTTTAATTTTGCTAGTTATTTTCATTTTTTGAGAAATAAAAAACCCCCCTTTTATCATTTTGTTTTCAAAGGAAGTAATTGACTTAACAATAGTAATAATAGATTGAAGTTAAGTCTAAACTATTTTCCTCGTGGGAACGATCCCAACCTCACTTATTGGGTTATTTACTTGACACGACCGCTTTACTTCTTATTTGAGAAGTAAGTTTGAGTGTATCAGCTACATTGTACTCTAGTCTCATTCTCAAGTAGAGCTACTTCCCATAATATAATCACTCGGTGAAAGCCTTGGTTCTCATAGAGTAATTGACATTAAAGGATCACATGAAAAGGGAACCTTATCTAGTTCATAACCCAATCACAGTCACCCTACCAAAGAGGTCCACTAGGGATATACTTCAATGGCGACTATGATATCTTATTATGAATTTCCTAAGGATGATATGATGCCATTCCAACCATCAACCCTAAGTACACCATTCCTTTACATGAAGGATACAATTATAAGTCTCAACTTCAATATTCGTAACATAACCTTTTCCACGTACATTACCTTCTTAACATTCCCTAAGGTCACACATATCTTTTTATTCATACATGACAAGGGTGCACTAAGCCTACCTAGTCAATACATCTCATATTCACATATCATTCATACATGTATCATGTAAGGACACAAGTCTAACAAACAAGACACACAACATTCTTTACTTTATGACATATAGCATATCATTCTTTAAAGCACTTTTTAATGACCCTTATCATCTTTATGTCATCCTATGAAGTACTATATTATCATCAATATAACCATCATAACTCATATAGTCAAGTAGGAACAATCAAGTATGAATATGTAAGACTACATAGATAAGAACATAGTCATAGTTCATATGATATCCTAACATACATAGAAAGAACACATACTTTCACATTAATTCACATGCAGATAGATATTCTCATACTTCACATAAATAAACTATAGTCATCACACTACTCCAAGTAGTGCCTACAAGGCCATGATCATCAGATTGCATAAAGTAACGCTGACAAGGTCACATCAATCGCAAGTAAAGTACATAAAACCTCCACCATAGGTGGACCATACCAATCAGAAAATATTTGAAGTCTAATTAATGTAAAAAATAATGGAATTATGGCAGCATAAGCCACTATATCTTACCACTTCGATCCCAGATCTAAATCATCCAATTCAATATCATAAGGCCATTACAAATAACTCGATACAATTATGTCAATAATCAATTAACCTAGGTCAATTCATTGCATACTTATCGATCTAATACAACCTAGATATCAATTGAATATAATTATTTAATCATTAGATAACCCATACAATATTATAGTTGAAATCATAAAACTTAAGTCAATATAAATTCAATAAGTCGAGCATGCAATAGACCTAAGAGTATTCATTACTCAATTAATCAAATTGAAACAACCTATAAAAAAATTAACCATAATATATACATTAATTAATAGACCATAACAATCTACACATGAATTCATGAATATCAAAGCATAATCAATTCACCAATATTTTTGTGAAATTTAAAGATTTGAGAAGATCAAGGGTTCATGGAGAATTTATTTGAAAATATCAATTATACATCAATATAATCATATATAAACTCTTGGAAACCATTTATGCAAGAACCAAAGTCTTACAATATAAATTAGACTTTTTCATCTTTTTGAAATCTTTGAAAATCATCTTTGAAATTGGCTCTAAGGTGATAGAAAGTCTTTGATGAAGAACTCCCATACCTAATTTGCAAAACCCAATGATAATTGAAGAAGAAACTCCATTGAATAACCATCTTCTAGATCCATCTTCACATTGAGTTCTCATGGAGGGTTTTGGAGAAACTTTTGGAGGGAGAATTTTTTCATTACGGTGTTAGGTTTATACTCAGATTTTAATGACTTATACATATTAAAATACCCATAAACTCTCAAAACTACCGTCCTCACGTTTAATGAGACTTGGTGTGAATTTACAACTTCACTCCTTAATTTAACAGAAAGTTGGCAGAAAACAAGTTGCCCCATAGATGGATGCATCGAGGAGTCGTGGTCTCAGCCACGTCCCGTCGATGGGTGTCTCGCGGATTGATTCAGAGACTCCTCAACATTCAGGCAACATGGATCCATCAATGAGTCCCATCGATGGTCCATTTCCTGGTTGACCGTCCGTTGTTTGGGTCGTTGTTTGGCCACAGCCTGGCAGTGTTGAACTCCAATGTTGGGGTCCTCTTAAGGGACCCTTGTGGGTCCTACATGGAGTCATACCTGGACGTTTCCACCGCAAATATGTTCCTATACATGTTTAGGACCAACCACATAAGTTTCCATCCAAAATTAACACGTAAAACATGACAAAACATACATAAACACACAAGGTCATCTCAAGGCAAGCCTTTCGATCGTCATGGACGTTTTTTGGATGTTTGATCTCAAAACATTACGAAACTTGACGCAGTTCCTATTTACACCATAGTAACTCATTTTATAACCTTATAAAATCATGAATCACATAAAAACACATATGAGGCACATAGATCACTTAGTTATCGAACGTCTTGCTCGTTCCTTGACATTTGACTTCCAATGCACCTAAACTCTTAGAAACTGCCTCAAACCCACATCATAAACAATTTTAGGACCTTAAACAACTACGAAAACCATGTTAGGCTATAGCTTCACCTATGTCATTTTTGGGGTCTTACAATTGGGTTATGAATTTGATATGGGACCCCTTCAAATTAACCCTTTAATGTAAATTACTCTAGGAGAACAAAGGCTAGCACCGAGTGAGTATTGTAAAGGAAGCAGATCTTGTTAAATTATGAGACAATATTAGAAAGCACACCCTTCATATTCCTTAATTGTGTGCCTACATGAGATATGTCAAAGTTCTACCTTTGCCAAGTAGAACACTCTTATCAGAGTAGGTTAGAACTTCGGATTCAATGTTCTCATATTGTGATCTATGTACGTTATTGCCTATTCTCATAATGTGGGATATATACTAACATTAGAGAAGTTCTATGAACTTTAGGTGGTGGTATGGGATGTTATCTAGACATTGCACAATAGGCTTTGAAGTTATAAGTTAGAGTCCATAGGTCTTGTCCATGATTATTACTTGATTGTCCTTTCTGCGATGAATGTCTCTTAATGAACTAATGAAATAATGACTTATGTTGTAAACTATGCAAATGAATGAGTACCTAATCTAGACTGACATAAGGGTTCCTTAATTAAAGTGTGAAGAGGGAATAAAGGATGCTCACTTCATGTCTTCTCTAGGGAAGTCTTGAGAATGACTCTAGTTAGGGAAATTGGTTGATACTTGGGGCATGATCTAAACTTAGTTACTCTTAAGTATTATTTAGGTAACATTTAAGAGAGGGTATGGGCGTTCTCTTCTAGGAGTATTGAAGTAAGTCTTTTGATAGCATTGCTAAGGCGAATGTCATACATTACATGTTATGTGTTTGTCGTATTGTAATTGTTTATGCTTCTCATTATGAATAGTCTTGAGGATTATTTAGGAATGATTAGAGATCGTCTATGGGCAGTCTCTCTTTGTGTTGGTTATGTGAGTCTTAGGATAAGTTTTAGTGGTATAATTACATGCTAGAAGGTGTCTTAGTCTTCAGTGTAACAGTGAAGAAGCCAACTGTACAGTGAGTTAAGGTCAGTGTAATATGTTTTCTAATAATATGATAAATGGTCTAAGTGATTTCTTATGTGTATCTAAGTTAATAAATGTTTTTCTTTTGTCAATAATATAATATTTAAATGAAAATATGCATAGTTCGAATAAATGTCCATTTTCATGATTTTATGCATTATGCCATACTTAGTACATGTGCTTGTACTAATTCCATGCTTTTACCTATCTCTATAGTGGTTTTTAGGTGAGGTGAATTTGGGAAGCCAGACTTGGATCGTAGCATCATTCAAGTGAAGTAGAAGTATGACCTCATTTGAGTCGAGGACAGAGATGTCTTTTATGTCTCTTATCAAAGTATTGGAATAGACTAAGTATTTCTATATTCGTATTTTATATGGATTGTTTCCCAATTATTCTTGTTTATATGATTTGATGAGACTGAGAATTAGTATTTCCTATGATTTTGTATGGAAAAGATTTTAAAGACTATAAAAATTTGTGTTAAAAGATTTAATTCTCACTACTTTTCATTTAGTATGTGTGGTGAAAGATACAAAAGGGCTTTTATAAGACCTATGATAGGTCGAGTACGCCGGTTACAAACCAAGAATCACCTAGATTCTAGGGTGTCCTTGTTGGTCTTTACATGATTTGTAATAGAGCTTAGGTTGTGAAAGTAGTCTTAAGAATCAATAAGTCTCATCAAGTCAAGTCTAGTAGAGTCTCGACCAGTGGTGTGAGTCGTGACGTATCTATGAGTGAGAGGCTATAAGACGATAAATTTTCCCTTGTTTAATACTCCTATGTAGTGTCGTAGAGTAAGAGTTATAATTACTCTTGTCTTATGGGTTTTCTTGTGTTTCTAGGAAGATGAATACGAGGAGGACACCAACTAGGAGAGTTGAGGAGAATGATGTGCATGAAGAGATTCCTCCTTAAGTTGAGCCAGTTATGCAAGGTTCTCAAGGGTCTCAAGGTGATCAAGTCCATATTTTGGAAGGGGGTAATGATGTTCCGATGGTTCCCTCGGAGGTGAGTAATGGTGATATTAGAGAGGCTTTTCTTGCTTTAGCCCGAGCCGTGACTACTCATGTGAATTTTTGTATGGTGCCTACGGTGAATGTTGTGGAGAGCACTGTGAAATCTAGGTTGACAGACTTTATAAGGATGAATCCTCCTATCTTTCATTGCTCTATGGTTGGAAGGATCCCAAAGAGTTCATAGATGGACTGTACAAGGTGTTGAGTGTCATGGGGGTGAAATCTAGGGAGGAGGAGGAATTAGCTTCATACAAATTGAGGGACATTTCTCAAGTGTGATATATTCAATGCAAGATTAATAAGACGGTGGAGTCGGGTCGTAGTAAGTGGGAAGAATTTAAGGAAGTTTTTGTAGGTAAATACTTTCCCCGTGAGAGGATGGAAGTTAAGGTAGAGGAGTTTATCAATTTTAATATTACCTAGATATGCCCCATCCCTTGTGTCTAATCCTAGTGACGAAATAAGACATTTTGTGTCCTGTTTGCCGACTTAGTGAGGGAAGAATATCGTAGCTCCATGGTACATGATGATATGACCTTAGCTAGACTCATCATGTATGAACAATTAATTGAAGAGTCTAAACATGGTAGGTTTTGTAGGAATTTGAAAAGAATTTGTTCAAGTGATCAAGTTCAACCTAGGTTCAAGAAGAGGGGCCAAATTCAACAAGAACCTAGGAGTGCTAAGGTCATATTTGAGAAAAGAGGTGGTTCTCCAAATGGAATTTTACATGTGTCACTTCTGGAAAGAGGCACTATGGGGAATGCCAAAAGGGTCCTGGGAGTTTCTTTGGTTGTTGTAAAGAAGGACACAAGGTGAGAGATTGTCATACTAGAGAAGGTAAGAAAGTTGCTCCTAATGTTCCAAAGGATGATTCTCCAACAAATAGGCGTTTCTATGAGCTCCAGACTAATGGAGAAAATCCAGATGAGGATGATGATGATGGTAAGTCCTTGTATCTTATTCGTGTAATGAGTTCCTTCTAAGTTGGGAAGTATGGTTAGTAGATGAGATAGAATGTCATAGAAGCATGTTGCGTGTGCATTGTGTTTAGGGGTCTTGTTGATATTTAATTTTGTTGATTCATAGCATTGTGCATTCAATGGAGTTATGATTATGTTGAAAATTTGTGTATCTGATATTATCTTGCATATTAGCATGTTTCTATCATTAATTTCTTATAAGTAGCATTTTTTAAAATTATACATAATTCATTGTAGCTTTGACTGCTCACTTTAAGTATTTTGGAAAAATGTCTAATTCATTAATTGCTCAAAAATTATTATAATGTTGTTAGAACTGATGTATATAAGTATGAATAATGAATATAAAATGTGTTTTTACTATTTGGAATGACGCATGTGAGTTTTATAACATGATGAGTTATGGAATGTCTTCTAGTTTCTTGTTGTGTTGTGAATCTCTTGACTATGTGAAATTCATGTTTATCTAGATGTTTGTATTGTATAAAGTGTTATATGGTATGCTCATGAGATGCGAGTTGAATATCTATTCTTGGAAGAGTTAACAATGTGGCAAGTGTCATTCGAGGACGAATGTCGTCAAAGTGGAATGATTTTAATACATCAAAAATGAATTAGGTGAACTAGAACCTAACATGGTTTTAATGATGGAATAAATTCGGAAAAATGGTACATAATTTATTATTCAGATAGTGTCAAAGAAATAGGTGCATTGGAAGTCAAATGTCAAGGAAAGACTAAGACGTTGGACGACTAAGTAACCTGTGTGCCTCATATGTGGTTTTATGTGTTTATGTATGATTAATGATTTAATAAGGTCCTTAAATCAGTTATTATGGTGTATATATGCAGTATGTAAAGTTTCGTGAAGTTTGAAGCTCAAACGTCCAAGAACGTCCATGACGTTCGAATGGTTTGCCTTGACATGACCTTGTGTGTCTAAGCATGTTTACTCGAGTTTTATCCGTTAGTTTTGGGTGAAATTCATGTGAAAGGTACTAAAATCATATACAAGCATGTTTGGGTTGGAAACATCCTTGTAAACATCACCAAGGACCATCCAAGGATCCTTGGGGAATGACCCATGTTGGTGGCAAAGAGTGCCAAAGGCAGCCCACCTATGGATGGAAATCGAGGGCCGGTAGGTAAGGTATCATAGATATACAATTAGGTGTGGGGAAGGAAACTCCAATGACCAGCCTTATTCCCAAACAACGGACTAACGAGACGGTCCATTTGTCAAGGGAACGGCCGTCGATGGTCGTTCCTTGTGGGAGGTTCCTCCTTCGCAGCTTCACTATAAGTTGATGGTGAAGTTGTAAGTTCACCTCACGTAAAATAAGAAGTTTGACGATTCATTAAGGGTATTTTGGGTATTTTAAACATGCATATAAGTCATTAAAACTCTGAAGAATTCATTCTTCAAAATAAAAACCCAAAATTCCTTGGAAATTCCCTCGATCTCATTGAAGTGAAAACTCATGGAAGAGCTTGGATTGGAGACTTCAGTTAGGATTCTTCATCAAATTGAAGGATTAACTTTATTGAGGTATGATATTTGATTCTTTAAACTCTATTCATAAAGGATCCCAACTTTCAAAGAAGTTTTCTAAAGTTTTTAAAGATGAATTGTCCAATTTTATGATTTGTCTGTGGGTTCTTCCATTAATAGTTTTTAAGCAATAAATATTGATAGAATTTTTGTTATTTAGATAATTTTAACTCAATTAAACTATGAAACCATGTAATTGATGAAGCCTTTTTTTTATTACTTTATGGGTTACTTAATATTGAGTTAATGCTTATGAATTTTAGTGTAGATTTCTAAGGGCTATTGGTTGATGTAATAATTGTATTGAATTGATATCTAGGTTGTCTTATATTGATGAATCTATATTAAAATGACCTAGTTTCATTGAGTTTCATAGTTTTTTTATTGAATTGATTTTCATGGACATGGGGTAGGGCCTTAATAATATTGTTATTGATATGGTCCACTTATGGTTGCTGTGTTATGTGGTTTACTTCAAATTTATGTGGCCTTGTGGGCGTTACTTTATGTATTATGATGATCATGGCCTTTCCGACACTACTTGAAGTGTTATGACGATTTATGTAGTTGATTATGTGAAATTTGATAATGTAAATCGACATCATAAGTAATGTGAAAGCATATTTGATCTTCTATTGATGCTATTTAGGTGATAATTTTAGACTATCACTATGTGTTCATGTGTGTTATCTAAGAGTTGATACATTATTGTTCCTACCTTGCTATATGAGTCTATAACGGTTATATTGATGAAGATATAGTAGTGCGTAGGATGACTTAAAGATAATAATGGTTGTTCGTATGTGCTTTTAGAATGACAAGTAATATGTGCTAAAGTGAAGTATGGTGTGACTTTTTGTTTCAAACTTGTGTCCCTTACTTGATACATGTACGAAAGTGAATATGTGATGTCTTGACTTAGGATGCTAAACTCTTCGTCTTGAATGTAACAATAATATGTTAGACCTTAAATGATGTTAAGAGGGTAATTTATGTGAACCTTGAACCAAGTAGTATGTTTATGGATGTTTAAGTCGAAAGTCGTCATGGTATTCTTCAAGTAAAGGAATGATGGACTTAAGGTTTATTAGGTGGAAAAACATCATATCAACCTTAGGAATGTCATTATGAACTTCTTGTATACATTATAAGGTATCCCTGGTGTATCTCTTTGGTATGGTAAATGTGATTGGATTATAAATTTGATAAGGAACCCCATTATGTAAACCTTTAATCTAAATTACTCTATAAGAACAAAGGCTAGACCGAGTGAGTATGTTAAGGGAAGTAGCTCAAGTTAAAGGATAAGAACAGAGTGTAAAGCACACCATTCATATTCCATTACCATGTGCCTACATGGTATGTGTCTAAGTTCTACCATTGGCATGTAGAACACCCTCAAAGGAGTTGGTTAGAACTCCAGATTCCATGTTTTGCTACCATGGTCTATGTTGGTTATTGCCTATTCTCATCATATGGGATACTTACTAGCATAAGATAATTTCTATGATGTTTAGGTGTTTGTATGGGACACAATCTAGACATTGCACAATAGGCTTTGAATGTGTTAGTTACAGTCCCTAGGTCTTGTCCAAGCCCATTACTTAAATGTCATTTCTCTGATGAATGTCTCTTAAACAACTAATGAAATAATGACTTATGTTGGAAAGTATGAAAATGAATGATTAACTAATACAGAAAGACTTAAGGATTTCTTAATTAAACTGTGAAGAAGGCATAAAGGATGATACCTTCATGTCTTATCTAGGGAAGTCTTGAGAATTACTCTAGTTAGGGATGTTTGTTGATACTCTGGGCATGATCTAAACTTAGGTAGTCTTAAATATTATTTATGTAACCTTTAAGAGAGGGTATGGGCGTTCTCCTGTAGGAGTACTTGAGTAAGTCTTTTGATAGCCTTGATAAGGAGAATGTCATACTATACATTTTAAGTATTTGGTGTCTTGTAAGTGTGTATGTATATCATTATGAGTAGTCTTGAGGATCATTTTGGCATGCTTCGAGAGGGTGTCTGGCGGTCTCTCTTTGTGTTTCTTAAGTGACTCTTAAGGTATGTTTTAGTGGGATGATTACATGCTAGAAGGTGTCTTAGGTGAAGGTAAGAAACTTAATTGTAACAGGGAAGAAGCTCATTGTTAAGTGAGTTCCGGTCACTATAATATGTCTTCTAAAAATATGATAAATGGTCTAAGTGATTTCTTATGTGTTTATAAGTTGATTTATGTTGTTCTAATGATTATATTATGAAATTTAAATTAAAATATGCATATTTCCAATAAATGTATGTTTTTATGATTTTATGCATTATGCAATACTTTGTACATGTGGTTGTACTAATTCCATACTTTTATCCATCTCTATAGTGCTTTTTAGGTGAGGAGCATTTGGGAAGCAAGACATGGATCGTAGCATCATTCAAGGGAATTTGAAGTATTTTCTCATTTGACTCGAGGGCATAGATGTCTTTTCTGTCTCTTTTCAATGTATTGTAATAGACTAAGTATTGCTATATTCGTATTTTGTATGGGTCGTGTCCCAAGTATTATTGTGTCTAAGCTTTGTTGAGAGTGAGACTTAGTATTTCCTAATTATTTTATATGAAAGAGATTTTAAAGACGATGAATATGTTTGTGACATATTTTAATTCCGCACTACTTTTCATTATGTATATGCAGTGAACGATACGAAAGGGCATGTATAAGACTTCGGATAGGTCGAGTACGCCGGTCGCACTCCGAGAATTCTCTAATTTCTAGGGTTTCCTTGTGGGCTATGAAATTATTTAAATTCAACTTACTTACATACGATTTAATTTTATCTACTTCTGGAAGTTGGTATTATAACTTTTTGTGTTTTTGATATTACTCAAAACCGTCTTCCGGAAGATGGTTTAAATAAAATTAATTTCAAATATTTCTCAATTTTCTTTTTTATATTCTATTGAGAAAAAAATAAAATATTTTGATTTATTTATTCATTTTATACCAACGTCACGAGATCGGTTTATATTGCAATTAATTTTATCGAGAAAAATTCAGACCTGTTAAGGTAGGAATTTGATTTTTCCGCCTAACTTTTCATATCCATATAGACTTATCCTCGAAATATGGATCATTGATCTAACTTTTTATTCTTAAAATTATAAAAAATAGTTACACTTTTTTTTATCAATTAATTGTCAATGCAAAATTAAAATTTAGTATTATGATATAAAAATCTTGATTAATATTAAAATTTTAAACAAATTGTCATCTAAATGTCGTTTTTATTAAAACTAATTAGATGAAATAAAAATATCGACCTCATGAGGTCCTTAGTTTATATTAATTTTCTTTTTAACCTATATAAAATTGTTATCTAGAGGATGATTTATTTAAAGTTAATTGAAAATATTTATTTATTATTTTTCTGGAAGTCACTATATAATAATTTAAATGAAAATTATTTTAATTGCATACTATTTAATTTTATCGTCTTCTGGAAATCGGTATTATGACCATTTTTGTGTTTGATTTTACAAAAAAATAGTCCTCTAGGGGACAATATAAATGAAATTAATTAAAAACATTTCTCAATTTTATTTTTATATTAAATTGAGAAAAACTAAAATACTTTATATTCTTCATTTTACACCGACATAAACATGCCGTTTTTATTGTAATTCATTTTTCCTGGAAAAAATCCCTCAACTTGAGGTCGGAAATTGAATTTTCCTCTTTATATTGCAAGTACTCGGTTTTCTGAAGAAAAATATAGTTATTATTCTTTTTATAAATACCGACCTCTTTAGGTTTAAAATTACCCACTTTTATTTGAGGTCTAAAATTTTTAGGTCGGTATTCACTATTTTTTAGTAGTATATATATAGTATAAACAATCATTAATTTTGTTTTGATTAATCTTAATGTAGAGTTTGTGGAAATCTATGGCTACCATTATCAGATCATATGGTACGCTGTATATATATATATATCCTAAAAGGACTCCACATGATAGACATTCACTATAAAAAAAAATACTTTATAACACTCCCCCTGAATGTCTAATTCATATACTATGTGCCTCGTCAAAAACGTTACTAAAAAACATTAAAAAAAGAAAAACACTAGTAAACGAAAAAAGTACACATATCTATTAATACGCATCTACGCTGCCTCATTAAAAATCTTTCAAGGAAAACCCAGTGCGAAAAAACCTCATAACGGAAAAAGAGTACAACGGGAATTAACTACCCCTAATGAGAACATCAATCTAGAAAGTTGAATCTCCGCATTCCAAGCTTGTGTACCATCTTTTTAAAGTTGTCGTTGGTAGAGACTTGGTGAATACATCTGCCACGTTGTAACTTTAAGGAATCTATTCCAAATTTATATTACCATTATTTTGAAGTTCATGTGTATAGAAAAACTCTGGTGAAATGTGATTTGTTCTATATCCTTTTATAAATTCTCCCTTAAGTTATGCTAGGCTTGCTGCATTATCTTCTTATAAAGTGGTGGGCATTTTATCACACTCCAAACCACATACCTCTCGAATGAGATGTATTATATACCTTAACCACACACATTCTCTACTTAATTCATGAATAACTATTATCTCAACATGATTAAATGAATTGTCTACGATGGACTACTTTGTAAACACATATCCTGTTTGGGATCGAGCTTTGTGTGTATCAGATAAATATCCTGCATCAGCATAACCAAAAAGATTTGGGCTACAATTATTATAATAAAATAAGCCCATATAAGTTGTCCCTATAAGGTATCGCAAAATGTGTTTGATCCAATTCTAATGTCTCCAAACTAGAAGCAGAACTATACCTTGCAAAAAAAATAACAACAAAACCTATATCAGGCGTTGTAGTATTAGCAAGATACATTAATGCACCAATTGAACAAAGATATGGTACTTCAAAACCAAGAAGTTCCTTATTCTTTTCTTCACGTCGGAATGGATCCTTATTCACATCAAGTGAACGAACAACCATAGGAGTATTTAATGGATGCGCTTCAACCATATAAAATCTTTTCAACACATTTTCTATGTAGGCAAGTTGGTGAAAAAAAATACAATTTCTTTAATTCTCAATTTGCAGACCAAGACATAATTTTGTCCTTCCCAGATCATTCATCTCAAATTTGTTCTTTAAATAAAAAATTGACTTTTGAATTTCTATTGGAGTTCCAATATGATTTTGTCATCAACATAAATAGCAAGTACAACGAATCCCGATATTTTTTTCTTTTTAAAGACACATCGATAACTTGCATCATTTTTATGACCTTTCTCAATTAAATACAAATTAAGACTATTATACCATATGCGTCCAGATTGCTTCGAACCATATAATGATCTTTCCAATTTAATTGTGTACATTTCTCAAGATTTTGAGCTACATGATTTACTCATCGACAAATCATTCAGGAATTTTCATGTATATCTCATTATCAAGTGATCCATAAAGGTAGGATGTAACCACATCAATCAAATGCATTTCATGTTGCTTATGGACTATGAAACTAATGAGATAACGCAATGTTGTTACATCCATAATAGGTGAGTATGTCTCTTAATAATCGACGCCAGGGCTTTGCGAAAATCATTTTGCCACAAGGCGTGCTTTATACCATTATATTTAATGTTCTCATTTCTTTTTCACACACAAATTCATTTACAACCAACATGTTTTATATTATTAGGTGTTTGAACTATAGAACCATAAATTTCATGCTTGGCAAGTGAATTCTACTCTGATTGAATTAAAATATATACAATCAAGATCACAAACTTCATGTAGCGATATATTTTTATTTTTAATTAAACAATGTAAATTAACTCTCATGTTAAATTTATATTTATTTTTATTATATTAATTTAGAACAAACAAACAACTTTCTCTAAATACTTTATGAGCCAATTTATTTAAATACATTTACCAATATATATATAACATAAAATTATGAAAACAAAAAAAATAATTAAAATAATATGAGGGATATTATTGTTTTTACATAGACTTATGTAACGACCTGTTTAGTAGTTTTGAGCAGTAGAGTTTATTTCTGGAAATCACTGTCTGGGTCGACGGATCCCACGACGGACCATCATGGGCACGACGGACCGTCGAGGGGGTCTCATTCCAAAACACTTAGAATTCTGAAATTTGGGTACTGAGATCGACTCTCTGAATTTCGTGACGGAATGGCAGGATGGACCGTCGCAGGCACGACGGACCGTCACAAATATTTCCACATAATTAACTCTCTGAACCTTGTGACGGACCTGCAGGACGGACCGTCACAGTCATGACGGACCGTCACAGGCTGCGTAACCCTGACTGGGTCGGATTTCTATTAAAAGTTTTAAGGGGCGTTTTGGACTATTCATGCTTATAATTATAAAGTTAGTGGATTAATGTTAATAATTCAATTACTTGGTGGTTAAAGGAGATAACCTTGGAATAAATAGTGGGTTACTTTTATTATCTTTTATACTTAATTATATGACAATTAGGGTAAAAGAAAAAGGGTTTTGAATAAGAAAAGGAGAAAGAACAGGGAGAAAAGAGAAAAACAATCCAGAGGGAAAGAAGAACGCAAGGAAAGCAAGGGTTTTGGGAAGATAGCTTGTTTGATCGCGATTCTTCGGTGGAGGTAGGTTATGGTTTATACTATTCGTAGTAAACTCTAAATAGCGATTGATATGTATTGGGTGGTATTGTAAAGTCTTCTATATGCTTAATTGTGTTGTTGTATGATGTGAATATGTAAAGGGTGATGGATTATAATAATAAAGATAAGGCTGTGAATCTTAAACCTTAAATCCACTTTGTTAATGATGATGCCTTGGTATAAGAGAGGGCTTGATGAACTAAAAGAATGAGAATTAGGGGATCGGGTGTCACGAACCGACACGTAGATATAGGGGATCGGGTGTCACGAACCGACACGTAGATTTAGGGGATCGGGTGTCACGAACCAACACATATATTTAGGGGATCGGGTGTCACGAACCAACACGTAGAATTAGGGGATCGGGTGTCACGAACCAACACGTAGAACTAGGGGATCGGAGTGTCACGTACCGACAGAAGAGAAATAAAGAGAATGAATCTTGAAATTATGTTAATATACTCAATTTAAAGAACTAATTCCCAAATGAGTATGATGTGGAGGCTTGTGTCCTCATAGATGTGCTGGGTGTTGTGGCCAATGGTTATGGCATTTGTTATAATCACCTGTTGAGTATGTAGTTGATTTTATATTATTACTTGATATATATTGCTTTCTATTCGGAGTTGACCGATGATACCTACTCAGTACTTGTGCCTTGTACTGACCCCTACTTGTATTTGTTTTTCTTTGATTATTTGTGGAGTGCAGCAAACGTACCATCGTCTTCAACTCGTCCGCAACTCTAGCCAGTCTTCATCACACCAGATTTCAGGGTGAGCTATTGCTTCTAGCTTGGACTGGATCTTCTTCTTCATGTCTTGATTCCTTGAAGTTCTGGAATGGACTAGATTTTTACTTATTTTAGCTTCTTAGATTTAGTAATTTGAGGATAGATGTTCTTGTGGTGATGACTTCAAGATTTTGGGAATAATAAGTATTGAGCTTTTAGAAGTTTTTTAATCGATTTTCATTAATTAGTTTTAAGTCTTCCGCATTATATTCTGTTTATTATGTTGAAATGTTGGGGTTTAGATTGGTCGATTCGCTCACATAGGAGGATAAATGTGGGTTCCACTCGCGGCTCGTTTGGGGTCGTGACAAACTGGTATCAGAGCATTAGGTTCATTGGTCTCATCACACAAGAACGAGTCTAGTAGAGTCTTAAGGAACGGTAGGGGGACGCCTTTACTTTTCTTTGAGAGGCTATAGGACTTTGGAATATTCCATTCTTTCTTTCTTTCGTGCTATTACTTGGATCCAATTGGAATCTAGGTGATACAAATTGGTATCTGACCATCTTCACTCTATTTCGCAGATGGTTAGAACTACAGCAACAACTGCGCCAACACCAACACCGGCAAGACAAGATGCATCTGAGCCAGTGGAAAGAGGCCGTGGTAGGGGTCGCGGGAGGACGTCCTCTAGAGGAAGAGGACAAGCACCTTGCCCATCTAGTACTAGGGCGGTGACTCCTCCACCGACTAATGAGGTAGAAAGAGAGGGTGAGGAAGGGGAAAATGAGCAAGTGCAGAATGAGGAATTACCACCCCAACCTACCCCAAAGATGATTAACCAGGTTCTTACTTATCTTAGCGAGTTATCTGATCGAGGCCAGACACCTCCAGTATTTTCTACACCAGCACCTCAGGTTCCGGAAGTACAACAGGCAGCTGCTGTGGCTCCCCGCATGGATGCCTCATTTGAAATAGGCACGTTTCCTCGTTTGATTACAGGGCCTATAATGACAAGTGATCAGCATGAGCTTTTAAGTATGTTCTTGAAATTGAAACCTCCAGTCTTCAAGGGTGCTGAATATGAGGATGCCTACGATTTTCTGGTTGATTGTCATGAGTTACTACATAAAATGTGCATAGTGGAATGATTTGGCGTTGAGTTTGTAACCTATCAGTTTCAGGGAAATGCCAAAATGTGGTGGCGGTCATATGTTGAGTGTCAACCCGCACAGGCACCACCTATGACTTGGGCGTCATTCTCTAGCTTATTTATGGAGAAGTATAGCCCCTGGACCTTGAGGTATAGAAGGAGAGATGAGTTCTTGAGCCTAGAGCATGGTAGGATGTCGGTTACTACTTATGAGGCTAAGTTGCATGCATTATCCAAGTATGCCACCCAACTTTGTTTCAATCAACAAGAGCGAATTCGCCGTTTCGTGAAGGGGTTGAGGTCAGATTTGCGGATTTCAGCCTTATAGGTAGCGGCTACAGCCAAATCCTTTTAGGAAGTGGTAGACTTCGTGATAGAGGTGGAGGGAGTGAAGCCAGATGACTTCACCATGGCATCAACATTTAAAAAGTTTCGTAAGGGAGGTGAGTTTAATGGTTCTTACTCCAGAGGCCAGGGTTCAGGAGGTTATCCAGCCCGACCTATTCAGTCTTCACTGCAGGCTGTAGCTGGGGGTCCATCGCAGACCAGTAAACATTTCTCTGAGTTTGAAGGTCACCCCCAGAATTCATCATTTTCACAGAGACCTATTCTTGACCCCAGAGAATGTTATGGATGTTGGGAGACCGGACATATTAGGAGGAATTGTCCAAAACAGAGTTACAGACCCCCGATAGTCAGAGGTAGAGGTGGTCATGGAAGAGGCCGTCATTCTGGAGGACGTGGTGGCCGAGGTAATGGTGGTCACCAAAACGGCCGGGGTGACGGGCAAACTGGAGCTACTACAGCACAACATGGAAGGGGCAACGGGCAGACAGGTGATAGGGCCCATTGTTATGCTTTCCCTAGGAGGTCTGAAGCGGAGACATCTGATGTTGTTATCACAGGTAATCTTTTGGTTTGTGATTGCATGGCTTCTGTATTATTTGATCCTGGCTCCACATTTTCATATGTATCTTCTTCATTTGCTACTGGTCTTAATTTACATTGCGAATTGCTTAACATGCCTATTCGTGTTTCTACTCCGGTGGGTGAGTCTGTGATAGTTGAAAAGGTATATAGGTCTTGTCTTGTGACTTTTGTGGGGAGCAATACTCATGTAGACTTGGTTATCTTAGAAATGGTTGACTTTTGAGCAATAGAATTATTTCTGGAGATCACTGTCTTGGTCGACGGATCCCACGACGGACCGTCATGGGCACGACGGACCGTCGAGGGGGTCTCGTTTCAAAACACTTAGAATTCTGAAATTTGGGTATTGAGATCGACTCTCTGAACTTCGTGACGGAATGGCAGGACGGACCGTCGCAGGCACGACGGACCGTCACAAATATTTCCACATAATTAACTCTCTGAACCTTGTGACGGACCTGCAGGACGGACCGTCACAGTCATGACGGACCATCACAGGCTGCGTAACCCTGACTGGGTCGGATTTCTATTAAAAGTTTTAAGGGGCGTTTTGGACTATTCATGCTTATAATTATAAAGTTAGTGGATTAATGTTAATAATTCAATTACTTGGGGGTTAAAGGAGATAACCTTGGAATAAATAGTGGGTTACTTTTATCATCTTTTATACTTAATTATATGACAATTAAGGTAAAAGAAAAAGGGTTTCGAATAAGAAAAATAGAAAGAACAGGGAGAAAAGAGAGAAACGATCGAGACGGAGAGAAGAACGCAAGGAAAGCAAAGGTTTGGGGAAGATAGCTTGTTTGATCGCGATTCTTCGGTGGAGCTAGGTTATGGTTTATACTATTTGTAGTAAACTCTAAATAGCGATTGATATGTAGTGGGTGGTATTGTAAAGTCTTCTATATGCTTAATTTTGTTGTTGTATGTTGTGGATATGTAAAGGGTGATGGATTATAATAATAAAGATAAGGCTGTGAATCTTAAACCTTAAATCCACTTTGTTAATGATGATGCCGTGGTATTAGAGAGGGCTTGATGAACTAATAGAATGAGAATTAGGGGATCGGGTGTCACGAACCGACACGTAGATTTAGGGGATCGGGTGTCACGAACCGACACGTAGATTTAGGGGATCGGGTGTCACGAACCGACACGTATATTTAGGGGATCGGGTGTCACGAACCGACACGTAGATTTAGGGGATCGGGTGTCACGAACCGACACGTAGAATTAGGGGATCGGGTGTCACGAACCGACACGTAGAACTAGGGGATCGGAGTGTCACATACCGACACAAGAGAAATAAAGAGAATGAATCTTGAAATTATGTTAATATACTCAATTTAAAGAACTAATTCCCAAATGAGTATGATGTGGAGGCTTGTGTCCTCATAGATGTGCTGGGTGTTGTGGCCAATGGTTATGGCATTTGTTGTTATCACCTGTTGAGTATGTAGTTGATTTTATATTATTACTTGATATATATTTCTTTCTATTCTCAGTTGGCCGATGATACCTACTCAGTACTTGTGCCCTGTACTGACCCCTACTTTTATTTGTTTTTCTTTGATTATTTGTGGAGTGCAGCAAACGTACCATCGTCTTCAACTCGTCCGCAATTCTAGCCAGTCTTCATCACACCAGATTTCAGGGTGAGCTATTGCTTCTAGCTTGGACTGGATCTTCTTCTTCATGTCTTGATGCCTTGAAGTTCTGGCATGGACTAGCTTTTTACTTATTTTAGCTTCTTAGATACTCTTAGATTTAGTAATTTGAGGATAGATGTTCTTGTGGTGATGACTTCCAGATTTTGGGAATAATAAGTATTGAGATTTTAGAAGTTATTTAATCGATTTTCATTAATGAGTTTTAAGTCTTCCGCATTATATTGTGTTTATTATGTTGAAATGTTGGGGTTTAGATTGGTTGGTTCGCTCACATAGGAGGATAAATGTGGCTGCCACCTGCGGCTCGTTTTGGGTCGTGACAACTTATCCCATGGTATAATGTCCGATGTGTTACGAATACCAAAAAATGGAAGGTATTAGTAATAGATCTTATAATACCATGTAGGATGTAGACCAAATAAGTGGACCATACCACACAACGTCATACAAGGCATCATGAACAATACTATAGAAGAGTAGAAAAATTCTTACCAATCACTTAGCCGTTGGTCATAATTGACCATTGATACTCTATTATCAACAAATCAAGTATAGGGTAGTAGCTAAAATACCATAATCATAAAAGAAATAATGTACCATTCACTACAAGATCATACTATAATGTAATACAATACATCACATACATATACTTGGAATTTTAGATTTATAGATAATCAACCACCCTAGTCTTTTTCATCAATCATATTTTATCAATAATATACTTTTAGGGAAGTAGCTAAAGATATAGAACATCATAGCTAAAATATGTTTCATCGACTTAAGAATATAGATCATAACATATACATTACTCTACCAAGTCTATAGGATACAAGAACCTAAATCAATCTTTACCAATTCAAGGGTAATGTATTCATATTAGATAAGTAATACCTAATTATACTCACATTATACGATAGGCAGTAGCTAAGGACAATTAACTATGATCGAGTCACATAACAACCATCTTAATGTAAAGATTACAAGTTACTACATGATAATCTAGAACAACATACATGAATTCATACCAAGCCTTCTTTACTTTTATCATACAATATTTATACCAACAATTCAACCATTATATTACCCTTAGATAGTAGCTACAAGAATCTTAACATTATGGAATTCCAAATTTATACATTTAACTATCAATTTTACAATGAACAGATAGAGATCTAAGATAGTTTTATTCAAATCTTCATAGATTGGTTCACATGGATAATTCATCAAAAATTCACCATAAATATACATACTAGAGAGTATACGCAAGAATATTAACATAATTGAATCACAAATCGATAGGCATAAGATCAAGATCATAAAGTCATACATATGCTAAAATCGAGTTTGTGAAAGAGCATGGGTTTAACATGCAATTGAATTGAAAATCACGTCGTAATGATAATCAATAAATTCATATTATGCTGTGGAAATCAATTTTAGAAAGAATCCATGGCAAGATTAAATAAGAAGGTATTTGATCATGGAACTTCTTTGAAAACTTTTGAGATTGACTTTCCAAGAGAGAGGTTACGAAAAGATGAACAATCAGCATACCTTTATCAGATGAAGAATCAACTAAAATTTGTTGAAGAAATTCAACCCTAGCTTCAATCTTACCCTTAATTAAAGAATCTTGAAAAAACTTGAATATTCATGAATGGAGTCTTCTACTTTAATTTTTTCTTGAGGTTATGTCCTAGGGTTTGAGAGAGAAGATAATGAAGAATTTAATGACGAAATTAGGACTATATAGGGATTTATAGTATTTTAAAATCCATTTTATATAGGTTTTCCTAGTGCAAAAGGAGAGGAAAATTACCTTAATTACTATTTTCCCACGGCTAACACGGAACTGCACTTTACTATCCAGTAAAATGGTCATAACTCTTTACTCGAAAACTAGATTGATGCAAAATTAGTGTAATTAGAAAGAGGGTTCAAATACCTTTAACCTCATAGGTAACGGATCACATAGTTCTATATATTCTAAGAGATATGTCGTTTCAAGGAAAACCGTTAAAACTTTATGGACGTTATTGGACGTTTCACCTCCAAACTTCACAAAACATGACACCCTGCCTATAAAGACTATAATAAATAATATAAGGACCTTATAAGATCCTGAATTACACATAAACACATATAAAGAAATATAAGGAACATAGGTTACTTAATCATCCCTTGACCTTTGACTTCCAAATAACCTAAACATACTTTAAAGCACTGTATTAACATGCTAACAATATTATAGACACAAGTGAGGTTATAGACAACCTAACTAATTTTGGGGGTCTTGCAAAAATGAAAATGAAAAATAGAACTTAAAATAAAAACAAAAACAACAAAGACATAAGCAAAAAAACAAATTAAAGAAGATAACATGGTTAAATAGATACTCGAACCATTAACATACAACCTAATTACTAGGGGACTTGCCTCTGCGACTTAGTCTCTGTTTGTTATAAAGGGGGTTCAAAATATATCTCTATAGAAAGACTGAAAAGTGAACTAATAAATACGGAGTAATTTTTTGCTGAGGGTGATCACAAACCTACGTGGGTCTGCCCTTGAATTAAATAGTACTTTTCATCATATGTCATAAAAATCAATGGCTTTTTTAAACATATGACATAATATATTCGATACTTATATAAAGGGTTTACTATTTTAACGACATTTTCACTTTATCAAATAAATGATATATTGCGATAAATGTCATAATATATTTGACATTAGTATTAAATCTCGCTATTTTAGAAACATTTTTTTTTGTAAAAGCCGCTCAACTCAATTTTATGTTATATGTCACTATTTAAGTGATACTTTTTATAAATGTCACTAAAACCAATGACATTTTGTAATAAATGTCATATTAGATTCGACATTTATAGAAAATGTCATCATTTATATTACATTTTTGCTAAAACAATGACATTTTGTAATAAATATCATTATTATATTCATCATTTGTAGCAAACTGCATCATTTATATGACATTTTTGCTAAATGTAACTAAAAACAATGATATTTTGTGATAAATGTCATTATTATAGTGACATTTACGAACAAACATCGTTATTTTTACGATGTTTGATACCAAATGTCATTATGTTTATCAAAATATGACATATTATACTTAAATATTGTGAAATTCTTTATTTTCCGACATTTATTCACCAAATTAATGTCGTAGTATGTACATTTTCAGGCCTTGTTGTATTAGCAAGATACATTAATGCACCAATTGAACAAAGATATGGTACTTCAGAACCAAGAATTTCCTTATTCTTTTCTTGAGGTCGGAATGGATCCTTAATCACATCAAGTGAAGGAACAACCATAGAAGTATTTAATGGATGCACTTCAACCATATAAAATCTTTTCAACACATTTTCAATGCAGGTAGATTGATGAACAAAAATACAATTTCTCTAATGCTCAATTTGTAAACCAAGACATAATTTTGTCATTCCCATATCTGTCATCTCAAATTCGTTCTTTAAATAAACAATTTCCTTTTGAATCTCTCTTGGATTTCCAATAAGATTTTTGTCGTCAACATAAATAGCATGTATAACAAATTCCGATATTTTTTTCTTTATATAGACACATCGACAACTTGCATCATTTTTATAACCTTTCTTAAATAAATACACACTAAGATGATTATACCAAATGCGTCCAGATTATTTCAAACCATATAATGATCTTTGCAATTTAATTATGTACATTTCTCAAGATTTTGAGCTACATGATTTACGCATCGCAAAATCCTTCTAGAATTTTCAAGTATATCTCATTATCAAGGTATCCATATAGGTAGTATGTAACCACATCCATCAAATGCATTTCATGTTGCTTATGGACTGTGAAACTAATGAGATAACGCAATGTTATTACATCCATAATAGGTGAGTATGTCTCTTAATTATCGACGCCAGGGCTTTGTGAAAATCCTTTTGCCACAAGGCATGCTTTATACCTTTATATTTCATTTTTTTAATTTCTTTTTCACACACAAATCCATTTACAACAAACATGTTTTATATTGTTATGTGTTTGAACTATAGAACCAAAAACATCATGCTTGGCAAGTGAATTCTACTCCGATTGAATTAAAATATATACAATCAAGATCACAAACTTCATGTTGCGATATATTTTTATTTTTAAGTAAACAATGTAAATTAACTCTCATGTTAAATTTGTATTTATTTTTATTAGATTAGTTTAGATCTAACAAACAACTTTCTCTAAATATTTTATAAGCCAATTTATTTAAATACATTTTCCAGTACAAATATAAAACATAGAATCATGAAAAGAAATAAAATAATTAAAATAATTTGAGGGATATTATTGTCTTTACATAGACTTATCCCATGGTATTATGTCCTACATGTTATGAATACCAAAAAATGGAAGGTATTAGTAATATATCCTCTAATACCATGTAGGATGCATAACAAATAAGTGGACCATACAACACAACACCATACAAGGCTTCATGACAAAAACTATAGAAGAGTAGAACAATTCTTACCAATCACTTAGCCGTTGGTCATAATTGACCATTGATACTCTATTATCAACAATTCATGTATAGGGTAGTAGCTAAAATACCATAATCATAAAAGAAATCATGTACTATTCACTCACCCTAGTCTTTCTCATCAATCATATTTTTATCAATAATATACTTTTAGGGAAGTAGCTAAAGATATAGAACATCATAGCTTAAAAATGTTTCATCAACTTAAGAATATAGATCACAACATATACATTACTCTACCAACTCTATAGGATACAAGAACCTAAATCAATCTTTACCAATTCAAGGGTAATATATTCATATTAGATAAATTATACCTAATTATACTCACATTATACGATACGTAGTATCTAAGGACAATTAACCATGATCGAGTCACAAAATAACCATCCCAATGTCAAGATTACAAGTTACTACATGATAAACTAGAAGAACATACATTAATTCATACCAAGCCTTCTTTACTCTGATAATACAATATTTATACCAACAATTAAACCATGATATTACCCTAAAACAGTAGCTACAAGAATCTTAACATATTCGAATTCCGCATTTATACATTTAAATATCAATGTTACAATGAAATGATAGAGATCTAAGATAGTTTTATTCAAATCTTCATAGATTTGTTCACATGGATAATTCATCAAAAATTCACCATAAATATAAATACTAGAGAGTATACATAAGAATATTAACATAATTGAATCACAAATGGATAGGCATAAGATCGAGATCATAAAGTGATACATAGGCTAAAATCGAGTTTATGAAAGAGCATGGGTTTATCATGCAATTGAATTGAAAGTCACGTCCTAATCTGTAGATAATAATCAATAAATTCATATTATGATTTGGCAATCAATTTAAGAAAGAATCCATGGCTAGATCGAATGAGAAGGGATTTGATCATGGAACTTCTTTGAAAAGTTTTGCGATTGACTTTCCAAGAACCAGGTTACTAAAATATAGATGATCAGCATACCTTTATTAGATTATAAATCCACTAAAATTTGCTGAAGAAATCAATGAAGAAATTCAACCCTAGTTTCAATAATAAAAGAATCTTGAAAAAACATGAATGTTAATGAATGGAGTCTTCTACTTTGATTTTATTCTTGTTGTTATGTCCTAGGGTTTGAGAGAGACGAGAATGAAGAATTTAATGATGAAATTAGGACTATATAGGGCTTTAAAGGACTTTTCAAATCGGTTTTATTTAGGTTTTCCTAGTGCAAAAAAAAGAGGAAAATTACCTTTATTAGAATTTTCTCACGGCCAAAACGGAACTACACTATACTATCCACTAAAATGGTCATAACTCTTTACTCAATAACTAGATTGATGCGAAATTAGTGGCATTGGAAAGAGGATTAAAATACCTTCAACTATATAGGTAATGGATAACATACTTCTATATATTCTAAGAGATACTGTCGTTTCAAGGAAAACCTTTAACACGTTATGGACGTTATTGACGTTTGACCTCCAAACATAAGAAAACATGACACACTGCCTATAAAGATTATAATAAATAATATAAGGACCTTATAAGCTCATGAACCACATATAAACCCATATATACACATATAAGGCACATAGGTGACTTAATCGTCCCTTGACGTTTGACTTCCAAATTACCTAAACATACATTTATGCACTGTATTAACATGTTAACAATATTATAGACACAAGTGAGGTTAAAGACACCCTAACTCATTTTGGGGGTCTTACAAAAATGAACTTGAAAAATAGAACTGAAAATAAAAAAAAAATACAAAGACAGAAGGAAAAAAAAGAAGAAGATAACATGCTTAAATAGATACTCGAACCATTAACATACAACCTAATTACTAGGGAACTTGCCTTTGCGACATTAGTGTCTCTTTGTTATTAAGGGCGTTCAAGATATATCTCTATAGAAAAACTAAAAAGTCGACTAATAAATATGTAGTAATTTTTGGCAGAGGGGGTTCACAAACCTACGTGTATCTGCTCTTGGATTAAATAGTACTTTTCATCATATGCCATAAAAATCAATGGAATTTTTAAACATATGAAATAATATATTCGATATTTATATAAAGGGTTCACTATTTTAACGACATTTTCACTATATCAAATCAACGATATTTAACAATAAATGTCATAATATATTTGACATTAGTATTAAATCTCGCTATTTTTGAAACATTTTTGGTAAAAGCCGCTAAACTCAATTACATTTTATAACAAATGTCACTATTTTAGTGATATTTTTTTAAAATGTCACTAAAATCAATGACATGTTTGCATCAAATGTCATAATATATTCAACATTTATGTTATATGTCACTATTTAAGTTATACTTTTTATAAATGTCATTAAAACCAATGACATTTTTTAATAAATGCCATATTATATTCGACATTTATAGAAAATGTCATCATTTGTATTACAATTTTGCTAAAACAACGACATTTTTTAATAAATATCATTATTATATTCATCATTTGTAGCACATGACATCATTTATATGACATTTTTGCTAAATGTAACGAAAAACAATGATATTTTGTAATAAATGTCATTATTATAGTGACATCTTGTACCAAACATCATTTTTTACGATATTTGATACCAAATGTCATTATGTTTATTAAAATATGACATTTTATACTTAAATATAGTGAAATTCTTTATTTTCAGACATTTATTCACACAATTAATGTCATAGTATGTACATTTTCTTGTAGTGTTGCTAGTCATACTTTTATAATTACCCATGGTTCCAAAAATCCTAGTTGTTGATTTTGCTACCCATGTTAGCAAGATCACAATTAGCAGTTTTAGATGAAGAGGTCATGAGCTTACTTAGAAAGAACAGTAAACCGAGACATTTCACTTGAAACTGCAAGAAAAATCAGTCAAACCATATACAAAAATCAATTAGTCGCTAACGTTGTAAAAATCAAACTCCAATACACAAAGTAAAACAAATGTAATAGTAGCTAACCCCAAAAACATGTTTTTAATACACTATATATCGAAAACAAAGTGCTAATGAAAAGAAATTCAAATAAGGAATGTTTTGTTAAGGCACACAGCTTCAATCGACGATACAATGGATGGATCCTCGATCAATTGACGGTTTGTAGTCTACTTCCGTCAGTAAGGACTTAGAAACATTTTTGCTCTCCAAATGGAACACTCTCTGAATCAATCCTTGGAAAAACAGTATGGTCCATCGATTTATCTACGAGACGTAGATGTCCCATCTACGTTAAACACCTACGGTCCGTCGATTGAAAAATGGACCGTACATTGCCTCCATAGCTCTGTTTTTGCACTTCTTTCAGTTATATTCTCTGTTTTCTGCCATCTTTCTTCCATAACAAAACACAAAACCTATTAAAACCACTATAAAAAGGCTCTAGACACACACACCTCTTAAGTGAAATGCATTAGAAATTACGTCAAAATCACGGTACATCAACACCCTCAACTAAAATTTGTTGTTTATGGCATGCGATGCACTACAACCCTAAATGACGCTTTGCACAGAAGTAGTGATTTTGAACTCTAGAAATCATATGACTATCAATACCAACTCATTGTCCTCTCACCAAGGTACCAACTTTCTCATAATGCAACTAGTGCCCTCACTTCAAAAGAAATTCTCATTTTACATACAATGATTATGCATTTTGGGTACAAGGATCTTTGTTTCGATACTCACACTCGTGAATAAGCTCAAATACAGTAAGTGATCTCCATCATAAATTACCCTTATTATCAGTACTTAGTTTAAACACACTAGACTCTAGGATCACGGTAGGACTTTCTTAGCTTATAATGTAGGCTCGGGGTCAGGTGTGGTATATTTGGGTACATTTTAGTGACTTTCTTCCCTCCTTGACATTACCACTAACCTTTGTACTTCTTTTCATTACTTTTGACCCCCTATTTCTTTTCTTTTATATCCTTTGCCTTATTTCCCTTTTTAAATATGACTATCACTTTTCCAATACATCTTTTTCTTAGAAAAAGACTTTTCTCTTTTCTTTTTTTTTTTCATTTTGAACTATTCATTAATTTTTTTTTTCAAGTCACATCTTTCCCTTACATATGCTTTCTTTTAACATCAAACCCTTTTCATACACATCTTTCGGTCCTTACTCATAAAATCATCCTCAACTCATGGCTTTTCCACCAGTTGAGGTACACAATACCCGAAGTCGAGTTAGTCCAAGACGAAGTCATTTTCTGAATTATCCACCCTCAAAATAGGATTTTGTCATAAGTCGACGTGAAGATATCCAAGAAGGGACTGGGGCCATAACATTAGACCATGGGAAGGTGAATTTGTAAATAAAAAAAATTGGTCTATTACAGGCTCAACATATTTGAATAAAAAAGGATAGTTACTTAATTTAGTCATCTTTTAGGCTATATATGAGTTATTTAGATCAATGTCTATGATCACTTTCAAACTTTTACAGTCGATACCCTTCGTAGGACTAACCGGACAATTTCTAGCTAGGCACCAACTTTTGAACACTCGAATACCCTCACACTCCTTTGACACATTGTTGCACTATCAGATTAATAGATTTGCCAGTTCAGGTTTTAGTTAAACTTCATTCAGTGGGTTCCTATTTATATAATATTTAAAAAAACAACACATTCAACATATTTTAAGTTATACATACAATAACTACAATGGATATGGTATCTTTTTATGAGCCATCATGCTTCGTTTTTCATGCTTTTATACTTCTACTAACTAAGACATGCCGGATCAATAGAAACTTATTTAGTATCTTGGGGAAAAATAACACATGCTAGAAAACCCCAAAAGTGGATTATGAGTTGGGATACTTATACTTCACCTTACTACTCGTTTTCCTTTTACAACACCCACAACAACCAAATTTGCAATTATCCCCAATATTAAAGAAACATGTTGGTAGGTGAACTAATCCTGTGGCGCATAGCGCTGAAGAACTTGTCACAAGTGGGTGGGTCCTTTTTTCCAAAACCCATAGGATCAATAATTGGGCCACCTTCAGTTGTGCCCACATCTCTAAGGATGGCATTATCTGTAGTGACATCCACCTCCATATTTTGAACATCAGTAGAGCTCCTCGCTTCGCTCTAAGGCGAAGAACTGGGTGCCCCAGAAGCCATCTCTTCCGCCCTCCTCTAGCATTTCTCCTCATCCACCAAAGAGGCCCTCCTAGTCTGCTCCAACTATGTCCACTCTCTCATTCTTACACGAGCATCATCACCGGCCTCAGTGGTGCCGTTAGAGTGGTTCCTATTTGTACGAACCTGTAACTGAGTATATGGATTAACAGTGATCTTGAACAAGGCCTTTAACACAATGTCCTCAACCTGCTTAGTGGGAGAAATCTTTGGCTCAACCCCTAGAATCTCCAAGATAGCATCAACATCGGATCGCAAGCTGGATATATAAAAATGGATCATATTAAGGTTATTGGTGGGGGCTGGTCGTGCTAGAACACACAACTCATCTACATTAAGTCGTTTGTGAACAGCCTATTTGTTGGTCTACAAGCTTGCCCACTCACTTCTCTTTGCGGTTCTTTTCCTATGCTATGGACTTCTGCATCCACAGCTCAATGTGATGAAGTAGGGTGGCCATCTGTGCCTCGAACATTCAGACTCAAACTAGACGAGCTAATGCTACAGCTGGTGGCATGGATCTAGCCCTAATTTTCCACCAATGCCTGAGCTTATCTATCTATGATTACCATCTAAGGTCCGTCATTTCCCTCCGTAGGTTTGTTTCTTCACTTTTTCAGTTGTATTCTATGTTTTTTGCTTGATCATATTTCGTGCAAAATGCGACACAAAACCTATTAAAACCAGAACAAAAAGATTCTTAACACTTACAATTTTTAAGTGAAATGTATTATAATACCGTAAAATTAAACTGTATAACCGACATAGACTATGGTGAGTCGCATTGAATTTGGTGTCATTAAAAAAACCAAATAGAGGTGCCATACTTTATTAAGGTAGGACTGACATTTTTACCTTCTAGGTGGATCCAATAGTTATATCCTATGTGGGCACAAAGTTATGGGATACAAAGATTTCTCCTAGAACCCGGACTATTTGAGGTAAAAGGTCCCCATCTATTGTTCCTATAGACTTTGTACTAAGCTTAATTCCATTTATTAGTCATGCAATGTATTTACTTGTGTTTTTATTCATGGAATAATGCAAAGTATTCATACCATCAAGGTATCATGGTATTTCATAGATTCATAAGGTGAGACTTTCCTTTCAACCTTGGAATCATCAACATGTGAGAAAAGCCTTTCGCATTACATGCATTAAGTGTCTATTAGAACAGAAATAAATTTGTTATACAAACACATTTATAATCATAGGATATCAAGAATGTTCACATCTTATTATAATAAGTCATATCTAGGGTTCTAGAGAAGAGGATTATTGTCTCAAAATCAGAAGACATATTACAAGTAAGCACCTCCACCTTTCAACTGGGTCAACCATTGAGACAGGACCTTCAAGATTAAACATTAAGAGTAAACCCTACTTATTTAAATTAACACATTAAATAGATTAATTACATAATAAAATACTATAATAAATGTAATTTTGTTAGATTATAAAAATAAATTCATGAATTAATCCATACAAGGATTGCACTTGTGAGAGAAGGAGAGAAAATGCTTCTTATGGGGATTTCATTAAAAACAATCAATACATAATGATTTTACCCATACATAATCATATATAAACATAAACAATCATAGTTTTTTAATGAATACATTTTTAGAAGGTGACACATGCTATTGAGTAAAAACCTAGAATTTAGGGAAGTTTGAAAAAATAATTTGATAGGGCTCCTTGGGGAAAGCTTCCCCACGATGAAGACAATCGATAGCTTTATTCAAATACATAAATAAATTATTTATAAAATATTGATATTATATCCCCATCTCGAGTATATACCTTTCTTTTTAATGGAATCCTAAGAGAACTTTTCTTAAGAGAAGAAATTTTTAGATTCAATATTGTGTGTTGTGAGGAGTTAACTTAAGTTTTATTACTTATGAATACTTATATGAGCCTATACGAACTTATAATAACCGTCCCAATCCGTACATCATTTAGAAGGGTTTTATCATAATGTTTGAGCCTTGGTCTTATCTTTTGAACCATGAACTTTACTGTTCACTTAAGGACTTGGGTTTGGGATTGTCCTTGGCCTTAATTCAGGATTCATACCCAATCCCCCATCTCTGGGGCGTGGTCTAGTATACGCACCATACATACTAAACATGGTTTTGGAGAAGGACGAGTGAGTTTAGGGGGAGTTTTTTTAGGCTAAGTTGTAACAACCTTAAAATGATGTAGAAAGAACAAGATCTTCACAGGTATGTTAAGAGTTGGTAACATGTTAAAATTATGAGAAATCACTTTAAAGGTGTTGCTTGATATATTTTTAGGACGAACGTCAAGGGATGACCACGACATTCGCAAACTTGTCTTTTGAGTTAATGTTTCTAAGTTGTGTACGATTTTCCTGAGTCTTATTTGAATGAGTTTAGTGAGTCAACATTAAGTCACGTGTTACAAGGTTTAAACACCCTTCCCTATTTCCTGTTCTTGATTACCCCGAAAATCCTTTTGATTATGGTTAAGGGTTCTTGGTCTTGTGCCAAGCCAAGGAGTGAAAGTCCTCAGCCAAAATCCTTGTAGCCACGACACACCCTAAAATTCACGAGTCTTTATACGACACATGGTTATCACAACGATCCATATAGTTGGTGGTGATGATACCTTGGACCATGATGGTTGGCAAGCTCCGAGAAAAGTTATTTCCTAAGGACCGCGGGCACCTTAACGGGCAGTGGTCCACAAACACAAGCCGTCTAGGTGGGTGTGGTCTCTAATGGGTCATCCTCATCATAGGGTGTTTAGGTAATTTTTTTTCTGTTTATAACACGTGGGGTTAAATTTCAAAGGGTTATACGGTATAACTATGCAATTTTAAGTCTTAAAACCATACTTTAAATCAAACCCAAGAGTTAGAAACCTTTTTTTCCTAAAACCCTCACTCATGAAAAACATCATTAGAGGTGAACAACTCAAGGTTCCAAGGTCAATTCTTCATGAATTTTTAAAGTAACTTCATGGATTCTTATGTAATAGGTATGGTGATCCTGTATCCTTGATTAATCCTCCATTAAAGGAGCCCATTCAAAAATATATTTCAATGGTATTCAAATATAAAAATCCTACATTCTTATCTAAGCATGTGTTCTTTGGAAAAAATATTAATTTATTTTTTTATGAAATAAGGTAAAAATAATGATTATAAGTTTATTTTATGTTGAATTCCGCCTTAAAAAGGTGATTTAACTAAATTTCTAAATTTGGCTTATTAAGTGGGTTTGGTGATTATGCCTTGATATTGATGGAATTGTATTATTTATTTATATTGTTTTCTAAATCTATTTATTATTAATTGTTTGAGACATGAGTAATGGTGATAATGGCTTTGGTTAATGGTATGTTACCTAATTCTCATGCTATATTAGAAATGTTGTTGTATGGTTTGATCTACTTATGGTGGAGGTATTTAATTTATGTATATATATTGTGATCATGACGTTAAAGTTATTATATAGTTATTTGAAGTACTTTCTTAATGTGTATATAGGAATGTGAAATATGTAGGTTATGTATGTGGTGTACAGAGATAACATAATGATATTTTATAGAATGTGTATGTGTTGGGATGTAAATTTACTTCCTCTTAATGATTATGTAGAGTGAAGATAGAATGAGAAGGGTTCCTTTCATGTGTTATTGTATCTTGACTTTTATGTCTAATTGAGCATAAAGTAGTAGACCTAGTAGTGGTACTTTTTCTATACATGAATAATGAGGAAGTCTAGGATCTTTCTTGAATCGGTAGACCTAAGCATGGTGTAACCTTATTATTGTGTAACCTTCTTGTGTGGAAATCTAAACTTAGAGTTAGTGGGCCTGAATTGTAGAAAATCTCCCTAACTCAATGAGCTATCCATAATGAAACTTGATTGGTTAGACATAAGCATGGTGCCCGTATTGGAACAAGTAATGAGAGTCGGTAAACCCAATATTTGTTTCCTCTCTAGTACATACGTGTGAATGAAAATACATTATGGGAACTAAGGGTAGAATGGAGTGTTTATGGTTAGGATGGGGTCTCTTCCTGAAGAAGATCCCACTAGAAGTCATTGGATGTCCCCTAAACCTTGTGCGAACAAAACATGTGTATTAGTTCTACCCTTGTCATGTAGAATGTCCTCCACGGTGTTGGATTTTAATAAACAAGATTCCATGTATAGCTTGCATGTTCTATGTCGGTTAAGGAATATTCCCATCATGATGGATGTGAGGTCTAGTTACCTTATAGGTTATACAACATGTAGGTTGTACTATGGGATGCTATGAACACATGGCACGAGTAGGCTTATAAGTTTCTAATGTTAGTTCCCTAAGTATTAAACGACTACTACGTGAAAGTCCTCTAAATGTACTAATATGTCCTTAAATGTATCCATTGATGAAATTTCGAACATATAGCTTATATTTGATAGAATTACTTGCCTAGAAGGTTAAGTTGGAATACAAGGATCCTTATCTATTGTAGTCGTGAGGAACACCTAGGTGAGCTATAAAAAGGTAGCATGGGCTGCCCTCCATGTATTACTTAGGTGGGTCTTAAGGTAACTTTAGGTTGTTGTTTTATGATGATGAAGTGGTTTATTTGACAAATATGTATATGTGTTGTACATTGGTAATAGTTGAACATGTTTATTGTTTGGGTACGGCATTGTATGTGGATCGTGACTTATAATGGGTATCTTATACCAGTGGTTGATGGATTTTTATCAGAAAATGGAGTGAAAGCATATAACTTAACTAAATATCCAATCAGTCAAGTTCTTGCATGATCATCATACATGTTATTGCATAATCATCATAGACATTACTTAATTGTGCTAACCCCATGTTTCTCCTATGTTTTACTACAAGTGTAGGTGCTAACAAGTGAATTGTTTTCTATAGTTAATATTTGGAATTAGAGTTTCTCTCAAAACTTTTTGTATGTCGTCATATGTTGAGGACATGGATTCTATGTTATAGTTTCTTTGTTAAGACTTTATAATACATTCATTTAAATTGGTTCTATGTTTGCCATGTGAGACTAATATTCCTTTTGCGTCTAATGATTTTAAATTTTTTTGACTTTCAAGTCTTATGATTTCGGTAAGAAGGTTTTAATTCTGCTTTATTTGTATTCCCTGTATGATGAATGAATAATAAGGCTTCTATAAGATCTCTTTAAAGTAAAATACACAACGTCATGACTTGGGGGTGGTCTCGGGTCGTGAAATACTTTGTATTAGAGCATACAGTTTTGGGAATGCTCTTTAGGTTCAAAGTCTAACAAGCCTCATCTTGTACAGTCTTGTTCATCGGTGTGAGGTTTTGCGACACATGTATGAACAATAGGCTATATGACATGTTATAGTTCCTAGTTTGGTGATGAGATCCTTATGTGTTGTTCATGATAGCCTTAGTTGGCTTTCTCCAACTGGGGGATTTTATGTAGAATAGTAAGGTTTTTAAGACGGCCTATGTTCTTCTCTTTTTCCATCTATTCTACTAGTGCCACTCACAAAGTCTAAGACGTGTTGTAGAGCCTAAAATGAGTGTCTAAGGGTTGTTTCACTGTTTTAAGGTCAAAAATAGTGTATCTAAGTCATTTAGGAAGTTTGGATATCAAAACGTCAAGGAACATCCATGATGTTTGGAAACTAGTTCAATTGGTTACTAGTAAGCCTTAGAATAATTGACTAAGTTTTAAGACTCTAAAAATGATTTAATTTGGTGGAACGGTGTCAAATCTTCCGGATATGAATCCCCAATAAGAAACCAAGGGCCCTTGAGAAGGACCCTTGCGAGTTGACAAAAGTTCCAAAAGGCTGTGTCCATCGATGTATCATAGGCGACGAGCTGTTGGTGAATCGACGAGACGTCGATGAGGACTTAGCAAATTTTTTGAAGGGGTCGTTTTGAAAACTTTTACAAATACCATAGACGTGCAACACGGAGGACACACTACCCGTCGACTAACCTACCGCCCGTCAGTCTGGGTCTCGTAGGTCAGGCCACTGCGTTACTGTCTTATTTTATTTAATTGATTTAATTATTTTGTATAGTTAGAAGGTTAATTAGGTATTAGGGGGTATTTAATTAAGTTAGTTAAAGTCCCTATATAAACTACCCTAAGCCTAAGACCTCACATAATTTTCATAATTTCCCAAACATTAAATTGCTCTTCCTTCGCTCTTCTTTCTCTAACCCAAAGAAGAACACCATTGAAGACCAAGTTCAAGGTTTCTATCGATGATAAAAGGGTCAAGTATATCCATCAAACTTTATCAATCAACAATTTATGGGATTCATTTTACCTTTGGGATCAGTTTTCCCCAAAGTGTTCTTTCAAGACGATTTTAAAAACATGAAATTCAACTGGGTTTTCTTCCAATACGATATTGATCATGTGAATTTATTTGTTTAAGATTTATTTTGGATATTATGAGTGTATTAACATGTATTATATGTTACTTCTTGATGAATTGGTCTAGTTTGTAGAAGATGACCTTTTTCCCTTAGTCCTAGGTTGTGATTTTGAATTGAATTAAGTACTATTGGTGCAAGTCACTTTGTTAATGAGTGAAGTACTATCCTATTTTTTTATTATGTCAATTTATGAATAGATTAAGATCTATTCTAACCATATTATTTTAGTGGTTGAGTAATTTACCTAGGTTGTGATGTACATCATGAACTTGACTAAAGTCTCTGATCTTAAGCTATGAACTAGTTATGGATTTGGGTGTAATGATTCATTTGACTTTGTTTTAAGTTGATTACTATTATGTGATTATATTATAAAAAAATTTTGGTTGAATTGAGGACGGTTTATGGTAAGACCTTGATGATACTTTTGTGAAGAAGATAGGAGTAAGTCATATGATCTAAACTCTTTACTTTAAATATGGTTACTTCTGATTAAGTGATGATGTGTATTGAAGTATACCTTATATTAAGATTGATAGGGTTGGTATGATATTTAATCAAAATGTCTTGACTATGGTTTGTGAAACGTTGGCTAAGATGTAAAGGTTATATGGATTGTGATAACTTACTAATTATGCATCGTGAATCATTATGTAAATTTGCTAATCTCACATGTATGAATTCTAATGAAAGTAAAAACTCATGACATTCTTACTTAGCTATGATGATGATGATTATATATGGGATAGACCGTACAACACATTAAGCTATGATGATTAATAAAGGATTAAACACATCTAGAAAAGTAACTCTATCTTAGCACCAAGTAACCTAGAGTGATGAGTGTCCCTTCACATATAGTGAAGGTAGGATTACTAACGTAATCATAAGTTCGGAGACAATAATACATATACCATAAAGAGTGTCCGAACAATATCTCCTAGTTCTTGAACTATGTTACGCCCATAGGAATACTAGCTATTGGATCCATATAGTTGCTATATTCTTGTTTTTGTACTATCTTGGCAAGTAGTCCGTCTTCTTTTGGTGTAGGGTTCCATGACACCGGATTCCACATTAGCTCATGGGGTCTATGTCGGTTATGGCAAGATGTTCGCAAAAGGTAAAAGGAATTGATGAATGAGCTCTAACTAGGATAACCTAAGGGGTTTAGCTTAGTCTTGGTAGGGGTATGGGACACTACCTATAAATTGCAATAGTTATCCTTGAAGGGAATCTTACGAGGATGTTCTTATGAATGCATATGCTTATAATTGTAAGTGATATGTATATGATTATCTTACATGTTGATGATACCTTATGATATTTCATTCACTCATGAATGTATTTTTCGCCTCTATTGCTAAAGTATGCTATTATTTATTCATAATGATATGATATGTGAAGTTGGACATTGGTTATGGTTGTTTTTGTGTTCACGTGATTGAGTAAGTTTATGTGGTTTTTCTTAGTCATTGCACAAGCGTTGTACTAACCCCATTTTATACTTTTTCCAAAATATTTTAGGTTCCGATCATTGAACCGCACTTAAGATGACTATGAAGGAAGACTTGGAATTCTCACTCATCATAGTTAGGTAGGTACTCACTTACCGAGGGTAATGTCACTACCAAGCGTTGATATTATATAACCTATATGTGGATTTATTACATTTATGTATGTGATATTCCCAATTGATATACTATTGTTTAGATTGTTATGAGATTAGACACTCTTTTAAGACTATGTTAACTATCTTCTATATATGTGCACTAAAAGTACAAGACAATATAATCTTCTTACACGAAGGGTCTATGTAGACTCGGTATGAATATATATATATATATATATATATATATGTGTGTGTGTGTGTGTGTGTGTGTGTGTGTGTGTGTGTATGTATGTATACATAGGTCTATGTAAACCTCGAGATAAATATACAAATGTTTTATATTTTCTGCATTTTAACGTATAAATGTAATGATGTAGGCATAGAAACTAGTCTTAGTCCTCTTCGAGGACGATGACTCTGGTTACGTCTAGGGGGTGATCCCCGGATGTGACACTACTCAATCTTGTGACTTAGAGTTTCTATTACCATATGTTCAATATGTTCTCCTTATTTTTGGCATGTTCTAATTAAATCCTTGTTAAATGCAAAAATGATTTCAGAAAGTTGTTCTCCTCATGTTGTTATGCATCTATAATTTTTTGCCTAAATGTTGCATGAGTTGGAATGTTTAGAATGCTTAATTATATATTATCAAAAGTGTTGAATAATTTTGCTTTTATGAGAAATTGTGATAATGTGCTATGACTTTTATTGGAGAAGGAAGTTCTTCCAATGTAATGCGAAAAGTTAAGTTTTCATGCATAATGAGTTTGCGGATTTTGGTCTTACCTTCTCAATGTACTATGAGCCTTCCATGTGGAATTCATTTTCCGTCTGGCTTTGAGTATATAGAATGCATGATTGTGGGGTACTAGTCTTGTGTTTTTACTCCTTTATATGTTTAAATGTCATTTGAAGACGAATGTTCCCAAGTAGAGGATTATATTAAAACCCTAAAAATGACGTATGAAGAAGTAGAGTATCACATGTGTTTTTAAGAATTTGTAACATGTTAAACTGTGTATAGATGACTTTCAAAGATTATTTTGATGAGTTTTGCTGATGAACATCAAGGGACGACCGTGATGTTCTGACACAAGTATTTTGAGTTAATGTGTTATATGTCGTGTACAGTTGTTCCGAATCTAGTTTGAAATTGTTTAGTGAGTCAAAATCAATTCACACTTTATACTCAATGAAGAAAGACACTATTTATGATAGTTAAGGGTTCTTGGGCTTATTTCAAGCCAAGGAAGGAAGGGCCTAAGCCAGGCTTGCATCCTTGTCTAAAGAGTGCCTCAAGTCTCCACGTACACCTTCACCACCAGTGGTCTTGACCACAACTCGTAAAAGAGGTTGGTAAGGTTCCTTAGACGAATGTGAGGCAAGGCGTTGTGGTAAAAAATCTACCACAACATCATTATCTTCTATACCGCTAGTGGTAATCACCACTATCGTTATAGTATGCCATGAAGATGATTTGTCCTAGTAACGTTGGAAAGCTACCAGAGGATCTATTGCGTAAGGACCAAAGGAAGCATAGAGGGCCATGGGGTACCTTCACGAGCTGTGTAGGTGGGCGTGGTCCCTAATGGAGATGCCTCATCAAACGTTGTTTAGGTAAATTTTTTTTGTTTTCAACATGTGGGGTTTAAAATAAAAGGCTCATATGGTATATTTAAGAAATTTTATGTCCTAAAACCTCACTTTAACTCATTATTTTCAAAAACCCAAAAAATAGAAACCTTTCTTCCCCAAAACACTCTCTTAAGGTGTCACACTCGCATAAAGGAAACTGAATGCAACTGGCGTCGTTACCCTCTCAGAGGTTGAAGACAAGCCTCTTCTTAGCTTTTATCACATTCATATAGTTTAATTTGCGGAAAATTTAACACTTCTAAAACATAACGAAGTCTACATAAGCATTATATATTTTCTACATAGATCAATATTCTATTAAGCTCAAATTAAAACAACAATATACAATTAAGGAAACAATTCAAATCAAAATATCAATATATAACGTATTAGTTTGCCAAAAAGGCCTTAGTACAAAGCTTTGAAATAAACGTCTGAAATGAAACGCTAGGGACAATATCTACTAGCTATGCCTAAAGTACTAGGATAGATATATATGTGTAGCATCCTCGAACATCAAGAAGACCTACCAAAGTATGAGTGTAGGCACACATACACATAAGGACTATGAATGATCAAGTAAATCTCTTCGTATAAAAACATGCCATTTTTAGAAAGAGACATCACTAGACTTTCGTAATGATTATTTGTGAATTGTGGTATGAATATGATGTATTTTAATGAATTCAAACAACACAACTCATTTTCTATTTGAACATAAGACCTTAGAATCATCAACGTAATTTTACAAAAACTCGTACGAAAATTCCAAAAATTACTTCTCCAAACCCGAGCGCCCCTTTTTATACTTAGTTTACTTTTCAATCTTTTTCTTCTTCTTGTTGTGTAGTTCAAACATCTCTTTAATCTCATATTTTATTTACAAGTGCAATGGTTTATTCTTGTCCCATACCTGCAATGATTCAAGTTAGTAATCCAAGAGACTAAGAAAATGATTTGGCTATCCTTACTATATGTTATTCTTTCCATTCTTGTTAGATAGGACATGAAATCTTTGTAAGCCAATCTTTATTGTCTAGTCCACTTATGTCATCATTTTCATGTTATGGAGGATGTGGTACATTGATTTTCCATAATGTTTTAATCCCCTTTATTGGCATAATATAAGAAGTCATTGTAAGCCAATTTTATTTGGCTTTGATAGCCGCTTCGTAGTAACTTCATATTCTCAAAACACAATTAAACATTGTATCATTCCTTGATTCGTGTAACTAACCCCCAAATAAATTTGAATCCAATCTATAGGCCTCATTAGTCATTAACAATTCAAGAATGTTGCACATATAAATCAGTTAGCAAAAAAATACCAACAACATGTTCGAGATTTACATCTACGTACTTATTAGAACTGAAAACAAGGATAACTAGGGATAAGAACGTTCAATAATGTCATTGGGAACAACCCTAGTTTAAAAATTCATGTGTTTCGAAGAGTTTTAAAATCATCTTGGAGGATGAATTCAAGGATATAAAAACCATAATTTATGTAGAATTAAATATACAAAGATAACCTTGCAAGAAACCATGAATAAAAACCTTCAAACCGGCTAAGAGAAGTCGAGAGAAACTTTTCAATTTTCCTTTCGTTCGTTTACTGATTTGCGTTGTGAAATTTTTAGTGTTTTAGCTTGAGTATAAGTCTTAATAACTGATCTTGACTCATTCAAATTAAGATTATTTAATATAATTAATTAAATAAATAAATTAATTTCTATAAAGCCCGTCCTAGATTTACTAGATATAAGAAAACATAACACATAGTCAAATCTAAAAAATTTCCTAAGAATTTTAGACATGCTTTTGACTTTTTCATAATTAGTTAATACCTTAATTAATTAATTAAAGGACCTAACTAACGTTTTTTGACCATTCCATGTTAAGTACTAGGAAGTTTGTTGAGTTATACTAGGTTAGTGTAAGGATTTCATTTTGACCATTTAATTTAATTTATTAAAAGTCTAATTTAATTTAATAGGTGACCCAGGGTAACTAATAAATTACCCTTAAGTCGTTAGGACAATAACTAACCCTTTGGACCATCCTAAGTTAGGTACTAGGTTGTCTCTTTAACTAGTTACTAGGTTAGTGTCACCCAATTAAGTCTTAGGTTGTTGGGTGTACTAGATGATTTATTATTGTTAGTTCTAGGTTAGTTAGATAGTTAGGTTAGTTAGATAGAGTCTATAGTTTGTTCGAGATTTAGGCTCCACATGGGTGGACACGCCTGCCCCCTAACTATCCTAACCGAATTCGGTTACGGTAGTCCCCTCCCATGGCCGATTCTTCACATGTGTTGCTTGTACTTTCCTAACTAAATTTCTTGATGGTTCATGTGGTATGTTTACTTATTGTCCCATGTATCCGAACTATGTCCTTGGGCATTGCTTAATCTATATGTCCATTTTAAGTGCTTATGTGCTATGGTGCCTACGCTCAACACATGAATGTCTAGCACCTATTGTGTAAATGTTGGAAAATCTATATTTTTAACTGAGGGTCTTCATTGCTGGTACATTTCCTAAACAAGCTCATCAATAATTATAAAAATTTGGTAATACCATTTAAGCCAATATTTTCTAGTATACCTAGTATTTTGCTTATTCCGGCATTATATAGAAATTGGCTAATACCCCTTAGCAAATTTTCTATACTATTCCCAATACTTCTCAATATTGGGCCTTGGAAGGCCTATGTATCCCTAATACGCATTTCTAATGACCTATTGTGCTCTTCACTAGACAAGTAATTTTCGAAAATGTTATATTATCCCCACTTTAGGAACATTCGTCCCCGAATGACACTACACATCATTTTTAAAATAAAAGTGTGATTGTCAAAAATACTTTAACATGCGTGAAACATTATTCTTTGTGAATTCTCTTTCACACTTACTCTGGATGATGCATATTACTCAAGATTATCTGAATTTTCTTATTTGAGAATGAGGAACTTCCTTCTCTATCATACTTAACTTAATGCACATCACAACTCATGCAACACAAAAATCATGTCTACGCTATATAAAAACAACAACATGACTCCAAGCATGAACTAATTTTAACTCATATAGTGCAAGTGTAAGACACACGATTATGGACTTAAAACAACAAATTGACTAATTCACTAATAACTCAAGCTTTCCTAAACAAGAAAAGTCTTAGGAAGAGTATATCTAACCTCAAGAACTTAAAGAGTGAGGATAACGGGATCTGATATCGTCCTCAGCCTCCCATGTGTCTCCCTAAACAAGTTTTTTCCTCTATAATAATTTTATGGTGGCAACCTCCTTGTTGTTGTACAGTTTCAGTTGGCGATCGAAGATTTTAACGGAAACCTCTTCGTAAGAAAGGTTCTCATCAGCTCCTAACCCCTTAGTTAACATCTTGTTAGCTTTATGATTAGAAACTATTTTTCTTATTGCATTTGAATCATGCCCTTCCCATTCCAGCTCTAACAATTTTTGAAACTGAAACCTTACTACCATGTTTCCATATTCTGTTGTAGCATAACACTTATAAAGCCAATACATACTCATGATTATATAAAAATAAAGCATGGTTACTTATATTATGTCAACATAAGTAACTCTATCAAAAATAATTATTGGGCAATCTCTATATACCTTTTCACCTCTAATGTTGTCTCTTATGTGAGTACTTAAAAGAAAAGGTTCATGCAAGAACTCAGGAAGCATGTCAAATTTACTAGCTACTAAAGGAGTAACAAATGACAAAGTGGATTCTTGATCTAACAATGCATACACAAGAAAAGAGAATACATGCAACATGCCAGTGACCACATCAGCTGACTTCTCTTGCTACTCTCTACCTAAAAGCTAGAATATTTTCCTCTTGGGAGGTTCATCTGTAACTGTAGGATTAGGCCGAGGGTGAGCATCAGTCCTGTCTTGATTCCTTATCTGTGGGCAGTACCTTACCATATGCCCACTCTTGCCGCACCCATAATAGTTATTAGTACCTACCAGACACTCACCTCCCTGCAAATGGCCACACATATCACTCGACTATCTATTACGCTTGTGTTTTCTATAGTTTCCCTCCTAAACATTAGTTTTGTTAGAAGGAGTATGAATACCTCAGTGATTGTGCCCTTTCTTGAACTTGGGCCTCTCCCGAACACAGAACGAATTATTACCATTGTTCGAACCGGACTGATCAAAGGACCTAGATTTCTTGCTCTCTCGATCTTTCTTTCTCCGAGGATATCCTCAACCTGTTGTGCATGTTCCATCAACCTACAAAGGTCCATGTTATCATGCAATATGGCTTCCTGACATTCCTCCTCCAAATCCTCTGACACACCAGTCACAAACTTGCTCATCTCATCCCTGCTATTGAAAACTAAAGAAGAAGCATATTTGGAAAGCTTAACAAACATCAAGGAGTATTCCCTAATTGACATGCCTCCCTTTCATAAGTTGATGAATTAATCAACCTTTGCCTCTCTCTGTTCTATGGTAAAGAACCTTTTTAGAATATAGCCTTAAGAACTTCCCAAGTAATGGGAACTTCTCTTGGTGCTCGGCCATCTCGCCAAATCCTGTGCCACACCTGAGACACTTCTTTAAGTTGGTAAGTAGCCAACTTAGCCTTTTCCTGTTTAGTAACACCCATAGCACAGAGAATCTTATGAACCTCATCCACAAACTCTTGGGCATCCTCATTGGTCTTACACCCATAGTAGATAGGAGGATTCATTCTAGTGAAGTCCCTTAGTTTGATAGCCATGGTTCTAGCATGTGGGTAATCCTTGGGAGCATTCTCTCTAGTGGTGTGGGATTTGATAGCCTCTGCTTGAATAGTGATGGATTAATCTAAAGCCATCTAAAATAATGTTTCTCTTACTTCTCCATCCGTCAACGCAATTGGGTTGACAAATACTTCCACTCCAGGAGCTAGGGCATAAGGATGATCTTGGTTCCTTTCAGCAGCTGCTTCTTTGACTTTTCTGCCTGCATTTCTCCTTGTATTCATTTTCTACATGTATATACAATAAGAGAGTTAGATGCTTCAATACACAAATTTTCAAAGATCTACATGACACGATAAATAGTAGAAGAAGGGAAGATTCTTAATATCTCATAGTCTCTAAGTCATGATTATAGCGCGCTTCACAGTCATATGTTAGAAACTATATAACGTGGTTGTTTTGAGATTTATTTCCTATTTAATTTAAATTCATGCTATGATACCAAGTTCATCACATCCAGATTCGAGAACACGAATGTGACCGGCATCGTTATCCTCTTAGAGGTCGCAGACAAGCCTCTTTTTAGATTTCATCACTTTCATATAGTTAAATTTGTGGAAAATTTAAAACTTTTAAAACAAAATTAAGTATACATAGACTTCATATATTTTCTACATAGATGAATATTCTATAAATCTCAAATTAAAACATCTATCTACAATCCTCAAATGAAAAGATCAATATATAATGTAATAGTTAGGCAAAACGGCCTTAGTATAAAGCTTCGAAATAAACGTCTGAAAAGAAATGCTAGGGACAACATCCACTAGCTATTTCTAAAGTACTAGACTAGATAGATAAGTGTAGAATCCTCAAACATCAAGAGGACCTGCCAAAGTCTAGAGATCAACAATCAAAACACCTTCGATGAGTCTTCGACCTTCTCTCCGACCTGCACCTATAAGAATAATAATAGTATAGGGTTAATACTCACTTGTACTAAGTATTGGTGTATGAACACATACACATAAGGACTATGCATAATCAAGGAAAGCTCTTCCTATAACAATATGTCGTTTTTGGAAAGTGACATCCCTAGACTTTCCCAATTGGTTTTTTGTGAACTGTGGTATGAATATGACATTTTGTAATGCATTCAAAGCACAAAATTCATTTTCTATATGAAAATAATACCTTATAAGCATCAACATAATTTTAGAACAACTCGAACAAAAATTCTAAAAATTACTCTTCCAAACCCGAGAGCCCCTTTTTTATACTTAGTTTATTTTATAATCTTTTACTTCTTCTTGTTGTGTAGTTCAAAGATCTCTTTAATACATATTTTACTTACAAGTGCAATTATTTATTGTAGTCCCATACCAACAATGAATCAAGTAAGTAATCCAAGAGACTAAGGAAATGATTTGGCTACCTTTACTACAAGTTATTATTTCCATTCTTGTTAGATTGGACATGAAATCTTTCTAAGCCTATGTTTATTGGCTAGGCCACTTATGTCATAATTTTCATGTTATGGAGAATATGGGACATTGAATTTCCATTACGTATTAATCTCATTTATTTGCATAATATAAGAATTAATTATAAGCCATTTTTTTGGCTTTTATCATCTTCAAAATAAAAGAAGTCATTAATGGCTATGCCCATTATTTGCTGAAAACTTCATTATTATAAAACACTAACAGATGATATTCTTAAGCTCTTGCTTTTTTAGTTCACTTTGAACATACATCTCTACTTCTTTCTTGCTTTCTTAAGCACATCTTTACAATTAAGATCATGAGAGATAACATGAAATCTAGTGTCTGCCCCACACAAGAAAGGGGTGATTCACCGATCAAAGTGTATGTAGATCATGTGAGCTAACATGAAATCCACTGTATACCGCACACTCAAAAGGCGTGGTTCACGACTAATGTGAAACAAAATTCAGTGTTCTCCCCACACTGGAAAGAGGTAGTTCACGGCTAAAGTGAACCAAATACTTTCTTTGAAAATTTAACCCACATAGATCATGTGAGATAAAAATTAAATCTTGTGTCTTAACCATATCAAAAAGAGGTGGAATCACCGGCCAAAGTGAAACCGCATCATACCTAGCTTGCTTAGGTTGAATCCACTAGCTAGTTCCTATGATGGCAACATAGTTCTAAGACTAGGAGACATACAGAGACTACTTATCCTCCTTGGTAGTAATGTCATATAATGAGCCTTACATGTGTTGGCACAAGCTCATTGCTAGTCTTTCGGTGCTTTGCTCAACTTTTTTTTCTTCACATCTTTTAGAGTTGACTCAAACATTATGGAAGCTTTCTTCTAGTTATGAGTTTTACTTAACTTTTTGGAAAAATGGTCACCCTTTTATTTACTTGATGAAATGTGAATTTAACCTTACATTATAATCTTGGTGTTAATGAGACTTATCTCACGATTATTAACACCCTCTTATATGAATATAATAAACATGATTTTATAGGTGTGAGTGCGACTTGTCTCACTTCCTTTAACACCTCATGATGGTAAGTTTGATAATTCTTATACTTTTCATTATGTCATTACTCACCTTATCTTGTTCCATGTCATTTAGTAGCTTTATACCACTATTTATGAACGTTATAAACTTTTTCAATGTATGTACTTATATGCATAGTTCATTTGGAAAGGGTATGTTTGGACATGTCCCAATGATTAGTATACCCTTGGATATGAATTCAATGATTTACCCTGGTCATGATTAATTTTGTATGGCTTAGTCATTGACCAATTATATTACATATTTTGGATATATGTTGTAGGCCAATATATTGTCATAAGACAAACTTTCACTAAACACTTGAACTTTTGACCTCTCACTAACTTATAAGAACAATTCAATGATTGGTTTGTCCAAGATATGAAGTTGAATTTGCATTGTAGATTAATTTACTATGTCTGATTCATTATGAAATTTATAACTACTCATTCAATGCTATCACATTCACAAGTTCGTGTGGACAGGGTTGGGACTTGTCCCATTGATTAGAATACCCTATGTTATGAGTTAACTGATGTAGAGATTGGTATGGCTCTACATGATATGGAAGTATTATGATTGGACATAGTTTTGCTAGGCAAATTGTTGGCATAAAAAACAATTTCACTAGTTACTTGTCGTAACATTATCACTAGCCATGCCAATTACTTTATAAATACATTATAATAATCTATTATGTTGAGTAGATAACATTTTTCATTACAAGAAACATCATAATTTACATTGGAAATTTCTTTTCTTTATTTAAAAATAACATTATATTCCAATTCCATTCAAATTTTTGGGCAAAACATTGTTAGCCAATTTATTGGCATGAACCAGACTTTACATAAACTATTTTCATTTTGTTATCACTAACCAAATCAATTAATTTTGATGAATGTAATATTGTGATTCCTCAACATGAACAAGTCTTAATTTTAACATTTTAACAATAAATAAACTTCATAGCTGATTCATAGTAACTTCATATTCTCGAAACTTAAGTAAACATTATATCATTCCTTAATTCATGTAACTAACCCTCAAATAATTCGAATCCAATCTATAGGCCTCATTATTCATTAACATATCAAGAAACTTACACATACAAATTATTTAAAACGACATACCAATAACATGTTCGAGATATACATCTACATACTTATTAGAATCGAAAAGAACGATAACTAGGGAGAAGGATGTTCAACAATGTCATTGGGAAAAACCCTAGTTTCGAATTCATGAGTTTTGAAGCATTTGAAAAAACTCTAGGAGGAAGAATTCAAGGAGATAAAAACCATACCTTATGTAAAATTAGATCTAGTCATATTACCTTGCAAAAAATCTTGAAATCGCCTAAGAGAAGTCGAGAGAAACTTTCCTATTTTCCTTTTGTTCGTTTACAGATTTGCGTTATGAAATTTTACTGTTGGAATGTTAGTCTAGGTCTTAAGAACTTATATTTTCTCATTCAAATTAGTATAATTAAGTAAATTAAATAAATAATATAATTAATTACTAAAAGGCCCCTCCTAGATTGATTAGAAATAAGAAAATATAACTCTTAGTCTATTCAAAATTTATTACTAAGAATTTCAGCCTTTCTTTTGATTTTTTCCTTAATTAATTAAATCCTTAATTTTATTAATCAAGGTATGTAGTGTAATTACCAAAGTGCCCCTAAGTCATTGGAACCATAACTAACCCTTTTGGATCATCCTAGGTTAAGTACTATGATGTTTTTAAAGTTATTTTAGGTTAGTGTAAGGATTTTTATTTTATCATTTAATTTGATTAATCAAATTTCTAATTTAATTAATTCGGTGACATAGGGTAATAACTAAAGTACCCTTAAGTCGTTATTACCCTAACTAAACCTTTGGACCATCCTAAGTTAAAAACTAGGTAGTCTCTTTAACTAATTACTTGGTTAGTTTCACCCAATTAAGTCTAAGATTGTCGAGTGTACTAGATAATTTATTTTTGTCAGTCCTAGGTTAGTTAGCTAGTTAAATCACTTAGTTAGAGGCTATAGTTTTTTAGAGAGTTAGGCCCCACATGGGTGGACACGCCTGCCCCCTAACTACCCTAATCGAATTTTGTTAGGGTGGTCCCCTCCCTTGGCCGTTTCTTCATATATGCTTGCACATGTGTTGCTTATACTTTACAAACTAACTAATATTGATGGTTCATTTGGAATATTTACTTATTTTTCCAAAGACCCTCACTATGTCCTTTGACACTGCTTAATCTACATGCCCATTTTAAGTCGTTATGTGCTATGGTTCCTACGCTTGACACATGGATGCCTAGCACCTACTGTAAGATGTTGGAAAATCTATATTTTTAACTTAGGGTCTTAATTTAAGGCATATTTACTGAACAATCTCATTAATAATTAGAAAAATTTGCTAATACCGTTTAAGCATATATTTTCTAGTGTGCCCAATAATTTGCTTATTCGGGTATTATATAGAAATTGCCCAATACTTTTTATCCATTGTTCTATACTTATGCCCAATATTTATCAATATTGGGCCTTGGAAGTCATATGTATCCCCAATACCGCTTCATGAACACCTATTGGGATCTTCACTAGACATGTAATTTTCCAAAATATTACATTATCCCCACCTTGGGAACATTAATCGCTGAAAAAAACTACACATCATTTTTAAAATAAAGAGGGTGATTTTCGAAAACACTTCAAATTGCTTGAAACATTACACTCTCTTAAATTCTGAGTCACACTTACTCTGGATGATGCATAATACTCAAGCTTATCAAAATTTTCATATTTGAGATTGAGGAGTTCCTTCTCAATCATAATGAACTTAATGCACATCAGTGAAACTTTGAAAAAATTCAAAATTTAAGAGTTTGAAATTTAAATTTTATAACTTTAAAATTTGAATTTTAAATTTTCAAACATTAAAAGTTTGAATTTAAAGTTTGAAAATTTAAATTTGAAACTTTAAAATTTTGAAAATTGTAAATTAAAACTTTAAAGTTTATAACTTTAAAGTTATAAGTTATAACTTTAAAGTTTATATAACTTTAAAGTTTGAAATTTAAATTTAACTTTAAAATTTGAATTTAAAATTTTCAAACTAGTTTGAATTTAAAGTTTGAAAATTTAAATTTATAAATTTAAAGTTTGAAATTTAAATTATAATAAAAATTAGATTCAATTAATTTTTTTTTTTAAATTCGGTTCGTCCTGGATACCGGTCCGGTCCGGTCCGGTCTAGTACCGGTTTGCTACCGCACCGGGACAGAACAATAGTTATTTTACCGGTTTCCCGGACCGGTCCGGTTTCGGTTCCGGGACTAAACCGGTACACGTAGTACCGGTTCCGTACCGGTTCCGGTAATTACCGGTACGGTTTTGCCGGTTCCGGTACCACTGCCACACTTACACATCACAACTCATGCAACACAAAAAATATGTCTACGCTAAATAAAAACAGCAACATGAATGCACACATGAAATCATTTGAACTCATATAGTTCAAGTGTAAGACACACGATTATGGACTTAAAATTTTTTGAATTGACTAATGCACTAATAATTCAGAGATTCTTCAGCAAAAAATTAGACTTAGGAAGAGTATATCTAACCTCAACAATTGAACAAGTGAGGGTAACGGGAACTCATATCGGCCTCGACCTACCATGTCGCTCTCTCAACAAGGTTGTTCCTCCATAATACCTTTACAGTTGCAACCTCTTTGCTCTTGAACCATTTCACTTGGCGATCTAAAATTTCAACGGAAACCTCTTCGTATGAAAGGTTCTCATTGACTCCTAACCCCTTAGATAACATCTTGTTGGCTTTAAGATTAGAAATAAATTGGCTTGTTCCATTTTAATCACATCCTTCCAATTCAAGATGTAACTCATTTTGAAAGTAAAACATTCCTACCCTTTTATAAAAGTCTACAAAGAACAATTATTGGGCAATCTCTATATACCGTTTAAGTTTAATGTTGTCTCCTATGAGAGTACTTACTAGAAAATGATCATGCAAGAACTCAAGAAGCACGTCCAATTTACTAGCGACTAAAGGAGTAAAAAATGACAAAGTGGATACTGGATCTAACAATGCATACACAGGAAAAGAGTAGACATGCAACGTACAAGTGACCACATCAGCTGACTTCTCTGGCTCTTCTCTACCTTTAAAAGCTAGAATTTGTTTCTATTTGAAGGTTTGGTTGCAACAATAGGATTAGGTCGAGGCTGAGCATCTGTCTTGGCGTGATTCCTCATTTTTGGGCAGTGCCTCATAATATGAACACTCTTACCGCACCCATAACATATATTAGCACCTACCAGACACTCACCTCCATGCCAACGGCCACATTTATAACACAACTTTCTAGCACGCTGGGAATTTCTATTGTTACCCTCTTTTGCATTACTGTTCTTAAAAGGAGTAGGATTACCTGAGTGCTTATGCCCCTTCTTTAACATGGGTGTATCCCAAACATCAAACGAGTTATTACCATTGCTCGAATCAAACTGATCCGAGGACCTACATTTCATTCTCTCTCGGTCTCTTTACTCGACAACTCTCCTCAACCTACTGTGCATATACCATCATCCAACAAAGGTCCATGTTATAATGCAACATGGATTCCCAACATTCCTCCTCCAAATCCTCCAACCCACCAGTCACAAACCTACTCCTCTCATCCCTACTATTGGAAACAAGAAAAGAATCTTATTGGGAAAGCTTAACAAACATCAAGGAGTATTACATAACTGACCTACCTTTCTATCGTATGTTGATGAACTACTCAACCTTAGCCTCTCTCTGTTATCTAGGAAAGCACATCTTTAGGTTTGCAGTCATAAGAACGTCCCAAGTAATTGGAACTTCTCGTTGTGCTCAGCTATCTCGCCACATCCTGTCCCACACCATAGCCACATTTTTGAGTTGGTAAGCATCAAACTCAGCCTTTTCCTCTTCAGTAACACCCATAGCACAGAGAAATTTATCAATCTCATCCATAAACTCTTGGGGATCCTCATTGGTCTTGGTCTCGTAGTAGACTGGAGGGATCATTCTAGCGAAGTCCCTCAGTCTGCTAGCCATTGTGCTAGAATATGGCTTATCCCTCGGAGAACCCTCTCTAGTTTCCTGGGCTCTGATAGCTTGTGCAAGAATAGTGATAGCTTGGGCCATCTAAACTAGTGTTTCTCTTACTTCTCCGTCTGTCAATGCAGCTGGGTAGACAGGAACTTGCACTCCAGCAGGTGGGTCTTGAGGATGAGCTTGGTTGCATTCAGCAGCTGATTCTTCGACTCTTCTGCATGCGTTTTTTGTTATGTTAATTTTCTACACGTATATACTAGAAGGGGTTAGATGATAGAGTAACAGAAAATGTCAAAGCTCTTCACAACACGATAAACAGTAGAAGAAGGGAATATTCTTAACATCACTTAGTCTCTAAGTCATTATTGTGGTGCGCTTTACAACCAAAAGTTAGAAACTACGTAACTTGTTTGTTTTGAGCCTTAGTTGCTACGGTAATTAATCTCATGCTCTAATAGAAAGTTTATGACACCCCGATTCAGGAACCAGAACACAAACGACGTCGTTAGCCGCTCAGAGGTCGCACACAAGACTCTTCTTAGCTTTCTATCACATTCATATAATAAAATTTACAGAAAATTTAAAACTTTTAAAACATAATGAAGTATACATAGTCTTCATATATTTTCTACATAGATCAATATTCTATTAAGCTCAAATTAAAACATCTACAATTGAGGAATCAATTCAAATGAAAATATCAATATAGAATTTAATAGATTTCCAAAATGGCGTTAGTACAAAACTGAGCAATAAACTTCCGGAAAAAAAACACTAGGGACAACATCCACTAGTTATGTCTAAAGTACAAGGCAAGATAAATAAATGTAGCATCCTCAAACATCAAGCGGACCTACTAAAGTCTAGAGAAAAACAGTACAAACACCTATGATGATTCTTCAACCTTTTCTCTGACCTGCACCTATAAAGATATTAATAGTATAGGGTTAGAAACACACTTGTAATAAGCATAGGTGTATGCACACATACACATAAGGACTAAAATAGGAAGTCCTTATGTCAAAACACCCTAAATTGTCAAATCTTACAGCGGATGTCTATGAAACAATGAAAAAATCGTCATTGGTGGTCGTTGGTTGGGACTTAGGCACATTCTGAGAAGGGACCAAAACACCCGCTCTGACACAAATGACAGCTACAAGCATGGGCCGTCGTCGTGTCTACGGGGCATCTACGTGGTTTCATAGGTTGACCCTTAGCCAATTTTTCAAAAAAGACAAAAGGTTGCCTCTCTAACAAAAACTACGACTCCCAGAACAGGCTGTTGATGAGACGATGTGGCGTGGTCGGGGTATCGTGGTTTGGGGTCTGACTCAATTTCAAGTTTAAGGTAAGAGAGTAAGTTACTTAATTGGTTAGGTGATTAATTAAGGGCTAAGGAGTGTTTCATAAAGTTAGTTAGCGGACTATAAAAATACTAAACCTTATTTAACTAACTCAACTCACCATGATTCTCAAACCCACTTAGCTCCTAACTTCTCTCTCCCCACACTCAAACCCCCATAGAATAAACACTAAAGCTCCAAGGATAGGACGAATTTACCATGGGTATTATCTTAAATTTGTGTCAAGATCATCACTAAGGTATGATTTATTTCACTCTTGGGATCTTTTCCCCAAGAGGCTTTTCAACTATGGTTTTCAAACTTCCCCAATACTAAGGTTTCAATCTAGACATTGATTCTCTTTTCAAAAAAAAATATTTATTCAATTATGATGATTCACAATCTTTTATAATTCTTTATGGAAGTATTGATGATCACTTGTTAGTAATCACTACAGATATCCCATTGCACCCTTGTTCTTCCCTAAACTCATTATATCTTGAAATTTATGGTAATTGTGCAAGATGATGATTACATGTTTATGTACAATTTAATTAATATGTATTACTTCTTGAATTCACCTTATTTATGTATTTATTATATATTCTTTGGTAATTAAAGTATTAAGGCAATGAAAAGGCACTAAGGAAAGAAGATTGATTCGTCTTGAATTCAATTATTGAATATGAGTTGATTAGAGAGTAATACTCTTTTGTCTAATTTATGGTTTTGATGTTGATGACACATATTCTCATCCTTAGTCCCAAATAATTAATTATCATGAAGTATGTATGAATGTTATGATATGATCATTATTTTATTGAAAGTAGTTACTCATGATTACAATACAGTGTTAAGTTAAAGGTTTACTCACTTGATTAGTGGTTTCAAATGTTAAAGGATTGTTCTCAGTTGGGATGACATATGAGCTATTATGTTAAGGTCTTTACATAGGAGACTAGAAGAAATTAATGTGAACTTGTATGATGAAATAAGATGATTACCAAAGGGAATGAAGTCTTAGCACCAAAAGGGAATGTCAATGAGATGGATGTCTCACGGTTAGTATGTCCGGCCTCCCACAAAGGTTTCTTCACATCTAGCAATTCCGGATTCCCAGGATATGTGTTGTCTCATGAGGTAAAAACCTCCACGTCTAGTAAGTCATGGTTTCTAGTAACAATATCCTTTACCCTTAACTATGTGCCCACATAGGATTATAGCTTACTACATCCACCTATATAGCTATATATGATTGGTTAAACCTTAAACAAGTGTTAAACATCTCTTTTCGGTGTGGGAGGATAACACCAGTTCCATGTAGCTCACACGATCTAATATCGATTATTCAACTTATTTTCCTAAAGTAGAAGTAAATGAAAAAGTTAAGCATGTTAACTCCCATTAGGGTTGTCTTAAAGGCTACTACATAGTGTGATGGAGGTTATGGGTCTTCTCTTATACGTTACACATGTGGGATCCTAAGGGAAGGTCTTAGTAATGTTCTTGTATGACTAAGTTTATTATATGCTATGAGTGACAAGCCATATATGATGTTATGAACAAATTATGTTAAGATTAATTTTTAATTTATGATTTATTCATGAAGTAGGTGGCTAAATGTGACACTTAGCTTCGAATAGAGTTATAGTGTTTTATTCTTGTCATTGCACAAGGATTGGTTGAAATTATTATATGTTAAGTTGATTTATGATGTTCCATATATGTGTATGTTGAGTTAATTAGTCCTGCATGGTTTTGAAAAAATTGTGTCTTTTCTCATGCATTGATGATTTTATGCATAGGAATGATACATAGTACATGTTGTTTGTACGAAGCCATATTTCCTCTCTTTTTCTCAAACGTTGTAGATTCCGGTGATTGAAGAGCTTCTAGACCACTTTGATAGTAGACTAGGACTTTTCCCCCAAGTTATTAGTAGGTCCTTAAGTTCAGGGATGTAGCCATTCTTCTACTCTAGTTATGATGTTGGTTGTGTCTAAATACAATCCTTTTTTCTTTTATTATTTTTTGACTCTCCTTGTATGTCTTTAATTTCATTTTGTACTTGTGCATGGATAATGTGCAACTTTGTAATTTTCTATAAATTGTTTAATGAGACACAATGTTATTAGGCTATTTCTTATGTATTGGTTATGTTTCCTAAACAAGAAGCCTATGTAAGCTTCAATAAGAAAGGTATCTATGTAAACTTCATTTATGATACGTGAATAGTCTATGTATACCGTATAATGTAAATGGTTTAAACTTTTCACATTTTTTTGACCCATGATATGTCATGAGGAATGCTATGGGATTGCCAAGTCCTCTTCGAAGAATAAGATTATGTCTACGGGGTCCTCCCAATTGTGACAAATATGAAGGTTATATAAGTGGTGTTGAAAGATAGCATGATCATCCTGTATTTAATATGATAGTTTTGTGATGGAAACTAAAATTCCTCTTAATGATCTTGAACGTGATAGAATGTGAAGGGTTCCCATAATGTGCTTTTGTATATTATCTTGAACGTATAATTGATCATCAATTGGTAGACCTAGTGTTGTACCTTCTATATACACGACTAATGAGGGTTTTTAGGCTATGTCTTGAACTGGTAGACCTAAGAATAGTTCCCCTTAATGATGAGTCTACAACCCTAAGTTAAAGTAACACCTTGAAGTCGTAGACCTTATGATGGTGCCTCCTTTTTTTGTAAAATCATAGAATTAGATTTGATTTGTCAAACGGTAAAAACTCGCTCTATGAAAGTTAATGACCTATACTTAATGAACCTTGATCTATCAGACCTAAGCATGGTGCCCTAGTTTATCGAAGTACTTTGGCTTAGAAGTCCCAATATTGGTCCCCTATCTACAACATATATGTGAATTTAATTACTCTATGGGAACTAAGTCTAGCACCGTGTGGATATGATTATGATGGTCTATTCCCAAAGAAAAGGATAGAGTGAAATTAATGTCTCGCAATATCCTCTAAACCATGTGCCAACATGGATTTTTATTTGTTCTAGCCTTGGCAAGTAAAACACCCTCCACGGTGTGGGTTTTTATGATACCCGATTTCATGTCTAGCTTGCATGGTATAGGTCAGAAAATATCTATTCCCATCATGTGGGATGTGCACAAAGTTACTTGATAGGTTATACAATGTGTAGGTAGTAGTATGGGATGCTATCTACACATTGCATGTGTAGGATTACAAGGTTATAAAATAAGTTCCTTCATTCATTAATGTCTAATATGTGAAAGTCTTATAAATTCATGAATGTATCCTAAATGTCTCTACTAATGAAATGTTGAAGTAAGAGCTTATAATTATAGAATGAGTTGCATCACTTGTAATTTGGAATAGAAGGGTCTTTTGCTATTGTATTCTTGAGGAACATCTACGTGGGTGCGGAGAAGTAGTATGGGCTTCCCTTCAATGACATTCTTAGGTTGTTTTTAGGGTATCTTAAGGTGGAGGGTCTAAGATGATGAATCTATTTGACAAATATGTATACGTGTTGTATATTGGTAATAGTTGTGCATGTCTATAATATTGGTATTCTCTTGTATGTGGATAGTTAATTATAATGTGTATCTTATACTTGTTGTTGATGGATTTGTATAAAAAATGAAACGAAAGCATATAGGTCCAATAAATGTCCTTTTTAGCATGTTTTTGCAAAGTTATCATACTTAGTACATAAATGTGCTAATCCCATTCTTCTGCTTTGTTTTTCTAAAAGTAGGTGTTGGTAACTACAGTGATTTCTATAGTGATTATTTTGACTAGGGTTTCTTTCAAGACTTTTAGTAAGTCCTCATATGTCGAGAACACGGATTATATGTTCTAGTTTTTTTAATGACTTTTTAATAGACTTGTAGTATTCCTCTTTGTTGTAAAGGGTCATGTCCCTAGTATATTGTTTTAAGTTGGGTCTAAGTTGGTCATGAGAGAACATTATTCCACTAGCGTATGAATATTTTTATAAATGTTGTTGATTTTTAAGTCTTATGATTTCTGTTAAAAGGTTTTAATTCCGCACTATTTTTATTGCCTATGTGATTAATGAATGATAAGGGTTTGTATAAGACCTATTCGAGGTCAATTACACCGCATCACAACTTGTGGAGGTTTTCTCGGGTTGTGACATAAGTGTTGAATCATTACTACTATCTTAGGAGACTGTGTCAACCTACAACTGGTAGGTGGCCTCTTGAGAGCTTCGACAACTTTTTTTTACCTTCCCACGAGTCATTTTCTTTGGACCCTTAAGGGATCCCAGGGTGGTCCTACAAACATGCTTGGTTATAGAACCTTTGTACTAGTTCAGGGATATTAGTTTTGGACATAGATCGTCTGTTTTGACTTTATTAAGCTACTAGATTACATCATAGGCTCTAGTTTAGGTAGGTAGATTTCCAAAGTATTACATTAGTTGACGTAAATTCTCACTGTAGTAACTTACCCTGATTCAAACTAGTTTCTCTCGAATATCGAAATGGCGCAATTATGCCATCTCTATCCCTGGACTATTCACTATATCGATATAAAAGTACGAAAGAGGTTTTAGGATGCAGTCTTTGGAGTTGAACCCACCTCAACCGCATAACCACTGCTATTGATTCAATAGTTTCGGTTTTAAGAACTCTCTCCAAAGCTGTAAGGAACCCAAAATGATTTAGGTCCGAGTAGAGACTAACATGTATGTCATGATCTTAGTCTTAAAATGATAAATTTTAATGTTTAGAGGAAGTAAATGAAGTTTGATGAGTTTGTAGGTCAAGCATTCTAGACGTTCGAGTTAGCCTTTAAACGTTCTAGCGTGCCTTAGTATGTTTCATGAGGTTTTATGTAGTGGTTGTAGCTAAAATATATAGTGAAGGTTCATAATATGTATACCACTGTATTTGGGTAAAAACTGTCAAAAGACAGTCCCAACCAACGAGGCTAATAATCAGATCATAGGTCGATCGACGCCCAATCGATCCGGGCATAGATTGACACTTGAGTGGGGAAATCAATATCCCATTCAAGAGTTATATAACCCAATATACAGTTACCAGTACGGCTCGTTTATAGGTCTACATCCATAGTTGTGGCCATCATTCTAGACCTGCTGCTTTCTGCAGGGTATCGGCCAGGGGTGGGACATTATGTTAACCTCCTCCCACGTCCAAATAAATGCATGTGCGGTTAAATAAGACGGTTTTAGTTATTTTATCAGTATTTTAAACAATTAGAGACCCATTTAGACATTCATCCATGGATTTTTCAATTGATGTAGTCCCCCTAGTTTTCCTCAATTGTGAATCCAATAAACCACAATCTAGAGAGGGTTATGATTGCATTGTGGGTAAGGCTTGTTTGTGATACAAATCTAGTGGGTAGATGTTCATCTGATGATTATATTATGTTTTCATGAAGATTTCATGGTAAATTGTAGTATTTGATGTTGAATTTGATCATGGTAATTATAGGCCATTAGAGGCAAGATGAAGGTTCTAAGTTGATCTTCCTAATTAAATTTTTATTGTATATTATTAGATCGTGATTGAATCACCTACACATAAATTGAATTATTCATAATTGATCTAGGATGAACTTGAATTGTAAAGTTGGAATTGAACCTATGTGATCATGTATGCCTAGACTTACCTTCTGCTGATAAAATCAAATGAATTAACTTGAAATTAAACATAGATGACAATGAATTTAATGAAGTAATCGTTTTTGGGTTTGTAGGCCATTGATACTAGGACTTTGGGGTGATGTCATGATTAAGGGATTAAGATGAAGTTTTGTTTGTTTTCTACACTTAGACATGAACAAATTAGATAAAACAAGTTCTCTCACATAGATGGACTATAGGCTTAGCTAAGAACCTAAAATGAATAAAAACATGATATGGAATAATTTCATTAAACTTCCAACATTTGTTTCAAAACCATCTATGACATCACGAGTACAATAATATTCGGACATAGCCCATAAAGTCTAACATAGAAAAGAAAATAAAAGACAACATAGAAGTGATGTCCTCGGAAGCTATGAGGACTTACCAATTTTCACTTTTCTTGAGATAGTAAATCTCAAAGAGTCTTGAGTTGAACTACTCATGGTATCTTGATATGTTGAATCTCATGGAAGCTTCAATTGAATTAATCATGGTACCTTGAGGTGATGAACATCATGGATTCTTAGGATGGAGGACGTAAGATCTCTCATGTTTAGCTTTGTTTTATTTTGCTAGAATGCTTTATCATGATAGATTGACATGGATTGGCCAAAATCATTTTATGATAGCTTTAGGGGAAAGACCTATACTCTTCTAATGTTAGCTTGAATTGCATGCAAGCTGCATTTAATTTAATAACTTGAGATTAGTTTCTCATGATAGATTAGGGTTGAGGATTCATGATCCTCTATGAATTAACTTGAATCTACATGATTTGTTGCATGGTGGTTAGGATCATATTATCCTTTTTTAGTTAGATTGGTTAGTATTATGAGATGCTTTCCATGGTAGTAGGTCAATCATGATAGTATGTTGAGTTTAATTGACAAGCTTGCAAGATAAGTTAGCTTGGATATGTTTAGTCTTGATATGTACTAAGTGTAGATATTAGTTTGGGATGCTATCCATACATTGAAAAAGTATTACTTGAAGCTACCTGCAACATGACTTCTACATGATGTATTCTTTACTTTGATAGTGAACATAAATGCATTCCATGGCAATATTGACTTTAGATTATAACTCCCTCTTAATATTAAGTTGGAGTATTAGTGACACCTAAAGTTAATGAAACTTATAGCGTGACTTCAAGATATGCTTAGTGTGTAAGGTAGAATTGGATTCTTCACATGCATTGCACAAGTGTGCTATGAGGTGGCCTAGGGTCATAGTGCTCAAATGATTATGATAAAAGTAAATCTTAATTATGAATGTTGACTATGATCATGAATGATAAAAGAGAGGTACTTAACATTGGTAGTAGTATGTGATTCTACCTAAGCCTTGCACAACTATTCTTGGAGGTGGCTTGTGAAGTAATTCATTTGAGTAAGAAAGACACTGAGTTATTTATGGACTTATATGTTTTATGATGCTTTATTATTCTTATGCTATTCAAGTTACACTTATGTTTTTATCTCTTATCATTTTGTCTATTATGGACTAACCATTTGAGATATCTTATGTTTGGTATGATAGTTTCCATACTAGGTATATTTCGTACTAACACATATTTTTCGTACATTCTAATCTAATGTTGTGACTTGAAGAGATTGAATTGGTTTGAAGGGTAGAGATTCCAAGGCGTTAAAGAAGAGAAAATTTGTTAATCATCATACCATCCGAAGACATCACACCTATGTTGTCTTTTATATTCTATTTTATGTTAGACTTTTATGTGTTGTGACCCAAGACTATTGTACTCATAATGGCATAGATGGTTGTGATACGTATCTTAGAAGTGTAATGCAATGATTCCACATTGTTTTTTTGAAAGAAAATGTTTTTTTATTTTTTGCTACTTTTAATATATGCATTGAATGATGTCTAAGGCCTTGTCGAGGACCTCCGAGAGGTCAAGTAAGCTCTGTGCCGACTCAAGAGTGTCCCGTAATCTAGGGTGTACTTATGGGTAATAACAAACTTTGTATGAGAGCATATGGTTATGAATTGCTCCTAGGATGTCTTAAAACCACGTCTAGTACATTCTTATTCATCGGTTTGAGTCGTGACATATGTATGAGTAGGAGGCTATGGGATGCTTAGGAAGTTTTACTTCTTCATTCTTCAAGTCATTCCATAGATTTTCTCTTGAGTAAGTCCTTTTTTTAATGTTTCCAATGATTATTTCTCAGGTTTTGGCCAACACTAGGGCTAATGCTAGAAGCAAATGTGATGGCATTGAGAATCAAAAGGTCCCTCCTAAAGGAGGTCAAGCTCCACATCAAGTTCCTAACGATCCACAAGAGGGAAATGTCACTCTAGAGAAATTCAAGACTTCTATGAACTTTTTGGCTCAAGCCTTTATAGACTAAGCCAATAAAGAGGTGGTGGCGAATCCTATTTGAGAGAATGTACACCTATAGAATTATATTGTCCTTGAGGATGAACCCTCCGGAATTTAGTGTCTCCAGGGTGGAGGAAGATCAAAATGGGTTCATAGATGAGGCTTATAAGACTCTTGATATTATGGGATTTAATTCTAGTGAGAAAGAGTAGCTAGTCATTTATCACTTGAAAGATGTAGCTCAAGTTGGGTATGGGAAATAGAATAATTATAGGCCGGCAATGGCGGGTCCCTGTTACATATTTTAACCACACCTTAGAGGTTAGGGAAAATCTCGGATTGCAACCAGTGTGCTTGACCTCTCCGAGCTCTTGTACATTCCCTTACATATCATTTATCGCATAAACATACTGAAAAGTAGTGCAGAGTTAAAACTTTTCACAAAACATAATTGTCTTCAAAAACTCTTTAATATAAAGCCATAGGAAATACCAAGTCTTAATCACATCATTTTAAGACACAAACATACTTGGAACACGACCTATACTTCAAAATACGAATATAAAAATACTTCGACTATTACAATACTTTGAATGGAAAACATAAAAGACATATATGCTCTCGAGTCAAATGAGGACATATTTCTACTTCTCTTGAGCGATGCTACGGTCCAATTCTTCCTTCCCAAAATCGCCTCACCTACAAAGAACTGTATAGATAGATAAAAGCGCGAAGTTAGTACAACCACGTGTTAAGTATGCCATTATGCATTAAAATCATGAAAACGGACATTTATTGAAAATATGCATCTTTTCATTTAAAAATCATATTATAGTCATAAGAACAACATTTAACATCTTATAAACACATAATATAACTTTTAAATCAGAAATCATAATTTTAGAGGTTAGTTTACAGTAACCTCATTCACTGTTACAATGAATTTCTTCACTGTGCAATGAAGTTACTTATTATTCACTTTAGACACCCTTTAGCATGTAAGCTTCTAACTCAATGTCATCCTATGATTCACCTAAGTCACACAAATAGAGACCCCCCATACAACCTCTCTAGATATGCCTAAACGACCCTTAAGATTACTTATAATGAGAAATACACACTTACAAAGCATCATAAACATCAAGGTAAGATTCTTCTACCAAAGGTGACTCTAAGTCTGACTTGAGTGAGTTGTGAAGCGACCACCCATACAATCCCTTACACACACCTTAAGAGATCCTATAGACTTCATAGAATAGAATCAATTATCAATTAACACACCAACACATAGATGATATAAAATTCTCATTCCAAAGTCTATGATAAGACCTACCTAAGTAAATAAAGAAGATAACGTCCATGATTGACCTCTTCAAGATTACCTGAATAGTCCTTAAGAATACCTAAGGTTTAGATCATGTACACAAAACCAAATATCTTACTTAAGTAGAGTCATCCTCAAGGCTTCCATATATAAGACATAAAGAGAACATCTCTTATGCCCTTTTCACACTTTAGCTAAGGAATCCTTAAGTCACTTTATATTAGGTACTTATTGATTTTCATATTTCTTAACATAAGTTATTAGTTCATTAGTTCATTAAGACTCATAAATCACATAAAGTACATTCAAATAATGGTCTTAGATAAGACCTAGGAACTCTATGTAACTTATTCAAGGTCTATTATGCAATGTGTAGATAGTGACCCATACCACCACCTAAACCTCATAAACTTCTATAATGCTAATAGGTACTCCCAATGATGAGAATAGTAAAAAATCAACATAGAACATGATATGAAGTCATGGAAATTGGATTTCTATCCTACTCCGATGAGGTTGTTCTACTTGCCAAGGATACAACATAGACATATCCCATGTAGGCACACGGTTAAGGAATATGAAGGGTCTACTTTGTAATATAGTCTCACTCTTCAACTACAACTAGTTGACCTTACCATACTCACTCGGTGCTAGACTTTTTTATCATAGAGTAAATCACACATTAGGTTCACATAAAAGGGTTCCATACCAAGTTCATAACCCAATCACATTTACCCTACCAAATGAAGGTCCACTAGGTTTACCTCACAATGCTGACAAGAAGCTCATGATGACTTCACTAAGGATTAATATGATGCCGTTCCATCCAATTAACATTAATTCTATCATTCCTTTACTTTGAAGGATACCATTACGGCTTTCAATTTCAACAATCTTAACATTACCACTAAGTCGAAGTCTTCACATAAAAGACTCTCTTATGTTAATTTAAGGTCACGTGTCATTCATACATTCAAGACAAAGAGTCATAAAACCCAAATCAAAACATCACATATTCACATTCATATATACATCAAGCAAGGGACACAAGTGTCAACAAAGACAAGACACCACATTCTTCATTTTTGACCCATAATGAAAGTCATTCTAAAATAAAATAGGAACCAAACCTAACATCTTCAAGTCATACTATATAATATTATAACTTCATCAATGTAACCAATATATACTCATATAGTAAAATAGGAATAACGAAGACTGAACACTAACACTATTCACATAATGTCAAAGGCATAGTCTAACTTGATCACCTAAGACAACATGACTACAAGAATACATATAAAACTTCACATGTAGATAGATATTGTCATATTTCACATAATAAAACTAAAAAAATAGTCATATTACTTCAAGTAGTTGCCAACAAGGCAAAGATCATCATATTGCATAAAATAACGCTTGTAAGGCCATGTCAATTTCAAGTAAAATACATTAAACGACCACCATAAGTGGACCATACCAATAACAACAGAATCGAAGTATAAATAACATAAAATTAAAAGAAAAATGGGAATAATACCCCCCACATCATCGTCAACACTTTATTCCAAAGTCAAATTACTCAATTCGATAACACAAGACCATTACCAACGGCCATAACAAACAATTCAACATAAAAACAATAATAAAATCAATGAACTAGGTCAAATAAATTTAATATAATCAATAAAATACAGCCTAGATATCAATTTACTACAATAATTACATCATTGAATAGCCCATATAAAACTATATAAGAATTTAACCACATTAGATCATTATCACGTAACCCACAACATAATGAAAAACTAGGGTTCATCAAAATTCATGGGTTGATAGGTAATTTAGGTTAAAATAATCAATAAAACATCAATTAAATCATTATTCACTATTTAGAATTCATTAATGCAAGAACCCATGGTAGAATCATGAAATTGGACAATTAAACTTTGAAAACTAAGAAAACATCTTCTGAATTGGGGATCCGTGATGAAACAAGTTTCTTTTCAAAAGAAATACCTTGATGAAACTAATTCTTCACTTTTATGAAAAATTTCCACTCAAAACATCACACCAAGATCTTCCTTTATTTTGGACTTCAATGGAGTCTTTTGGGAGTTTTTAAGGGATTTTAGGGTTTTTGATTTGGAAGAATGAAATATTCTAAGTTTAAGCACCTATATACATGTTTAAAATACCCAAAAAAAACCCTTAATAAACCTCTAATACTATTAATTTGAAGTGGGGTGAAATTAAAATATCACCCTTATCTTAATAGTGAGACAGCACACAAGCCAAATTGACCATCGACAGTCGCCCATCGACGGGGCGTAGGTCAACTTATGCGACGTTCGAGCCTTCGTCGATGGGTTCAAAGACTTTCAAATGGGAGATTTTCTACCAGGTATAAAAATCAAACGATACCCACCACCCACGAGGCGTCGACCAGGTCACGAGCCGTTGATTGCCATCTGTAGGTGGAATGCCTTTTTGCAGTTTTAGCCACCAACATGGGTCCTTCCTCAAGGGCTCTTGGTTGGTCCTTGGGGATGTTTTCATGGACGCTTCCTACCCAAATATGATTGTATATGAGTTTAGAACCTCACACATAAATTTGACCCAAAATAAACACGTTAAATTCGGCGAAACATGCCGGTCCGTCCTGCAGGTCCGTCACCGAGTTCAGAGACTCAGTTTTCAACACTCAAATTCATAATTCCAAGTGTTTTGGAACGGGACACCCTCGACGGTCCGTCGTGCCCACGACGGTCCGTCGTGGTGTCCGTCGCATGCAGCCAGTTTTCCTAAAATAAAATTTTTTACCCATAACGACTAAACAGGTCGTTACAACGTCTTTGTCATCCCTTGACGTTTGACTTCCAATGAACCTACACTTTAGCTACTACCTGTATACCATATATTAGACCTATTTAATACCTTAGACCATTATTACAACAATGTTAGTATCAATTTCACCTAAGTCATTTTCGAGTAGTCTCAATTTCACCTAAGTCATTTTCGAGGGCTTATGGTCCCATAGAGTGGGATACTTTTAAGTCGGCTTTCCTTGATAGGTTCTTTCCTAGGGAATTCATAGAGAGTAAGTTTGGGGAATTCATAAACCTCAAGAAATGAAATTTAATTTTTAAAGAGTATTCTTTGAAGTTCACTCAATTTTCTAATTATTCTCTTAGCTTGGTAGCAAACCCAAGAGATTTGATGCATAGGATCATGAAGGGGGTGTCTGAACTTGTTGAAGAATAGTTTCATATGGAAATTCTTGTAGATGATATGCCTATATCCAAAATAATGGTGTTTAATAAACAAATAGATGAGTGAAAGCATAAGAAGGAGAGAAAGAGAAGTAGGATTGAAAATGAAGCTTCTGATTGGAATGGTTGTTCTATGATTCGACAAAAGTGTGCTGGACATGGCTACTTTAATAATTCTAGGTATGAGAAGAAAAATGAGTACTCCCAACCTACTTTCCCTCGGTGTGGTAAGAAAATTAGGGTAGCTGCATGGACGGTAAATATGGTTGCTATGTGTGTTGTGAGAGTGGTTATATGATGAAAGATTGCCCTAGGGAAAAAGAAAATGTGAGACAAGGGAAGCAAGTTTCTACCAATCATGTGGGAAGATGGTCCTCCCAAACAGTAATCAGTTGTATGCTTTCCAATCCAAGGGTGACTAAGAATGATCTCCTTATGGTCTTCTCCATTATATGTTTCATTAATGATTTACGAAAATTTCCATAATTTCTCATGATTTTGATTTGCTTTGTGATTTTTTTATTTCCTTATAACGATGAAGTGATATTAAAAATATAGGTAGCTTATTCCTAAGTAGGGGATAAGGAGACTCTTTATGAGGTCTTTATAAGGTTATGTTTAGTTATGTTTACCATTGAATTGAATTGTTTCCTTGATTTTGGTATCTTCATTTAGGTATAATGCATGTGCGATTGGCTTCTAGTCTAGAAGAAGTGTTTTATAAGGTGTTATTCGAGGAGGAATGTTTCCCAAGTGAGGGATATTGTAACGACACAAAAATGATTTAGCTCCTAGTAGAGCCTAACATGTGTTCAATGAGCATAAAAGGATCACAAAATGAATAATTTTAGTGTTAAAGGAATCATATTATGTTTGAATGATTTTGGAGGTCAAACGTCCAAGATGTTTGAAAGTTAGCCTTGAAACGTGCTAGCGTGCCTTAGTATGTTTCATGAGGTTTTATGAAGTGGTTGGAGTCAAATTTATAGGGAAGGTTCAAAACATGTATACAAGTATATTTGGGTTGTAAATTCCGGGAAAAACTTCCCAAGGACAAACGTAAGGGTCCTTGAGGAGGACCCAACTTATGGGTCAAAACTATCAAAAGACTATCCCATTTAACGAGGCTGATCAACAGACCGTAAGTCCATCGACGCCCCATTGATTGGGGCGTCAGATGACACTTAATGTGGGGAGATTAAGCTCCCATTATAGGAGTCTCTAACCCGATCGACGGTGGGTAAAACTTCATGTTCATGGGTTTATGCCCCATAGTTGTGGCCTTCATTTGAGACCTGCAGTTTTCTGCAGAATCTCGGCCAAGGGTAGGACATTATGGTAAATTCCTACCACATCCAAATAAATTGATTGGTGGTTAAATTATTTTTTTTAGGTATTTTATGAGTATTTAAACAATAAGATACCCATTTAGATATTAGACTCAAAGATCAAAACCTCTCCCTCTCCAAAACACTCTCAAGAACACCATAGAAGAAGAAAAGAAATTGGAGGCTGCACTTAAGACAAATTTCACAATGGATTCAAGCTAGGTTTAAGGCTCTAATATAAGGTACATAAATATTATTCATCCATAGATTCTTCAATTCATGGACTCCCCCTAGTTTTCCTCAATTGAAAATCCAAAGAATCCCAATCTAGAGAGTGTTGTGATTGAATTGTGGGTATGGCTTGTGATCCCAATTCATTGGGTAGAATTCATTTATATTTATGTGATGATTATATGATTTTTTTGATGAAGTTTTCATGCAGAATTGTAGTATTTTATGTTGAATGTGATCATGGTGATTATAGGCCATTAGAGGACAAATTCATGTTCTCACTTTATCTTTATAATTCAATTGTATTGTATACTATTAATCATGACTTAATTACCTAAACATGAATTGAATAAGTACTAATTGATCTAGGTTTTAATTTACTTGTAAAGTTGGAATTGAACATATGTGAGCATGTATGTCTAGACTTACCTTCTAATGATCAAATCGAATGAACTAACTTTTAATTGAACGTAGATCATTATTAATTGAAGGTAGTAACATTTTTAAGGCTTTTAGGAAATTGATACTACGGCTTTGGGGGTGAATTCTTGATGAAGGAATTGTAATGATGTTTTATTTCTCGTCTACACTTAGACAAGAACAAGTTAGGGAAAATAACTCTAGGTTAAAATAAGAACTTAAAGTGAATCAAATCATGATGATTTAGATTAGCTTGAAGTTGTATTGAATAGCCTCTTTTTGTGTAATTTACTTTGTGAGATAATACCAAACCATGATATCTTCATATGGTGGATCTTATGATAGCTTGAGATTGTAGATCTCAAGTGTAGCTTGAGATAGTGAATCTCTATAAGACTTTAGTTGAAATACTCATGGTATCTTTAAATGGTGAATATCATGGCAGCTTGAGTTGAATTACTCATCGTATCTTTATGTGATGAACTTCTTTGTAGATTTTTATGGAGGAAGCAAGATCTTTCACTTTTAGCTTAGTCTTGTGTTTCTCGAAAGCTTTATCATGATAGACTTACTTTGTTTGGCCAAAAACATTTCATGGTAGCTTTATAGGAAAATCCTATACTCTTCTAATGTTATATTTATTTTTATGGAAGGTTCATTTCATGTAATAGCTTGAGACTAGTTTCTCATGTTAGCTTAAGGTTGTGGATCCATTCTCCCATATGGATAGCTAGCATATACGTTATTGGTTGCATGTTGATAAGGATGGTCTTATTCATCCTTAGTTAGTCTGTTTAGTATGATGAGATACATTACATGGTAGTAGGTCTATTACGATAGTATGTTTAGCTTAAGAGACAATGTTGCAAGATAATTCATCTTGGATTAGTGTTGTCTAGAGAAGTACTTAGTGTGGATGGTAGTATGGGATTCTATGCATACATGGCACAATTATGACTTAAAAATACATATGACATGACCCATACATGATGTATGCTTAAGTTAGATAGTGACTATTGTTTCATTCCATGGCATGATTGATTTAAGATTACAATTACTGGTCAATATGAAGTAGTCTACTAGTGAGACCTAAAGTTAATGAAACTGAATAGCGTGACTCCAAGATATGCATAGTGTGTTAGGTAGAATGAGATGGTTAACATATACTTCACATGTGCTTTCAGGTGGCATAGGGTCACAATGCTCATATGATTATGATAAATCTATGTATTAATTACGAAATTGGATTATGATAAAGAATGACCAAAGAGAGGTAGATAGCTTTTGTAGTAGTATGAGATGGTACCTTAGCCTTACATAAGTATACTTGGATATGTCTTGTGAAGTGTTTCATTTTTGTAAGAAAGACAATAAGTTAAGCATGAACTCATTAATGTTTTATGATGCTTTATTATGCTTATGTTATTCATGTTATGCTTAGGTCTTTATCCTTTATTATTTTTTCTATCATTGACTAACCCTTTCAGATATCGTATGTTCGGTATAGTAGTTTACATACTTGGTACATTTCGTACTAACGCATATTTTGCCTATATATTAATACAATGTATGGTCTTGTAGAGATTGAATTGCTTTAAAGCGTAGAGTTTTCGAGGCATGAAAGAAATGAAGATTGGTTAGTACTCATAGGATCGGAGGACACCAACCCTATGTTGTCTTTTATGTTATTTTCTATGTTAGACTTTTATTGGTTGTTATCAAAGACAAATGTACTCACAATGTCATACATTGTTTTGATATGTATGTGAGAAGTTTTATAAAATGATTCCCCATTATGTTTTGAAAAAAAAGTTTTAATTACGCACTACTTTGCATATGCAATGAATGATGTCTAATTTTTTGTGCAAGACCTTCGAGAGATCTCAAGAGTTTTCTATCTTCTAGGATAAACTTTCGGGTCATGAAAAAACCAAGCTCAAGACACAAAGGTGAAATCATACGAGAATCTATAATGCCATGAAGTTCATACAGATCTACTAAACGAAATAACACTTCAACTTTAAAGTAGCTACTAATTAGCAAGACCCAACAGTAATCAACCCATATCTACACAAACACACCCCATGAATTGTGGTTTTAGCTATGCATTGTAAAGAAATAAATATTGATACCAAAAAGTATTTCCATCAATGGTGTACGATAGAAAATTTCCTTACGCACATTAAGGATGAAGATTACTCCAGATGAATTTCCAATTTCTTGATGTTAGGAACCTTCAAATATTCAAGGCTCAAAAATGATGTCCCCAAAACTCGTAGAACTAAAAATAGAAAAAATTCTAAAAAGATTATAGAAAATCAAAAAAGTTTTATAATAAGCTACAACTCTCAACGAATATTTATATTTTTAAAAAAAATTTACTGCGAAGGATCACTCAGTGTAGTTTTTCAGGATCGCCTGTCAACTCGACCATACGACCTTTGGAATATTTCATTAGAGTCTTTGTTTTTCCATTAACATATTCACGTTTAATATCATTGGGTGATATAGTAGTGCTTCACAGAACTCTTCCGCGACATGCCGACTGCTCCTTTTCACCGCCGATTTGATCCTTCCATCAGAACATAGTGCTCCGGAACATTTTTATATATTAAGGTAATTAGGGAAATAAGCTAATTCATTAGGAGATCTTTAAGACTTCATTTGTTTGTTTCATCAGCTGCCTTGTTCCTTTTTGCTTATTTGTGTTCATGATTTCTCTCCAAGTCTATATACCTGAAACTTGAGGTTTTTCATCAGTTATTGAGACAAAATATGCATTTAATGATACTAAAACTATAAAAATATAGCCCTAAATGAGTCCAAATCATGTACTCATCAATTAGAGTGATCAAATTATGACTACTAAAATAGAAATAAATAAATAATCGAGGTATTTGGGAGTGTGATAAATTGAATGCCAACTTCACTCAATTGGTGATAATTATTTACTAAAAGTCATTGAATTTTAGAGGGTAGGCTAGGATTTCTTTGCAATATCCATTTTCAATCAATTATTACGAATCGAGAGAGTTCTTTCAACCCTCTACAAGTAAAAAAATTTATTAACAAACCAATACCTTGAGCTAGATTTTTTAGATTGCATGCTGACCCACTTTGTGGAGCTAAATGTGTTACAAGACAATCATTACAGTCATAAACTAAAAATTTAACTCAAATACTTCTTTCTTAAGCAAGTATCGAGTAATAATCTACAATTGTATTTGCATTTACAATTCCATAATTAAAAATAAATTATTAATTCAATCCTCTTAAAATCAATATTAATATTAGTAAATAACAACACCAACTAGCTCATTTTTGCATTAAGCTGCGAAATCACACCCTAAGAATGGTGGTTTTAGCCAAACATAATAACAAACAAGAGTCCTTAAAAAATAAATCTTCCATTAGGTTGGGAAATAATCTAAAAGTCTCCAGTAGCTCAAATTGATGGAATAAATCTATCAAAACCTAAATCTCTTCTCAAAAAATGTAAAACAATGTTAGTAGAAAGTTCAAGAGTAAAATCCATGAATTAGACAGTGTGGTAACATGGATAACTGTATAATTATTCTTAAAAATCCAATTTATATGTTTTGATAATTTTAGCACAAAAAGAATTCGGCGAAATAATTCGGCCTCACCCAACTGGTCAACGACGCATTGAGTACCCCTTTTTCTACTCTTTGGCGTGGCTTTTTACAAAAATTATTGTGTAACTTTTTGTGTGATGGGTCATGATTTATGAATATTTTAGAAAAATGCAAAATGAAGTACTTCTCGCTTTCTTGGATATCCTCTTTTAACACCTCTTTTTGTAATATTAGGTGATCTAGATCGGGTTTGCCAATCACTTCAACGAGTCCCCGAATCACTAATATGCTCGACAAGTTTGTCGTGTCCCCAAGTTGTCACTCTGTAACTTATGGTAAGCTTAACGTTCACTTGGAGATTCGCCAAGTGGGTTTGATGAGTACCAATATTCTTTTACTATAACCTGTTAAGATATTTGCTCTTTTTTGTCTTGTAATGTTCTTGCCTTTCTCTTTTGCATTCATTTATGCATATAAAAATTTTATTATCAGGTATGAAAATAATTATGCATTGAGCAGACTAATGCTTTGAGTATCAACCACTAAATGAATTTAAATTTATGACTCATCACATATCGATATTTTAATTGTTCAGATTTTTCATCATCTCCTTTAATCTATAACATATTTTGCACATGTATTGTCATGCAATGTGGTATTACTAGGGCATTGCAGATAGTCCGTTTTGCACATTATTTGATTTTATGATCATATGTTACGCATGTGGATATTGTCGGTGCCAAATATTATTTGATCTTATGATAGTGCATTAAGATTGTCCACACATACATAAGGAGATTATTTGGGTCATAATAGACTGTGAGTCCATCATGGGTCACAAAATCAAGTATCATGTAAATACAGTTGAGATATCTTAGTCATATGGTTAAAGACCCTTTTTCTGAAAAGGAGAAAAGGAATGAAATAAAAAAATCAAAATACATTGAAAAGAATCTAAAGAAAAACATGTCAGGTGATTTTGTTGCATTGCATTCCATATCATTATCCTTTATGCATACTTGATTATATGTTTATTTGGTGGTTGAACATTATGTGATATTTCATTAGCCTTTTATTGAAACTTTACTGATAAGTTTAATGTAGACATGTAAATAAAAGAATAATGTTCTTATATACTCCTTCACAAATTATTTGTTGTCACACTAAGAGATATACAGAATGAAAGTTATTTTGTAATTATAGTACACTTGTTGAACCTTTTTGTGGTGCACATCCAATCATGACTACAATCATATCTTTGGGAGCTTTTTGAGTCCACTCTAGAAGTATCTTTGGGAGCTTTTTGAGTCCACTCTAGAAGTATCTTTGAGTTATATCTTAGTTGTTTCGTAGCCGACACCTCACTCCAAATTATTACTTATTCTGTTGTTTTCATATCCACACAAGATATTGCATATATTGAGGCTTTTTTTTCATTTTCATACTTTCATCGTATTTTAGAAGATTTTGTATCAATGCTACCGATAAATTGGGTGGCATTTATCCCTCCACTTTCATACTCATGATATTTTTAGTTTTTGAGATATATTAATCGTCGTTTATATATAAACATAACTTATTTAGTGTATGAGATATTTAATGTTTGAGATATATTGGTTGGTAACATGGTGTCATCACCACGGAATCTGTGTTTTTAATGTGACTATGTACCAAGTAGATGTAGTTCATACCTTGGCGATCAAAGCCCAAAATATATCAAAGAATTTAAGGCTTGATGCTTTGAAATATTAGACCTATTGTTGAGATTGAGAGACAGAGGAAGGGGATTAATGTGGATGACATTAAGAGAATCGAGTGAATGAGAGAGTATGGAACGTAGAGTTTCCAATGTCCTACTTTATAGTGTATTACTTACTTTCAACGACCCTGTCACGACCCAAAACCGGAACGCGACTGGCACCCACACTTCCCTCCTGTGTGAGCGAACCAACCAATCTAAACCCAAACAAATTAAACCAAATACAACGCGGAAGACTTAACTCAATAACGAAAAAAAACGAATACAATAAATATCCCCCAACATCCGGAAGTCATCACCACAAGAACATCTAAAGCCAATTACGAAACTAAGAGTATTCTAAGAAACTAAACAATGAAAGCTAGTCCATGCCGGAAACTTCAAGGCATCAAGACGGGAAGAAGAAGATCCAGTCCAAGCTAGAAGCATAGCTCACCCTGAAATCCGGTGCAGTGAAGACTGGCTAGAATCGCGGTCGAGTTGAAGACGACGGCACGGTTGCTGCACTCCACAAATACAAGAAAGAAACAAACAAGTAGGAGTCAGTACAACCACACGTACTGAGTAGGTATCATCGGCCAACTCAGAATAGAAAACAGTATATAACAGATAAATCTCACAAATCAACTATAATACTCAACATGTAGTAACAACAAATACTACAATCATCAATAAATATCACCAAGTTCATCCAGGAGGACTCAAGCCTCAACATCATACTAATTAAGGAAAAACAGGCTCATTAGACTTAGCATAATAACATCTTTCAAGATTCATTATCCTTCTTCCTCTTGTGTCGGTACGTGACACTCCGATCCATATTCTATCCTGGTGCCGGAACGTGGCACTCCGATCCTCATTTCTATCCTTGTACCGGAACGTGGCACCCGATCCATATACTATCCTGGTGCCGGAACGTGGCACTCCGATCCTCATTTCTATCCTGGTACCGGAACATGGCACCCGATCCATATACTATCCTGGTGCCGGAACGTGGCACTCCGATCCTCATTTCTATCCTGGTACCGGAACGTGGCACCTGATCCATATACTATCCTGGTGCCGGAACGTGGCACTCCGATCCTCATTTCTATCCTGGTACCGGAATGTGCCACCCGATCCATATACTATCCTGGTGCCGGAACGTGGCACTCCGATCCTCATTTCTATCCTGGTACCGGAACGTGGCACCCGATCCTCTAATTCATCGAGCCTTCTATCACTAAGGCATTATCAATACCACACATAGTTCATCAAGCCTTCTTTATACTAAGGCATCACAATTCTCATAACAAGTACATCAAGCCTTCATTTATACTAAGGCATCACAATTCTCATAACAAGTACATCAAGCCTTCATTTATACTAAGGCATCACAATTCTCATAACAAGTAAAATTAGGGTTTCATCAAGATTTAGGGCTCACAAACTTCATCATGCTTATTTCATCACAAACATATAATCATACTCATACAATCATACAATTAAGCATATAGAAGGATTTACAAGAATACCCAATACATATCATTTGCTATTGAGAGTTTACTACAAATAGCATAAACCATAACCTACCTTCACCAAGGATTTGTGTTCAAGCAAGAATCTTCAAGAATCCTTGCTCCTTCTCTCTCAATCGCCTCTTTCTCTTCTCTTTCTCTTTCTCTTTCTTCCTCCAATCTCTTCCTCTTCTTACCCTAAATCACAAGACTTCAAGTCTTAAAAATAATGAAACCAACCCACCAAGTTACTCAAAGTTAGTCTTTCAACCCCCAAGGAATTGAACTAATAACATTAACCCACTAACTTTGTATATTAAAGCCGGAATAGTCCAAAACACCCCTTTAAAATTAGCCAGAATTCTGACCCCGACGGGGATTACGAAACCTGTGACGGTCCGTCGTGCCTGCGACGGTCCGTCACGCAGGTTCGTCATGGACTCAATTTTTCCTCGAAAAGTCCGTGACGGTCCGTCGTGCATACGACGGTCCGTCCTGCACTTCCGTCGCGACGGTCAGAGAGTTGCTCTCAGCACCAAATTCTCAAAAGTTTAAGTGTTTTGAAACGGGGCTCACGACGGTCCGTCGTGACTGTGACGGTCCGTCCTGCAGGTCCGTCACAGAGTTCAGAGACTCAGTTTTCAACACTTAAATTCATAATTCTAAGTATTTGGGAACGAGACACCCTCGACGGTCCGTCGTGCCCACGACGGTCCGTCGTGGTGTCCGTCGTTTTCAGCCAGTTTTTCCCAAAATAAAATTTTTTATCCAAACGACTAAACAGGTCGTTACACTTTAAAGCTTTCTGGAATTAGAGGTGTTTGGGTATGGAAAACAATGTTAAAACAAGGTGATCAACAGAGGCGAGCTACTGGAAAGGCAAAAAGACATGGGTAATGTGCCTTTCCTTTTTTTTTCTAAAGTTACTAGTGCATAACACAACACCATCGATGCGTGAAATATAACTATCTGCATGTTGATATTATCTAAAGTGGCAAAAACACCGATGAGGTGACAGTAATGTCCCAGCAATTTACATGTACCTCAACTACTATTTTCATCAAGTTATCTGCTACAACCACCAGCACATGCACTATATAATTCATATCACCCAAGTTTGAATGTACATGTCAGTATTTTCATTCAAAAGATGCTTTCACCGTAAACAATATCTTGCTCCTGTAAGCATAATTCTACAGAAAGAGCTAACAACTCTCAGGCTAGAAAGCTTCCCTTGGCGCTCTAGCTCACAGTAAACGCCTATAGTTGGGAAGGAATATCACCCAATCTTAATATCAAAATGTTGCCAAAATGCCTACTACCTTTCATCAACACAGATATAGTTACTCGATAACTTTATCTACCAAGACTTGGGACTATAGAAGAAAACCAACTTTAACTGAATCCATTTGTCTAAGCTTTGATGGCAGAGTTTGTACATACTACATAGGCTACTGAGAAAGGGAGAGAACAAATACCTAATAGAATAATCGGTCATATGCAAACTCTTCCGAGCTACATTGTTGGTAAAACAAAATAGAAATAGATAGTTTTGGAAGGGGTCTAGGGCTATACACGGAGGTTAGCCCCTGCCTCAAAGTTGCTAAACACATTCAATAGATTATGTCACAAGCAAAATCAATATTCAGAAACAAGAATTCAAGTTATGTAATGATTACTTTATCGGAAACAACCTCCCTATCTCTATATCCACGAGATAGGCATAAAGGTTTGTGTACATCCTACACCTAATGGGATTTATTGTTGTCGAATTAGAGCCAACCCAAAAAAATGAGGCAATGTGCAAGATTTTTGATTGTCATTACTCATTATCTTTATGTAAAATTGCTAACCAAATTTCAGAAAGACATTTTAATAGAACTTAACTTCATCACATATATACAGATAATGGATACGACTAAGACACTAGAACTCTGTCAAACAGAGAGTGTTATCCCTAATCAATACCAATTTGCTCAGGCATATTTGTAATCAAGCAAACTATAAAAAAAAATACATAGAAAAATTAACTAAAGATAACATTTTGCATCTAATCAAACTGCTTTCTTAGCATATAAACACACCCAATGCACCAATTCCCTCTACCTCCACCAAAAAGGGGAAAAAATAAGAAGAGAAAGAGAGATTAATCATACAAAAAAGCTGCTAATGGAAGATTAAAAAGAAGAAGAAAATGAAGTGTATAAAGTTTTCATCTTCATTTTCATCTTATACTTTCTGACTAGCCTAAAATATAGTTATGTACTATGAAGAAACTGATAAACCAGCACATGCCCGCACCTCAAATCTTACCGAGGAACTCAGCCAGGTTGACACAATACTTTCTGATAAAACTGGCACACTGATTTGTAATTCAATGGAGTTTGTCAAGTGCTCCGTGGCTGGTACTGCTTATGGACGTGGTATTGCAGAAGTTGAAAAGGCCAAGGCTAAGAGGAATGGATCTCAAGTGATGGCAAAAAATAATGATCATGGTGAGGATGGTGTTGTTACTTCTAGGAAGTCCACCGATAAAGGTTTCAATTTTGAAGACGAAAGAATCATGAATGAGAGTTGGCTTTTTGAGCCTCATTCAGATGTGATACAGAAGTTCTTCCGTTTGTTAGTAGTCTGTCATACAGTCATACCAGAAGTAGATGAAGTTACAGGCAAGGTTTCTTATGACTTTTGATTAAATTAACATAATTTTTTGTATAGTTGTCCATATTAATTTTCAGGTTTTGTAAAAAATGTATCCTTTATTTTCCTCTTTACTTTTTTTTTTCTATTTTTTTATTTGCTATTTTGATATTAATTGTTAAGTGTTAATTGCTATCATTTTTTATGCTATGCTTAGTTTGTAGACTAATAGTTCAAAGAAGCTTAGCAGTTGTCCCTATTCTAGAAATTGAATGGTAATTCTATATTTTATATTGTTAAATTTATATATTATCTGCTTAGCTTAGTAGGAGAAAGTTACAACATGTTCATCATGTGGGAAATGAAAAGGCTAGAAATACTCAAAAATGAACCAAGCAAGTCATGGCTTTTGTTGGCTTCTGCAATAGGAATGAGATTAATATGCTAAAATAGAAAAATGAAGACCCCTTTGTAGAATGCAACATCATTATTTGTTCCTTGCATAAATAATCTAGCCCAAATTTTTTTGTTCCTTGCATCAGTGTTATTATCCATGCTCTTGAATAATTAAAAGCATAATAGTTGATCCTCTTTTTGGCACAAAAATACTGAATTCATATTATTGTGAGTTGTTTTTAGGAATATTATTAGTTGGCGAACAAACAATTAATTTTTGTTCCATATTTTCAAGACATCCATAAAGTTTCATCCCTTTAGAATATTGAAGGAAAAATATATCACTGAGACATTTATTTGTTAAAGTAATTCATGGTTTGTAAACATCTTTTATTGAAATTGAAATCCTAATGTTTCTCTATTTAATTAAGCTAGAACAAAAAATGAGAGGGTATGTCCAGGTTTGGACAATGCGATGAGATGTGTTGTAAGAGTCCTGTTCTGAAGGATTAACAATGGACTGTTTATATTGTTCGTGCCCCTGACTCTACTTGCTATGTGATGTTTGTCATCTCTCCGTTTTATCACTTTGAATTTATTATATGTATGGTTCCTCACTCTTTGAAAGTGTAAAATATTTTTGTATTGATATTGTGCTGCCGTGACTATGTTTATTGATGCTCTTCTTATGGCCTTTTAGTTTCTATATTTGTTAGGAGTTTGAGATTTTTATTTCAAGGTTTGCAAATTGAGGAATAATTCTTGTTGTATAGTTTTACGACGTGTAATTAAATAATATCTTTTTCTTTGAATCCTTTTTGTGTGCTCCATTAGTTGCTAGATGAATTACATTTGTTTGCTTTCCTTAAATTGCATAAAGTGAGTAACTTTATAGTCATACTATGAGGAGAAAAATGAAGGCAGTGACAAAAAGAACTGAACAGAAGAAATACTACACTATTGGTAAGAATTGGCGGTAGAACATGTAAGTATTGATTAAAAGATGCCATTTTTAATTGTCTTTGGTTGGAACTGTTGAGAATAGAGAAACCTTACTACGACATTAAAACACATGCTTAATTTAAGTAGCTGTGTGTTTTAGGTAGTTTTGGCGAATCGGGTGTTGGTCAAAAACCCCAAGTAGACATTTGTGTTGCCATATACTTCATCCTACAATTTGAACCTGTTAGGCGGTGATGATAGAACCTAATACTCTATGGTTTCTTGTGTAGTTTGAGAACATCATAAGAATTAGGCAGATCAGAAGGATCCTGAGTCTCAATTGACTTAATGACTTTTCTCATCTTTTAGATCATCTAACTCATCCTTTTGATTCGCAACCTTTTTGAACTCTCTCTCATGTTTTATGCATTCAAGAATTTTATATTGGATATTCCAGCATCCCGATGAATCAATTTGTGCATGTTCCTACTCATAAGTCATAACGTGTGTTCCAAACTCTTAACTTAGTAAGTTGTCGAAAAGTTGCAGTATTAATGGAACTGCTTGAGAAATCTATCAAGATACTCAATGCGAAAGAAGTACTGGAAAAAAATCTTGAATTTCTCTGTGCAATATAAATTTAAATAGTGTAACCTTTGAAGTGATGGAGCAAGTGTCAACTCTGAGGCAAGGGTAAGTCTGGTGTACATTCTACCTTTCCCAGATACCTCTTTGTGGGACTACATTGGTCCCTGGGTATGTTGTTGTTTACTTGGAAAGTGATGTGACCAGAGTATAGAGATTGTATCTTGACTTTTAAGCTCAAAATATGTAAGCCCCTTGATTTGTAAGAGGATAAGATTATATCTACTTATTTTTTTTTTCCGAAACTGGTAACATGTTCAGATCATGAACGTACTTTGTATGATAGTGCCTGATTTTGTTTAACTGTTTATCTTCAGGTACCGCATCACTGAAGGAGTAAATCTTCCTTTCCGTGTATTACCAACTATCAAATAATTAGGTCGTACACGTATGGAAGTGAATATTAAGGTTTGATATTGAATGAATTTTGATTGTAAACATCAATTTGTGCTTATATGATTTACTGTTGCTAACTTTGATTGTTTTTCAGGTTAAGAGTGTGTTTGGTGCAAAAATGTTTGCTCTTGGAGTAGTTATTAAAATTCCAGTGCCAAAGCAAACTGGTAAAACAAACTTCCAGGTGACGTCAGGGAGAGCAAAGTATAATGCAGTCATTGACTGTTTGGTTTGAAAGTGAGTAATCTATTGCTTAATCATGATTGGCGTATTTCTTGAAGATGTGGTCAAGGATAGTGGAACCTTCTTAGTTTTGTTTGTCTAATAGTTTACCTGGACAGTAGAATAAGAGTATAATTCAATATTAATAGTTCTCCTCCTCTATTGTGGCTAATTGGAGGATTTAAATTTACTATGTCTATGTGTGGTATTAGACACACAAAAAAAAAAATTAACATTGGGCCCGTGCTTGCACGGGCCATCCCTGTCTAGTAAGTAACATAAATGAACAAAAAAGGGTGTTAAGAGTAAATCAACAAAACAAAAAAATTAACTCATCTTTTGGGAATTTAAATAAGTTAGTTAATAATTATAAATTAGAGTTAAAATAAAACAATGCAATAACTAAAGACAATTCAATAATAAAGAGAGGAAGAGAAGAGTGTGGGCCTTTTACTGCCCAGAAACATTGGGCCGAAGCTACTAATTTTTGTATACAACTGGTACATCACCCTTGATTTCTGTATCTTGGGATGTATACCGATTTTATGAATCCTGCTTCAACTTCCAGCATCTGTATTTCGAATTTATGCCTAGTATTTCTGCATTCAACCTGTATATCACTGTATATTCTGCATATACTTTGCATATTCCTCTGTATATAACGTGTATACAGCCTGCTTTATCTTCCAAGTTCTTGAAATGAGAGTTCAACTTGATAGTACTGAGTTCGGGATTCCATGGCACACCCAAAATGCAAACGAAACAGATAGAAGGGAGTCCAATGGACTCAAACCAAGGGGGGGGGGGGGTTTCATGAAAGGCAAGATAATAAGGATTAGTAAATGACTAATGAATAAACCTAAACAAAATAAAATGACTTACGACAAATTTCACCCACGACAAGAAAAAACATTATGAGCAAGCTATGATGGTAGTATTGCAAGGTATTACATATTAGCAGTAAATAAAAATGTGGGAAAAATATACTGCCACTCAAAGTACGAAATAACAAATCATTACAAGAAGAGATACTCCGACATAATAACTTTAATCACCCTAGAATAGTTGGCACATCCATAACTAGACGTCATAATTTTGAAGAGAGGAACTATTGGAGTCCAAATGGGGACTCCATTAGAACACATGCGTTGCAACGCATTACATATAAGTAATAAATAGAAATGTGGAAAAAACATACTGCCACTCTGTGACATTCCTATTAATCACATGTCTAATGAATAGCCCGGTAGGTCTTTAAGAATGCATATTGGGGGTACATAGACGTCCCAATGACCAATATTGAAGAATATTTGGCATAGTATAGAAAATTGGCTAAGGGAGTTAGCCAATTTCTATAAATGTCAAAGTAGGGATAATATAATCCAAGATTTTTGTCAAAGAAATGTACCTGCAATGAAGACCCTACACTAAAAATAAGTCCTCAACAAAATATATTAAGTACTAGGCATCCAATTGTAAAGCCTTCTACCATACCACATGACCATTTAAAATGATCATCTAAATTAAGCAGTGCCCAAGGACATAAAGAGGGTCCTTGGGATATAAGTAAATAGTCACAAATGGAATCTAGACCCAAAAGATATCAGCGTCGTTGACCTTCAGAGGTCACAGACAAGCCTACATAGGTCATATTTACTTCATCTAGGTTAATTTTAGCGGAAAATTTGAACTTTTTGTTTTCTTAGATCATGCGAAAAATATTATACTTAACATCATAGGCGTTCACAAATCAACCGTCTAATATAGAGATAATCAAATGAATGAATCAGTTATTAATTTTATTCAACATATTTTTGCCAAAACGATAAAAATACAAACTCTGAACAAAAGTGGAAAGAAAACACTAGTGGAACATGATCCACTAGCTATAGCCTTCATCTAAGATAGATAATAACGGTATACATCCTTTAAAGCATGAGGCCTACCAAATCCGGATGAAATCTCCACGTCCGGATAGCTGCAACATCAACCTGTAAGCTCTAGCGTCCACCAGTGCCTGCATCTAAAATTGTCGAATTGTATGGGATTAGTACATACTTGTACTAAGTATGGGTATATTCAAGCACACACCAACGATATGCATGAGTAAGAACAACACTTTCCTAACAACATGATTATGGAAATTCAAGTCAGTCGACTTGCCAAGATGGGATTAGGAAAGTTAGTGAGCTTTCCAAATTTGGATTAGGAAAGTCATGCTATGAGAGTAACATACATCATCATACATATCATATTGAACACATCACAGAACATCTTACACATAACACATATCATTTTGCATAAATCGCATAACATATTTCATATCATTCATTCATATACCATGAGACCTTGGAATCATGGAATTGACATTAAAACTTCCCAAAATGAGGGCTCAACATATGGTATCATTCATTTCATTATGTGCATCATTTGAGGCTTGCCTCATTCATTCATTGGGAACTTTAACTTTAACCTACATAGATCATGTCAGCATCATGAAATCCAGTGTCTCCCCCACACCAAAAAGAGGTGGAATCACTGGCCAAAGTGGTCCCAAAACATGCTAGCATACATTGGAATTGAACCCCGCCAAATCCCTATATCGTTAGTATAGGTTCAAAGACTAGGAGATATAAGGAGACAAATACCCGGCATTGCCGGACAATATCATCTCTTAAGATTTACGTGAACCCCCTCCCTTCTCGAAGGAAGGCATCATTCCTCATAGCTAGCCTATCGGTGCTCAGTGTAAAGTTCCATTACATTCAACTCATACATCATACAAGCTGGCTTCTAACATGCGGACATCATAGCTCATTAGATGATTTCTCATCTCATCATTAGTATTAAGTATGAATTAACTTCAATACTTTCATTAGAGTGTTCATAGAGACTGGTCTATTCATTAACTTTACACTCTCATAGGTGACTATGTTTTGGTAACATTTACTTAGGCTTATTTGAGATTGCTATCATCTTTTACATTAGCCTCTTATCATGTTGTCACAACATTCATTAACATTAGGACATTATCTATTCATAATTACTCACCCCTTATTACGTGAATGTTCATTTTATCATATGCCAATGCACTTGGACATTTAGTGTGTTTCACACTCTTACATAACTCTCATAGGGTTTCATCATTTCATTGCATACATCTTAGGTTCACTTACTTTGAAAGGTATGCTAGATTTATGGGTCGATACATACAAGCCATGAGGCTTCATTCATAGTTCGTTTAAGTGATTCATATCTTCCTAAGATTATGTGATACAAGACTTATGCATCTTGTATGTATACCAAGATCTCGGTTTTGATCTATGTAGGCAACATTATTTTTGAACATTTATTCACGTATGACTTATGTATCAATACGGAATTTGGAAAGGGAACTTGATTTCGAATCCTTTAGTTAACACTTACATCTTTTTTATTTATTATATTTTGATCCATACGACTTGGGGATCCGAGATCGAGCTCTAACACCTCCGTTTCATTTTTTTCTTATTTTTCTTTCTTTGTTATTCGCTTGTCTTAAGACCGAGGGGTTGTGGGATTCATCACATTACACGTTAGTTCCTAGGGAATTTCATAGTTCATTTAGAACGTTTTAGGTGCATTTTCATGGATTCGTTTAGCCAAGAGTTTCTCACTCAATTCAGACACACTACACTTCATATGAACATCACGATTTACAAATGTTTGTGCACGTCAGGATACAGCCATGACATTACATTTTAGAGCATTAAACCTGAGAGCACATAGTCACGGTTCAAATTGTACACACGTACACATAGTTTCGGATCACATAGGTTTCATTCATATGATTTCAAACACACATTCATGAACATATTCATCATGAAAACACAACACACGCCTAATATCTACCAGCAAACATACCCAACCTATGAATCATTGGGAGCTAGTGACAGGGACATGCAAGGGGGAACAACCCTAGTATTTGGATTATAATATACTGAACCTTAAGGGGTCTCTTGGGAAAGGGACCAAGAGAGAAGAGAACCCGTACCTTTTTGGCGTTCAAACATTGACCAGCTACCCAAAGTTTCTCCTACAAATTCACATCCACATCGAAAACCTCAACGCCAATTCGACAGACAACCCTCTCTCTGCCTAACGTGATTGATTAGTTGTTTGTTTTTATCTTTCGTTTTGAGTTCTTCAAGTGTGAAGAACTTTGGTCAATTGAAGTTATTTTGGCAGAGAGAATGTGAATGAGAGAAGAGAGAATGATCGTGAAGTGAGATACACGTGAGAGAGTGAAACGTGAAAGTAGTTTAGGCTTAGGTAAGGACTTAATCAAACTAAGAGTCTCCTTAACTTTAAAAATATTCTGATTTTCCTTTTTATTAAATCAGCTAATAAATATTAATTAATTAAGTTAATTTAACAATTTAAATAAAAACAATTTAAATCATTGCTTCCACCTAGGTTCGTACCAGGGTGGAGCAAGACTTCACTCAAAAAGCCAATTTTCGGCCCTTTCTCCCCAAATTACCCCTTTACTTTATTAATTAAATAATTAATTACATATTTAGGGTAATTACGATACTACCTTTATCCTGGAAAATGACCATTTTACCCCTAGACCCTCCAAACATAACATATCCCTTTTTTAAGTCTGGTAAAGACTCATCCGGGTAAATATTCGTATTCGGGAGCCCGACATGGCTGGACCCAACCTTTCATAGCTCAAATAACTCCCCAAGTTAGTTGTCTTGGATGTCTCAAGGGTTCAGATGTCTGGTTCTACGCACATCAATCCGTGTGAACTCGGTCTAATTGTAGGCATTCTAGATACATTAAGCATTACTTAGCATATCCATTTTTAGGGTTTTTACATAAATATTCCAAATAGGACATCAAGAATAGTTAGTTAGGAAAGTACAATCAACACTTGTGCATGTGGGAGAAATAGCCAAGAGAGGACCACCCTAACCGAATGTGGTTAGGATAGGTAGGGGGCAGGCGTGCACATGGGTTCACCACTGTGGGTCCTAGATCTATAACTAATTCTAGAATCTAAACTACTTACCAGACTAACTAACTAACCTACGACAAAATAAAAATAAATTACCTAGTACAACCGACAACCTAAGACTTAATTGGGTGACACTAACCTAGTAACTAGTTAAAGAGACAACCTAGTACCCAACCTAGGATTCTCCAAAAGGTTGGTTATAGTCCTAAAAACTTAGGGATACTTTAGTAATTACCCTACGTTACTTATTTAATTAATTAAGAAGCTTGATTAATTAATTTAAAAGCGCAAAACCGAAATCACAAAGCAGTTTCCAGATTTCGGTTAACACAAGAAAAAGACAATGTAGTGCCTAACCTTGGATGGTTCAAAGGGTTAGTTATGGTTATAACGACTGAAGGGTACTTTATTAATTATCCTATGTAACTTAAGTAATTAAATTATCCATTTAATTAATTAAATTAAAGGGGTCAAACCGAAATTCTTACTATAACCTAGTATAACTCAAGAAACATCCTAGTACTTAACCAGGATGGTCTAAAAGGGTTAGTTATCGTTCCAATGTCTTAGGGTTATTTTAGTAATTACCTTAGGTCACTTAATTAATAAATTATACATTTAATTAATTAATTTACAGGGTCAAAACTAAATTCTTAGGAAAAATTTCAGATTTGGCTAACTCTTGTGTTTTTCTAGTTCTAGTCAATCTAGGAGGGGCTTTTTAGTAATTAATTAATTTATTTATTTAATTAACTTATTAAGAATTAGTTGAATGATTCAATATCAGTTCCTAAACCTAAAACTCACGATCAACACTTAGAGAATAGAATGCTAAAATAAACGAAAGAAAGAGGCAGAAAGTTCATAGACGTTCTAGGCGATTTCAAGGTTTCTTCAAGTTTTTGTTCAAAGTGGTCTTCGTAGATTAAGTTCTACTTAACGTATGGATTTCTTTCAAGGAATTATTTCTCCAAGAGTACTTTCCATCATAACGAATCCATGAAATCTCAAAACTAGGGTACTTTCCCAAGGTTCCCGTTGAACATCCCTTTCCCTAGTATCCTTGTTACGATTTCTATGTTGTATAAATAGTATTGATCATGTTGTTTGTATTTGTGTTGTCTGATCTTAATGTGTAGGGTTCTTGAATTATGAATTTCGAGCGAACCTATGAAATTGTAATTGTATGATGTTAAGAGTTCCTTACGTGAATTAAAGGAATAATGCTATGTTACACTATGTCCGAAAATGTTAAGTTTGATGTCTTACGTCCTAATGGTTAATGTTAATGTGATTTAAGAAGATGTTATGTTCATTAAAGTGTTAACATGATGCTGTCCAAAATGGCTAATAATGTTATGCTAAGGTTATAATCTAAGGTTGGCCTAAAAGACCTCCACGAAATTTACTTGAATGAATTTCCTGCCTTATGCCAATAAAATGGCAAACAATACATTGTCTAAGAGTGATGAATGGAATTGGCTCTAACAATATCCTAAATAATTAAAAGATTGGCTAATGGTTATTACATACCAAATTAAGCATGAATGAATATGAAAATTTGCTTATGCCAACAAGAAGGTTATGTAATCTTTATCCAATTGCTTATGCCAATACTAATCATATGATTCGGCTTGAAACGCGGCGAATCATCATAAAAACACAATAAAAAGTGGTGAATCGTCTTGAAAACAACGCAGGATCGTCTTGAAAACAGCAGAGAGGAAACTACACAGAACGAAAAAAGTAGAAAGGAAGACAGCAGAAACAGAAAAAAAAAATTAACCGCCAATCTAATGTAGCCAAAATGATGAAATGACAACTCCAGCATATTTAAAGTAATTCAATGAATCCATATACAAGGTCACGCTATTCATTGGGACAAGTCCCAACATTCCCTAAACGAATGAACTATGAACATATGTAACTCATTGAATGAAATGCTCATCGTCCATAAACAATGATATGAAACTTCTAAACGAATGTAAGTAACATGAGTATTAACATAATTAAATTTTTCTAAGCTAAGAAGGTGACCATTATGAGGTGTTAAAAGAAGGGAGACAAGCCTCACTTACACCTAAGTAACTATGTTAAAAATACTCATGAATGAAGGTGTAAGAACACGTGAGACCAGTCTCATTAACTCCAGAGATGTTATGTAAGGACAATTAACATTTCATCAAAGTAAAGAAAAGGATTAAAAGTCATCAATAGAGTAAGTAAATCTCAATTTAGAAGCAAGCTTCCATAATGCTTGAGTCAACTCTAAAAGATAAGAAGATAAGGAAAGTGAGGAAAGCACCGATAGACTAGTTATAAGCATGTGCTTGCACGTGTAAGCCTCATGAGACGAGGCTACCACCGAGATGGATAAGTAGTCTCCTTATGTCCCTAGTCTTCGAACTATGTCTAGCCAACAAAGGAACTAGCATGTGGTTTCCACTTAAGACAGCTAGGTATGTTTCGATCTCACCTTTGCCAGTGAAATTACCTCTTTTCGGTGTGTAGTAGATAATGGATTTCATGTTAAGCTCACATGATCTATGTCGGTTAATGCTCAAAAACATTATCTTGGTTCACTATAGCCGTGAGCCACTCGGTGTGGCATAAACACTTCATTCGGATTCTCCTTAGTCGGGAATCACCCCTTTTTGGTGTGGGACAGACATCGGATTTCATGAGTAGCTCACATGATCTAGATTCATTTTAATTGGTGAATCACCTCTTTTTGGTGTGGGGAAGACAATGGATTTCATGTTAGCTCGCAGGATCTTACTTCTAAAGATGTGTCTAAGAAAGCAAGAAAGAAAGATGATGGAACGTATGTTCAAAGTGAGCTATGAAAGTAAGAGCTTAAGAATTTCAATTGCCAATATGATTACCAATGAAGTTTCCGCAAATAATGGGCAAAGCCAAATAAAATTGGCTTATAATGACTTCTTGTATGATGCCAATAAAGGGGAGTAGAAACATCATATCAAATCAAAGCTTCGTAACTTCCCTAATATGAAAATGATGAAATAAGTGGCATAGCCAATAGAGACTGGCGTACAAAGTGTTAATGCATACATAATTTAATGAATGACTCGTTGTAAGGATGGTGAAATCATTTCTTAGTCCTTGGATTTCTTACTTGATTCATTGTGGGTATGGGACTACAATGAATCATTGCACTTGTAAATAAAATATAGGACCAAAGGAATTATTGAACTACACAACAACAAGAAGAAAAAGACTAAAAATAAACTAAGTGTCAAGAATAGAGCTTTAAGTTAGGGGATACTAAAATTTCAAATCTTCGCCCGAGTTCTTCTAAAAATATGTTGATGATTCTAATATCTTATAATCACATAGAAAAAGAAGTTGTGTTCTCTGAATGCATCAAAATACATCATATTCATACCACAATTCACAACTAATGAATTAAGAAAGTCTAGTGACTGCACTTTTAGAAATGGCATGTTGTTTAGGAAGAGATTTCTTTGATCATGCATAGTCTTATGTGTGTGTGTGTGCATACACCTATACTTAGTACAAGTGGTGTACTAACCCTATACAATTTACTATTTTTATAGGTGCAGGTCAGAGAGAAGATTGAAGACTCATTGCAACGATTTGGGCATCAGCGTTCTCCAGACCATTTGGTAGGTCTTCTTGATTTCTAGGATGCTACAATTTTAGTCTAGACTAGTAGTAGACATAGCTAGTGGATGTTTTCTCAAGAGTTTCTTTAATACTTCTATTCGAAGCTATGTTTAAGGCCGTGTTTGGCAAACTTTTATGATATATTTATCTTCTGTTTCGAATTGATTCTTTATAATAGATGGTTGTTCTTTACATTGATCTTAGTATATAATGTAACTAGTTAATAATTATATGAAGTCTATGTATACTTCATATGTTTAAAAAGTTTTAAATTTTCTGCAAATTTAATTAGATGAATGTGATGAATGTGAGAAGAGGCTTGTTTGCGATCTCTGGGAGGTCAACGATGCCGGTTGTGATTCGAATTCCAGAATCAAGGTCATAACACACTCAAAGTATGAAATAACATATCATTACTAGAATATATACTATGGCATAATAAGTTTAGTCACCCTAGAATAGTTGGCACATCCATAACTAGACATCATAATTTTAAAGAGAAGAAGTATTGGAATCCAAATGGGGACTCCATTAGATCACATGCGTTGCAACAAACAATGATGCATCAATATTATATTCAAACAATGTATATGCAAACGAAACTCAACTGAGAACGGAACAAAACAGAGGCAAAATTAGCATAGAAAAGAGTCATTCACAAAGAGTGGAGTTCAAAGATCATAACCACAACCAAATGAAGAAAATATAAAACAAATGCACTTAGCTTAAATTAACTTATTTAATAAGATAAGATTTCCAAAATGCTTAAAAATAATATATATATATATATATATATATGTATATATATATATATATATATATATATATGTATATATGTATGTATGTATGTATATCCAAATCTCTTGGGATCAACCACACTTATTCAAAAATGGATAACTATAATCCACCAAGCAGATAAAATTATGAAATCTAAGACTAATAAGAACTAACCCTAAAAATAAAGAACATGGAAAGCTAGACTAGGAAATCAAGCCACTAAAACCAATAATAATGTCAAAGATCCTATGATATGTATTAAAGGGGAAAAGAGAAAAACTTATTCTCAAATTAAGTCATGTGAAAATAGCAAGCAATTCCTTCATGCTCCAGCAAACAATAAATAAGATCAAAACAAAGATTTAGACAATTCAAAAATATAGAATCACAATTGATCAACTACAAGGCTCTGAATTAGAAAAAAAAAAGAAAAAACAAAATTTTTAAGACAAAAAAGACCCTTATCCTAAGACACATAATTAACTGAACAAACACATATCAACGCAGTGACTCAATGGCATTAGAAGGATTAAAAAGAGAACAACTAGGTACATGAACATACAATAAAACAAACCAAAAATAAGAACCAAAAAGGCAGTGAGACTAGGACGATGAGATTAACCACGAAGTACTTTCACCACTTGAGGTTAACTCGGAAAAAAATAATAAATAAAACTATCTCTTGATAAAAATCTATCAGCTCCACACTCTCTCAATCCTACTCTCTCTTCCCCCCTATTTTCTGTCTCTACTTTTTTTTTTGTTGTCTCCCTCTCTCTCTCTCTCTAACTTTATTTTCCTCACCACGATTTTTTACCAACACTAAAGAAGATGGTGGTTTATATAATGGATTTTGGGGTTGGTTTAGGTGGAAGACCCGTTTACATTTTGAATCTATTCGTTCTTTTTCGAGGCAACGGTAAAGAGTGATGGAGAGTTGTATTTTGCTCTGAAATTAGCGGAAAAATGGGGAAAAGTGGTCGTGAGTGAGTATTGCAGGTAGTGTTCACGCCGTTTGGAGCTTCTGTTGATGTTGACTTTTGTTGATTTTTCGGATTTCATCTTGGACTGCTGAATTTGGGCAATTTGATGGGATTTCCCCACTTTTCAACATGATTTCCGCTAGGATTTTGTCTTGTGTATGATTTTGGATGAGATGGGATCGTCTGGTTTCGTGAAGGAAGAAGAAGATGCAGGGATGGGTCGGGTAATTTCACTGATGGGTCGAGTGTTGGGTACTTGGTGATGGCATTGTGTTGGTTTTGCTAATGTTATATTGTTGTATGTATTTGCTGGTGGACAAAGAAATTGGTTGGGAAATTGAAAAAAAATGGGCTACTAATTGAAAGGAAAAGGTCCAAAACTTGGTCCTTTAAAGGGTGGAAACCAATTGAAAGACTTGGCTAAAATTGTTATTAAATAATAGCCAAATGAATTTCAATTAAAGCCGAATAGAATCGAATTGGTGAATTCCACTAAAATTCAAACAAATGAGTTAATATAAATTAATTAATGAGTATTTTAATATTAACGAAATAAAATAATTAATTTAATATTATCAGATAATTAACTCAAAAATATAAATTATAAATTATCTAAGATAATTAATCAAATATTTTGAGATGATTTTAAAATATCAATATAATAAATATATAAAAAATCTATAATATATAAATTATTTTTAAAATTATAAAAATGACGAAATTACTTAAAATGACTTTTAAAATATTTAAAATTTTATTAATCAATTATTTTAAATTGTTTGAAATTTAAGAAGCTTGATTATTAATTTATATATTAGAGGGCCAAAATTGGGTGTCAACAGCTGTCCCTCGTTTGACTTGGATTGTTGAAAGAAATTCGAGGCAAATGATATTGACTAATTCAATTTTGAGTGACCACATCTTCATCCTTCGGAAAGGATTTTTGGTACAGACTTTAGGAATTATGGTCGAACCCTGGAATTGTTTCCTACATATCTCTGGCTATATGAGAATTCAGGCCACTTGTAGCTTGATATGCATGATTTGACGCACGATTATGAATAATTTAGAAGTTATCTCGATATCAAATTATGAAGAGATTGATGTGCTTTAAAATAAGATTTGATGTAGGATAACGAAATACAACTGAGTTTTCAACATTGAGCCCGCCTACATATCTTTAAATCTTAAGAATCGGGCTTATTATAGTTCGACTCGATCGGTTGAAAAGGAAATCTTTTATGCAAGATAACCTTTGGTTCTTGAGGAATGACGAGTAAGTCGAGTGTGAAAATAAGTCTTGCAACCTCTTAGTCATGAATGTGGTGCACTTCACACACATAATTAACAACTACCATGGACATAATTTCTAAAGATCGTGGTGCATTGTCACTCAGATTAGAAAGTAGCCTTTGGTGAGAGTGAGATGTTTCTCGAATGTGAAATTGAAACCGATGAACTAAATGAAAAACCCACACGCTTTTTGATAGGGGTGTGGTTTGACTGTGGTGGAAGTTGCTCCTCAGCTCGCGTCCTAAGAGTTTGATACTCCCCTTTGGACTATGTCCCAGTTCGCTGCTATGAAAAAGTTCCACATTGTGTTACATCACTTTTGATGTCATAAACGCTTGTGGTTTGATTTGACAATTCATCCTCTTGGATGCTCTCGGCGGAGATTGAAACAAACTTGTCAATAGAAACTGTAATTTATAGAGAGAGTTGTTATGTTTTACCATCTTCGACACACATTTCTTTTAAAGAAAAATGTTCTAACGTCAATGTCCGTAGTTTTTGACGTAGTAGATAATGAGTTGATATGATGCGGCATGATGATGACTTTATTGATAATGTCATTTTGTTGATGAGAGTACTTCATTTATAAAATGATGTTTCTACATTGATGATGAAAATGTTGATAAGATGTTTTTGCTACATTGATGATCTATTGATCCAATTGTAGAATTTTGTTGTCGCAACTTGATTGGTCCGATGACGATGATCTATCGGTAGAATGACATTGATCAATACCACAATGATAATATCACCCTTGATAATATAATACGAATGACTCTTTCGGTGGTTTGAATATGCAATAGAAATTTCAACAATGTAAGATGTAATGTCCTTGGCGTTTGAAGATGCAATGGTCCTCTTGGCATTTGAATGAAATGGACCTCTCAGCAAATGAAGATGATGGCCCTCTCGGCGGCTAGAATGCAATAGCCCTCTTAGCGTTTAAAAATGCAATGGCCCTGTTGGTGGCTTAAATGCAATGGCCCTCACGGAGTTTCAAGATGCAATGACCCTCTCGGCATTTGAATGCAATGGTTCTCTTGGCGTTTCAAGATGTAATGACCCTCTTGGCGTTTGAATGCAATGACCCTCTCGGCAAATGAAGATGATGGCCCTCTCGGCATCTTTAATGCAATGGACCTCTCGGCGTTTGAAGATGCAATGGCCATGTTGGAGGCTTAAATGCAATGGCCCTCTAAGAGTTTCAAGATGCAAGGACCCTCTCGGCATTTGAATGCAATAGCGCTCTCGGTGTTTCAAAATGCAATGTCCTTTTTGCCGGTTAGAATATGTAATGACCCTCTTGGCAATGGAAGATGATGGCCCTCAAGGCTGAAAATGCAATGTCCTTCTTGGAGGTTTGAATATGTAATAGCCCTCTTGGCATTTGAAGATGATGACCCTCTTGGCATTTGAAGATGCACTGGCCCTATTAGCGGTTTGAATATGTAATGGCCCTCTTGGCAATGAAGGATGATGGCCCTCTTGGCGTTTGAATAAGAATGACCCTCTCGACTTTTTTGTTATGCAATGCCCCTCTCGGTGTTTGAATATGATGGGTCTTTGGGTGGTTTGATTATGCAATGTCCCTCTTGGAAGTTTGATTGTGCAATGACCCTCTTGACAGTTTGAATATGAATGACCCTCTCGTCTTTTGAATATGATGGCACTCTTGGCAATTTGATTATGTAATGGCCCTCTTGGTAGTTTGATTATGCAAAGGCCCTCTCTGCAGTTTGAATATGAATGACCCTTTTGGCATTTGAATATGATGACCTTCTTGGCAATTTGATTATACAATGACCCTCTTCGAAGTTTGATTATGCAATGACCCTCTCAGCGTTTGAATATGAATGGCCTTCTGGGCTTTGAATAAGTGGTTTGAGAATGAATGACCCTTTTTGCAGTTTGATATGAATGGCCTTGTCGGCAATTTGAGTATGCAATGGACCACCTAGGCAATGGTATTAACTCCTTTGATAATACGATATGCATGTCTTCCTTGTGATAAATACGATGTCCCTCTAGGTGGTTCACATCACCGTGTCTGATATCAACGGGATTTGTAAATTTTTCCAATAGTTCTTCATTCTGAAAAACTCTAATTTAATATCTTTGTAGATACTTGTACATGTTGAGAGTGATGTCTTTACTTGTCCCATTTTGAACATTTTGTGTTCAATGTGACTGGTGCTTTGTTGGAGATTTGAACGAGGTGTTGTTGGTCGTATTTTGAACTGCTGCTTTTCTTCTAAAGAACTTAAATGACTTTTCTTTCTCCACAAAAAGTTGTCAATTTCGGGGAGCTATTCGCCCTTTTGAATTCTCCATATTCATTGAGTGGAGGAATATGATGGTCTTGAGGCAATCGTATAGACTTGCATCCACAAAAAAAGTTATTCGTTTTTGAATTTTATGGGGAAGACCCGTTTGAATTTCGAATCTACTCGTTCTTTTTCAAGGCAACACTAAAGAGGGATGGAAAGTTGTATTTTGCTCTGAACTCAGCGGAAAAATGGGGGAAAAGGGGATGTGAGGGAGTATTGCTGGTACTGTTCACGCCGTTTGGAGCTTCTATTGATGTTGACTTTTAATGATTTTTCGGATTTCCTCTTGGACTGCTGGATTTGGCAATTTAATTGGATTTTCCAACTCTGCAGCGGGATTTCCGCTAGGATTTCGTCTTGCGTCTGATTTTTGACGAGATGGGGTCGTCTGGTTTCGTGAAGGAAGAAGACGCAGGGCTGAGTCGGGTAATTTCACTAATGGGTCGATCATTGGGTACTTGGTGATGACATTGGGTTGGTTTTGCTGATGTTATGTTGTTGTATGTATTTGCTGGTGGGCTGAGAATTGGTTGGGAAATTGAAAAAAAATGGGCTACTGATTGCAAGAAAAAGGCCCAAAAGTTGGTCCTTTAAAGGGTGGAAACAAATTGAAAGACTTGGCTAAAATTGTTATTAATAATAGCCAAATGAATTTCAATTAAAGCCGAATAGAATCTAATTGGTGAATTCAACTAAAATTTAAACAAATGAGTTAATATAAATTAGTTAATGAGATTTTTAATATTAACGAAATAAAACAATTAATTTAATATTATCAGATAATTAACTCAAAAATATAAACTATAAATTATCTAAGGTAATTAATCAAATATTTTGAGATGATTTTCAAATATTAATATAATAAATATATACAAAATAATATATAATATATAAATTATTTTAAAATTATAAAAATGACAAAATGACTTTTAAAATATTTAAAATTTTATTAAATCAATTATTTCAAATCGTTTGAAATTTAAGAAGCTCGATTATTAATTTATTTATTGGAGGGCTAAAATTGGGTGTCAAGAACTGCAATGATCTGTTTGTTTTTCATAGTGAATTACAATTGTGTTGTTTGGTTGCACAAGTTCAATTATAAGGTTAAATTAAATTATAAATATAAAATTAATAATCTAAGATTAAAATTTTATATTACAAAAATAAGAGAGTTTGTAAACGATATTAAATAAATATTTAAGATGTACATCATCTTTTACAAATATACTAATTAATAAACGTATGCTCTTAATTAATAGTATGAAAAATAGTGAATTTATTTTTTTCAAATTAGTATATTTTAATTAAATTAGTCATAAAAACTAAGAATTTGAAATTTCTATGCACATCATGGCATGCATGTTTGGAAAAAAAATGTTAGTATTACAAATACAATGTCATAAAATTATTACACTATTTGACAAATACATAATCTATCAAGTCTAAGTAAAAATTAAAGGATTTGCAATGTGAAATATTAAGTCAATAATTCTAAAACAAGTAAAACTAATAATATAACATATGTTCTAAATTCAAACAAGAAAATTTAATGTAATACTCTTATATAAAATATCAACATAACGTAAATAAATATGAATTAAAAGCAAAGAAAAATGTAAGCCTATAACCTTTTACAATAATGAATTTATCTTAATGTAAAAGTTAGAACACTAACAAACTTATGCTAATGGAAAAAATAGAATAAATAAAAAAAAATAGATATCACGCAAAATTGAATGGATTCACATTAAAAGTTATGGTTGAGAATTAATGAAATAAAAAAATAAATTATTTTACAAAACGATAAAAACAAAAAAAAAATATGTAAATAAAAGGAAGAAAATCATTTAAAAAGTTTTATTTAATTTCATGGTGTAATTATACCAATTCCATTACTCCTTCGATTATACTCAATTCCTCTGTTTCCAAATAATTACTTTTAGTGTACTAAACATGTCAAACAGAAATTTCAATTACAACATGACTTTCAAAAGAGAGTCGTGTTTGACAACAGTGGAGGCGTCGACATCAACAACTCTGTGAGTAAGGAGTCATTTGTCTGTAGAAAAAAAATCTCATTAAAGTATTTGTGGCGCTGATAGCGCAACAATGCAGATTTTTGAAAAAGTGTTTCGGATAAGCCTCCTGTAGAGTTTATAGACAACCAATAGCTAATATAAAATTACTATGTAATGTGACGACCTGTTTAGTCGTTTTGAGCAGCAGATTTTATTTATGGAAAAACTGGCTGAGACGACGGATCCCACGACGGACTGTCGAGGGTGTCTCGTTCCAAAACACTTAAGAATTCTGAAATTTGAGTGCTGAAATCGACTCTCTGAACTCTGTGACGGACCTGCAGGACGGACCGTCACAGATACGACGAACCGTCGTGAGCCCCCGTTTCGAAACACTTCAACTCTTGAAAATTGGGTACTGGGAACAATTCTCTGAACTTCGTGACGGAAGTGCAGGACGGACCGTCGTAGGTACGACGGACCGTCATAGACTCTTCAAGGAAATTGAGTCTCTGAACTTTGCGACGGACCTGCAGGACGGACCGTCACAGCTATGACGGACCGTCACAGGTTGTGTAATCCCAGGCTGGGTCGGATTTCTGTTTAAGTTTTAAAGGGGTGTTTTGGACTATTCCTGCTATAATGATAAATTTCGTGGGTTAATATTAATAACTCAAATTCTTGGGGGTTAAAAGAGGTAACCTTGAGTTAATTAGTGGGTTACTATTGTCATCTTTTATACTTAATTTTATGCTAATTAGGGTAAAAGAAAGAGGGTTTGAATAAGAAAAATAGAAAGAACAAAGAGAGAGAGAGAGAGAGAATTGAACGAGAAGAGGAGAAACGAAGAGGAAACAAAGCTTTGGGGAATTTGCTTGCTTGATAACTAATCTTCGGTGGAGGTAGGTTATGGTTTTTATGCTATTCGTAGTAAACTCTTAATAGCGAATGATATGTATTGGTAGTATTGTAAACCCTTCTATATGCTTAATTGTATGCTTGCATAAATGTGATTATATTGTTGTGATAAAATAAGCATGATGAACTAAAGTAATGAGATTGATGATGCCTTGGTATAAGATAAGGCTTGATAAACTAAAGTAATGAGATTGATGATGCCTTGGTATAAGAGAAGGCATGATAAATTGATAGAATGAGATTAGTGGATCGGAGTGTCACGTTCCGACACATAGTATTAGTGGATCGGAGTGTCACGTTCCGACACATAGTATTAAGGGATCGGGTGTCACGAACCGACACGTAGAATTAGGGGATCAGAGTGTCACGTTCCGACACATAGTATTAGGGGATCGGGTGTCACGAACCGACACGTAGAATTAGGGGATCGGAGTGTCACGTTCCGACACATAGTATTAGGGGATCGGGTGTCACGAACCGACACGTAGAAGTAGGGGATCGGAGTGTCACGTACCGACACATAGTAGTAGGGGATCGGAGTGTCACGCACCGACACAAGAGGAATAAAGATAATGAATCTGGAAAGATGTTAATATACTCAATCTAATGAATCTAATTCCCAAATGAGTATGGCATTGAGGCTTGAGTCCTCATGGATGAACTTGGTAGTACTTATTGATGATTATAGTACTTGTTGTTGCTACATGTTGAGTATTGTAGTTGATTTATGATATTAACTGATATATACTGTTTTCTAATTTGAGTTGGCCGATGATACCTACTCAGTACTTGTGTTTTGTACTGACCCCTACTTGTATGTTTCTTTCTTTGTATTTGTGGAGTGCAGCAAACGTACCGTCGACTTCAACTCAACCGCAATTCTAGCCAGTCTTCATTACACCGGATTTCAGGGTGAGCTAATGCTTCTAGCTTGGACTGGATCTTCTTCTTCATGTCTTGATGCCTTGAATTTCCGGCATGGACTAGCTTTTACTTGTTTTAGTTTTCTTAGATACTCTTAGTTTTAGTAATTGAGGATAGATGTTCTTGTGATGATGACTTCCAGATTTCGGGGAATAATAGATGTTGAGTTTAAATGTTATTGAATTGATTTTTATTAATGGGTAAAGTCTTCCGCATTACTTTCTGTTGATATTATATTGAAATGTTGGGTTTAGATTGGTTGGTTCGCTCACATAGTAGAATAAGTGTGGGTGCCACTCGCGGCTCGATTTTGGGTCGTGACAAACTTGGTATCATAGCCTTAGGTTCGTTGGTCTCATCACACAAGAACGAGTCTAGTAGAGTCTTAAGGAACGGTAGGGGGACGCCTTTACTTTTCTTTGAGAGGCTATAAGACATTAGGAAAATTCCATTCTTTCATTCTTTCTTTCGTGCTATTACTTGGATCCAATTGGTATCTAGGTGATACAAATTGGTATCTGACCATCTTCACTCTATTTCGCAGATGGTTAGAACTAGAGCAACGACCGCGCCAGCACCGACACCGGCAAGACAGGATGCGTCTGAGCCAGCCACTGGGGCTGTAGCTCGGAGGGGAACAGTGGCGAGAGGCCGTGGAAGAGGTCGTGGGAGGACGTCCTCTAGAGGAAGAGGACAAGCACCTAGCCCATCTGGTACTAGGGCGGTGACTCCTCCACCAACTGAGGAAGTGGTAAGAGAGGGTGAGGAAGGGGAGAATGAACAAGTGCAGAACGAGGAATTGCCACCCCAACCTACCCCAGAGATGATCAATCAGGTCCTTGCTTATCTTAGCGGGTTATCTGATCAGGGCCAGACACCTCCAGTGTTTTCTGCACCAGCACCTCAGGTTCCGGAGGTACAACATGCGGCTACTGTGGCTCCCCGCATGGATGCCTCATTGGAAATAGGCACGTTTCCTCGTCTGACTACAGGGCCTATAATGACAAATGATCAGCATGAACTTTTCAGTAAGTTCTTAAAATTGAAACCTCCAGTCTTCAAGGGTGCTGAATCTGAGGATGCTTACGATTTTCTGGTTGACTGTCATGAGCTACTACACAAGATGGGTATAGTAGAACGGTTTGGTGTTGAGTTCGTGAGTTATCAGTTTCAAGAGAACGCCAAAATGTGGTGGCGGTCACATGTTGAGTGTCAACCAACAGAGGCACCACCTATGACTTGGGCACATTCTCTAGCTTGTTTATGGAGAAGTATATCCCCCGGACTTTGAGGGATAGGAAAAGGGATGAGTTCTTGAGCCTAGAGCAAGGTAGGATGTTGGTTACTGCATATGAGGCTAAGTTTCGTGCATTATCCAGGTATGCCACCCAACTTTGTTTCAGTCCACAAGAACGGATTCGCCGTTTTGTGAAGGGGTTGAGGTCAGAATTGCGGATTTCAGCCTTACAGGTAGCGGCTACGGCAAAATCCTTCCAAGAAGTGGTAGACTTCGTGATAGAGGTGGAAGGAGTGAAGCGAGATGACTTCACCACGACATCGACATCAAAAAGGTTTCGAAAGTGAGGTGAGTTTAATGGTTCTAACTCTAGAGGAC
>CM064970.1:32386574-32509573 GCA_032847665.1 Solanum chilense
ATCCGGTATTTCATGTGTCCATGTTGATACCATGGGGATGGAAACTACATCATCCGTTGGGATTCAGTGTTGCTTGATGAGAATTTGACTTATGAGGAGGAACCGGTTGCTATTTTAGACAGAGAGGTTCGCAAGTTGAGGTCGAGAGAAATTGCATCCATCAAAGTTCAATGGAAGAATCGACCGGTTGAAGAGGCTACTTGGGAGAAGTAGGCAGATATACAAGAGAAATACCCACATCTGTTTACAGATTCAGGTACTCCTTTTCGCCATTGTTTTTCTTCTTTTTATCGTTCGGGGACGAACGATGGGTAAATTGGTATCTATTGTAACGACCTGTTTAGTCGTTTTGAGCAGCAGATTTTATTTCTGGAAAAACTGGCTGAGACGACGGTCACCACGACGGACCGTCATGGGCACGACGGACCGTCGAGTGTTTCTCGTCCCAGAACACTTAGAATTTTGAAATTGGGGTACTAAAATCGACTCTCTGTAAATTGTGAGGGACCTGCAGGACAGACCGTCACAACCACGACGAACCGTCGTGAGGCACCGTTTCAAAAAACACTTTAACTCTTGAGAATTTGTAAAACGGGGAACGAGTTCCTGAACGCCAGAACGGAAGTGCGGAGGACCTACACAGGCGTGACCGGAACGTGCACAGAATTACCTTAGAGAAAATGGAATGTTAAGAGGTTGCGACGACCTGCGTGACGGACCGTCGCAGGCACGACGGGCCGTCACAGGTTGCGTAAGCCCAGTCAGAATCGGATTTCTTTACACGTTTTAAGGGACGTTTTGGACTATTCTTTCCTTAATTATAAAGTTAAAGGGTTAATATTAATAAGTCTAATTACTTGGGGGTTAAAAAAGGTAACCTTAAGTTAATTAGTGGGATATTATTGTCACCTTTTTACACTTAATTATATGTTAATTGGGGTAAAAGAAAGAGGGTTTTGAATAAGAAAAAGAGAAAGAACACAAAGAGAGAGAGAGAGAGATCGAGAGGGAGGAATATCAAAGCTTGGGAATTTGCTTGTGGATTCCAATTCTTCGGTGGAGGTAGGTTATGGTTTTTACGATATTCGTAGTGAACTCTTAATAAGTGAATGATATGTATTGATAGTATTATAAAACCCTGCTATGTGTTTAATTGTATGCTTGCATGATTGTGATTATGAAATTGTGATAAACTAAGCATGATGAAGCTATTGAATCCTAAATCTTGAAAGAAACTCTAATTCACTTGTTAATGATGATGCCTTAGTGTAAAAGAAGGCTTGATATATTGTATAATGAGATTGATGATGCCTCAGTGTAAAGGAAGGCTTGATATATGATATAATGAGATTGATGATTCCTTAGTATAAAAGAAGGCTTGATGAATTAGGGGATCGGGTGCCACGTTCCGGTACCAGGATAGTATATGAGGATCGGAGTGTCACGTTCCGACACTAGGGTAGAATATGGATCGGGTGCCACGTTCCGGTACCAGGATAGAATGAGGATCGGAGTGTCACGTTCCGACACCAGGATAGAATATGGATCGGGTGCCACGTTCCGGTACCAGGATAGAATGAGGATCAGAGTGCCACGTTCCGGCACCAGGATAGAATATGGATCGGAGTGTCACGTTCCGACACCAGGATAGTATATGGAGCGGAGTGTCACGTACCTACACAAGAGGAAGAAAGATAATGAATCTTGAAAGATGATAAATATACTCAATCTAATGAACCCATTTCCCAAATGAGTATGGTATTGAGGCTTGAGTCCTCATGTGTGAACTTGGCGGTAATTGTTAATGATATAGTACTTGTTGTTGCTACATGTTAAGCATCATAGTTGATTTTATAATATTACTTGATATATATTATCTTCTATTTTGAGTTGGCCGATGATATCTACTCAGTACTCGTGGTTGTACTGACCCCCTACTTTTATGTTTTCTTCTTTGTTATTTGTGGAGTGCAGCAAACGTTCCGTCATCTTCAACTCAGCAGCAATTCTAGCCAGTCTTCACTACATCGGAAATTCAGGGTGAGCTAACGCGTCTAGCTTGGACTGGATCTTCTTCTTCAAGTCTTGATGCCTTGAACTTCCGGCATGGACTAGCTTTAAATTGTTTTAGATTCTTAGACATTTTTAGTTTAGTAACTTGATCATAGATGTTCTTGTGATGATGACTTCCAGATTTTCGGGAAATAATAGATGTTGAATTTTAATAGTTATTGATTCGATTTTTAATAATGAGTTTAAGTCTTCCGCATTACTTTCTGTTGTTATACATTGAGATGTTAAGGTTAGGTTGGTTGGTTCGCTCACATAGGAGGGTAAATCTGGGTGCCAGTCGCGGCCCCGGTTTTGGGTCGTGAAAGTCATGTAGATAGTTTTATCAAGCATGCCATGAAGAAAAGCATTGGAAACATCCAACTGATTGATGAGCCAATTGTTGCGCACGGCGAGTGACAGTACCAGGCGAATGGTTTCCTGCCGAATAACAGGACTGAATGTCTCGGATTAATCAAGCCCATACTCCTGATTGTAGCCTTTAGCAACCAAACGAGCCTTGTACCTGGAAATACTGCCATCCGCATTGTGTTTAATTTTCTACACCCATTTACAGCCCACTGGGTGCCGCCCATGGGGCTTAGTTACAAGAACCCAAGTTTTGTGATCAGTCAAAGCCTTAAACTTGTCATCCATAGCATGACGCCAATAAGCATTTTTTGAGGCAACAGAGTAGGTTGTTGGTTCACTATCGGGAAGGGGTGTATTTGGTAGTATGGTATCCTGAAAGGTTTTGGGTTTAAAGATACCGGCTTTGCCACGGGTTAACATGGGATGAGTATTGGGGAGTGGCACCGGCGGAGGTGATTCGGGGTGGCCGGGAAGGACCGAAAACGGATCGGGCTGGGGATGTTGTGGGTATGGGGTTGTTCGGGTTGGTTGTGGGTGTGGGTGGTGTTTGCGGGTGTATTGTGGGTGACGGTCGAAGGCGTGATGAGGGGTGGTTGGGTAGTGGGTGGAGGTGTGGGGGAAGGTGGTGAGGGACCCTTTGAGTATGTTGGAAAAAGGGGAAGGATGCCAATAAATGATGTATTTGTGGAGGAGGAAATAGACTCGTAGGGAAACTCATTTTCGACAAATTTTACATGACGAGATATGTAGAATTTATGAGTTTGTGGGTCAAGACAGCGATAACCCCTGGAGGTAGGATGATAGCCCAAAAAAATACAAGGACGGGATCGGGGTTGTAATTTGTGAGTAATATGAGGGGGTAGCCAAGGGTAGGCAAGACACCCAAAGACACGGAGGTTGGTATAATTAGGAAGTTCTTGGTAAAGGAGTTGATAGGGTGATTTGTTGGAGAGAGTGTGACTGGGCATTCTGTTAATGAGATAGTATGCGGTGGCTAGAGCTTCTACCCAAAAGGAGACAGGGAGATGAGATTGATGTAGAAGAGTAACCCCCGTTTCAATGAGATGGCGATGCTTACGCTCAGCCACCCTATTCTGTTCGGGAGTGTATGGACAGGAGGTTTGATGTATTATTCCCAGGGATTGCAGAAACTGGCCAAAGATGTTATTGACATATTCCTTTCCATTGTCACTTCGAAAAAGTTTAACATGAGAATTGAATTGTGTTTTGACCATTTTTTCAAAAGTGACAAAGGTGGTGTATGCCTGTGATTTGTTTTTTAGGGGGTACAACCATGTGTATTTTGTAAAATCATCCACAATACAAATATAATAGCGAAAACCAGCAAATGAAGGATTAGCAGTAGGACCCCATAGGTCAGAATGAATAAGTTGAAAAGGTGCAGTTGTACGCTTCTCAGATAAAGTAAAAGGTAATTTATGAGATTTAGCAATTGAACAGGAGTCACAGTTGATTACATGAATGGAAGAAGAACCTAATTGAGACATTAAAGAATTTATTATTTGAGTAGAAGGGTCACCCAAACGACTGTGCCACAACAGACTGTGGCCATCAGCCCAAATAGCCACAGGAACGCTCTCTGAAACTGGGTGGGCAGACGAACTTGTGCCAGGAAGAACGTACAGACCATGCTCACAGGGGCCCTGAAAAATCACCCTCTTGGTAGTATTGTCTAGGATCTGAAAATCATTAGTGGTGAACAAGAGTAAGCAATTATTGTCTTTTGTGAATTAGTGAACTGAAAGGAGATTAGATTTGATAGAAGGGACGTGGGTAAGGTTACCTAGGTGAAAGCTAGAGGTGGGGGTTTTAATGGTACCCGTGCCAGTGTAAGAAATATTAAGGGACTCACCGTTGCCAACAGTAATACCATTGGAGCCATGATATGGATTTTGAGCGTTAAGCTTGGATAGATCAGAAGTAACGTGCATGTTGGCCCCAGTATCCAACAGCCATTCAGAGGAAGGGCCGGTTTGAGATGCATAATTGGCACGGTTATCACCATTTCGGCTCTCCTCATACCGAAACCAGCAACGAGCAGCGGTGTGTCCTGTTTTCTGATAGATTTGACAAGTTGGACGATCTCGCTCGTAAGTGTCCTGCCCGCCGCTTCCGAAGGAGTGCAGGTTGTTGTTGCTGCCGTGCTGCTGACCGTCGTACGGCAAACGACCGCCCTGCCGACCGCCGTGCCCGCGGCCTCCGCTGTTTCTGCCGTAGCAGCCGTGGCTCCACTGCCGGCTGCCACCATGCCCCCCGCGATAGTTCTTGCTTGCGGTGAGGGTGGTGGATGGCTCCATAACAGCGGCTTCTCGGAGAAGAAGTTTGCTCTCCAGATCCACGTTGATTTCTTCACTTTTTAGCCACGAGGAGAGAGTAACCAGGTCAACGGGCATTGGACTGATGCGAATCGCCTGTTTAATGGAGGAGTAAGCTGATGGGAGCCCCTGAACGACGCACATGACGAGATCTTTTTCGGGAATGATTTCGTTCACGGTGTCGAGGGCTATGATGATGGTGGAGACCTTGTCTAAATACTCCGCCATAGTTTTCGTGCCTTTGGTAATTGTGTGGAGACGATCACGCAATTGAAAAATATGAGAGTGGGAAATTGATGCATAGCGTGTTGCGAGGGCCGTCCATAGGGCTGAAGTAGTTGTGTAGGATCGGACGTGTTTCTGAACCATGGGAGAGATGACCGCAATCAAATATGATCGGATCTGGCCATCCACGGCTTTCCAGGCGGTATGGGCTGGATTAGTTTTTATTATTTGTCCGTGGCGGTGATGACTGCCGGCGGCGGTTCTGTGCTTGTATCGACGTATTTGACAAGGTAATTGGCCTCAAGGGCTATAAGAACGGTGATTTTCCATGTAGGGTAATTTATGTCTGATAATTTTTCGGGAATTAGGGCGTGAAGATGCCTGAGAAGGAGTTTAACGCCAGAAGGAAGTGAATCGAGAGGATCCACCTCGGTAGTCATGGCTGCCGCTGCCCAAGAGAAGAGAGGGAATGATCGGTGCCCTAAAGAGAGAAAAAAAACCTAGAGAAAAGAAGATCTAGGTTTTCTGGCTCTTGATACCATGAAGGAATATTGATTGTATTGAAGTGTTAACCTAATAAGGGAATACATGGGAGATATATATAGGAGATATAGGAAGGAGTACTAATCCTAATAGGACTACGATTAAGGAGTACTAATCCTAATAGGACTAGGATTAGTACACAGTAAATACTAATATTATTTAATACAATTATTTAATACTATTTGTTATTACATATCATAACATAACTGAAGCAAAATAAAGTAATAGTTTCTTGCGGAAGCGAAATCGTAAGAATACTCTGAATAGTTTCGGAATACCCATATACTATAGGAATAAATAAAATCTGAGAGTTTCAAAAAAACATAAAAGTGAAGCTCTAACTCTATTGTTGAATCTATCTATGTCTGAAATAAGCCTCTAAGCTAAAAAGAAGTGTTCAGACATGCCCCAACAAAATATAGAAAAACATAAACTAAAATTGAAAGAAAAGATAGATAATTACGTGACTTTTCCTTTAAGAATGAGGACTCACCATGAATTTCACTGAATTGATGATTGCAAAATGATTTATGTGTCATCAAAAAGTTGAGAATAGGAACCTAGATCACAAGAAGATAAAGAGTAGAGTATGCGTCCGTACTTGAAAGGTACTAAGCATACATGATAGAGTAAAGTTGAACAGTAATCATAATTGAATCAAATTGTAAATACCGAGCAAATATAAGACATAAACATGATAGTCCAATGCATATGCCTGTGGGATTGGACTATACACATACTAAGACTATGTACTTATTTTATTGATAACATGGTCAATGGAATAAAAGTTGATTGGACTATGGGAGTTGCTAATAGCCTACTTAAAACTAAATGAGCTAAATGTATACTCCAATGCATACACCTTATTGAGAGGACTTAGTATACCCTTCCATAGTTATAGAAGAAAGACTTGCGTTTTCATTAAAATGTTTCCCATAAAGGGGACCGATAACCTATGGGTAACATAGTTCCGAGATTTTAGGGTGATTTATCCTTGACCACTTGGTACTAAGCTTTTTTCATTTGATTATCTAACTGAGAAATTTATTACTAAAATATAGTAATACTGCATAAATCAAAATACTAATAGGGTAAATTGAAATGCAACATTAATATATTGATAATAAAATATTCATAAATGGAGCTTGTATGACTAAACAATGTGACCTAGTATGTGGAATTCATGAACTAAGAGAATTACATTGCTAGGGTTCTTAATTTAGGAAGGAATTTATATCAAACGATCAAAAAATCATGATAATTGTTTTAGGAAAATTCATGTAACTAATTTTTAATGACTATTGCAAATCTAAAAACCATAGGTCTGGATAATTTTAATGTAGTAAAGAATCTGATTGGGTTCTAGGGACCTAATGGGAGAAACGAACCCACTTCTGAAATCCCACATACATTGTGACAAACTCCGAAGAGGAATATTTTGATTTATTGGATGGAACTCAAGAATGATTATGTGTTCTTTGACTAGGTGTTTGTTGACTCTTTCTCCTTCTAAGTTCTATATTTTCTAAGCTTTTTGTGAATGATTTTCTTAGGGTAGATTCAATATAAGCTATTGCACTAAAATTGACAAAAACATAATAGTTTAGGGTATGAATGACACCGTTTAGGGGAGCAACGCACAAGGAACATCACAAATGATCCCTAACTTAATTGTTGTTGGGGGACATCGATGACGGGATCGAAAAACGGTAGCTACAGTGATGGTCCATTCTGGTCAGACATCGATAGGGCTCTGGGAAATAAAACTAGGGTCTGATCTAAGAACAAAGACCACAGTTCATGGCCTGACGTACGGTGTGTGGGTCTGGTGGTGGGTCGATAGTTCAAAAAATTTTGCGACTTGTAAGGAAGGGTCGTAAGTTCCAAATCACGTACTATAACAACGGACCGTGGGTAACCAAATGGTCTGTGGGTGGTTCACATTCGTACCACGTGCAACTTCTAAGTCATAACATTTTTATAGTTGTTACATACTGGTTGTTACAATATTATCCCCCTTGGGAAAATTTGTCCTCGAATATATAGTAAACTTGTTGAATAGGAAGGTAAAGAGACGCAACCCATACCATTAATTCTAGGAAACTTATTCCTGACTGAAGCAAATATTATAAAATTTAGAAGTACAACTCAAGGATCATGATTGTTAGATTTATACTAGCATGAACGACAAATTAATTGACAAGGAATTATCACCTCAAGTTGGAAGGGAATCGGAAGGAATGAGGTGAGGATACTTGGCCTTCATGAATGTTTTTGCTTCCAAAGTAGATTCGTCTACTCAATGACTCCTCCACAAAACCTTGACTGAAGAGACTTCTTTGATTCTAAACATTCAAACCCGATGATCAAGGATTTAAATAGGTACATTAATATAAGTGAGAATATCCTTCATATCCACACTTTTAAATGTTACAATAGATATTGGATCACTCACACACTTCTTTAACATAAAAATGTGAAAAACCAAATTCACTGATGCTAGTTTTGTTTGCATTTTTTAAGTCGTAAGAAACTTTTCAACCCTTTTTATGATCTTGTGAGGGCCAAAACATATAGGATTGACACTATATTTCCTGACAAATGTCAACACCACCTTCATAGACAATACGTTATAGAAAACCCAATCATCAACTTGGAACTCTAATTCCTTTCTTCTTACATCTATATAGGATTTTCAGAAATGATGCTTTGCTTTTTTGATAAACGACACTAGACTACAATCTTAATTTCTACGAATCTAAGTAAGTATAGTAAGTCACCCGAGGGTTTGGTTCATATCTCAAGGGAGAAATAGTTAAAATAGTAGTTAACTACAGTTTAAAATATTATCAAAGAAAAACAAAATAAATTCAATTTGTGACACTAAACTATAAAATATTGAAAAACATTATCTCAGGTTTGGTAAAAAATTTAAAATAAAAGGGAAAATCAAGTATGGGGAAGTTCTTGGGGTGTAACCGCAATATATGTTGACGTAAATCCATGGGTGCATGCTTTCCATAGGAATATTTGAAAAAGTAATGATAACTAGGCTAAATTTTAGGTGAAAGTAAACTCCGTCACAGGAAAGATACCCCATGTCAAAATTGTTCTTTTTGAACACCCACTCGTCTAATGAAGACCAACCTATGCCTTAGTCAAACCTGTTCATTTGATGAAAGGTTCTTCGATACAAGGCTAGGGCTCACCCTCTCTGGCTGAGCATTTTTCCTCCTCACTTTTAAAGACATCAAACTATCAGTCTTGGTTTTGTAACCTCTCTCTTGAGCAGGACAAAAACAGATAGATGGTTTTTGTTTTTTAAACAACAAACCCATTAATTTAAAACACAACACCAACGTGAAATAACCATTAAAGTACATCTAATCCTATCAACAAACAAGACCCAACATAGGGGATTTTTGTCACACATCAAGCAATAATCAAATGCATATAAATGTTAAAATAATCAATTGGATATAAGAAATTGAATCCTAATATTAGCAATAGAAGAAAAATGGAGAAGACCAACTTTCAATTCTAGGAAGAAAAGATCCGTTCTTCAATAAAAACTAAAGTTCTAAAAGAGAAAATATATAATAATGTTCGAATACTTAAAATTAATAAAGATTTTAGTATTTTTGGACATCAAATTATGTGTTGGCAAAACGTTTTGGAAAATTTTGTTGTGAATCACAGAGTGAGTCGACAAATCACCCTTCTTCTAGTTCGTCGCTGTTTGTGCTATACCTTCATCGTCTATGCATGTAGTAACATTGGGCAAAATAACTCTATTTCGCGAAACTATTCATCAAAACGCCTGCTTATTTTGGTAATCTTTTGAATTTAGTTCCTTCAGGCTTCGCGTGCTGGAGCAAAGGTGAAAGGCAGCTCTTTAGCGGATCTCTAATATTCGGCAAAACTCAGGCTTCAACTACCGCTCCTTTTTATTGTTTTTGTTCCCTTTTGTGCCTTAGTGCCCATGCTTTTGTTAAAACTCCAAATACCTGAAACTTTAGAGTAATTATCATATATTGAGATAGAATGAGCATTTGAGGACACTATATATATTAAAATGAATCCCTAAATTAGTCAAATTTGAGGACTCATCAACACCCCAAGTTAAACTTTTGTTGGTCCTCTAGTAAAACTCAAGTTTAGCAACTCAAATAGACTGTCTTATATTGTTCTACACAATACTCAATCGAGAACATACACAACAACACTCAAATAATTTATACATAGCTCAATTATATACTCAAAGATTTAATTGTGACACGCCACTACAAATGATTCTTGTTCCTGTAAACTTGCTAATTATGCAAGTTAAATCTTATTAAAAGTATCTAAATGCTCTCACACAAAGCATTATTCCATATTCACTCCGAAAGAGTACATTGTAAAATCAGTAATCAGATGCATTGCTGAAACTCACAAAGAGGAACACAATGCATGTTTTCACCCATAGGTTTGCCATTATTTTCTAATTTACCTTTGGTTTGTCTTACTCATGATCACAATTAAGGCTTGTAATGAGGATGAGTGCAAGGAAATGGTAATTTAGGCTTAGTGACTTTGTCCTCAATGAGAAGTGATATCCTCCAAATATCCCCTTATAAGCTTTACCATTTCTTTTTGAAGTTCATCTAAGTCATCATTTGTATTTACCTCCATAGATTGCGTGGAAACCCAAATTTCTTTCATGCTCAGTAACTACTTTTTCTTTTTCAATTTTTTCTTTTCTTTTACTTTTATTTTTATCTTCCTTTTTTATATATGGAGGGTTTCCATATTTTGCACCCCCATGGGTTAAGAAAGACTTTACTTGAACATCTTAAGTTCTCCTTCTCCTTTTCACCACACCTAACTTATGCTTTTGACCTAAGTTGAATTATTAATATAAATCCCAAATCATAAAGATTATAGGTGATGCATAAATTAAGGTCTACGTTTCATCAAGGTTCTTCAAAATAAAAGGCAAGGCTCGAGGGTGTTCAAAAGATTTTTACATGCTCACAGGTCGGCTAAGGTCATATAAAGAGGACACCATTAAAGATCAATCAGAATAACTAGTAAAATTCTAGGTTTAATTGATGAAAGGTTAAAGGTCATCTCGTCACACGAAGAATTGCCACTAAATCCAAACAAGTCGACACATTTTCATTAGCATGCAACGATCATTTCAAAAGAATCAATTCTATAAATTCCTAATCATAGTGAGATTAAATAGTTCACATATTGTCTATGTAAATTAGAATATTCTCGTCGTAGCCACACATTCATGTTCGTTCGATTAAGAGAACTATTCAAATCATCGGTATTGATCGAAACCAAGAGTTGAATTTTGTACAAGAATGTCCACTTTCAACAAAAGAGGTGGTTGAATATTCAAATATGACAATTTTTTGAATTGTTTTGGAAGGATAAAAATTATTTAGAAATTAGGACCCAAAAAGGAGCCATAAGCTGAAATAATCCGGAAAACAATTATAAAAACCTAATTAAAAAAAGAGAACCCAAATATTTAGAAAACGTAAAACTATTCATAAAAAAGAAAAATAAGGTAGGCCTCACCCCACCACAAAAGAAATATTTTTCCTCACATCTAACCACAATTTGGAGGCCATATTAAATGAAAGAGAGAGATAGGGCTAGAGAATAATCCTTGTTAGGTAAATTTTTAGTTGGAGTGCTTCAATAGCTGTATCGTTCAGAAAAAGGTATTGTGGGGAATATTGTGTACACTTCCGAGTAATTCCTTATGCTTAGTGTATTTTGTCTCGGTAGTAGAGTGCACCTTTCTTCAACCCACTTTCTCGAAAACTTCATAAACTACCTTCTGTGCATTGACCTACAACTTATCTAGTGTTCTCTCATCCCATGATAACATTTTTACTTCTAGAATGTTTGGGGCATTGAAAAATTGATTTGTACCTAACCTAGTTTTTCAGAACTTTTTAGGAACCATAGATGTTTAAATGGTTGTATTCATCAGAGTCGTAGATCTGGTGGGTTAATCACCAACACCTTATTTGTCTCATCGAATTTTACATAATGAAGGTTTTGAGGATACATTGAGTCAAAAAAAGAAAGAGAATTGATAGTCGGAATCTTCAGCGACTCACCAGCTAGATCTATTGCTCGCAACTTTACACCTTTAAAGCAATTACAAAACTTCAATCTACTAAACGAAAACATTATTCTTTAAGAACATAGATATAAGGTAATAAGGGGTTTTCGGTTACCTCCCAAACAACGCCTGACTTAACATTATTGCTTGAAGCAAGTTAACAACTATTCTTCTCCCTCAGAATTACCCATGGCGTAATTAGGTGAATCCTCGGCGAACAAATGATAGTTACTTATCATCAAATGGGTTATTTGAGCGTCCTACAACCAAATGGTCATGGAGTTCAAAGTATTTACTTCACTTAGAATATCAATGTTTTCCTTTATGTCATTTACTTTCTTGTCAGTCTCATCACATTTTTGTTAGATTTGTGAAAGGGTGTCGTCACTTTGAACACTCTCAAACCTCTTTCTCTGTTTTCAACCTTGAAGGGAGAAGTTCGTTTCCCTTTTTTTTGCTTGCTCTTCTAACCCTATAACTTCTATGGATAGAACATGTACTTGTGTCAATAGTTTATCCCATTCGTTTTTATTTTGGGCTTCATTTTTGGTTTGGACAATTTTATAATGTATTGTAGCAATAATGGTGTTGGAATGGTTCAACATCCCCCACCCCTCAAAAAAGGTGCTCAACTATTATTATACTTTTGGGTTGGAGATCCTAATAGAAACAATCCAGCAGTGTCTTAACAGGAATTTCATGATATCGGCATGTATACAAGATTTCTATGAACCTCAGAATTGTCTCCTACACTCCTTTTTTGAACGTGATAGATTATCAATGAGGTTCAATACCTTAAGGAGAGGATTATATGTGTGACATCAAAGGTGCTAATTCATTTTGTTTTCTTCCTTTATAAATCAAATAAGCAAAATCAAACTAAAACTAATGTTAGCAAAACTATAACTACAAAGAATTAAAAACAATAAGAGAACTACATTCTCACGTGACACCACTCCTCTTGGTGCAATTTTAGATGCTTCGTTTTTCGTTTTGAACGACAGAAGCCTACAATCTAAGTCCCTACGAATCGAAGCGAGTATAGTAACATAAGAAAGGGTTGAGGTCGTGTCTAAAGGGAGTGGTACTGAAAATAGTAGTTAACTAGAATTTTGTTCTAGTTAGTGATAGTTTAAGACATTATCGAATAAACACAAAATAAATTTAATCACTTACACCAAAAATTCAGATATCTAAAAGGTTTGAGTTTAGTGAAATTTGTATAATAAAAGGGAAAATAATGTTTGAGAGACGTTCTTGTGGTGTGACCGCAATATATATTGACGTAAATATATGGGTACATTCTTTTGATAGGAAAATCCGCAAAAACAATTGTAATAGGCTAATCTTTAGGTTAAAGTAAATTCCCTCTCGGGCAACGTACCCCATATCAAATGGGTTCTTCTTAGAAACCCACTCATCTAATGAAGAATGACCTACGCCTTATCCATGATTTCTCATTTGATGAAAGGTTAATATCTTTAATCACCTCACTTCTTAGGACATCAATCTAGTTGCTTTGGTTTCACGACCTCTCTCTTGATCAAGATAAAACCACATAGGTGGTTTTTTATCTGTAACAACAAACCCATTAACTTAAAATCACAATAACTAGGTCAAATAATTATTAAAAGACATCTTAGACTATCAACAAAAGAGACCCAATAATAATATCAAAATATATTTGCTAAATAACACCCCAAGAATGGGGAATTTTTAGCAACATATTAAGCAATAATTAAATATACCTAAAATGACAAAGAAATCAAATGGGTTAAAAAAATTAAACATTAATATAAGAAACGCAAAAAGAGTGGAGAAGACCCACTTTCAATTTGAAGAAGAAAGTCTCTTTTCTTCCGGTGTAATGTGATAAAATATTAAAACAAATGATCTAAAAGAGAAACTAGATACTAATATTGGTACCCTTAAAATTTTTAAAGAGTTTACTTTTGATTGACTTCATATTATGTCTCTTCGAATCCGTCACCAACTGATTTTGCCATTAACTATTTTTCTTGTTCGTCGTCGTTTGTGCTTTGCCCTTATCATCTATAAATGCTGTAACATTGGAAGGAATAACTCTATATTGCTGAACTATTTGGCGAAATGCCGACTGCTTGTTTTAATCACGTTTTGAATCCACTTTCCTGAGTCTTTGCTTGCTCGAACTAAGGCAAAATGCAACTCTTTAGTGGATCGCCATGTATAAATGGTGAAGCTCAGGCTTCAACTTCAACTCTTTTTTCATATATTTTATTTTGATTTTGTCCTCAGTGTCCATGCTTACACAAAAAATTCAAAATGCCAAACACTCAAGAGTTTTCATTAGATATTGAGATAGTGTGAGAATTTGAGAACACTATTTATATTAAAATAAAACTCTAAATGGGTCCAATTAGAGGACTCACAAGGAAACACTGGGTTGTATTAAGTTTATCTCTAATAACTTGCACTTTCTCCATGGCATAATGAACTATATCTTTCCCTAGCAAGGATGCTTTGACTAGCTACTTAAAAAAAACAAACTTAAGATCTATACCTACGCCAAGCTACTCATGAGGTTGATCATACAAGATCTCAAAATGTCCTCTAAAGTCTGTATGGTATTCTTTGACTCGATATCCATTTGTGGATGAATGGTGCTAAGATTAACCTAAGCATCAAGACCCTTAAGAAAATACGTCTACAAATTGAGAGGTGAATGTTGTGCTATGATTAACTTGAACGCCAAGACTTCGATCTGAGATGATAGACAAAAGAACTCCAAGAAACCCGACTATCTCATTAATGTTATACTCCACGTAGTCCTCCACTGAATCTATAGTGTTCACACTGAAAAATCATGCAGATTTAGTAACCCTATCTACTATAACCCAAAAGTAGTCATACTGTCTATGAGTACGAGGAAAAACCGTGATGAGTCCATGTTGATCACTTCCAACTTTTAAGTCGAAATGTTGATCTCTTGAATAAATCCTCCTTGTTTTTTATTTTCCACCTTGACTTGCTCATAATTGGGGCACTTAGCCACAAAATCTTCGACATTTCGTTTCACGTCATTCAACAAAATGACTCCTTGTTGATAAATGTTCAACTTATTGGTACTTGGGTGGATATAATATTAAGATTCAGGGCTCTGGAAGAATGTATTTTCTGAACTAACCCCTCTTAGGAACACATAATCGACCCTGATAGCAAAGTACAAAATATATCCCTTATGAGAAAAGCTCAACTCTCTGTTGATGGACTGCATCCTTAAGTTAGAGCGATATCGGATCACTTCCTTGTTTTTCCTTAATCCACGATAGAAATGACGACTCCGACCAATTTTAGGTTATTTAACCCCTATTTCATATGCATATAATACAAACTTCTTGGAGAGAAAGTCTATGAACATCCTTTTCTAGTCCCATTCTTTCTTCCTCCACATGAGCATGAATACACATAGATAGTCTACTAAGAGCATGTGCTACTATATTGGTCTTACCAAGATGGTATTTCTCACTCATATCATGATCCAGGAAAAAAACAAGACATTTTAATGGAGAAGATTGAACTCTTTTTTGGGTGAACACATACTAGAGGCTAATTTAAAAACTTTATATAAAAACTATAAAATACTACATATTACTAAGACAAATGAAAGTAATATGGATCACTTAATAGATATTATTTCTAAAATGGAATATAAATATATATGTTATTTGAGAAAACAGTTTGAACAAAGAAGGACATAAAAAACAACTGATAGAGAAAATAATTGAAACCAATGTTGTAAGAATTTTATTCTTTCTCCTAGGGTATCTGTTACTCCTTCATTATTCCAATCTTTGATTATTTTGGAACCTAAAGGTTCTGGTAGTTTTGAGAAATATAGCTTTCGTATCTCCTTACTTTTGTTTATATCGTATTTTCCTTTGTAATAATATTCCTTAAATGCACATGTATATTCATCCAGATAACACATATTGGATAACAGAGTCTAAATTTAAGAAATTATGTTGTTTAGTTATTGGTTTAGGTGTCTAGTTTTTATTTAGTCTACTGTTCCATAGCGTATCTATGCTCCTTGAGATTTAGGCACAGCGCCTTGAGCGCCACCTAGGCTCCTGAATCTTGAGGCGCGACGCCTTGAGACACAATGTCCTGAGCCCGCCACCCAGAGTCCAAGAGCCTAAGGCGCAGCTCCCTAAGCGTGCGACCTATGATCCATCTTGCTTTTCATATTTCTTTTCATCTACTTAAAATTCTTCTTTATTCATGGTAGGTTATGTTGTAATTTATATTCAAGGTGATATATTTGTATTTCTAAAGTAAATATAACTTTTCTTTGTAAGCTCGATATCATGAGATGGTTAGTTCTTCTCATGCACCTTAACGTGTCTAGAGGCATAGTCTATAACCTTACCTTGCTGTATCAACATACATTTTACGGAGAATGTTGATACTTCACAATAGATAACATTACTTTCTTAATCCTCTAAAATAGTCAAAATATGAGTTGTAGTCATCGAAGTATTCATTACATTGAATCATTTCTCACAATGATATAACCACTAACACTTTTCCTTATTCTTAGTCAACTAAGTAAATGGAGAGTCTATTAATGAAAAACCTCAAAAAAACCTATTGTAATAGCAATCCAAACCTAAGAATCGTGTGATATATGTAGTAGAGGTAGATCTAGGACATTGTTTCACTAATTTTATTTTCTATGAATCCATTATGATCCCTTTGCTATACACAATATTCCAAACGAAAGCAATTGATTGCAACAAAATCTCACACTTGCTAGCCAATAACTGGCGATCTTTGAGTGTTTGCAGAACAACCCTCAAATGATTCACATGTTCTTCCTCATTGCTAGAGTAAATGAGGATATCATTAATATACATGATAAAAAACAAGTTCAAGTTCTGCTTGAACACTTTTTTCCTCAAATCCATGAAAGTTGCAGAGAATTTTTTAGTTCAAATTACCTATTAACAAATTCATAATGACCATATGAGTTCACAAGGATGTCTTTGGAATGTTAATGTCTCTTACACTAAGTTAATGATTACCAGATCTGATGTCTATGTTCCATAAATAAATAGAACCCTGATTTGGTCAAACATGTCATCAATCCTTGTGATACGATACATATTTTTGACACTGACTTTATTCAACTACTGATAGTTAATGAACAGTGTGAGAGAACCATATTTCTATTTCATCAATAACATAGGTGAACCCCATGGGGAAATATTAGTTGTTATGAAACACTTACAAGGAAGTTCGTTAAACTTCTCTTTCAATTCCTTAGGATCAGTTGGATCCATTCTGTAATGATGAAGAGAAATAGGTTGGGAATCTTGAAGGATATAAATTCCGAATTCAAATTCCCTTTTGTAAGGACCTTGAGAAGATCTTCTTTAAATACTTCTAGGAACTAATTAACTGAAGCAACTAACTTAGGAGTTGGGGACTTATAGCTTGATTCCTTAACCTGATGTAGATGACAGATATACTCCTTAGAAAATCATCTTTCTAACCTTAAGCTATGTGTTACATCTCCGAATATAGTAAGTTGAACTAGAGAGTACTAAAAAATTTTTAATGATTTTTTGATTGAGGAATGAGGATTAAAATGCATAAAAATTATACCCCTACTTAGAATTGAGCTTTCATAGGCTATAAGGTGTGGTACAATCCCCTAAGGATCACCAAAGGAACCTTGAGGAGGACCACTAAGAATTCCTAAAATGTAGAAAATTGTAGCCACTCACAATTGGCCACCAACTCTCATTTAGTAGACCCACTCCCATAGGTTGGGGTCTTGGTTCAAGGCCTTCTTAGGCCTACATTGTTGAGCCAAAATACCTCACTCACAAGTGATAAGTAAAGGTAGTAGACCCATAAAAAGTCCATGTAGGGCATATGTCAATGCAGATTTTAGTTTTTAGTTTTTAGTTAGACAAATTAAGAGTGATTCAGTAATTAGTTAGGGGTTAAGAGATAAAGGTTAGGTAGCGTTTCACCACACACACACACACACACACACACACACACACACACACACACACACACATACATACATATATATATATATATATATATATATATATATATATATATATATATATATATATATATATATATATATATATATATATATATATATATATATATGCCCTGGATTGTAAGCTAATCTAGAGCTAAGATCTAGAGGTCGACGCTTCGCCAATTAGTTCCCCATATAAGAAGATTTCCGATCTAGAACACATAGTCAAAAAAGGGAATGTGCAAGTGGCGATAAACTGAACAAAGAGTGATTCGCCGAATCACACGACAAATCATGACTAACCATGTCAAAAAAATTTCTTAGCAAAATTTTGAAGTCTATAAAGATTAAACACTTTTATTATTTTCAAATAGAAAATTAGAGAGTGAAACAATAACACTTGATATTTTTTTTACAAACTTTTTTCTTAGGTTTTCTATAAAATTTGTAGAGGGTTTTTGTTGAAGCTTGAAGAAAGAAGCTCTTCTTTAAATTTTTGAAGTGGGTCTTCTCCATTTACCTTTCTTTTTTACTTTAAAGAATTAATCTCTTATATACACTTGATTCGTTTATCATTTTAAGTGTATTTGATCATTGCTTGATGTGTGGCTTATCCCAGATTTTTTTGTATTATTTAGCTATTATTGATTTATTAATTTGTTGGGTCTTGGATTAGATTTATTATTAATGGTCAATTCACCTAGTGGGTGTGGTTTTATATAATGGGTTTGTAGTTGCAATTACAAAATAACTCATATGGTTTGGCTTTCTCGATAGAGAGGTCATGAAATAAGACAACTAGATTTATATCCTTAGGAGTGAGTTGACATGAGGTTCAGCTAGTGAGAGTGATCCCCAGTCTCATATCCATGCACTCCCGTCGAAAGAGAGGGTGTTGATAAGGTGTAGGCTTGATAGTTTAGATGAGTTGGTGTCCTAGAGGAACCCATTGGATATGTGTTAAGGGAACTGAGAGGGAACTTCCGTTTCACCTAAAACTATCACTAGTTAGAAAAAAATTCTAAGTATCTACTACTTTTACTATCACTCCCTTCGAACACGACCCTGGCCTTTGTTAGGTGACTAAACTAGCTTCTTTTTGTAGAAATTCAGATTGTCGTTGATCACAAGAAAAAGCGTAGAATCAAAATGGTGCCGCTTCCGGAGAGTGGTGTCACATGAAATGTAATTACTTACAGTGTTAAGTTCTCTGTATTGTAGTGACTACTAACATTTCTTTTTGTTTTGTTTCTACTTAATGAGTTATTGTTTAGGTAGTTATGTCAAAACAATATAGCAGCAAGTTAGCCGAGGTGAACAACTTCCCTAACTAGAGTCATTCTCAAGACTTCCCTATAAAATACATGAAGATCATCCCTTATGCCCCCTTCACACTTTTATTAAGGAATTCTTAAGTCACTCTATACTAGGTACTCATTCATTTACATGCTTTCTAACATTAGATTTTATTTCATTATTTCATTAAGAGACATTCATCACATAAATGACATTCAAGTAATGGTCTTGAGAAGACCTACGGACTCTTTCTAATATCTTCAAAGCCTAAGGCTGCAATGTCTAGGTAGCGTCCCATACAATCACCTAAACTTAATAGACTTCAAAAATACTAGTAGGAATCCCATATGATTAGAATAGGCAATATTCAACATAGGAAATGGTAGTAAAGCATGGAATTCGGAGTTATAACCTAATCCGATGGAGGGTGTTCAACTTTCCAATCAACATGGACACATCCCATATAGGCACATGGTTAAGGAATATGAAAGATGTATCTTGTACTCTAGACTCAATCTTATCTACAGATACATCCCTTACCATAATCACTGAGTGCTAGCCTTTGCCCTTATAGAGTAATTCTCATGAAGGATCACACGAAGAGGTTCCATATCTAGTTCATAACCCAATCACATTCACCCAACCAAAGAGGTTCCCTAGGTCATCCATACAATATCGACTAGATAACTCATAATGACTTCCTAAGGATGATATGATGTCGTTCCAGCAAACCAACCTTAATTCAACCATACATTACAAGAAGTATACCATTATGAATTCTTACTTCAAGGTTCATAACCTTACAACTAGGTTCAAAGATTCACATAAAGGGTACTCTTAGAAACATTCAAGGTCTCAAACCATTCATACATACAAGACTAAGAGGCTCTGGCATCCTAAGTAAAGGCATCTCATATTCACATTCATACATGCATCAAGTAAGGGACACAAGTCTACCATATAAGACAAACTGAAACTTCACTTTATCACATATAGCATATGATATTCAAGAAGCACATAGGAATAACCATTATCATCTTTAAGTCACCCTATACACTACTGTAACATTATCAATATATACATCATAAATTCATATAGTCAAGTAGGAATAATCATGTATAAACACTAAGGTTACACAGCAAAAGACAAAGTCATAGTCTAACATGATCACGTAACAATTTCAATAGAAGAACACATACTGTCACATGACTTTACATGTAGGTAGATATGATCACACTTAACATAATAAACTACACAAATCATCATAATACTGCAAGTAGTGCTAACAGGGATATTATCATTATAATACATAGAGTAACGCCGAAAAGGCCATATAATTCACATAATACCGCCACCATAAGAGGACCATACCAATCCCAACAAAATACAAGAGCTGTATTACATAGAATAAAGATAATATGGCCAGCATACCACCAATCCATTCTATCTACTTCAGTCCTTAGATAAATCATTCATTTAATACTAATTGGCCCTTACCCAGGACAATGAACATCAATTCAATAAAATATACATAATACTCAATGAATATAGGTCAATTCAATATAGATTTATTAATCTAAGACCAATTGGACATCAATTGAACACAAATCTTACATCATTGAAAAGCTCATAAGAAACTACACTAGAATTCATAAGTATTAACTCAATATCAATTCAATAAGCTTAAAATACAATAGATATAAGAGTATATAATACGCAATTAGTAAAATTTGAAAAGCCTATAAATCATAATATATACATGAATCAAAAACCCTTTTACAATCTACACATGAATTCATTAATATCAAAGCATTATCAATTTACACATATTTTAGTCAAATTTAGAGATTTGAGAACTTCAAGGGTGAATGGAGAATTTCATTGGAAAACATCAATTATAAATCAATATATCATATATTAAGGTTTGAAAATGTTTTATACAAGAACGAAGGACATAGAATAGAAGTTGGACTTTTTCATCTTTTAAAACGATCTTTAAAATTGACTCTAATCTGACAGTAAAACATAGATTAAGAACTACCATACCTTATTAAAATAACCCAATTATAATTGAATAAGAAACTACATTGATTTATCCTCAAGATGCATCTTTACCTTGAGCTCTCATGAAGGGTATTTTGTGAAACTTTGGAAGGGAATAGGTTTTGTTCTAGGTTCTAGGGTTTAAATGAGAGTTTCATCACTTATGTAGTCTTAAATTACCCATAAAACCCAAAATAACCTTCCTCCAATTTCAAAAGACTTGGGATGAATTTTCTGAAAATCCACAAGTCTTGGCAGAAAGCTGGCAGAAAATTGCAGCACCAACGACGCCCATCATCGACGGTCCATTGGTGAGACCACGCCACATCGAAGGGGTCCGTTGGTTGCTTCTGAAGTTCCTTAAACTGCATATTACAAGGATTCATTGACTCCACCTATCGAAAGGCCTTCGTCTTGGTCTACCAACCATCATTTGGGGCAGTCGATTGCCACTGCCTGGGAGTGTTAATCTCCAAGCTACTGTCCTCCATCTAGGTTCCCTTGTGGGTACTAGGTTGAGTCATATTTGGACGTTAAACCTATAAACACACACATATAGGTATTAGGAACATCTCCAAACAAGTTAAACATCAAATAAGCCACGAAACATGCTAAAACACATCCAAACTTACAAGGACGTCAAATTGCTATCTTTCTATGTTCAGCGGACGTTCTTGGATGTTTGACCTCCAAACCTTATTAAACTTGTAACATTAAAGGAAATTTAAATCATTGGTGAAGGGTCTATTAGGTTTTAAGAATATGTATTGGAGTACATAAGCATCCCAATGCCCAATAATTAGTAATATTGGGCATGTTAGAGAATATTTGCTGCAGCGTGTTAGTTAATTTCTATGTATTAAAATATATTTTGATGTTCAATGCTCCAATAGAAGCTTGTTTAGGAATTGTACCTGTAATGAAGACCTGTAACGACCTGTTTAGTCGTTTTGAGCAGCAGATTTTATTTCTGGAAAAACTGTCTGAGACGACGGTCACCTCGACGGACCGTCATGGGCACGACGGACCGTCGAGGGTGTCTCGTCCCAGAACACTTAGAATTCTGAAATTTGGGTACTAAAATCGACTCTCTGTAAATTGTGACGGACCTGCAGGACGGACCGTCACAGCTACGACGAACCGTCGTGAGATTCCGTTGCAAAACACTTCAACTCTTGAGAATTTGGTACCGGGAACGAGTTTCTGAACGTCATGACGGAAGTGCAGGACGGACCGTCACAGGCGTGACGGACCGTCACAGTCTACTTAGCAAAAAATGGAGTTCTAAGATGCTGCGACGACCTGCGTGACGGACCGTCACAGGCACGACGGGCCGTCACAGGTTGCGTAATCCCAGTTGGAGTCGGATTTCTGGTTAAGTTTTAAGGGACGATTTGGACTATTCTTTCCTTAATTATAAAGCTAGAGGGTTAATATTAATAAGTCTAATTACTTGGGGGTTAAAAGAGGTAACCTTAAGTTAATTAGTGGGGTATTATTGCCATCTTTTATTCTTAATTATATACTAATTAGGGTAAAAGGAAGAGGGTTTGGAATAAGAAAAAGAGAAAGAACAGGAAGAGAGAGAGAAATCGATCGAGAGGGAGGAATATCAAAGCTTGGGAAATTGCTTGTTGATTCCAATTCTTCGGTGGAGGTAGGTTATGGTTTTTACGATATTCGTAGTGAACTCTTAATAGTGAATGATACGTATTGATTGTATTGTAAACCCTGCTATATGCTTAATTGTATGCTTTCATGAATATGATTATGTGATTTTGATAAAGCAAGCATGATGAAAACTATTGAATCCCAAAATCTTGAAAGAAACTTTAATCTACGTTATTAATGATGATGCCTTGGTATAAAAGAAGGCTTGATGAATTAAAGTAATGGGATTGATGATGCCTTGGTATAGAGAAGGCTTGATGAACGGATAGAATGAGATTAGTGGATCGGAGTGTCACGTTCCGACACATAGTATTAGTGGATCGGAGTGTCACGTTCCGACACATAGTATTAGTGGATCAGAGTGTCACGTTCCAACACATAGTATTAGTGGGATAGGTGTCACGAACCGACACGTAGAATTAGGGGATCGGAGTGTCACATACCGACACATATAGGGGATCGGAGTGTCACGTACCGACACATATAGGGGATCGGAGTGTCACGTACCGACACATATAGGGGATCGGGTGTCACGAACCGACACGTAGAATTAGGGGATCGGAGTGTCATGTACCGACACATAGTAGTAGGGGATCGGAGTGTCACGTACCGACACAAGAGGAAGAAAGATAATGAATCCTGAAAGATGATAACTTACTCAACATAATGAACATAATCCCAAATGAGTATGGTATTGAGGCTTGAGCCCTCATGGATGAACTTGATAGTACTTATTGATGATTATAGTACTTGTTATTGCTACATGTTGAGTTTTATAGTTGATTTATGATATTATTGATATATATTTGTTTTCTATTTTGAGTTGGCCGATGATACTTTCTCAGTACCCGTGGTTTGTACTGACCCCTACTTTTATGTTTTCTTCTTCGTAATTTGTGGAGTGCAGCAAACGTTCCATCATCTTCAACTCAGCAGTAATTCTAGCCAGTCTTCACTACATCGGAAATTCAGGGTGAGCTAACGCGTCTAGCTTGGACTGGATCTTCTTCTTCAAGTCTTGATGCCTTGAACTTCCGGCATGGACTAGCTTTTAATTGTTTTAGCTTCTTAGACATTTTTAGTTTAGTAATTTGATCATAGATGTTCTTGTAATGATGACTTCCAGATTTTGGGGAAATAATTGATGTTGAATTTTAGTAGTTATTGAATTGGTTTTTATTAATGAGTTAAGTCTTCCGCATTATTTTCTGTTGTTATACATTGAAATGTTAAGGTTAGATTGGTTGGTTCGCTCACATAGGAGGAGAAATGTGGGTGCCAGTCGCGGCCCCGATTTGGGTCGTGACAAGACCCTAAGCTAAAAAAAAGTCATTTCTTAGATCCCACACATTAGGTACGAGACATCCAAGTGTCAAGCCTTCGTACCATAGTAAATGATCATTTAAACTGATTATGTAGATCAAACCGTGCCCAAGGACATAATGAGGGTCCTCGAACAAGAAATCCGCAGAAACACATGTCCAAGCACATGTTCAACACATGTGAAAGAACATGTGCATAAGACCAAGAGACCAAGCATTAACTGAATTTGGTTAAGCGGTTAAGGGGCAGGCCCGCACATAGGTAAAGCCATGTGGGGCCTAGCTTCCAAACCAACTCTAGGCTCTAACTAACTTATATACCTAACTAAATAACACATTATTAAGAAAAATAAACTTACTAATGTACCAAAAATCCTAAAATCTAACCGTGTGACACTAGCCGGGTAACTAACTAAAGAAACATTCTAGTACCAAACGTAGGATGGTCAAAAGAGGTTGGTTATGGTCCTAGTGACTTAGGGGTACATTCTTAATTACCCTAGGTCATTTAATTAATCAAATTAGCAACATAATTAATTAATTAAAAATTCATGGTCAAGCCGAGACAACATAAAATATTTTTAGATTTAGATAAGTCAAATGCTCTCGTATTTTTAGTAAATTTAGGAGGGACATTTTTATAATTAGCTAATTGATTGTTAAGTTAAATTAATTATCCTAAGTTGAATTAGTCAATATTCATTTCCTAAGACTTATACTCATGTTTAACAAAGTAAGAAACCTCACGACTCAAAAACAGTAACAAACGTAAGAGAAACAGTGAACAATTCTTCTTAGGCTATTTCAAGGATGTTCTTCAAGATTTTTCGTGCAAAGTACAGGGTGATCTTTGTAGATTTAATTGTACAATAAGGTATGGGTTTTACCTATTGTATTCCTTTCCCCAAGAATATTTTTAAATGTTTTTGAATTCAAGAAAATTGAAAGTAGGGTTGTTCCCAATGAACCCTAGTTCTCCCTATTTCCAATTCTAGTAGAATGTACAATGCAAATCTCGGGAACATTGTTGGTATGTGGTGCTAACTGATCATTATGTGTAGGTTTCTATGATTTAATAATGTCGAATGAGACCTATAGTTTAGATCCATATAATTAGAGTATTGTTTACATGAGATAAGAATGTTGTAACGCCAAATTGTGTTTGAGAAGATGAAATTGTTAAAAGTTGGCTTGCTTAAATGATGATATTACTAGAGTATATACATGAAGTTAATTATATTCTCATGACCAGTGTTTAGTGATTGTTCGGAATATTCAAATAAATTGGCTTATAATATTATTTCCAAAATATATAATAGAATTAGCCATTGACAAATCCATACCAATCTTATATGGCCAATGTAGATTATGATGTTCTGGTAAAGACAAGTACATGTTAAAGAATGACTTAACCATTTGTAAATCAACGAACTCATAACCAAGGGTATGCCAATGACTAGGACAAGTCCCACCAAACACTATATAAATGCACTTGTGAACATAGTAGCACATTGAATAAGTCCTTTCAACTTTTATACAAATTTGTACAAGACTACTAAAATATTGTTCAACAAGATAAGGTGAGTAATTAAATAACATAAAAGCTTATGATTCATGAAATTGTCCTAGAATGGGGTGTTAAAGGAAGTGAGACAAGTCTCACTTGCATCAAAACAATTATGTTACAGATACTCACATAAGAGGGTGTTAGAAATCGTGAGACAAGTATTATTTAAACCATAATGATATTGTAAGATTAAAGTTCACATTCATCAAGTAATTAAAGGAATGACAAGTCATTCATTGACGTAAGCATACCTCATACTAGAAGCATGCTTCCATAATGTATGAGTCAACTCTAAAAGTTGTAAAGTATGATAAATTGAGCAAAGCATCGATATACTAGCAATGATCTTGTTAAACCACATGTAAGACTCGTGATATAAAACTATCACCAAGGAGGATAAGGGTCTACAAAATCTCGTAGTCTTTGAACTATGTTTCAAGCGTAGGTTACTAGCTACTGGATCATCCTAAGAAAACTATGAAGTATTCGGTTTCTTTTTGTCCAGTGAACCACCTCTTTTCAGTGTGGGGAAGACACTGGATTTCATCTTAGATAACATGATTTATGTCGGTTAAATGTTTAGTATTCAATTAAACTTTAGCCGGTGAACCACCTCTTTTGAGTGTGGGGAAGACATTTGTTTTGATGTTATCTTACATGATCAATGTCAATTTTATGCTAAATATTTCTTAAAGAATGTAAGTAAGAAAGAAATGAAGAAAAGTATGTTCAAAGTAAACATGAGATCAAAGAAGAAGATCTGTAAATTCAAAGTTAAATAAGTAAGCAAAAGCATAAGTAAATAAAATCACCAGTGTTTGATAAGAATGAAGTTTTAACAGTTATTGGCTTATGCCAATAAAGGGACAAAAAATTGGCTAATCAATGCCCCATACTCTTTTTATCATGCAAATGATCAAATAATGGGCACATCCAATAATCTTTATATTATGCAAATGATCAAATAATGGGCATATCAAATAATCTTTATATTATGCAAATGATCAAATAATGGGCATATCCAATAACATCTATATTATGAAAACAACCAAATAATGGGTATATCGAATAAAATTGGCTTATAAAGAATCATGTCAATTTAACAAGAATGGAAAGAATAAATTCTAAGTAAGGTAGTCAAATGATTTCCTTAGTATTTTGGATTACTTACTTGATTCATTGTAGGAATTGGACTACAATAAATCATTACACTCATAAGTAAAACATAGATTCAAAGGAGATCATTAAACTACACAACAAAAAAAGGACTTAAAAATAATTTATGTGGGAAAAAAAGCTCTCGGTTTAAGTGGGGACCAAAAGTATAATATTTTGCTCGAGTTTTTCTAAAATTATGTTCATGATTAAAAATTCTTATGTTCATATAAAAATGAGTTGTGTGCTTTAAATGCATTAAAATATGTAAGATTCATAGCATGATTTATAAAAATGAATTACGGATGTAAAGTGACTTCACTTTCAATAAATGGCATGTCGCTATAGGAAGAGTTTTCCTTGATTATGCATAGTCCTTACTTGTTTATCTGCATATACGGATACTTATTACATGTGTGTACTAAGAGATATACTATTACTATTTTTATAGTCGTGATACGCTCAAATTTACTTCTCAAAAAGAAGTATAAGCAGTCGTATCAAGTAAAGAACCCAACTATGAGGTTGGGGTCGATCCCACAAGGAAAACGATATAGACATAACATTAACCTATTAATACTTCTATGTAGTCAAGTCCTTTCCAAAAAACAAGTAACAAAAAGGGAGGTTTTAAGCAATAAATGTAATTCACTATTTCTAAGAAAAGAAGTTACATGTTCAAAGATTGGATTTTTATCAATTAATTAGAGTAACTAGGGCTTAAGTTTTCCCCAAAGGTTTATAAGGTGGTAATTCTAGCTATAACAATCCTTTTCTATCATCTTATATGCAAACTGAATCTTATATGCAAAGTGGTAAGTTATGTATTCCTAATTCCATGGTCCGACAACTAAGGAATTTCACTCTGCATCTTCGTCCTTCTACGTTTTTATGCTTTACTAAACCTTACCTTTACCTCATATTAAGCATTATACTCGGTGTTTGTCTTAGTTGTTACATCACACCAACCAACACTAGCCTATTACATAATATATACTAAGTCTACATTGATTATTATTTTCTTATTATCTACCTCCTTGGTTCAGCAAGTAGCAATAAGGAGAGTTTTAATGCGTTCACTAGCTAAAATGCATTCTAAAAGAAAGAATTATCAATACATGCAAGAACCAATTCGAGAATTGTTATTTTAGCCATTATTTACCTTGTTATTTACACATGGTTCCCCAAACCCTAGTGATAGAGTTTAGTTGCCCATGTTAGTAATCACACAATTCATATTATTTAAATAAGAATTCATGCACTTACATTGATGAGATTAAAGGAAATCCAAAAAATTACTTGAATTAATCAATAACTTGAAACAAACGATTCCGACAAATAAAGTACTTCACATAATCCCAAAATTCAACACTTAGAACAATAAAACTAGAAAATATCCAAGAGTCTGACCCCAAAAATGAGGTTTTTAGAAGTATTTATAATAATAGAGTCATAAAAAAAAGGAAAATATATTTAAGGAAAATTTTCCCAAAAAAATGTGTCTGAGTCGACGACTAGAGTTACGGACCTTCCAAGTCATGACGGACCTTCGTGGTCACGAAAGACCGTCCAGGCCCTCCGTCTTTCCATACTTAAATTCATCTGGCTGTCAATAACAATTATTTTCAAATTGATTTATTCATGCTATAACTGTTAGGCTTGATCATGTGGATCAGACCATGACACATTCTCACCACAAACCGACACCTATCCACTTTGATCTCTCACTAAGGTGCAGATTTTCTGGTATTGCAACTAATGTCCTTACTTGAAAACAACATCCTCATTATTAACACAACGATTTCAATTTGAGTAGAAGGATTATTTTTCAACAATCACTCTTAGAACAACTTCTCACCTCATTTATACTTGTTTCCATAGGCTTGCCCTGATTTTCACTGCTTTAAGTTTACCATAATGCACCCTTAGGATAACAATACGACTTTCTTACCTTGTAACTTAGGATCAATGTCAAGTAGGGAACATTTGGATTTTTTAATTGACTTGTACCCCTCCTTTAAATAAAGGCTAAGCATCCTACATTATAATCGTTTTATTCCTCCCTTTTTCTCAATTTCTTTCTCCTTGATATTCTCTATTATTTTTCCTTTTGTGTAAGTTACTCTTCTCTTTTCTTGTATTTTTAAATTTTCAATTATTTTTTTCTTTCAACTTTTCTTGAGTCACTTTTGTTTTGTTCTTTCTCTCTCTTTATTCTTTCAACCCTACTTTCTAGAGTATTCCTCAGAATAGCCACCCTCAACTCATGGATTTCCCACGAGTCAAGGTACATAATACCCAAAGTTGAATCAGGGCCACGACAAGGTTTTTTTCTGCATTATCTATCCTCAACTTATTCTTTTGGAATAAGTTGAGGTGCACATGACCAAGGAGGGTCCAGGGCAAACACATTGTTCCCACAAAAGATCACTTGGGGTGAAAAAGAAAGGTCTATTTTAAATCCAAATTATTTGGATAAAGAAGGGATTCATTTCATTCAGTTTTTTGTCATTTAGTCTAAAGATTGGCTAAATTGAACAAGGGCCTATGATCACTTCCTAATTGTCTATTACGACTTATATTTAGCTTGACTAACCAGAAAAGTTCTACCTCAGTACCAATGGTGGAATATTAAAATCTTCCTCACACTCACTTGACATATAATTTCTCTACCAAATTATCAGAAACCTTGTTCGAGTTTAAGATTTAGGGTCATGCCGTGGTGTATCTCTATGCGATACTTAGAGCAACACATTTATGAGTTACTGTGCCTAGTCATGCAACATTTTCTTTAAATAAGGATATTATTTTGTTTATCCATCATGCTTCAGATTCCGTTTTTATACTATGTACAAAAGATACCAACATGCAGGTTCAACACTAAAAATAACCAATCTCTTTGAGAAAAAGAACACAAGCAAGAAAACCTCATGAGAGGATCGTGAATTGGGCTACTCAATCCTCACCCTAGAACTCACTTTCCATTAACCCCACCCCCAACAAAAACATATGCAATTTTTTCCGCAATGCATAAAAGTATATTAATAAGGGTAGTAGGTGAAGCAAACCTAAGGTACAAAGTGTCGCCGATCAACAATCTAGCGGGTCCGGTTGCCTAGAACCCGCTCCCTCTGTAGTTGGGACGCCCTCAGTAGTGTCCTAAGAAACAACAACACCATCATTTGTGCTCCACTAAGCCTCAATAACTCTGGAGCTAGATGCCCCAGCAGCCTACTCTATAGCCCTCAACTGGCGGGCCACCTCATCAATAAGCGAGGCTCTCCTCGTAGCCTCCAACTCATGTCGCTCTGTCTTCCGAGCCCAGGACTCATCTTCATCTTTAGTCCGGTGCCTCTTGGCACACTCTCCCGAGAGAGGTTGTGGAACTTAGCTGTAGAGAACAAGTTAGCCAACACTGTGTCCATAGCCGGCTCTACCGAATGGCCTCACACTCCGGAACCCGAGCCTCTAGTATAGAATCTAGGTCTTCTCTAAGACTCTTCAAAGCATCCTGGAGGGCCGTCACATTCTGTATAGGGGTTGGATGGGCAAGAAACCGCAAGTCCATTGCCTCAGCATCAAAGGCTGGATCTGGTGCAGAAGTGTGGCCATTTGGGCCTCAAGTTTCAGCACCCCACCAATCGGGACAAGAGTAGATATGGGGTCGAGCTGGAGGAGCTAGGAGCAGTGCTACCACCTGTGATTGACTCGACCGTAGTGATATCGGTAGGCTTAAGTATAGCCGGGTTAGACGCTTGCGCTTTCTCTACCGTTGTCACTAGGTTCTCACCAAGCAGCTGCACCTCCATACGGGGCCCTCAGTGCGGAGCCAACTCATTGGCCTTATCCCGAATGAGGCCAATATCTACTATGCCAGATCGGTCTTGAGTGCATCAATGTGCCACACGGGCAATCGTACTAACCCGCACAAATCAAAAACCATGCATGAGAAGGGGAATGTAGTAGTAGCCTTGAAGTCCCTCTCGTACATCACCGCCTGTAATATCCATGCGAAGTCCACCTCAAACCCTGCAATTATTTCCTCCATCCGTACTGCACGATCCCAAGTGACAATATCGTCAGCTACAGCGGGGGAAAGACAGTGTCGGACCAGTAACCAAAAAAACATGGCTGTGAAGGTGAGGTTAGCCTTCTTTATACTTCCTTTGGGATCGTGCACATAATCCGCAGCCTCACCATCGATTAAAAGGTATTGTACAATCCATAGCTTGGTGGTCTCTCTCAAATCTGGCTCACATTAGAACCGGCCATCTTTAGTGAACTTTCATCGATAGTGGAACTTATCAGCAATAGGTGTCCGGGTATCATTAACATCCGTACCATAGAGAAATTTACGTATGGCCGGCAAGGAAATGTCAACCCTCTTGCTGCATACTCGGACATAATACAAATGAGCATGTTTAGCGGGGGATGCCCGCGTGTCTAGCTGAGATCAGAGAGTCTCCACATAGGAGAGTAGAACTCTCGGACCATCTCCTCACTGTAGCAGCCTATATCTCGAGTCGTCCACTCCAGCTGATGTTGGGTTAATAACTCATGGATGGCTGTCATGGTTGGAACACTCCCTGCAAAGACTCGACAATCAAATGTCACGGTCCAGGTCATGACCCCCTTGTAAGTAGGAATCTAATCATCAATGTAGATTTAGTATTGCCCCTCGACACACCACTGTATGGGCTGATCAGCAACCGGAGCAGGGACTCCATTCTGGGGTGCTGGAGTAGAGTTAGCACTATCAGCATAATCAGAAGAGGCAGACTAGGTTGCGGCAGTGGGAAAAGAGGACTCCTCTGACCTAGACTCTTCCTCAGAACAAAAAGCATCCTCAGAGCCAGAATCTCCCTAAGAATGTGCAGCAGATCCAGAAAGTGTGCCAGTCAGTATGCACTCCTATTCATACTGGGAGGCAGTGACTCCGGAAGGCGCCACGTTCGTGGGTGTTACTCTGGTGGTGCGTGTAGAATAAGTGGAAGTTAGAGTTCCTGGTGGCACATACTCCGGGTCACGCTCATCGTTTGAGCCTATGACCATCAAGATGGATTGGGCGACGGACATGGAACGCCCTCATGAGTAGATGCGACCTTATTTTGATGCTATTAATACCTGCAAAGAAAAGAAATTAGTAGCAGTACATGAAATAGAAGAAAGAAACAAAGTTGAAACAGAAATTGAATGGCAGTGTAGCAGTTGCACCACTGCATGATGGACATATAGACGGTCCATAAGAGGCACGACGGTCCGTTACGAGGGTCCTTCCAGGATTACTTACTGAAATTTTTGTATATCATCAGAAGCAAAGTTTTTCAAAGTGACAACGATTGTGCAGGACGGACCATCGAAGGAACGACGGTCTGTCATAGGGGTCCGTCGAGGGACTCTTAGACTAAAAATATAAAACATCAGAAACAAAGGTTCTGTCAGTGTCGACAGTTGTACCAGATGGACCGTTGAAAGCACAACAGTCCATCACAGGGGTACGTCGAGGGAAACCTAGAATTAATTTTGAAAACATCAAAAAAAAAGGTTCTGACAGTGTCGATGGTTGTGCAGGATGGACCGTTAAAGGCACGACGATTCTTCACAGGGGTTTGTCGAGGGACACTTAGAGTAAACAAGGGAAGGTAGGGTTGGCGGACCCTAATGACGTTCCATCGAGGGACCGACGGTCCGTCGAAGGGGTCTCATATTGACCATAAGAGAACACAGTTTTTCTGCCCAATTTGGATATCCTATCATACTATTTTGAAGTATTTAGAGAATCCTAAGTTTACTAAACATTTACCTAGCATCCCATCATTCGTAGGGCGTGAATTTTTTGAATTTGAGCATTCAATTTTTGATAGCCTATAACCCTAGGTCTGAAACAAAATCAGGAAACACACACAATTTTTTGACAAAACACCTCCATTCCTTTTCAATATCAGTATTCTACGGGAACTTAGGACTACGAGGGTGAGTTCTAGCTTGCAATATAAGTGCAAAACAAACACAATAAGACAGCAAGTTTATTTAGAAAACAAAAAAAATTAACGATAGTTAATTCACAGTTAAGAAGAACATACCTGATAATTGGAGTAGCAGAAGAAGAATATGAACTCTAGTAGTTGAAAATCAGCAACAACAACCACAAACACCGACCGACAAAGGAAGCGAAGAAAATGGGAGAATTTGGGAGAGAAAGGGACTTTGAGAATTTGAGAAAAATGTGGGAAATAAGAAGATGGAGAGGGAATGGGAGTTAATGTTGATGAAATGGGGATAAATGGTAGGAAATGAGGAGAGAAACTGTTATGAGGGGATATGTTAAGAGTGGGAACTTTAATGTTTTAAAACTTTTAATATTCAGCCGGACAGGTCGGGTCGGATAAGTGGGTAAAGACGTGACAACTCCCCGTCGACGGACCTTAACAAGGTCGACGATCAGTCATGGGGGTCCATCAAGGGTGCCCTAACTTGTAAAATTTGAAAGACATACCTGGGCATGACGGATCTCAATGACGGTCCGTCGATGGTTCCATCGATAGGTGCAGCAAACCAATTTTCTGAAGATTTCTGGTGATTTGATACCTTCACATTTAACACCCATTAAGCTATTCCTTTTGTATTTTCTAGACACTTTTTGGACACGGACCCTAATCAACACACTAGCTAACACTCGTAAAGAAAAATAAAGGAACATTCAAGCGTGACATAAGTAATAAAAGCAAAAATGATTCAACTATGCCTAGAAAATCATGAAAAACCTATAGCTGGATAGAGGATACGTATTGGGTTGCCTTTCATTCAGCTATTCATTTAACGTTGTGGCACGATGGAGGACTCTTGATTACTCAGACTTCATCAAGATGGTATGCCTCGATCACTTCCTTCACCATTTCATCATGCCCATGATATATTTTGATTTGCTGCCCGTTCACCTTGAAACTAAGACCCACCTTGTTCTCCAACTCAAACTCACCATGACAGAATAGTTGGGTTATCAAATAGGGACAAGTCCATTTGGACTTCATTTTGCCCGGAAACAAACGCAACCTAGAGTTGATCAAAAGCACCAAATCCCCAACAAAAAAATTTTTCTTCTCAATCTTTTGCTCATGATAGTTCTTCATCTTTTCTTTGTTGATGGCTGAACATTCTTATTCCTTCAACAGAAATTCATCAAGCTCATTTAACCAGTTTAACCTCTGTTTTGTAGCCTCATTCCAATCCATTTTCAACATATTCATCGCCCACATGGCCTTATGCTCTAATTCGACTTGTAAGTGACAAGCCTTTCCATATACAAGTTTGTATGGGGACATACCTATGGGATTCTTGTATGGTGTCCGGCAAGCCCAAGAGAATCGTCAAGCCTCCTTGACCAATCCGTTCTATTAGCATTCACCATTTTTTCCAATATTTTCTTAATCTCCCTGTTTGAAACCTCTACTTACCCACTAGTTTAATGATGGTAAGGAGTGGCCACACTATGGAGAACCCCATATTTTTCCAATAATCACTTAAACAACTTGTTGCAAAAGTGAGATCCCCCATCACTTATAATAGCCCTTGGGGACAAAAATATGGAAAATATGTTCTTTTTCAAGAATGTGGTGACACTCTTCCCTTCATTATTTGAGAGTGCAATATCTTCCACCCATTTAGACTCATAATCGACAGCCACAAGAATTTACTTCATCCTTTTATAACTCTCAAAAGGGCCCATAAAGTCAATGCCCCACACATCATATAACTCAATCACAAGAAGGGTATTTAGAGGGTGCTCTTGCTTTCGAAAAATGCCACCATCTCTTTGGCATCTATAACATGCCTTGGCGAACTCATAATCATCTTGGTGGATGGTTGACCCATAGTAGCCACATTGCAAGATCTTGTGTGCAATCGAATACCACTATGATGTCCACCTACAAGAGAAGAATAGAATGCCTCCAAAACACTCAACATCTCAACTTCCGGCACACAATGCCAAATAATCCCATCAGCACAACTCCTATGTAAGTATGACTCATTCGAAAATTTTGTTTTCAAAACATGCATGAAATTTTTCCTTTGATGAAAGGACAAGTCCGGTTGGACAATATCACTTGCCAGCTAATTCGCAAAATCTTTGAACCATGGAATCAAGTCGTGGGAGGAAGCCAATACATGCTCATCAAGGAAATTATCATAAATCTAAGACTTTTAACCCAACTCTTCCATTGCTTCATATTCTAATCAGGAGAAGTGATCAGCCACTTAATTTTCGGTCCTTTTTCTATGTTTTACCTCAAAATTGAATTCTTACAATAGTAATACCCAATGAATCAACCACGGTTTTGCATCCTGCTTTGCATTCAAATATCGCAAAGAAGAATGATCAGTATGCACTATGACTCTAGTGCCAAGCATGTAGGAAAAAAAATTCACAAAAGAAAAGACTACTACAAGAACTCTTGTTCAGTCATGGTGTTGTTCTTTTGGGCTTTATTTAGCGCTTTACTAGGATAGTAAATGGGATGAAGGATTTTCGTCCCTTAATTTTCCTAATACCACACCAAGAGCACCCCCACTCGCATCACACATCAGCTCAAAAGGCCTGCTACAATCTGGAGAAATGATGAAAGGTGAAGACACCAACTTTTCCTTTAACTCCCCAAATGCCTTAAGACAACATTCATCAGAATGAAACTTACACTTTTTATCAAGCAAGTTGCACAAAGCATGTGCAATCTTTTAAAAATCGTTGACGAACCTTTGGTAAAATAGTGCATGCCCAAGAAAACATCTTACACCTTTTATAGAGATAGGTGCAGAAATCGCTCTATTACCTCAACTTTAGCTCGATCAACCTCTATAGCCTTCTCTTAAATGCAATGATCCATACAATAACTTCTTTCTCCAAGAAGTGACATTTTTCCCAATTTAGCACAAGGTTGCAATCTTCATATCTCTTAAGAACCTCAGACAAATGACTCAAAAATCGGTCAAAAAGAGTTACCAACCACAAAAAAGTCATCTAGAAACACCTCAATAGTGTCCTCAGTCATATCGGAGAAAATTGACATCATACATCTCGGATATGTGGATGGTGCATTACATAACCCAAACGACATTCTCTTCAATGCAAAGTTCCCATAAGGACAATTAAAGATGGTTTTTTCTTGATCTTCCAATGCAATAGAAATCTGAATATAACCCGAATAACCATCAAGAAAACACTACCACCCCTTTCCTGCAAGTCTATATAACATCTGATCCATGAAGGGCATACCAAAATGGTCATTCTCGATCCATGCATTTAATATCTATTAATCCATACATTACCCCTTATCCAGTCACCGGCCTCATCCGTACAAGCAAATTTTTCTTATCCGGGACCATAGGCATTTCACTATTCATAGGTACACATTGAACAGGGCATACCCAACTACAATCGACAATAGGATATATCGCTCAAGTATCCAACCACTTAACAATTTCCATTTTCACTACCTCTTGCATAGGTTGATTTATATGTCTCTGGTGCTCAATACTTGGCTTATGATAGGGCATGAGTTGGATTTTATGTGAACAAATACGGAGAGGGATCCAAATAATGTCTGCAAAAGTCCACATAATACCTCTTTTGAACCTTTTTAACACCTCCACAAAACTCTCGACTCGATGCACATTCAAATCTGATGCAATAATTACCGACAAAGTGTAACCTTATCCAAAGAATGCGTACCTCAGATAAGGTTATAAACCCTTAAGTTCTACTTTTGGAGCCTCTTCTATAGATGGTTTCGTGGCTGTAGAATCGTGATGCTTCATATCTAACTCCAACTTCTTTGTTTTAAACTGCACATCACCTCGATCAAGTGTCGCAATCAATTACACATACTATTTTATACAATCACTATCAAAATTCATGATCACTGTCGCTGGTGCTTCTACACGCAGACGCTCTTCTATTTGTACCTCAGATGACTTTTAAACCCTAAAAGATGTGTCAGATACATATTGGATCTGACCACTCTGCTTCATGGACCTACAAATATTGAAAGTCACTTTTTCATTGTTTAACAAAAATTTCATTTGCCCCTTTCTCAATATCAACCATGGCTCTACTAGTAGAATAGAATAGTCTGCCTATACTAATAGGAACCTCAAAATCAACCTCACAATCCAAAAGCATAAAATGGCAGGAAATATAAATGACTCCAATTTTACTAACACAGCGTAGAGTATCCCAAAAGGCCTCTTCGCCATTCGATCGGCCAGTGGTAGCCGCATAACTATGGGCTTTGGATCACCCAAACCCAATGCCTTGTAAATAGAAAGAGGCATGAGATTTATGCTTGCCCTAAGATCACATAATGCTTTCACAAAGTATAATAACCCATCGTACATTTAATAGTGAAGTCAACCAGATCTTGTTCCTTTGAACTAGAGACCTTGAAGCAATAGCACTACAATGTTGCATTCTATCATCATCCTAAAAAATTACCGATATTTTCTTAATTACCATATTTTCATGAACTTGGCATAGGCGGGTATTTGTTACAGATCTTCTATAAAAGGGACAATGATGGAAAGCTAGTTTAGCATTGTCAAAAAATGTCGGTATTAAACATCCTCGGTCTTTTTAACTAACGTCTATAGGAATGGAGTTGGTGGTCCAGGCATGGGGGTCACCTTTTGGGGTACCTTATCTTCTTTCTCCTTTTTGTCTTATAACTCACCACTAAACTCCACTACCTCATTATCGCCTCTAATCACATTTTTACACCACGCGGCATCGATTGGTCAATGGTTTTCTAACCACCGATAGTTCTGAATGCTATACAATGCCCATCATTTTTAAGATTATGGAAAGTATTGCTACGAAGAGTGTGGTTGGTGTAGGTTCATAGTCGAAGACAATTAGGCAATTTAGTACTCAATATAACTGATCGAGATTGCATGTGCATCAACTTTTTTCCTAATACTCACTATGTCACTCCTCAACTATTTAGTGTGCTTATATCTAGCATCAAACCTCCTCATAATTTTTTGCAACATATCCTCAACTCGCGCCATACTACCCCCACCATCTAGAGGAGCAACTTCACGATTTTGAGGTGGAACATAGGGCCCACTCCTATAATTTATGTTACCATAGTTACCCGGTTTAAGTTGTTATCGCTATTTTAATTCCCATCTCAGACATAATGACCCTCTCGTTTGTAATTACCATAATTTCGACCTTGATTTCCTTGACCTTTGTGCAAATTCTCCTAATTGGATCCTTGGGTGTTTCGTCAAAAAACCCCCGTCTGCTCATTTACTGCATAAGAGTCCTCCTCATTATAATACTCATCAGTCGGTGGTGAGGGTTTAGACAAGTAGTTCACCACATTTACCTTTTCTGCACCCTAGTGACGTGTTTCAACACCAACCCAAGCTCAGTTCTCATTTGATCCATTTCTTCACGAATCTCATATGTGGCTGGGTTGTGTGCAGATTGCACTGCAATAGTGCTTCTCCCAGTATCTGACATCCAAGTGCTCTAAGCTTTATTATTTCGGGAGATTTTATCCAACTTCTCAGCAATCTAAGCATAAGGACACTCCCTATAAGAACTAATCGCTATCGTATCAAGTACTGATTTGTTATAATCATCCTGTCCACATAGAAGTATTCTTTAAGTGACTAATCATCGACGCGGTGATTGGGAACACTTCTTAAGAACGAGGTGAACCTATCTCAAGATCTACTGACTTATTCCCCAACTAGTGCCATAATATTGTTAACCCAATCTTTGTGTTTTACCTTCTTTGACACCAGGCAGTAATGTGTTAAGAACACATCCGTCAATTGATTCCAAGAATAGATTGAGTTATAGGGTAGCTGGATAAAACATATAGCGTCCTCTAATGTTAGTGAGAGAGGAAACACTCTCAACACTATTACATCCATATTCAAATAAGGCCTCCCTACAAAAATCATACACATGACCTCACCTTGAGATGTGACGATGTGGATCCTCAGAAGGTAGCACTGAAAACAAACCTCTTGCAATGAGCATTTGCATCAGAGTACTAGTTACCACGAAAGTATTGCTGTGTCATAGAGGAGGCAAGACAAGTGGACCGTGAGAGTCAGTAATATTATCATATCCCCTATAATACTCTTGATGGCGTGGTTCGGGAGGTTGTCTTCATATTTCACCTTCCCCATGGTTTTCAAGTAATAATTGATCTTGAGCATCAACATGTGGTGGAAGTTACGAGTTGTGATCTTCATCGAGAATAGAAAAATTTTGATTCATTTTACGCCGTGTACGCTTTAGTTTGGGGTTGAGTGAAAGTATGGGTTCTCCTCTACTCCGCGCACTTGACATACACGGAAGTTATATCTACAAGAGACAAAAAAACAAAAACAAAAAGTAAAATTGGGAAAATGTTGACTAAACTTTTGTAATAAGCTTAAAGTTAATCTAAAAGTCAATATCCATGGTAGCGGAGCCAAATTTTGATACGCTCAAATTTACTTGTCGAAAAGAAGTATAAGTGGTTGTATCAAGTAAAGTACACAACTATGAGGCTGGGATTGATCCCATGAGGAGAATGATATAGAATTAAATTTAACCTATTAGTACTTCTATTTAGTCAAGGCCTTTTCAAGAAACAAGTAACAAAAAGAGGGGTTTAAAGTAATAAATGTAATTAGTTATTTCTAAGTAAATAAGTAATAGTTTCAACGATATGATTTTTATAAAGTAATGAGAGTAACTAAGGCTTAAGTGTTCCGTAATGATTCATAACGCGGTAATTCTAGCTATAACACTTGTTTCTTAGTATCTTTCATGCAAAGTGGTAAGTTATGTATTCCTAATTCCTTGGTAAGGCAACAAGGGAATTTAACTCTGAACTTTGGTCCGGCTACGTGTGTATGCTTTACTATACCTTACCTTTACCTCAAATAAAGAATCATAATCGGTGTTTGGCTTAATTGTTACTTCTCACCAAGAGACACTAGCCTATTAAATAGTATATACTAAATCTACATTGATTTTCTTATTATATACCTACTTGGTTCGGAAAGTAGCAATAACGTGAGTTCTAATGTGTGCTATCGCTAAAAAGACTTCTAAACGAAAAAATTATCAACAAATGCAAGGCACTATTCAAAAATGGTTATTTTAGCTAGGTTTTACATTTTTATTTTCCCATGGTTCCCACAATCCTAGTTATGGAGTTTAGTTACCCATGTTAATAGTCACACAATTCATATTAATTAGATAATAATTCACACACTTACTTTTATGAGATTGAAGAAAATCCAGAAAATTACTTTAGTGAATCAGAAACTCGCAACAAATGATTGTGGAAAATAAAGTAATTTTCACAAAATTCCAAAATTCAACACTTCAAAAAATAAAACTAGAAAATATCCAAGAGTCTGACTCCAAAAAGAAGGTTTATACAAGTATTTTCAAAATAGATTCCTAACAAAAAAGGGAAATCTATTTAAGAAAAATTTTCCAAAAAAACGCGTATGAAATCGACATACCGTCGAGAACCTCCGTCGTTCCATACTTAACTTTTTTTTGGTTGCACGACGGTCCGTCGATGGCTTCCGTTCTTCCATACATAGTCAGAATTCCCCAACATCCTTTAGAAACCTTTTATCCGTACAACAGTGGACCCCTAAGGACCTTCAAGGTCACGACGGACCGTTGATGGCTTCCGTAGGTTGTCACTTCTGCAATTTTCAGCACAATTGTCCCACGTTCTCCTTTTGGACAGATTTCCTGCAAACAAAGATAAAACTAAACTAAAACCAATACATAAAGGCATTAGACACACACTAAATTTGTGGAAAAAGCATTGAAAGTACTGTGAAGCCATGATACATCAAGGCGCAGGTCCTAGAAGGGGATTGAAGATTCTCTTGAAGCTGTTTTGTTTCGTACCTCCAGACATTGGTAGGTCCTCTTGAGTTTGAGGATGCCTACGCATTATATTCTATCTTTAGTATATTAGACATAACTAGCGTATGTTGTCCCTAGTGTTTCCTTTCAAATAATTTTTCAAGCTTTTATATTAAGGGCGGTTTGGCATCTATTATTACTATGAATTTTTCATTTCAATTTTTACATCTATAAATAGATGATTGTTTAGTTTAAGCTATTACTATATCACTCCTACGCAGAAATTATATGAAATCTCAGTACACTTCAATAAGTTAAAAAGTTTTAAATTTTTTGCTAAACCTAACTGTATGATTGTGATGAATGGTAAGGATAGGCTTGTTTGCGACCTCTAAGAGGTTAACGATGCCGTGCTCATCTAGGGTCTAAAACCCGGGTATGACAAAACTCAAAATGATGAATCTAAAAACTATAATAAACCTTATAAAGACATCATAAACTAACTACACATACATAATAATATAAAAATACATAATGCAGATAGGTGACTAGTATCGAACATCTTGGTCGTCGCTGGAAGTTTCACTTCAAATATCACCAAAATCATGAGACACTGCCTCAAAAATTATTTAAAACCATATTAGGAATTTAATTTTTCATGCCACACACATTAGGCCATAGCTTAACCTAAGTCATTTTTGTAGGAATTGTATTGGCTTAGTTTAGGTCATAGGGTCTATCCCTTATGTAATTATCATCATCAGTTAGATCCCCAAAATGATTTATGGTATCTAGAGCCTAACAAATTATTAATAAGTTTATAAGGTCCTAAAAAGGTTTATAATGTTGTACAGAGGCAGTTTGTAAAGTTTGAGTTGATTTGGAAGTCAAACATTAAGGGACAGCCAACACGTTCTACGACTAGTCACCCAAGGGTCCTTCAGTCTTTTTATGTTATTTCATGTGTGTAATTGGATTATATAGTCCTTATATGAATAAAAATGATATTTATGTACAGCATAAAAAGTTTCATGATGTTCAGAGGTCAAACACCCAAGAAAGGCTAAGACATTCAAAAGTTAGCCCTTCAGAAGTTCATGTGTGTCCTCAAGGTTCCTTGCATGTTTGGATTTGTTTTACTTCTTAATTTTGGGTGAAAATTTCATGGAAGGCATTAAACATGTTAAGGTATATATTCACGTTGGAAACGTTCAGATACGACTCCCCAAGGGCCCTGCAAGAGGCCCTGAAGAAGGACTAAAAGGTTGTCGAGACACTGCCTTGGCAGTATTAATCGACGAGCCAAGTTGAGGCCCCACTTCCCAATCGACGCCATATCGATGAGAGGCATAGCTCAAAACTGGTATTGGTGATCCTTGGTTCTTAGGAGGAGCTGCAGTCACAAACGACTAAGCAGTAGGTCTCCCTGTCTCCAGTCGATGTTGTCCGTTGATGGTTCCTGCAACTGCATGCCTGCACGCTACTTCATTAAAGGGGTGAATGAGAAATTCACTCCAGGTTCTAACCTAAACCTACTAGGTTTATTTGCTTATTTTTTGGTGTATTTAAGTTATCAAAACCGTTAAAACCCCATTCCCAATCCATTCTACACCAAATGAGACTCTCCCTCCAAAATCAATTCTCTCTAGAAACTTCAGTTGAAGTTGAAGCTCAAGAACAGCTTGTAAATTTGATTACCATGGATTCATAATCATGTTTTAGAGGTTTTATTCTAATTAAAGGTATGGTGATCCTTCATCTTAACTTAATCTTCCATCTGGAGAGTTATTCTCAATTTTTCAAAAGTGATTTTATGGTCAAACTTCTACTTGTTTAATCTATTCATGAGTTTTTTCTCAAAAATAATCAAAGTCTTAATAATGATGAATTGAATATTATGTATTTTTTTAATGTGAATTTCAATCAAATTTCATTGTGAACCCATGTCCCTTCCAAAATTGATTTAGCCTATGTATGGGCATTGTGATCGTGGATTTTATTGGTGGATTTGTGATTCTATTACATTGAACTTATTATGTCCATTTATATAATTATATTTATTATGAATTTTTTATGAATGATTAATATGGACCAATATATAAAGATATGAACAAGGCTAGCCTATGAATCTATGTGTTCACTGTAACATTGACCATATAATGTATGAATATGGAATTCGATTATGTTATGATGATTGTAGCTACTACCCTAGGTAAATATCATCTTTGAATAGTGATTATAAATCTCGTATGATCAAAGTAAAGAAGTATTGGTGTGAATTTATGTAGGTTCTTCTAGTCTATTGATTGATAATGTTATGTATGTGATGCGAATTAGATTTTAGGTAAGATGAAGCATGATTCAATTACAGTAATGACCTCTTTATCTAATGCCTAAAATGAACATTATTGATTAAATATGATTGATTATAATGGCTTAGGAGAATAGGTAAGATTGCCTATTTCCTCTGATCTCTATTAAATTGATAGTTAGTTCTTTTGTTTGTATCTTGATCTTGAAGGATTTGAGTATGTTGTTGTTTATGCTAAGGTATGTTTAGATTCTGCCTTATAGTTTAATTGGTTATTGAAGTCTTGTATTGATCAATGGATCAAAGGTTGATAAATTGGTAAGAATGGCTTTTTCCCTATACTTTTAAACAGTATTGTTACTTGATGAAGTCTTGTATGACATTGTGTGGTACGGTCCACATATGGTGGAGGTGCTTACTTTTTTTTCATTATATATGTGATTACTATGGCCTTGATGTTAAATTGATGAATATATGAGTGGTGGTTATGATTATCACCTTATGTGTAACTTGTGCCTAGTCTTCTAATCTAGTTGTCAATCAAGGTATTTTGCTATTGTTATGAGCATGTTAATGACTATGTTAGGTTTATGCTTAGATGAGTATAAATGGATAATTCTTCATTACCTATGTATGCCTATGCAAATGTCTGAATAGATATGATAAGGAGTTTTAAGGGTGTCTCTTATGATAAGTATCTAAGATTATGAATCTTAAGGGTAATGTGAAGATTTTCTTGTCTCCTATTATAAGTTGTGTTGTGTGGTCTATGCTTTAAGCTATATTGTTGTCCTAAGAGGATGGAAACCTCATTGCGTTGTTGATAGCCATTATGTGATAATGTTTTGACCAATATACACACACACGTTCACACATTAAGCATACTTACAATGCAGTAAAGGTTCTTGGTGTCTAAATGAAAGGGTATTCTTGTATGCACAAATATCTACTAATATGAATTAATTTTATTTATACATGAAGTATGTTATGTATACCAGTAACTAGGGTGACTTGATAAGTGTACTAGTAAGGGCAAGGGTATGAGACCTTGTCTATGCATTGCCCATCTGTACCTTGATTGGATAATTCCTAGGTTTAGGTCTTATATACATGAATATGAGTGCATGAGTATGTTATGAACATTTCTTATATGCTGGAATGTTAAGAATAGGGTATGATGTGCATTGTGTTTTTGTGTGTTTATATGTAAGGATTGCTGATAAAGTTATATCTAAAGACATACATTGATATTTGAATATGTGTTACATTTATTTGTTATGTGAAAGGTTTGATTACATATAAGTATACACACACACACATGTATAAGGATCTAGTCAATATAGGGGCCTTGAAAGGTGTGCTCAAGGGTATCCTAAACTAGATTGGTGCTCACATATTCTATGTCCATGTGCAAGGGTTTCTCACATCATTTAGGTTGATGAACTATCGTCTATGACCTATTAGCTAAGAATATGAGGAGATGAATCTCCCAAGCCTAATTTTATAATATAATGTAAATAAAGGATTTTTTAAAAGCCAGGGAACTTAGCTTAGCACCGAGTGAATTGAAGATGAGGGGTGTCCCTTCCCATTGTAGGAAGGTATATAACAACAATTCCTCAATAGCCATAAAAATGGTTTCCATAAGTGAATAACCACAATGCCTCATTTATGCATAAAGAGGGTTTTCACATGAACCTCCAAGTTCCCCGACTATGCTTGCCACATAGGATCTAACCAGTGAATTCACTTTGTATGCTGCCATGTGTTAATGTTCAAACTTATCTTGGTAAGAACACCTTACATTGGTGTAGCACTCTACAACGATAAATTCCATCTATCACCCACTGTCTTAGAGTCGATTATGGCTATAGCCTCTCCAAAGTAAAATGGAAAATGAAAGTAAAGTAAGAACCCTTACTAGGATAACCTAAGGGTAATTGCTTAGTGTAGATGGGGGTATGGGACTTCATCTACGCATTGCACAAGTGGCTCTTGAGAGAAGTCCTAGGGAAGTGTTCTAATTCATGTGTCTATGTACATGTTCCTTATGCATGACTTTGTAATATTTATCTTCTTGTTGTGATGAAATGCATTTTAATAGACTATATGAAGTTGACTTGTATTATATGCATAAAAATTTATCTTAATGAATACATGATGAAGGTTTATTAACATAAATGAAATAGTCTTCACTTACGATGTCGATGTAGGCTTGTGGTCTCATGTAAAATTTAACAAGTATGAGTTAGGTTATGGGGATTCACATGTACGTTGTACTGGTGGACTTAGATTGGGATTGTGAGTAGGGTCATAGAATGTTCTATGTGAAGTGAAATTTGTATATTTGAATAACAAGTAAAGTTCACTGTAATGCCTTATGGTCTTAAATCGAATGTGTCTTGAAATGTGCTAGACTTCTGTTACTAGAGGGTTACTTGGGATGATGATGAGTTAGAAGAAGAAGTTCACTGTGAAGGAAATATGCTTACTGTAAATTACCAATAGGTTACTGTAAAGTTACCCCAAATGTGGCTTAAATTCTATGTGTGATCTTATATGATTTTTGACGTTTGAATATTTCTAGATTAGGCATGTGAATTATATAAATGCTATTGTAACAAGAATTTATGAAGTTTTCCAAAAAGGTATGAAGTATGATTTTGACGAAAAATGTCCCTTTTTAATGCATACTTTTGCATGGTTGCCAAAATTAGTGCATTCTTGTACTAACCCCATTCTTATCTATTTTTACACAAAGTGTAGGTTATCGATTCTTAAAAGATGTCTTTAATGGTGAATATCTTGATCGATGATTCCCAAGCTTGAGGATTGGAAATCCTTATGTCCAAGAATATCCAAGTCATGTGTTTACTGTAAAATTTATAATATAGTACTTATGTTTTCTGTTTTATGGGTCGTGTCCCTAATTTACTCTTATGATGTTTCATTTAATATGGCAATGAGACTTAGAGTCTATATATGTAATATGATATTAAATCTATATCTATATCTATATATACATATATATATATATATATGTATATATATATATATATATATATATACATATATATATATATATATATATATATGTATATATATATATATATATATATATATATATATATATATATATATATATATATATATATATATATATATATATATATATATATATATATATATATATATATATATGTATATATATATATGTGTATATATATATATATATGTATATATATACATATATGTATATATATATATATATATATATATATATATATATATTGAAATGAAAGTCTTAGCATATTATGTGCTAAAAAAATTTTAATTTTTTTGCTAAATTTATATGACGATGCGATTAATGATAAATATGTATTGTAAAAGACTTATGAGAGGTCAAGTATGCCATGTTACTTCTACGGGGTGCTCCTTGGTTGTGACAAATGTGGTATCAGAGTATGATTTTTATAAAAGTGGAATTAGGCTGCAAGAAGTCTCATATTGCCACATCTAGTAGATTCTCGTTTTCATTGGTGGTGAGTCTTGACACCATCAAATGATATGGGAGGATATAAGACGATAGAATTACCCGTCTTCATAATTCTCATATCGTTCCATAAAACTTAACTATATAAGATCTCTCTCTAATGTTTTTTGTCCGGTGGTCTTTTAGATGTGAATGCTTGAATGAGATCGTATCTCTATGCTTAAGGGAGAAAAAGTGAGTTTAATGCTTATCTTTGTTTTATGGTTTGATGATTTTGTGTGAAGTTGAATTTTGGCATGTTTTGATTATGTGAGTCCCTTTATGAATATATATGAGATTTAGTGAAATGATATGATTATACATGATATGATATGGTTAAAGCATGCTAGGAGTTATTATTGTTAAAAAGAGTTTCTTTTTCAATGATACGTTTTTTTATGGTTATGGTATGATGATAGTCTTATGATATGGTCTGCACTTGAAATGCATTAAATGGCCCAAAAAAATGCATGTTACCTATGTATGCATGTGTAATTGCTAAAATGTTTCCCAAGTATATATGTGGTACTTTGTAGTTGCCTAGTATTGATTGGAGTCTTTTGTATATACTTGATCTTAGGTGTGATGGTAGTATGCTGGTCTTGGTAGGGTGATGATATGGGTTTGAATAACCTAGATGTTTCCTTAGTCTAAAGGTGAATGAAAAAAGAAGAGTCCTTATGGCTAAGTCTCCTTTATTGTTTTCCCCTAATGTGGTATGACCTTGGTGTCTATTGTATTGTTGAAAACCTTACGTGATTGGGTAGTATGACCTAAATTGATGATTGGGGATAATGACCCTAGAAGATAAGGTTTAGAATTCCTTTTGTGTTCCCATGATGTGTTACTCCAACACTGTTTTAAATTAGTAAATCACTTTTAAGTGATAACGATGGAAATTGTTAAGCTAAAGATCTTCTTGAGGTAGGTTTCAGTTCCTTTTTATTGGGTTTACCTTATGTGGGGGATGTTGATGTGAGTAGTGAGGTTGTATATATTACTACCTTGTCCTTCTATTCTTACATGATCTTGAATCTAATATATTCTTAGTAAGATTGTTCTTGATAAGAGTCTTGTATAACGTATGAAGTGCATAACCTCTTTGTGCCTGCTATATATTTATTTCCACTATTTTGACGATACTTTTAAGAATCTAAAGTGCATGAAAAGAACTTTTATCAAATTCATGTTTTCTTATATTGGTGGTGCATCTTGATATGCTAGTTGTGCTTTTGACTTCATGAGATAAGGTAAGAAACTTGGTTTTAGTCACTTTTGATGTGTTAAGTTTCGCCTCATAATGAAAAGAAAATGTTGAGTTTCTTCAAAAACTATGCGACTTTTATGACTTTGTAATCATGATTGTAGGCTCACTCTTAAAAAGTGAAGGCATGATTAGCTAGTGTCCTTGTGTGTGCCTATTATTTGTGTAATTTGCCAAATGATGCTTCCTGTGAAGGCCATTGCAAAGTTAGAAATGGACATTTTGTGAAATGGTTTCCTATTTGTTTTGATGTGCTTGTTGTCACTTCCCATTTAAACTTCACTAGGAAGAAAATTTGAGCATGCCTTGGTTTTAAAGTTGGGAATTTATCATTTTAAAAGGACTTTACCTTGTGCCTTTCTTGGTTGTAATCTCATGAGACATGTAAGTCTGTTGAACAGAAGGACATTCCTCCCTAAAATATAACTATGCATGGTATCGTTGAGTATGACTTTCATGGCAATAGGTCTAATGAAGAATGACCCTTGTTGATTCAACTTACTCATGTCTATGTGCATTTAGGTATAAAGTGCCTACTTTTTCTTCAATGTTGTTATATTTGCCTCTATGTGAGCATATATGATTAATCTTACTAAAACGAAGTTGATGACCATGTTATCATTAGGAGAAGGATGTTCCTCCTATGAATATGACAAGAGCCTGTGTTTTTGATGCATTAAAGAGTGAGTGAATAAATGTTTTGCTTGCTTATGTGCACTGAGTGCTAAATAATATGAAGTTTTGTTCCTTCTATGTTTGGTGCAGTAACTTATATTTGATGATGTTATGACTATTCTGATATGATCTATGATTCAATGAAGTCCTTGTTGTCATTAAACTGTTCTAAGTGTCATTCGAGAACGAATGTTCCCATGTGGGGGATATTCTAAGACCCCTAAAATGAGTTAGGGTATATAGAGCCTAACATGTTTTTCATAAGGGTATGAGGTGCTAAAATATTGTTTAATATTGTATGAGGATGTTTCTATAGTTTGAGGTAATTTTGAAGTCAAACGTTAAGGGGCGACCAAGCCGTTCGACGACTAGTCACTTAAGGGGACCTATGTGTTTTATGAGCATTCATGTGTGCCATTGGATTATGAATTACTTATATGAATAAAAATGATGATAATAGGAAGTATATTATTTTTCGTGAATTTTGGAGATCAAACGTCGAAAAGAGTTTAAGACGTTCGAAACGTAGACCTTGAGATGTTCATATGTGTCTTGAGTATGCCTTACATGTTTGGATGTGTTTTACGTGTTTATTTCTGGTGAAACTTTCATGGAAGGTCTTCAAAAGTTTATTGTGTATATTTACATCGGAAACTTTCTAGTACGACTCCCCAAGGGCCCCGTAAAAGGCCCTTAAATAGGACACAAAGGCTGTCGAGACACTCCCTTGGCAGTATCAATCGACGAGTCAAGATGAGGCCCTGTTTCAAAATTGATGCCCTGTCGATGCGAGGAATCGCTCAAAACACGGCTTTGTGAGCCATGTGTCTCAAAGGAGGAGATGCAGTCACCAACGACGGAGTAGTAGGATGCCCAATAGTCCAGTCGACGCCAAGTCGATGCTGTCCGTCGATGGTGCCTACAACTACATGCCAGCATGTTGCTTCCTTAAAGGGGTAAATGGGAAATTTACCCCACATTCTAACCTGACCCTAATAGGTTTATTTGGTTATTTTTGGTTGTATTTAATTGATAAAAAACGTGAAAATCCCATTCCTAATATATTCTACTCAAATTAGACTTTCCGTAAAAAAATCAATTGTCTCTAGAAACCTTCATTGAAGGTAAATCCCAAGAAAATCTTGGAGCTTGGATTCCCATGAATTTTTCATAATGTTTTAGAGGTTTTCTTATAAATAAAGGCATGGTAATCCTTCATCTCTAGTTAATTTTCCATCTACAATGTTGTTCTCAATGTTTTCAAAAGAGATTTCATGATCAAACTTCTTCTTCTTCAATCTAGCCATGGGTTCTTTCTCAAAACGTTTTCAAAGTCTTAATCATGATGAATAGATTATAATTTATTCAATTGTATTCCGAACCCATGTCAGTTTCAAAACTTGATTTATCCTATACATGGGCATTGTGATTGTTGCTTGTTATTGGTGAATTTATTATTCTATTATGTTGAATTGATTAAATATACTATTTATTATCTATATTGATGATGTATTTTTTATGAATGATCCATGTGGATCAATATATAAATTTTTGAACAAGGTTATCCTATGTCTCTATGTGTTCACTATAATATTGACCTTATAATGTATGAATGTGAATTCCATTTTGTTAAGATTATTGTAGCTACTTCCTTAGGTTAATATAATGTTTGAATTGTGGGTATGAATCTTGTATGATAAAAGAAAATAATCATGGAAGGAATGGATGTAGGTTCTTCTAGTCCATTGATTCATAATTCTATGTATATGATGTAATCTCGATTTTAGGTTCGATGAAGCATGATTCCTTTTAAGTAATTACCTCTTTAGGTTCTTCCTAACATGTACGTTAATAATAAAATATAATTGATGGTCAAGGCTTTCGGGAATTGGTAAGATTGCCTAATCCTCTACTCTTTATTGAATTGATAGATAGTGCTTATGTTGGTATCATGATCTTAAAGGTATTTGAGTATTGTTTCGTTTATGTTAATGTATGTATAGCTACTGACTTATAATTTAATTTGTAAGAATGGATTTTTCCTTCTACTTCTTATTAGTATTTTTAGTTAATGAAGCCTTGTATGACATTGTATGGTATGGTCCACTTATAGTGGTGGTGTTTACTTTTTTGTCATTATTTATGTGCTTAGTATGGAATTGAAGGAAAATGGATGAATATATGAGTATGTAGTTATGATGATTACCTTATGTGTAACTTGTGCCTAGTCTTCTACTCTAGTTGTGAATCTAGGTGTGTTGCTATTTTTATGAGCATGTTAATGACTATGTAGGGTTTGATTAGGTGCTGCCTTAGTTAAGTATAAATGGTTAATTCTCCCTTAACTATGTGCCCCTATGTAAATGTGTGAATAGCTAAACTTAGGACTTAAGGGTAAGGGTGAATATTTTCTTGTCTCTTATGATAAGTTGTGTTGTGTGGTCTCTACTTTAAGGTGAATTGTGGTCCTAAGATGGTGGCGTACTCAATGTGTTTTTGATAGACATTTTGTGATCATGTTGACCAATATAGACACACTTACACATTACGCATGCTTGGAATGTAGTAAAGGTTATTTGTGTCTAAATAAAAGGGTAATTTTCATATGCACTAATGTCTACTACTATGCATAAAAGCTATATGTATATGAAGTATGTTATGTATTCCATTAACTAGGGTGAATTGATAGGTGTACTAGTATGGGAGAGGGTATGGGACCTTGTCTATGCATAGTACATGTGTACCTTAATATTATACTTCCTAGGTTTGGGTCTTATATACATCAATATGAATGCAAGAGTATGTTATGAACATGTCTTATATGCTATGACGTTAAAGTATGTGATATGATGAAGTATGAATGTGCATAGTGTCTTGGTGTGTTTATATGAAAATATTTATCATATATATATACCTATAGACTTATGCATTGATATATAAACATGTGTGACATTTATGTGTTATGTGAAAGGTTTTCTCACATCTAAGTATACAAACAGACACATGTATAAGGATCTAGTCAGTAGAGGGGCCTTGAAAGTTGTGCTCAAGGGTATCTTAAACTAGATAGGTGCACACATATGCTATGTCCATGAGAAATGGTTTCTCAAATGATTTATGTTGTTGAACTCTCATCTATGACCTATGAGCTATGAATATGAGGAAATGACTCTCCAAAGCCTTATTTTATAAGATAATGTTAATATATATTTTTAATAAAAAGGTAACTTAGTTTGGCATCGAGTGAAAATGAAGATGAGGGGTGTCCCTTCCGATTGTAGGAAGGTAGGTCACCATAATCTTCATGAAGTGAATAACCACCATGTATCAATAGGCATAAAAAGGGTTTCCATTAGTGAATAACCATAATGCCTCATTTTGGCATAAAGAGGGTTTCCACATGAACCTCCAAGTTCCCTTACTATTCTTGCCACATAGGATATAGAAAGTTAAATAACATAGTATTCTAGCATGTGTTAATGTTCTACCTTGGCTAAGTAAGAATACCTTACATCGGTGTAAAGCTTTACAACACCAAATTCCATGGAGGAGGAATATAGAGAGAAGTTACAGAGAGGTGAGAGCTTTTAGGTTTTGATTTTGGGATTTAATTTTTGTGAGTAAATTTTAGGGAGAACTAACTGTAATATATAAACCCCCAATAAAATACCCAAAAGACCCCTCACTTATGTTGACACTTTAATGAAGTCAAACATCAAAATCAAAATTTAAATTTTTCATCGGGGAACAAGTCTGTGCCGTCGAGCTGTTCCCACATCAATTTCAAAATTAATTTTCGAGACAGCAGAGTATGCGGCCTTCCCACGACACGAACTTGAGATTTGATAGAAAGCCACACAAGTCTGTTTCATCTATGTGTATTTTGGTTGCTGCTTTGGTAGTTTGCCAAGCTATGTTTATAGTCTTTTCGTTGACCCTAAGGAGACCCTTGGGGGTTTATACCTAGATGTTTTTATTATATATACTTGGTTTTATTTATTTAAAGCAATTTTACAAGTTGTAGACTTCATACACCACTCCTACACCTTTCAGAAACATAAGGACATTTCACTAGTTCAATTGGACTAACTTCTGGACGTCTTGGATGTTTCTTGTTGTTTTAATTCTTAAACATCCTAATTGACTTATAAACCCTATATATGATCTTTAAATATTGTCCTCACCCTTAGACACTTATGTTAGGCATTCGATTAGGGCTTAGACTTTCGGAGCAATTAGGCTCTAGAACACGTCTTATATTTTTTAAGTATTACATTATCCTCCCCTTAGGAACATTCATCCTTGAATGACACTAATATTTTGAAAGAAAGGAATAGACTTAAGACTAGTAGCCCAACCAACAACAATACATTAAAACAAGAGTCACAACATCAATCATTGCATTTACAAATAACAAAACTTCAATTACTACACATAAACCTAAACATCAATATATGAGGGATTTCCTTCTCACAACCACATGAGCCCAACATACCATACATGAATCAACTATGCCAAAACTCAACTTACAGAAATGCTCAATATCTTTTCATAGAGACTCACCATATCAAAATAACTCAAAACGAGTAAAATTGCAAAATTTCAAGTCTAAAGTCATACTTCACTTTAATTTCAATATAACAAGAACATTCTTGCAAAACTTCCCCGAAATCAAAGCAACCTCAAATTTAGCCATTATTTTCATTATAAGAGAGAACAACTAACCTTCATTAGGAATGATATGAGAATAACGGGACTTCATGTCGGCCTCGACCTCCCATGTTGCTCCCTCAATTAACACTACACCATTTTAGGCCTAAAGAAACACTAAGTCAAGCCAACACTTGTAAAGTGTTGCCTAAACCTTTTAAGTCTACATTTTTAAAGTGTAGCCTTAACTTTTAGCTTTTGGCCACGATAATACTGGCAACACTTTTAAAACGTGCTCTTTAATAGTATAGACTACACTTTACAAGTGTTGTCATATAATAATATAATTGGCCACACTTATTTATCTAAATGACTACTCTTTTAAAGTGATCTATATTTATAATTATAAAAACAACACTTGCCAAGTGTAGCCTTGTAGTTTTCACTTAAATATTTTTCTCGCTCCAACAAATTTAACTCTCCCTACGAATTTTATTTGACATACAAAAATTTCATAAACAATAAAAAAACCTCTCCAACTTTCTAAAGGAGATTCTAGTTTCCCTAGATCTAAAATATTGGAGACATTAAATACGTTTGTTTTTCATTAGCGGTGGAATCTCCATGGTATAGATGTATATGAACTTGCCATATCTCGCTCGTTCCTTCTTATACTCATCCATCTTCTCTTTAGTCTATAGTTTTGCAAGCAATGCTGCAATTTCAGAACAACATCGTTACTTCACAAATTGGATTCTTTTTAATACTTTCGAAGATAATTTTTACTACGGCAGCTACATCTATGCTTCATCCAGTGACCCATTTATTTTCATTTGTTGATTTAAACTCTATACCTACCTAGTAGAAATTTTAATCTACCCATAATACTTTTCTTCAAAGGAAGAACATGTAGATTCATTGACTCCAATTTTTCCCTCAATTTTTTGCAATTTCTGAATGTTTTGCTGTTCCACAACTTTTTGTCATTATATGTGTGTGGAAGAGATGTTCTTCTCTTTGTGAATTTCATTGTTGAATTTAAATTTTGAGTTAATTTTTTTCCAACTTTTTGATATGGTTTGATAAATGTTTGTATGATTTTTCAGTAATTTCTGTTTCGACTAGTATCTATATTGGTAGTATTGAAACTTAAATTAAGAACCATCAATTTTAATTTCGAGGTTTTTTCATATCTATATAGTGTAATAGATTTTTTTTTCTTATGAACCTTCCTGGAAGAGCTTTGTCAATTTTTCTTTCACTAGTTTATACATTTGCAGAATTGGAACTTAAATTAGAATAGGTAGTTTTAATCTAGGTTTGCTCGTTTCTATGTTGTTTAATAGAGTTTGTTCTTTTCTTGTTATGAACCTTCATTGAGGAACTTTTTTACAAAGCATAGGGCAGCCAAAATGTGGCTAATCCACATTTAAAAATTCTAAAATTGTTAGTACTTTTAGGACAATAAATAATTTGATCTACTAACATTCTTTAACCTTTTTTCTTTGAGTTATTTAGGGGTGTAGATTATGCATTCTGGAGTTTCTCAAGGTTTTTCTTTCATTTGTAGTATTCTGGTTAATAAGTTATAGAAAACACTAAAAAGATCAGTTATATTCTCTTTTCACAAATCTTATTTTTGTGTTAGCAAGGTTTGTTTAGTTTTACTCGAGAGACTTAGAGAGATAGTGTGCACATGTTTAATATAGTTGGAGAACATGTTATGTTGCTCTACTCTATTCAATATCATTATCTTGAAAGGTTTACTATGTTTTTAATCAGTTTTTATTACATATAAGGGCTACCAAATGAATAGGTTGAGCTAAAATTATGTAACCCTAAAATATCATATTATATTTTGATGCTATTCGATGGCGACTTGATACAGAATATGGCATAAATTTACCTAACACGCTCATGGTTTGGATTAATATATTTTCATTGGATGATGTATTGTCCATAATAATTATATGCATTCTGTTTTTCATTGTTGTATGGCATCTAACAATTCTTCAAAGTTGTAGAAAAAGATAAACGGTAACACATAGAGTGAATTAGGTTTTGGCCTACTAATCTAAGAGAAGGACAGATCGGTTTCACCAGGTCACAACCAAGGCAAGCTATTGTTCTTGGAGGACCTTCAGTCCGTTTCTCATTACAGTTGGTAGGAACAACAAGTGGTTTTCTATTTGTGCGTTTAGTTTGAACAATATATGATTGTTTTGTTGTGTGAAGGGATTTACATCCTATTTATCGTAGTAGTAACAGTTGACTGGTTGTGACAACATAAACTTTGGTTTGTTTTCTCTCTAATCTGATGCCAACCAGATGAGAAAGTGAATTCTCCATTTGCATTGGATTTCAAGATTGGTTGATCAGAAACCATAGGCTTGTAGTAAATTTGAGTAGCAATAATGGTAGAAACTTCAAGATTTTTAGACACAAACTTTTTTTGCCTTTCATCTTTTTGGTAATTATAGATTATCTATGGTGCATTGAAAATCATTAAAATCTGAAGGTGCAATTTTTTGTTTTAGAAGTCACCTAAAATTTGAATACTTTCATGGATATGTGGTTTAGTTTATTACTTTATTCTTACAGCTTAGTATTGCTACTACTTATGATGCAGGATTCTCCTAGTGCTGCTCAAACATTAGATTTAGCTTCCAACTCTTGAAAGTAGAACTAGTGGGACACGTCCACCTAGTGAAGTTGAAGGAAGCAGTTACAACCATCGTTCAGTCTTCTATTCCAGTTTGTTTTTTAGAATAACTATCGAGAAAATATTTCTACTATGGCTCGTATATATGTAGGAAGCATTGTTGGGTCTTTTTAGAAAGTTGCTATGGCTATTTCACCCTCTCAACTCTGCTCGCAGTTGACATCAAAACCTTTCCCTGGATCACCGTAAACTCACTTTGGGGGATGAATTTGCAGGAGCTAAAAGTATGGGTTCTAACTTCTATGGTCTTTGCAACAGTAATTCCTACTTATCTGAGTTTTGTACCACCAATTTGTGAACTTGTGATTACTGATGTATGCAAATAAATATTTTCGCGTGTGAAGCATCGTATAAATGAAAGGTTCTCCATTTATATTCAAAACTGAGGCCACTCTGATTCATTTGCACCCTTCTATTAAGAATGTCAAATAACCCATCCCTTAACTCGCAAGCTGATGTACTCAAGGAACACTTTTAACATTTACCCTAGTTTCTGTACCTGGTTTTATTGATTTAATGTATTTCAGGAATCATACTAGTGGAGAAATGCTACAGGTGAATTCTCATGCCACCGGTGATGATGTTCTGAAGAAATTATAATATCATACTAAATTAATAATGTGTTTCACCGTCAAAATGAATGTCAGTTTTCGCATGTTGTTATTGCAGCATGAATTGGAGGCAGAACTTGAAGAATTGGAAGAGTATCTGCTTCAACATTTAGCTACTGTTCTTACTGCTCCAGTCCATGTTCCTGCAATGAAGCAACCTACTCGGCCCCTTCTTTAGAACCGTACAGGTGAAGAACATGAGCTTGGTGCGTTGCATGTTGAAATGGCTCTTTGAGATAGTATGCCTATTACTTTTAACTAGTAACTTATTGATTGGTGCTATGTGAGGTCCTGTGTTTGAAATATTCCACCAAAAAAGATGCAAACATTATTTGATATGAATTGTTATAGTACTTCCTTCCATTTGCATATACTCTATGTAGTAGTATTTTAAATCATTTGGTTTAGATTACTTGGATAAAAATGCCAGTATGCAATTGCTATATATGATCCTTTATTGGTTTATGATTATATTTGTTTTTATGCAGGCATTATCACAGGTAGCTGACATATAGAGACTGCTCATACGCATGTCAGAAAAATACTTAAAATGCTTTCACATTTCTCCTTCCTATGGAAACTCATTTTTGTTGTTGTACTCGTTATAAATCATATGGATTGAAAACATTTCAAGTCAGCATGGAACATATTACAGCTACCATAAGCAGGTAAACAATTTACTCTATATTAAGTCAGCTAGGTTGCTCGTTCCGCCCTCTTCGTGTTCTCTTTACTGATACTTGATTTACTAGCAAAATAATATAATAAACTGTTATGTTAGATGTTCCTTCAGAAAACATATGAGAAATAATTCTCGAGCATAAGGACTCAACTCAAAGGCGGGTGAGTGCTTATCTTATCAACCTCTTTAGCAGAGTCATTCTTAAAATGACAATACAGAAGATGAAAACAATGAAGATGGTTTCATTCTAATGTTTGATTTTTGTTGATCATGGTTTATTACTATGTTTTAATTTTATTTTGAATGTGTAGGACAGTGTCGGTAATTCATTCGATTGATTGAGGTAGATGATGAAAGTTTTTTGAACTATTGTAGAAGTTTGAGTATATTATATTTGGTTTTGTGAAATTTATTTGTAGTACATAAATTATTGCTATATAGGTATGCCTACTACAAGACAAATTGTGTTTTATTTAATGTTAATTGCAAATCTGTAAATTTGAATATTTATTAGTTTATTTAATGCATATTTAATGTGATTTCAATTCAAATCTATTGGCATCTAAATATTTTTATTGAAATAAAATTGCAACCCTTCAAAGGTGTTGTCAAAGGGACGCTAATTGTGTAGCTTATTAATTGGAAATTTTGATATGTATATTGTCAAAGACTATACTTCAAAATGTTGTTGTTGATAAGCTAGAAAATACTACGCTTTAGAAGTTTTGCCAATAAAGAACCAAAGGCTATGCTTAAAAGTTTAGTAGTAGGAGATAGAAATGTTTCTATAAGCGGTAATGCAAGCGTGTCTTTTTCACATTTTAGGCCACACTTTTCAAGTGTAGCTGATAAGACAACACTTGGAAAGCATGGCCTATACTCTAAGGTAACATTGCTTTATGAAACCCCCAGAAAGGTGTAGCCTAAAGTCGAAAAATGTGGCCTTTGTCAAAGGCTACATTTTTTTATAGTTTAGGACACACTTCTATTGTGGTTGAAGGCATAAAAATTTGTAGTGTAAGTGGTTTCTCCATAATACTTTTACGGATGTCACCTCTTTGTTCCTCAACCTCTTTACTTGACGATAAAGTATTTCAAGAGGAACCTCCACATAGGAGAGTCTATCTTTCACACAAAAATCCTTTATAGGAATAATATACTAGGGATCACCGATACATTTCTTAATCATGGAAACAAGGGAAACCGGATGAATCGAAGATAGTTCTCAAGGGAGTTTCAACTCATATGAAACCTTACTAACCTTTTTAAAGATTTGATAAAGACCCACATAATAAGGACTCAACCTCCTTTTCTTTCCAAATCTAACCACCCCTTTCGGGCTCCATGAGTTTCCTCAAGGATATTACTCCTCAAATCATCAACATTAGGCACATACAATCTCCCTAGGTACTTAAGAACACCACCCCCTTGGAAGAATGACTCATTCATCTCACCATGAACAAATTGTTTCAACTCCATCCATAATGGATCAAGGTGTTTCTTAGACTTCACCTCAACCAGCAAAGATGAATAAGAGTTTAATGTACCACTATACCACCATTTGGAGAATTTTAATTCAAACCCTCTAATGAGCCAGCCTATGAACATCTTTCACTAAGTTTCTCTTGGATTCTTCCACATGGGACACACTTTCCATTGACAATTGACCTAGAGCATCTGCTACCACATTAGACGTGCATGGGTGACAAAGAATACTCATGTCATAGTCTTTAAAAAACTCTAACGATCTCCATCTTCGGAGATTAAACTCCTTTTAGTGAATATGTATTTGAGATTTTTATGGTCTGTATACATATCAACATGAACCTGATATGTATAATGTCTCCATATTTTGAAGGAAAATACCATGACCTCTAACTCAAGGTCATGAGTCGGATAATTCTTCTCATGAATATTGAGTTGCCTAAGAGCATAGACTATAACTTTTCCATGTTTCGTAAGAGCACGTCCCAACCTGACCCAGGACGCATCACAATAAACTAGAAAACCCTTAGTACCCTCTGGTAGAGTAAATATCGTAGAGGAGGTAAGCTTATATTCCAACATTAGAAAGCTCTTTGCACATGCCTCCGACCACTCAAATTTCATATTATTTTGGTTCAAGTTATCAAGGGGGAAGCAAGAGATTCGAACCCATCCCCAAACCTTCTATAATAAACGGCTAGACAATTTCACCGCATTGGTCTTCCTTGGATAAACCTTAACAAAAACTCACATTTGCTATACTTGGCAAACAATTGGTGTTCTTTAATCACTAGCAACACCACCCTCAAATGATCCATGTGTTCACCCTCATTTTTCGAATGTATCAAGATGTCATTAATAAAGACAATGACAAATGAATATAGGTAACTTCAATAAACTATATTCATTATGTCAATAAACGCCACCAAAGTATTAGTGAGACTAAAGGACATTACTAAGAACTCATATTGGCCATATTTTATTCTAAATGATGTATTCGGAATATCTTCACCTCTTACTCTATGTTGGTGATATCCCGATGTTAAGTCAATCTTTGAAAAGTAACTCGGACCTTGAGGTTGATCAAATAAGTCATCAATCTGAGGGAGATGATACCTTTTCTTTATTGTGCCTTTGTTGAGTTAATGGTAATTGATACAAATTAACCCATACTTTTTCTTCACAAAAAATACCAGAGCATTTAAGTCTTTCAATTCTGCCGGAGCCATCCGATAAGGAGGAATTGAAATTGGATTTATGTCTGGTAGCAAGTGATACAAAAATTTATTTCTCATTCGGAAGGAACACCGGAAGATCATTAGGAAAGACCCCTTGAAATTCACTCACTATAGGGATCGACTTAATGGGAGGAGTTTCTGATCTAAATCTTTAACTCTTACTTAATTGTATAAATACCCTTTATAGATCACCCTACAAGCTTTCAAACAAGAAATGATACAACCTCTATGAATAGAATTTCCCTACTTCCTTTCTAAAACAGGCTCATTTGAAAAGTTAAACTTTAGCACCCTCGTTCTATAGATGCAAAGAAAGCATACAACTAATCTATGCCCAAAATGACAACAAAATCATAAATATAAAGTTCTAGTAGTTAAATATGAGTTAAATCTATTGGTCAACATTACAGGACAATTTCTCTATACTCATTTTGCATTCACCGACTCACCATCCATGATAGACACTATAAAAGGTTCATTAAAAATATCGGGCAAAATGTCAAACTTTTTAGCTACTAGATGAGTAAAGAATGACAAGGTAGAACCAGGATCAAGTAAATCATATACATCAATGGAAAAGACTTTCAACATACCGGTCACCATATCGGGAGGAGTCTCTTATTCCCCTCTAGAGAGGACAGTATAAAAGCGATTCTTCTTTGGAGCATCATTAGAACCACTTTGTTGAGCTTGAACACTACCCTTGTTTTGCCCCTACAAATTTATCCATTATCAAAATTTGTTCCCACTTTTACCAAAAGTAAAACAGTTGTTCGTTCCAACTAAGCATTCATCGATGTGATCTTTTTATCACTAGGTACAAGTAGGCTTCTCATTAGGTGAGTTTGCACTCATTCCTTTTTCGTACCTAGGATTAGGCAACTTATCATCAGGAGCCTTGGGAAACATAGAACTAACTTGATTATATAACCTCTTCTTGAACTAAGGCTTGTCTTTGATATCAAGCCTAAACTTTTAAAAACCACCATCAAAAGACCTTGAAACTATGGGCATCCCTACTCTTTCTCTTAAACCTTGTATCTTCCAGTTTTTGAGCATGTACCACAAGATGAGGAATGTTCATAATTTCTAGTAGCATAGATGAAAAACATTCTTCCTTTAATTCATCAAAATCTCCCATCAAAAACCAGCATATTACATCTCTAGGGTCGGAAACCAAAGAAGGAGAATACTTTGACAATTTAGTTAATTTCAAAGAGCAGTCAAGTACAGTCATACCTCCTTGATGAAGTTTGATGAATTCCTATACTTCAGCTTCCATCTTCTCCCTAGGAAAGAACCTAAAAAGAAAAGCCTTCTTTGAAAATATCCCATGTCACCATTCTACCCTTTAAAGGCTTATTGTTTCTCCTTGGGACAAGCAAGGTTTGGGCCATATCTCTGAGTTCGTAAGTGTCTAACTGGGCTTTCTAACTAGTAGCCAATCCATAGAATAGATAATCTTGTAGATTGCATCAATGAACTCATGCGAGTCTTCCTCAACTTTTGACCCATAGAAAGTAGGGGATTCATCCTAGTGAAATCCCTCAAATGAGAGGTCATGGTGCGATTATGTTGGTTTCCTCGGGGGACGATCTCCCGATTATCTTGGGTCGTCATGTATTGTGCTTGTGTAGTGAAGGCTTGTGCTTTTGTAGTGCTTGGTTGGGCAATTTTGAGAAAGGCAGCCCTTATGTCACCATCTGTCATAGGTGGAGGATTGACCACAGCTTAGTCATTATTAGTGTTTTCTTTATGAGGAGGGACTTGATGACCACGAGGATGAGCTCCCGCATTGGAAATATCTTAATAAAGTTTTCAAGCGGGTGTTCTTCGACTATTAACTGCCTAAAATAAAAAAGAAAGAATATGATACTAAAAGTACATAGAGTTCAAGACACTATAGGCACGATATTGGATTTCCAAGAAAGTGAGAGTTTAATAAGCATTATATAGTTTCCTATTCATAAGTGTGTTGCGCTTCACAATTATTAATAAGAATCTACATAGACATGGTTGAGTGAGATATCGACTCTAAGGATATTCAACCTCATACTTTGACTCTTACATTACATAAATACATTAATAGGTTAAATATGGGGAATATTTAATTTATTTTTATATATATCATGAGGCTTACATAGACCTCTCACAAACACGTAATATGTTTATATCCAGTACATATAGACCCTTTGTATAAGAAGATTACATAGTCTTCTACTTTTATAGAACATAGATATATAAGATACTTAACATAGTCTTAAAAGAGTGTCTCATCTCTTAACCATATAAAACAAAAATATATCAATTGGGCATATCCCATACATGAACGTAATAAGGCCACATATAGGCTATACAATTCGTATTCAAATGAAAAGAAATGAACAAAGAAGTGTCACATCATGAGAGCACCCCCTAAACGTAACATGCGTCGTTATCCTCTTTGAGGATTAAGACTAGCCTCTTAGCTTACATAATTACATTCAAAGGTTAAACATGCTGAAAATTTAAAAAATTTCAAATACTTGTACATTGAGGTTTAGATAGACCTCCATATACACATAATATATTCATATCAAGTATACATAAACCCTTCGTATAAGAAGAATTCATAGTCTTCTACATTTATTGCACATAGATATATAAGGTATAACATAGTTTTAAAAGAGTGTCTTGACTCATAACCATCTAAAACAAGAATATATTGATTGGGAATATCCCATACATCAATGTAATAGAGCCACATATAGGGTATACAATTAGTACTCAAATGAAAAATAAAAATGTTACGACGCAAAGTACCTCCTAGGCGTAACCAGCGTCATCGTCCTCTAAGAGGAGTAAGAAAAGCCTATTAGCATTCTTCATAGCAAATCATACATCAAAAACACGAAAAAATTAAAAAAAAAAATCTTATATAGCAAGGAGGTTTACATACACCTCTACATAGGAGGAATGCTTAGGCTTCACGATTAAATAACATAACAACGCATAGGAATTTAGTCTAATACTTTATATCATAACAACCATATAAACAAAGTCAAACAATCCGAGAAAAGCCCTCACACAAATCAATAATTGCTACATAGGGCTTATATCAATATCTTTATCAATAGGAAGGAAATGATTGTCGATTACACAATGCAAGTACTACTAAGATAGAGTGTGTGGTAGCATCCTCGAACTAGAGCGTATACTAAAACTTGGAGAGTCTAGTCGAAGCCTTCTTTCTTTAGCCTCAATAATACCTCAACAATCCAAACCTACAATGTTGGGGAAAAGATAAGAGTTATGGGTTAGTACAAAAAATATGTAATAAGTATGCTTCCTATGCATAAAAATCGTTAAAGAATGAGATAAGGCAACATTTAGGCAAAACTATGCACAATGACAACCAATTAAATCTATTCATATAAGGAAGATCATCATCATATAAACATATAAGTAACTCAAGCAACACTTGTGCAATGCCAAAAATGAAGCCCCATAACCCTATCCAAAGCTAAGTTAAGCAACCCATTTCATACTTACAACATATTCTAACATATAACATGCTTCATACCTTGATACTAGCATAGCATATCAACATATCATTACCATAATTATAATCATAAAGGAACACTACTAGTATCATCCAATAGGATCACACAAGTGTAGTGTCTAAGAGAAGTCCTATACCCTCCCTCACACTATGTAGTAATATTTAAGAAAACCCTAATAGAGTTTCATTGCATAACCTGTTCATTCCTTTATTTTAGGTAAATAAGTACCATAACCAACATGACACCGCGTGAGCTACATGGAATCGGGTACTCTACTCCCACATCGAAAAGAGAGACTTAAAACATGCCTTAGGTGCAACCATTCGTACATAGTTGTTCTAGGTGGATCCACTAATATTGAATCCTATTAGAGCACATAGTTAATGGACAAGGAATTTTTTGTAGAAACCATGACTAACTAAGAATTAAGGTTTCCATCTCATGATACAACAGACATATTGGGAATTCACACTAATAGTCGTGAAGAAACCCATGTGGAAGGATGGACTTAATAACGTTAGACCTCCATCTCATTTAGGTGCCCTTTAGGTGCTAATAAATTATTCCCTTTGGTAATCATCATATAACATCATACAATTTCACATTAGCCTCTTCTAGACTCTTATGTAAGCATCTTATCATAATAGATCATAGGTGATCACAAGTTAGAACTATCCATTCACTTTAGATACATTATCATTATCATGAGAAACTACATTTGATAATATAATAGTCATATCATAACATACTTACATACTTCATAGCAAATTGATGAATGTAGGTTTAGGGATGGGGGATTCTAGCCATAAACATCCCAACAACACAATTAGCTATATCATCACTATCACATAAGTAGATTTCACCTTGAATAATGGAGATCAAAGAAGAATCAAAATCATATATTATCGATCTTCATGGGACATCATACTTCAATACCCAAGAAGTAACAACCAACAAATGAAATAGGGAAATTCACGAAGTATTCACATAAAAAATCAAAGTGAACATGTGACATGTTCATCACTTTCAACAATTCACCTTAATCAATCCAAGAAATTAGGTATTTGGAGGAAAGACACGGGTCAAGGTAAAACTCATAGAAATTCATCAATTAACCATTAATTAATACTTAAACAACAGTAATACATCATAATTCATTCACAATTTTGTTTCAGAAAGAAGACCCATTTGAGGAGAAAAACCTTTGTTCTTGAGTATTTTAGAAATCCTCTTTTGAGGGATCGCTTCCGGAAAGGTATCCCAAGAGTGAAAGAAAACATACCTTATGGAATAATTACCACGAAAATGAGTAAAAACTAAGGGATTTGTCCTTCTTCAAGCTTCAAAGCTTCTTCAAAGGAGGTTGAATATAGAGAGAAACTAGAGGGAAGTAAGCGCAATTGGGTTTTGATTTGGGTTTTAGTTTTGAGTGATTAAATGTGAAGAAAAACTGATGGGAAATCAATATATATCCTCCCCTCTCCATAAAATAACCAAAAAAAAACTTCACTTATATTGATACTTTAACGAAGTCAAAGTCGAATTCTATTTTTAAGATTTTTCGTCGGGGAAAAAGTCCACTCATGAAAATACATAAGGTGAGTATACCTCATAGGGGAGTCAACACCTCATGTTTAACTATAGGGTGAATCATCCTCTTTTGAAATTTAAAACCTTCCAATGTCAAATTCTCTCTGTGGTAAGCTTAAATCCAATTTTGAAACGTCTCTAAGGCCTTAATTAACAATCATAGATTAATTTAGGTCATAGGGTCTATCCCTTATATAATAATCATCATCATAGCTCAATAAAAATAGCATGAGTATTGTTCTTTCATTATTTTTATAGAGGTGACGTTAGCACATTTACATAATCATTCATGATAAGGCACATTGGTAAGCCATCACCATCCTTATAAAATTTACTTCTTAGCCAACACCTCACAAACCATAGTCAATATATTTTGATTCAATGTCATATCAACCTACCAATACTAATATAAGATATGCTTCAATGCTAAACCATCACTTAATCCAAGTAATCACAATTGAAGTAAAGAGTTAAGGTCACATGACCTATAAATTCTTCTTCATAATCCATCTTCAAGTTCTTACCATCAACCCTTAACTAAAAAAAATTAGGGTGTAATATCATCACACAACAATAAAAAACATGATAACAAGGCCAATTTAATCACTACATCACCATTCATCAGTAGTTCATAGCTTAAGACAAAAGACTTAAGTCAAATTTATAACATGTTTCTTAATCTAGATCAATTACTCAAGAACAAGAACTATTATACTATAATTAATCCTACTATTTAAAATGTATACAATAACATCATAGAATATTAATTCAACCAATAACCAAGTCAATGGAGCCAACACTACAGAATTCAAATTAACATCACAACCTAGGGTTAAGGGGTATAGGTCATTTTCTACAAACTAGAGTAGATCAAGAAATGAGATAATTGATTTGTAATGCATGTTAATATATTAATAATATCCGCAATAAATCATAAAAAATATACACAAAAGATAAATTTCAATATTGGAAAAGACCCACTTGAATTTAATACTTTTGAGACCAATTTATGGAATCATTTGGGGAAAGAAGTCCCAAAGGTGAAGGGAATCCCATACCATAATATTTGATGAGTATTTATGGAGAAACCTTGGTGATTAAATCCCTATATCCCATCTTGGCATTGTCTTCTATGGATTTCTACAACTACAAAGAGAGAGATAAGAGAGAAGGAATAGAGTTTGGGGTTAGGTAATTATGAAAGCTTAGGTTAGTCTAGTTAGGTTAGGGTCTTTATATAAGTTAATTAAATGAAATATACTTCCCATAACCCATAATTAACCTTCTAAATAAGCCAAAAAATTAAATGATTTGAATAAAATTGTGCAGCAAAACAGTGGCTCCATAGACGAGACCATGATCGACGTATAGTGTGTCCATCGATGAGCACTATTAGACTCCGTGCTGCACATTCGTCGCCAAGTTCAGAGACTGTCCATTTGTAGGCTTTAAAAAATTTGTATAAATTTCCATCGACTGAAGCATTCCATGCCCCGTCGATTAGATAACAGACAATGGGTTGCATCCATTGGTGGACACTGCCTTGGGAAGCCTTTGACCCAAAAATGCTAGGTTCATCCTCAACGGATCTTGGTTGGTCCTTGCGAAGTCGTTCCCGGACTTTTCGGCTATGAACTAATTCTAATATACGTAAGAAACCTTTCCACTTAATATATAATTTTTCGACTCTTAACACTTAGTCAAATAGTCTAAGCAACTCATTGCACTAGTTTCCGGACGTCATGGACGTTCCTTGACGTTTTGGTTTCTAAACTTCCTAAATGACTTATATCAATTATTGTTGACCCTAAAACATTGTCTAAACCTTTTGACACTCATTATATGCCCTAGAAAATGTCTTAGACTATTGAGGTGTTACAGTATGCCCCCCTTAGGAATATTCGTCCCCGAATAATACTAAAATTTTTGGTAAGGAAGGAATAGACTAAACGAAAAGGAAGAATATAGGAGTCTTAAAACTAACAAAACTTCATAAGTTTGATATTGACATTTCCATAGGAATGTGAGGACATACCCACTTGGATGATTGAGAATTTCCATGTCTTTTTTAATGTCCTCTCTAAAGCCTTCAATGACCGGAACCTAAAATGTTGTGGAAAAGGAAAAAATTGGGTTAGTACACCACTTGTACTACGTATGAGACCATATGCACATAAAATATCAAATCGTGCTAAAAAGGGACATTTAATTAAAACATGCTAATTTACATTGGAAAGCCTTATGCACATTCATGAAGACCATACCAATCCAACAAGACATATTCATCAAGTCAATACCATATACCATATAAGACCAAACCACCTAAATTCAAAGCAAGTAACATGCATATATATATACTTGAACCCATAATCAAATACAACTCTATCCTTAAGTTAGGACATCACAAGCATGAATAAGAGTTCATTACAATATAACCAAAGCAAGGCCATTACTCATGACCCTCATTAAGTCCACTTGTGCAATATTCAAGCAAAGCCCCATCACCTTACTTAATCAAGTCAACCTAGCAAGAACCATAATTAATGTCAACCTCCATATAGCATATCAGTGAGAGTAAATAATATCATGCTTTAACAATAGACACGAAGTACATATTCACAAGAGTAACCAACATCATAAAGTGTCATTTACATGTCATATCATCACATTTTCATCATTTACATTTATAAGCATATACATATATAAGAATAACCTCCTAAGGCTTCTCTCAAGGCAAACTAGTGCATGGCATAGGTAGAGTCCCGTACCCCTACCAAAGTTTAGTCAAATGACTTTAGTCACCCTAGTTGGGTAGTACTTCATTACTTCATTTCAGTTTAAGGAACACTTTCCTTAACCTACATAGACCATAAGAGCAAAGTATAGAATCCGGTGTTGTAAAACCTTACACCGATTAAAGGTGGACTACCGGCCAAAGTAGAACAAAAAAACGTAGCTTTGTAGGTGGATCCACTAGCTAGTCTTGCTATGGGAGAAACCTATTTTATGGAACTAAAAGATAAGTACTTACTCTCTACATGCCACTTGGAAATTGGAGCCTCTTCTCATGAGAATACAGAAGAGGAGTATCCCACATAGGGTAGTTAACACCTCATGCTGAACTATTATGTGAATCTTTTGTCTATGGAAAGTCAACACCTCCCTATGTCAAGTTGTCTCGATACTAAACTAAAGTCCCATTTTGAATTTCTTTAATGTCTTAATCAACAATCATCGCTTACTTTAGGTCATAGGGTCTATCTCTTATATAATTATCATCATCATAGATCAATAAGAATTGCATTAATATTATCCTTTCATTACGATTCATATAAGTGAGGTTAGCACATTTAAATAATCATTCATGAAATGACACATTGGTAACTCATCACAATCCTTATAACATTTACATCTAGCCAAAACCTCAAAAACCATAGTCAAGAAATTTCCATTGAACATCATACCAACCCTATCAATCCTATTATAATATATACTTCACTACAACATCTCACTTAATCTCAACTAATCACAATTGAAGTTAAGAGTTGAGGTGATAAGACTTACCAAGTCTCCTTCGTAATCCATTTTTAAGGTCTTACTATCAAACATTAACTCAACCCAGTAAGGGTGTAATATTATTACACAACTATAACAAACATGATAACAAGTCCAATTGAATAACTACATCACAACTCATCACTAGCTCATAGCTTATGATAAAATACTTGCGTCAAATTCTTAACATATTTCCTAACGTAGATCAATTACTCAAGAACTAGCATGATACTAACATAATTAATATTAATCTATTCAAAATTGATACAATAACATAATGGAAAAGTAATTTAACCAATAACCAAGTCAATGGAGCCAACACTACATAATTCATATTAATATCAAAATCTAGTATTAAGAAGAATAGGTCATCTTTTACAAATGTCACATCCGTGGAGCACCCCCTAGACGTAATCAGCGTCGGCATCGTCTTTAAGGGCTAAGACTAGCCTCTTAGTATACATCAATACATTCATACGTTAAAAATGCAGAAAATTAAAGATATTTCAATTACTTCTAAATTGAGGTTTACTTAGACCTTTCGCTTGCACATAATATATATTTATAGAGCATACATAGACCTTTCATATAAGAAGAGTACATTGTCTTCTACTTCTATTGCACATACATAGTATAAGATAGTCTCATCAGAAAACTATAACAGTGTCTCATATTAAACCATCATTACAACAATATCAAAATTTGGGCATAACCCTTAAATCAACAATTACAGCCACATATAGGCCTTATAATTATAGTACAAAAATGAAAGAGAACGAAAAAATGTCTTTAAGACTAAACAACATCTAATTAGGTATTGAATGGTATCGTCCTTGAAAAATTGAGGGCCTACAAAAGATGTAAGATCAAAAACCAAGTAGTCTTCAAAGCTTTCTCCAATATGAACGGCCGAATCCTTCATTTGTAGTAGGGATCAAACTTGGGTTAGTACAGACTTGTGCTATGTATAGTTATATGCACATAAAACAAGTGAAATCATGTTTAATAGAAATTTGATCAAAACCATGCTAAAGTACTTTGAACAACCTTATGCACAATTGAGAACCCATTTAAACCAATACTTACATAAGACATGAGTAAAAGCCATGTACAACACAAGACCAACATCAACAAGTAATAGTCAAGTAAATATATACAAGAGTTCAAAACGTCATAATATAAGCAAGACTCTCCTTACTCTTAACCCACTATTTACCCTACAAGTGCAGTGTCCAAGCAAAGCCCATAACCTTGCTTAATCAAGTAAACCAAACAAAGGATCACAAATAATGCCTAACTTAACATATAACATCAATAATAACCATCATCATATTTACATATATAGATCAGTAGCATGTTCATAAATGAGACTGACATTGTATAGGATCATTAGCATGTAATGTCAACATCATCAAAGCATATACGTTATAAGAACACAAAAGAACCTCCTAAGGATTCCCTTAAGTCAAACTAGTGCAATCCATAGATAGAGTCCCATAACCCTACCTACGCTATCTCAAACCTCTCAAATCACCCTAGTTAGTGTTTATTCCATTACATCATTTTAATTTCGAGAACAGTTGTCTTAACCGACATAGACCACAAGATCTAAGTGCGGAATCCGTTTATGTAAAAACTTACACCGATGAAAGGTGTATGCCGACCATAGTAGAGCCAAACATAAATGCAACTTTCTAGGTTGATCCACTAGCTAGTTCTAGAACTAGGACATGTATTAACCCTCTATGTTCCTATGGCATTCGAGCCTCATCTGTTGGGAATCCATTGGGTGAGTGTCCCTCATAAAGAGTCAAAATTTCTTACATAACTATATGGTGAATCTTCATCTATGGGAAGTCAACACCTCCCATTGTCAAGTTCACTAAGTGCTAAGCTAAGTCCCTTTTTGAAATGTCTTTATTCAAGAATCACAACGTAGTTTAGGTCATAGGGTATATCCCTTGTATAATCATAGTCATTTAGCTCAATAGGTATTGCCTGAGAATATCCTTTCATGAAACCCCTCATATGTGAGATTTAGCACATTAACAACATCTTGCATATTAACGCACATAGGCAACAACCAACCTTATATCATTTCATCTTAAACATAATATCACAATCACATAGTCAATATATTTCAATTCAACATCAGACCAACACCTACTTAGGCCATTCACAACGCATGCTTCATTTGAAATACATCATCAATCAAAAGCAATCATAATTGAAGTGAAGGTTAGGATCAAGCAGACTGAACAATTCTCCTTCAAACACCATCATCATGGTTTTACAATCAACCAACCAATTACATCCAATAATAGGTGTAGTAACGTCAATCAATAGTAATCAAAAAAGAACAAGGTCAATTGCATCATCACTATCCCAATTAACATTAATTCATAATTTAGAGTTATGGGAATTAGGGTTCATCATAATTTCATCAATATTTAGATCCAATCCAAATACTACATTAACCTAGTCAACCCATACATGAATTATAATAGATAAAAACAAGTCTAATAATCAAATCATTCTTAAATTCCCATCAATTCATGATCAAGATCCAAGATTTGGGAAATTGGGGAAGGGAACATGATCAACCTGAAATTGCATAAATTAACATCAAATTATCAACAATCTATACTCAACTAGTCATAGCAAATCACAATTTATCATCAATTTATTGTTTAGAAGAAAAACCATTTGAATTGGAAAACCCCCATGGAATTGGGTAATTTGAAAATCAACTTTCAAAGGACCTCTCGGGGAAAGAAATCCCCAAGAGTGAAGAACCTATACCTTAATGAAAATTTATCCATGAAATTGATGTGAAATCCTAGAGAAATCAAATTTCCGCTTCGGGCTTTCTTCCTTCTTCAATGGAGGAAATAGGCAGAGAGGAAGTAGAGAGAGGTAAGAGCTTTTGGGTTTTGTTTTTGGAATTGGGTTTGGATGTTAGAAAATGAGTTACAATGACCCTTATTCTATATTAAATCATACCCTAAATTACCCAAAACATCTTTCACTTAATTTGGTATTTTTGTGAAGTCGGTATGTCAAAAATATGATTTTACCGAATCTGGGAAGTTGCTTCGCGTCCTGTGGCCAACACATATTTTATTTCCCCAAAAACAAATTGTGGCAATGAGGTTCGTTTGGGCTGTCCGTCGTGCTGCATGCCACTGATTCTTTACTTTCGCAAGCTACTTTGGCACCCTGCCCACCCATGTTGGGGTCTTCCTCCATGACCCTTCAAGTGGTCCTTGGGGAGTTTTATTGGACGTTTAGACCCTTTATGCTACACTCTACCTATCCAAAGTCTTTTTACAAGTTTTAGACTTCATTTGACCCTCCAAAACCATCCCCAAACATAGCAATGTCAGCTAGTTCAATTAAGCTAGTTTCTCGACGTCATGGACGTTCTTTGACGTCTTGACTCTAAAATTTCTTGCATGACTTATATACATTATATAGGTCTTAAAACATTATTCTAAACCTTTAGACAGTCATGATAGGCCCTAGATTAGGTATTGACTTCTCTGAGTGTTACATTGTCCCCCCCCCCCTTAGGAACATACATCCCTAAATGACACTTAACTTTTAAACGGGAAAGGATAGACTCAAGACTAGAAGCTCAACCAACAATATACATCTTCGGCATAAGTTACAAATCAATTCAACATAATAATATGAAATTTACATAATGACCTAAAACATCAATTTAGCACATATAACGATCAAAGCCACAACATGAGGAATTTTCCTTCTCACAATAACAACATGAGCTCAACATATCATTAAAAAGTAAATTAAGCTAAAGTTCCTTTCTCAAAATATCAACATGCTCACTATCACATCATGAAGGAAACAATATACCTAATACACCAATAAGTGCAATTCGAGCAAAACAACATGTTTCCATTATAAATAATATAGCAGAAATCTTTTTACCATGAACATGCATACTTTAAAAAAACAAGTCAAATTCAAAGAAACTCTTTATTTTTAATTATTAATAAGAAAAACTAACCTGAATTAGCACAGAGATGAGGATAATGAGACTTCATGTCGGCCTCGACCACCCATGTTTCTCCCTTAACTAGGTAGTTTCTCCATAATACTTTTATAGAGCCCACCTCTTTTTTCCTAAACCTCTTCACTTGAAGATCAAGGTTTCAATTGGAACCTCCTAATAGGAGAGGTTATCTATCATACCATGACCTTCAATAGGAAGAAACGACGCAGGATCACCAATGCACTTCTTAAGCATGGATACATGAAAAACCGGATGAACCAAAGATAGTTCACTAGAAATATTAAACTCATATGAAACCTTACCAACCCTTTGCAATATTTGATAGGGACCCACATAACGAGGAATTAAATTCTCTTTCTGGCAAAACCTAACCAAATATCCGATTGTCGACATAAGACTTTTGCCATATATATGTTGTTTCCAATCGGTTTCATGTCATATGAACTTCCTCCAAATTCTTATAAATCAAATCGAGATCAAAGAATGAAGACTCGCCCACTTCAAACCATCCAATTGGAGATTTACATTTTCTACCATACAAGGCATCAAAAGGAGTCATAAATATAGTTTAATGGTAACTATTGTTGTAAGAGAACTCAATCAAAGGCAAATTTTTATACCAATTTCCTTTAAACTCAATCACACAAGATCTAAACATATCCTCAAACGTTTAAATAGTACTCTCCACTTGACCATCTGTTTTGGGATGAAAAGCGGTGCTTAGCTTTACTCTTTTACCCAACCTTTTTTGGAATGACCTCCAAAACCTAGATCTTAATTGTGCACCCCTATCCAATATGATGTATAACGGAATACCATGTCTACATATAATCTCATCAATGAAAATTCAAGCATAATCCTCTGTCAAATAAGTGGACTAATGGTTATAAAATTAGCGGATTTGGTAAACCTATCCACAACAACCCATATAGAGTAATGTTGCCTTTGTGTCCATGGAAAACAAACTATAAAGTCCATATTTATGATTTACCACTTGTATGTTGGAACTTGTATTCTTTAAGTAAACCACTTGGCTTTTGGTGCTAGACTTTCACTTGTTGTCCATTTGGACATTTTGTATCAAATTCCGCTATGTCCTTTTTCAAGGCGTCCAACAAAAACAATTCTCTAAGGTCATGATATATATAAGTAGATCTTGTATGAATAAACTAAGGGGACCCATGAGCTTCCTATAGAATCTGGTTTCTCAAATAATCTACATTGGGTACACATAACCCTTCTTTATAACTCAAAACTCATTCCCCTTCTAAGGAGAATGACTCATTATGCTTACCAAGAATCGAAGCTTTCAACTCCATTAGTGATTTATTAAGGTGTTTATTCGACTTCACCTCAACCACCAATGATGATTCAGAGTTATGATGGACCATAAAACAACCATTTGGAGAATCTTTGAATCTAACACCGAAACGAGCAAACCTATAATTATCTTTCATTAGGTCTTTCTTGGCATCCTCTATATGAGACACACTACTCATGGTTATTCGACTTAGAGCATTTGCAACCACATTGGATTTGCTAGGGTGTTAGAGAACATTCTTGTCGTAATATTTCAATGATTCCAACCACCTTTGTCGAAGATTGAACTCCTTTAAAGTAAACACATATTGAAGACTCTTGTGGTCCGTATAGACATCAACATGGACACCATAAAAGTAATGCCTCCATATCTTCAAGGAAAATACCATGGCCGCTAACTTAAGATCATGAGTTAGATAATTCTTCTCATCCATCTCAAGTTGTCTAAAAGCATATGCTACTACCTTCTCATGTTGCATAAGCACACACCCCATGACAACTTGGGATGCATCACAACATACAGTGAAGCCCTGGATATCCTCTAGTAGAGTTAAAACCATAGCGGAGATAAGCCTCACTTTCAAGATCTGGAAGCTTCTTTCACATGTCTTCGACCACTCCAATTTCATACTCTTTTGGGTCAAGGTAGTCAAAGGATAAGCAATGGACTCAGACCATCCACAAACCTCTTATAGTATCTCTCTAGACCCAAGAAACTCCTAATGTTTGTTGGAGTCAATGGCATAGGTCAATTATTCACCATCTCGGTTTTTCTTGGATCAACCTCAAGTCCCTCACTATAGATGACATGATCAAGAAATGCCACCAATGTCAACCAAAACACATAATAGTTGTTGTTCCATAAGAACTCGTAAAACCACTGCTAAATGTCCTATGTGCTTACCCTCATTTTTTGAATAACGAAGATGTCGTCAATGAAGACACATATAAATGAATCTAAGTAACTTTGAAACACCCTATTCATTAGGTCCATAATATCTTTCGGGGCATTAGTGAAACGAAAAGGACATTATTAGGAACTCATGGTGACCATATCTAGTTTGAAATGTCATTTTTGTTATATCCTCTCCTCTCAATCTAAATTATTGATACCTCGATCTCAAGTCAATCTTAGAAAAGTAGCTTGCCCCTTGGAGTTGATCAAAGAAGTGCTCAATATGAGGGAGATGATATGTATTCTTAAAAGTGACTTTATTAAATTGGCGATAATCAATGCACATTCTAAGGGACCCATCCATCTTCATCATACACAAAACTGGAGCACCCCATGGGGAAATACTAGCTCTAAATAAGCCTTTGTGTAATAAGTCCTTGAGTTGGGCCTTCAACTCTTTCAATTATGGCGGAGCCATCCGATAAGGAGTAATTTAAATGGGGTTGGTATCTGGTATCAAGTCAATACCAAAATCTATTTCCCAAAATGACATCAAAATCAACTCTATCAAGTTTTACTAATTCAACATGAGTAACTCTATTGGGAAATATTACATGACAATTTCGATATACCATCTTTGCAACCACCAACTCACACACGAGGGTTGACATCATAATGTTTCACTTAGAATATTGGGCACCATTTCAAACTTTCTAACTACTAAAGAAGTAACAAAATATAATTTAGCACCGAGATCAAGTAAATCATATAAATCAATAAAGAAGACTTATAACATATCATGTTAACCCCTAGAGGGAAGTGCATAAAAGAGATTCTTTTTTGTAGTATCCACATTAGAATCATTAGCTTGAGCTTTCCCGCTACCTTTGTCTTGCCTTTCACGTTAGGGCAATCCCTAACCTTTTGGCTACTATTGCCACACCCAAAGGAATTGTCCATCTCGACAAGGCAATTATAACACATCCAAAAATGACTTAGGTGAAAGTAGGGCCTTACATGTGCGTCATGAAGTTTTTAAGTCTTGAAATGGTTTAAAATAATGTTTGAGGAAGTGTCTATGTGCTATATGTGTTTTCATGCGGTTAGGTGTGTGTAATGAGTTTATGAGGTTCTTTTATGGTTTATTCTAGTTTTTATTGTCAGAATGTTAAGTTTGGTATGGTTTAGAGGTCAAACATTCAAGAACGTCCAGTGACATTCAAAAGATAGCCATTAGACATCTTTGTCAGTCTGGATGAGTTTTAGTGTTTTGTATGGCTTGTTTGATGTTGAACTTGTTCGGAGATGTTCATAAGACCTAGAAGTGCTTTTTTAGAGGTTTAACATCAGGGTATGACTCCACCTAGGACCAATAAGGGGCCCTAGAAGAAGATCCTAAGCTTGAAGATCAACATTCCCTGCCCCTGTCAATTGACGGTCCCAAAGGACGGCTAGTCATTTAGACGAATGACCATCGATGGTTGGAGTCGATGGAGACATGAATATTGCATCTTAGGGAGTTGCTAACACAACCAACGGATTCCATAGACCGAGTGTGGTCCTACCAACGGCCCGTCCATGCTAGGGCATCGATGGTGCTGCAATTCTGCGATTTTTTTCTATTAAGACTTGGGATTTTGGGGAAATTCACCCCAAGTCTTATAAAATAAGAGGACGGTAATTTTAAGTGTGCATCAATATTTTAATATCATGTAAGTCATTAAACTCTAATTTAGACCCTAGCAGCTATATCAAAACTCATTCCCTCCTAAAGTTTCTCAAAAAACCTACATGAGAGCAGAACGTGAAGATGATGCTTGATGATGGATCTTCAATGGAGTTTCATCTTCAATTATCATTTGATTCTTCTAATATGTTATGAGATTTCTTCATATAAGTCTTGCTAACACCTTAGAGTAAATTTCAAAGATGGTTTCAAAGACTTTCAAAAAATTAAAAAGTCCAATTTATACTCTAAGTCTTGGGTCCTTGCATGAAACATTTTCAAACATTAATATATGATATTATTGATGAAGAATCGATTTTTTTCAATTAAATTCTCCATGAACTCTTGACCTTCTCAAATCTCTCATTTTGACTAAATTATGGGTGAATTAATTATGGCTAACAAGTAATAAATTCATGTGTAGATTGCTTTGGGCTATAGTTTAATGTATGGATCATGACTGTATGGATTATAGTCTATCTCAATTTATTTTACTGAATGATTTATAATGTTAGATGCATTATATATAGAGTTTATTGTATTAAATTGTTGATCATGGCTTTGGTAAGAGCCTTATGGGTAATGAATTGGTTAATTTGGCTATGGATGGAAGTTGTGTAGTGCGATCAAGGATATGGTGCCCTAAATATCTTAATCTTATTTATAGATTTTCTATTTAAATTATGATTGGTATGATCCACTTATGGTGGCGGTATTTATGGTTTTATCTTTGTGAAAGTTGTGGTCTCGTCGGCATTACTCTATGAATTGTATTAGTATCATGTATAGGACTTATATAAAGGCATAATGTGAAGCTTTTGGATGTGAAGTAATGTAATAATGTCTAAAATGTTTAGGATTGTATGAACATTTTGTTTGAAGCATGATAAAAAATATGTGTTATTTGTGAAGGTTAACTATAAGGTGACTTATAGTTCTTGTATGATCTTGTGTGAGTGATTATGTTATGATTTCTCTTAGATGAGTATATATAATGAAGTTGTATATGGATATTTGATGGTTAACAAATTGTAAGCTTAAATGTCTATGTATGACTAAGGTAGTCCTTGATGACTTTTTACATGTGTTATAAGAATGTAGTGTCTTTATTAGGTAGACCTAAATCCCTCTTCTTGATTTATGAAAGATATGTGAATATGTGACTCTTTAACTTAGTATGCTAAAGTTTCTTAGTCTTGTGTGAACGATTGACATGTGACCTTGAATATAGTCAAGAAGGTCCTTTATGTTGAATCTTCTAGAAAGAAGGTTATGATATCCTTGAAGTTGAAAGCCGTAATGGTAACCTTCTCGTGTGAATGTTGAACTTAGGAATGATTGGCTTAAATGATAAGAAATCATTCAAAGTAAAGACATTCATCTATTCTTTTTTCCATTGTAAGGCAGGCCTAGTGACCTCTTTAGTAGGGTGAATGTGATTAGGTTGTAAACTAGATATGGAACCCCTTCGACTGATCCTTTATATCAATTACTCTACGTGAATAAAGGCTAGCACCAAATGAGTATGCTAAGTAAGGTCTCTTATGTTAAGAGTCATACTAGAGTGTAAAGAAACCATTTATATTTATTAACCATGTGCGTACATGGGTGGTGTCCATGTTCAACCATTAGCAAGTAGAACAGCCTCTATCAGACTAGGTTATAACTTCGGATTCCATGTTTATCTATCATGGTCTATATCGGTTATTTTCTATTCTCATCATATGGGATACCTACTAGTGTTTGAGAAGACTATGAAGTTTAGGTGGTGGTATGGGATGCTACCTAGACATTGCACCTTTAGGCTTTGAAGATATTGCTTAGTAAGTCTCTACGTCTTATCCAAGATCATTGTTTGAATGTACTCTATGTAATAAATATCTCTTATTGAAATAATTAATTAATGACTTATGTTAGGAAGTATGTGAATGAATGAATACCTAATCTAGAGTAACTCTAAAGATTTTCTAGTAAAAGTGTGAAGGGGGCATGAAAGATGATCTTTTGATGTCTTACCTAGAGAGATCTTGAATATAAATGTTGTTTAGAATGTTTATTTATAAACTAGGCATGATCTAATCTAGGAAGTATTAAGCATTATTTAGGTAATCTTGAAGAGGGTGTATGGGCGTTCTCTTCTATAATTAGTTATGTAAGTCTTTTGATAACCTTAGTGAGGAGAATGTTATGTTATGTATTATGTGTTTTGGTGTATTGTAAGTGTATACGTATAATTATAGGTAGTCCTAAGGATCATATAGGTGTTCTTAGAGAGGATGTATAGGCGTTATGTATTATGTGTTTTATATAAGTGGGTGTTAGGACAACTTTTAGTGAGAAGCATGCACGCTTAATAAGTTCAGTGTAATGTTTAAATTTTTTCACTAAGCTTAAAATAGTGCACTGTGATATGTGCCATTTAACTGTAATTTTCCTTTAAGTATGGTTAAATGCTTATGTGATGTCTTATGTGTTTATAAGGTGTTGACTGTTGTTCTTATGCTTATAGTATGATGTTTTCATCAAAATTATTGAAAAACATGTTAATTACAAAATGTCCCTTTTTCATGGTTTTTGCATGGCTTCCATACTTGGTGCATCTAATGTTCTAACCCCTTATATTTCCCTTTCAACTTAAGTATAGGGAATTGGAAATATGGATATGCCATGCATAATGCATAGGTTTGTAAGGGTTGAAGATGAATTATTGGTGAAACCACATTGATTCGAGGACACTAACCAAAAGTTTCTTTTATGTAATTAATATTTAGTCCCAAGTGTTGTATACTCCAAAGGTATAATGGTCCAATGAGACATTGTAAAGGTTTAATGTTTTTATGTAAGTCTTCTGCTTGCGTATTTATATTGAACGAGTTCTTTGTGCGTGAAGAATGTTTTAAATTCATACTCATATTAGAATGTTTATTATTCATTGAATGATACAAGTGGCTTTAGTGAGACTTCTCGGAGTCTCATATGTCGTGTGGCTACTATAGGGTGATCTAACTTCTTTGCTGTACTTGTGGGTCGCTACAGCAACCACCATAATGTTTCTTGTCACACTTTCCACAAGTTGGCTTCTTTCTTTATGAGCTAGAACCTCATGACTTTTGAGACATAGGGTTAGACAGTATATCATAACGAGCCTTTGGAAATTTAGAAGGAACTTGATTAGAAAACCACTTCTTGAACCTAGGCTTTTCTTGAATTTCAAGGCTACACTTTGAAGAACCTCTTTAAAAAGACCTTGCCTTCTCTGCCTCCCTACTCATTCTCCTTCATGTATTTTCTTCCACTTGTTGAGCATGAAAAATGAAACAAGAGATATTCATATTATCATGAAGCATAGCCGAATGACATTCTTAAACCAAGTCTTCGGAAACCCCCGTAAGAATACCACTCATCTCATCTCTTGGGTTTGACACCAAGGATGGAGCATACTTGGACAAGTTAGTGAATTTCAAGGAATAGTCAAGTACACTCAAACGTCCTTGACGAAGGTTGATGAATTCTTCAACCTTAGCTTCCCTCAACCCTCAATGAAAGAAGCGATCAACGAAAGACTTTTCAAAGATCTTCCAAGTGACCAGACCACCTCTAAGTGCCCTATTATCCCTCCATTGCACATACCATGTTGGTCCACATCTTTGAGTTGATAGGCCGCCAAGACAAAAATTTCAATTGAGGTCACACCCATAGCATAGATAATCTTATAGACTTCATAGAGGATATCTTGAGGGTCTTCATTAGATTTCGATCCGAAAAACATATGTGGGTTAATCCTAGTAAAGTCACTCAAACGAGAGGCCATGCTAGCATGTTGAGGCACTCGAGGTTCAACCTCTCTACTCACTTGGGCCGTCTTGTCTTTGAGTTGGGAAGTGATGACATTGGCTGGAGAGGTCATGGATTGGGCCAAATTGATAAAAGCCTCCCTTATCTCTCTATTCGTCATAGGTGGAGGAAAAACTAGAACTGGATAACCTGTAGCAACTTCTTCAAGTGGAGGCACTTGGTTGTCTTATCGAGGAGCTTCATTGTCATTAGCTCCTACATTAGCAATGCCTTCTTCGGCCCTTCTTTTATCTGACCTTCGAGTATTCATACCTATAACCACGATACATGGTGTAGGTGAAAGCACATAAAAAGACACTATAGGCACGACATAGATAACAAGAAGATGAGAGTCTCTAAGCAATCACATCGTCTCTCATTCATAAGTGTGGCGCGCTTAACACTTATATATAAGAATCTTCATAGACATGTTTTGATAAGACATTGTTTCTAGGGTTATTCAACATCATTCTCTAATACTAAGTTTGTCACATTCGGTAAATACCACCAAGACGTAACCTACATCGTTGCCCTCAATGAAGTCTAGGACTAGTCTCTTAGCATACATAATAACATTCATAGGTTAAAATGCAGAAAATTAAAAACTATTAATCTACAATTACTCCATGAGGTTTACTTAGACCTTTTGCTTACACATATATATTCATATACATAGACCCTTTCAATAAAAAGAGTACATAGTCGTCTACTTTTTTGGAAAATATATATACAAGATACATAACATAGTCTTGAAAGGGATGTCTCATATTAAACCAACTAAATGGATTCAAATCAACATGGTCATTAGCACTTTCACAATATAGAAATGCCACTTAGGCCTTACCACAATATCTTGAAAAATATGAACGAAAGGATTGTCTTAAGACTATAACAATGTAACATAGGTACAATTATAAAAAAGGCATCATTTTCGTACTTGAGGACATACCCACAATTGGAAAATGATTCCAATCCTTCCTTTTAAAATCGTCACGAACCCTTCAACGATCTAAAACTAAAATTTTTGGACAAAGGGAGAAATGGGGTTAGCACATCATATGTATTATGTATGGGCACATATTCACATATAAGATACAAATAATTCTAAAGAGTGACATTTGATAAAAGCATGACTAGTTACTTTGAAATACCTTATGCATATTGAAGAAGCAACACAAGTCAATAAGCACATATTCCATAAGTCAAGACCATGTACATCACAAGACCAACAATTCCAAGTCTAGTAAAGTCAACATGCATATCAACAAAATTGAGGACATAATCAAGACAACTTATTCATCAAGTTATAATATCAACAAGCATGTATAAGAGTTCATATAATCATAACCTAAGAAACACTATTACTCACGAACCCTCATTAAATCCACTTGTGCAGTGACCAAGTAAGGCCCCATAACCTAACTCAATCAAGTAAACCCAATTTTAACTATAAGCAATGCCCAACTTCACATACTACATCATTTAGAGTAATTATCTCACACATTAGCAATGAAGACCAACCACATGTTCATAAGTGAAACCAATATCACATAGTATCATCAAAATGTAAGATCATCATATACATATATTTACATTTATAAGCACAAATATATATAAGAACATCCTTCTATGACTTCCCTCAAGTCTAAATTGTGCAATGTATAGGTAAAGTCCTATACCCCTACCTAGACTAAGCTAAACCTCTTAGTTTATCATAGTTAGAGTTCACTTCATTATATCAATTTTAATTTTGGAAACATCTTTCCTTAACCGACATAGAACACGTGAGCTAATGTTGAATCCAGTGTCATTGAACCCTACAACAAAAGAAGGCGGACTACTTGCCAACATATTACCAAAACATGAAGATAGGATACATGTGGATCAACTATCTAATATGCCTACATGGGCAACATAGTTCAAGAACTAGGAGATTTAGTTGGACCCCTTTTATGTTACACACATTATAGTCTCCAATATCATGAATACATTAGGGACCTACCGTCCCTATGTTTGAAAGGATACTCCTCACTTCTAGTTAACTAGGTGCTAAGCTAGAGTCCTTTAGAAATTTCTTTCATTAATAGTGATAGATTAGTTTAGGTCAGAGTGCCTAACCCTTGTATAATCATCATCATATCTCAAAAGGAATTGCATGAGTATTACCCTTTCAATACAATTGACAAATGTTAGGTTAGCATATTTATATAATATCATTAGGACAAGGAACATATGCAAATTCATCACCACCCTTATGTCATTACATCTTAGCCAAAAACTTACAACTCTAATATGAGACATTTGAATTAAACATCATACCAACCCTAATCAATCTCATAATAGGGTTGCAATCACAATAATGACCAAATCTCCTTCACGAGCCATCATCAAGGTTTTTCCATTACCCATCCAATTCAACCCAATCACATGAGTAATATCATCATAAAATAGCAATTAACACAATATCTAGGTTAATTGCATCATCACAAACCCAATTAACTTTAATTCAATAACTAGGGTTACGGGAATATGCAATTCAGCATGAATTCTTCTAGAAATAGATCCAGTCCCACCAATACTTTACCCTAGGCAGTATGAATGAATTATAATCGATAAAAAAAGTCTAAAAATCATTACATTCTTCAATTCCTATTAATTCATAGCAAGATCCAAGATTTGGGGAATTTGGGGAAGGGGACATGATCCACACGAAATTCCCTCAATTAAGATCAATTTAGAAGAGAAAAACCTTTGATAGGACCTCTTGGGGATAGGAATCCCAAGAATGAAGAACCCATAACTTAATGAAGATTTATCCACAAATTTTAAGTGAAATTCTATACAACTTGGTCTTCTTCTTCAAGCCTTCTTGCTTCTTCAATGGAGAATTTTGGGAGAGACAAAGTAGAGAGAGATGAGAGCTTTTTGATTGGCTTTTGGGATTTGATTTCGGTGAGTGAAAAATTACTTAAAAATGACCCTTAGTCAATATATAGTAACCCCCTAAATAACTAAAATGACCCCTCACTTAATTGGATCATTTTGTGAAGTAAAATTTCTTAAAGTACGAATACAACGAATCTGGGAAGTGTTTGCGCGTCGCGAGGCTAATTTCACAATTTATTTTAGAAATCCAATTTTAGGAAGTGGACCTCCTGAAGTGATTGCGTCTCAAGACTACTTTATCCATTCCACGTGTCAGGTGCGCGTGGCGCAGTGACCCTCAATTCTAGGCTGCCGCAACCTGCTTTGGTAGCTTGGTCGCCAAGGTTTGGGTCCTCCTCCAAGACCGATTGGGATGTCCATGGGAAGTCGTTACTGGACATTTGGACCCTTTGTACTGGATTACTCCTATTGAAATTTTATATACTAGTTATAGAGTTCATATGACCCTCCCAATCCTTCACCAAACATAGGGACGTCAAGAATTTCAATTTAGCTAGTTTCTAGACGTGAAAGATGTTTGTTGACTCCTTGAATCTAAAACTTCCAAAATGGTTCATAAACATTATTTAAGTCTTAGAAAGATTGTTCTAAAGTTTAGTTCATCAAGTGAGGCTCTAGCTTATGTCATGAACTTTCGGAGTGTTATAGTAGCTAAAAGGATAGATATTCTGTCTGATGTGTTGATTGATATTTTTCAGTTACTAAACCGGTGGGTGACTCGTTGTATCTAGAGGTGTATTTAGGAGTTTCCCTATGTCATTTCCCAATAGAATTACTTTTATTGTCCTGGTAGAACATTATATTATTGAGTTTTATGTCATATTGGAGTTGATTGGTTCAATTCTTGTTTTGCTTCTATCGATTGTCGTATAAGGGTAAGTAAGTTCCAATTCTCTAATGAACCCATCATAGAATTGAAGGAAAGTAACTCCATCCCCAGAGGTAGAATTATTTCGTGCCTAAAATTTTCTAAGATTATATTTACGGAGTGTCTTTACCTTATTTTGAGGGTGAAGGACCTTGAGTGCGACGTTCCTCCATTATAATTGGTACATGTTCAGAAGGATTTTCCGGAAGTCTTTCCCAAAAACTAGCCTTGAATTCCTCTCGAATGATAAATAGACTTTGATATAGGTGTGTTACCGGATATGAAACCTATTTCAATCCGTCCTTCGCAGAGGACTCTGGCCGAGTTAAAGGAGCTGAAACTTCAACTCATAGACTTTCTAGACAGATGTTTCATTCAACCTAGTACTTCACCATTGGGAGCTCCGGTGTCATGTGTAAAGAAAAAGGATGGATCCCTTAATATTTTCATTGATTATAGCCAATTAACTAAGGTCACCATAAATAATAATTATTCTCTCTGTTTGATGAATTTTGATCAACTTCAAGGGTCAAGCTACTTTTCAAAACTAAACTTGAGGTCGGGGTATCACCAACATAGAGTTATAGGTGAAGACATACTTATAAAAAAAATTCAAACTAGTTATGGTAATTATTAGTTCCTAGTTATGTATTTTGCGGTAAGTAGCTCCCAAGCAACATTTATGGACCTTATGAATAGAGAGTTCCAGAATTACCTTAACTCATTTGTAATTGTTTTACCCACAAAATGATCTTGGTTGAATTAGAGACTAACTTTTTGTTTATGAGTTTATTAAGTCCTTAAATGACTCATTATAGTGTTATAAGGGTGTGTGTTATGTTTGGAGGAGGTTGGAGGTCAAATGTCCATGAAAGTCCTAGACATTCGAAAGTTTTTCATTGGAACGTGCTTGTGTGTCTTAGTATGTTTATGCTTGTTTTATGTGTTTTGTATAGTTCAAATTGGTATGAAACTTTCATAACATGTATACGAAAGTATTTTTGGTGGAAATGTCCGGGTAAAAGTCCCTAACGACTAACAAAATGGTCCTTGAAGAGGACCTAACCTTGGTCAAAAAAGTTGCCCAAGGCAACAACTTTTGATCTTTGGTGAAGTAGGTTTGCGTCTTGTGATCTTCATTTCATGTTTATAGAATTTTGGGTCATTTGATGTTGATTTCATGTTTATAGAAATGTTATTATATTGTATTTTGTCGCTTATTGATATTATTATCTATATCAATTCAATATGAATTGTTAAGCAATGATCAATGATGATCATAACATTGAGATTTGGTATTTTGACCTATTTTTTTCTAATTAGCTTAGAATGTACATTTAATTGTGATGATTGGTATTGTCAACTTATGGTGGCGGTATTTACATTCTTGTACATGTTTATGCGATATGATCATGGCCTTGAAGGCATTAGATGCAGGATGAGTTTTTATTATGATTTCCATGTTTAGGAAGTTGAAGGATGTAGCCTTTATTATAATATCATGTCTAAGTGAATTGATTACATGTCATGTATATGAGTTATCATGTCTAAGTGAATTGATTTCATGTCATGTATATGAGTCTTCCACATGATTTGTATGACCTATATGTGGAGATGACGTTATATGTATATGTGTGATGATCATGTTAAGGTTACGTGTGGTCTATATGGCTAATGATGACAATTATTCTTGTAGCATTACCCTAACTTATGAAATCCCTATATGAATGTGTGATCAAATTATGCTAGGAGTCTTCTATAGCAATGTTGTACATGTTTTGTAATATTTAGAGGGTAGATTCCTAAATGCTATGAGATATTAGTTATGTGATCATGTTGACCAACGTACATACACATACACTTCATGCATATCTATGAGTAAAGTAGGTTTGTGATGAAGAAGGAAAGAATAGTTCTCCTATGAATCATTACCTATTTCTTTGCGTGTATGTAAATGATTAATGATGTTATGAGCATGTGTGACTAGAGGTTTTAATGTGAAGGTATATCTCACATAGTATACGCACACACATGATGTATGATTGTATGAATATGTGAAAGAACATTCTCATATGAAGTAGGGTCTATGATGAAAGGACATTCTCATCTTACAAACCTTTGATCTATATGATGTGTGAAGGATCAAGCTCCTAAATGTGGTGAGTTCATTGGACAAAGATATCGGACAGAGAGTGAATCTCGTGCATATAGTAAGCAATTGTTTTGGTTGTGTTTGTTGACCTGATTAAGATGATGATATAGCGAGTGTTGAATATGTAGGTTTATTACTTGTGCACAAAGGAGGTGTGAAGTTTATCTCACACAATTTTGGAGTTGATCACGTAGGAGATAGTGGATGTGATTGTGGCATCAACGAAGGCCATAAGAGCATTTACGATTAGTATTTTATCTTAACTACATTTGTAACGACCCGCAAGTGCACCTTAGAAGTTATGGCATTATTGGATCGACATATAGCGCACTTGACCTCTCGGAGGTCTTGTACAAGCTCTTAGACATCATTCATTGCATGCATGTATGAAAAGTAGTGTGGAACTAAAACGTTTCACACGAAATCATAACACTTCAAAATATCTCTTTTATAGAAAAGCATAATGAAAGGCTTAGTCTCAAAGTCACCATCCTAGACATACGAATACATTGGGACACGGCCCATACTTCAACATATATGAAAATAGCTAACTCCATTACAATACTTTCAATAAGAAAATCTAAACATTAAGATATCCTCAAATCTAGTGATGATATAGCAACTCTTACTTGAATGAACACTAATAAAAGATTCCACTTCGACACTCCTCTCAAATGTCACCTACACCTTTAGAGATAGACAAAAAGTAAGGAATTAGTAAAATTCATGTACTATGTATTGCATAATGCATAAAATCATGATAACGTACTGTTGTATGGAACATGCTCTTTTTGAGAAACCTTTCAAAACAAATATAATAGTCACTTACAAGTCAACATATATACATATAAGTCACATTCCACAATATAGAATCATCATTTCAACGCATATAAATGTATACACCTCCCACCAAAGGTTATCCTAAGACTTACTTAAGTAAGACAAGAAGAGACCACCCATACACCCTCTTCAAGCCTACCTAAACAATCCTTAAGACTACCTAATATAAGGTTATTCCCTTTTCATTTCATTTACTCACCACCTAAGGTTACTCCAAGATTCACCTAATTAGGACAAGAAGAGACCGCCCATACACCTCTTCAAGCTTACCTAAGCAACCCTCAAAGATACCCTAGATAGAGGCTATTCTATTCAACATACATTTAGCTAAAGTCATAATAATTCATTAAGTAAATCATAAGACATTTCATTCATTAAGGACTTCATATTATGGTCTTATTTAGACCTAGGGAACCTACACTCTAGCACCATCAAAGCCTACTCGTGCCATGTCTAGTTAGCGTCCCATTCCACTACCTAAACGTTGTAGAACTTATGAAATAATAGAATGTATCCCACATGATGAGAATAGGCAATAACCAACATACACCATACTAGCTAGACATGGAATCCGGAGTCATAAAACCTAGTTCGATGGAGGGTGTTCTACTTGCCAATGCTAGAAATAGAACACATCAGATGTAGGCACATGGTTAAGGAATATCAAGGACTTTTATGCACAATAGTCTCCTTCTCAAGTAGAGATACATTGCACTCTTGTCTCCTTTTCAAGTAGAGCTACATCCCAAAACGTATTCACTCGTTGTTATCCTTTTTTCTCATAGAGTAAGTTCAATAAAAGGGGCGTATGAAAAGGTACCATCTCGTAGTCATTACCTAGTCATAATGCACCTACCAAAGATGGGTCCACTAGGACTGCCACTCAATGGTCTAAAGGATAACTCATTCTTAACCTTCTTACTATATAGAAGGTTCCACATATTAGAAATGCTTATAAAGGAACCATCTTAGGTCTACCGATCCAACACTTTTGTTCAACATTCATCCTTACACACACAAGACAAAGGTGCATAAGCCTACTAAGTAAAGATGTTCATATTCACATATCTTTCATGTATCAAGAAGAGGGACATAGTGTACCTATCAAGACACACACACATCATCACCATATCTCATATACAATAGTGTTCAAGTATCATGTAGGAATAACCAAGTTAACCTATCAAGACACACTAGTAACACAATTTGAGACATCACCCTAGTCTATCCAGATCACATATAGTCAATCAGAAGACTGAAACCTCACACATACACATAGACCACATAGTCCTTCACATTGATCATAATCAAGCCTTACCATGATAATATTACTATTCATAAAGTAATGTCGATGAGGCAACATTATTCACAAGTATAGCACATAAACACCGCCACCATAAGCTGACCATTCCAATCATAATCACAATTCAAGACCTATATTACATAATATAAAGAGATTTAGGGCAGCATACCACCAACCCACTCTCACAACTTCAATCCATAGTCAATTCGACCAACTCATCACTCAAAGGCTCTTACCCATAGCCTTTATCACTAATTCAATCCAATAATCTCAATAATCAATGAATACAAAGTAAAATTATTTGAATTTATCAATATAAGAAAGCCTACAAATAATTCTTCCATAATTCAATATTCCAAAGTAAACTACACATGAATTCAATAGTATAGAGACATGATCAGTTCACCCATAATATAGTCAAAATAATTGTATGATCTGAATGGGTTCATAAGGAATTTGATCTAAAATCATTCAATTAACATCAATTATATAGTAGAACATTGTTTCAAATCGTTTCATCTAAGAACCCATGGCTAGAGGTTGAAATATAAGGAATAATGTTTTGTTCATCTTTGAAAAATCATTGGAATTTACTCCTTGAAGAAACAGATTTCAAGGATGAAAACCATACCTTAATTGTGATGAAAATCCCACAAGATTTATGGAGAAAAACTTATGAAAAATAGTCTTATTTCTTGGAGCTCTCAAGCTTCAACAATGGAGGTTTTGGAGAGAATATGTAACGACCTGTTTAGTCGTTTGAGTAGCAGAATTTATTTTTGGGAAAAACTGGCTGAGTACGACGGACACCACGACGGACCGTCGTGGGCACGACGGACCGTCGAGGGTGTCCCGTTCCAAAACACTTGGCATTATGAAATTGATTGTTGAAACTGAGTCTTTGAACTCTGTGACGGACCTGCAGAACGGACCGTCACAGTCACGACGGACCGTCGTGAGCCCCCGTGTCAAAACACTTAGACTCTTGAGAAATTGGTGCTGGGAGCAACTCTCTGTCCGTCGTGACAGAAGTGCAGGACGGACCGTCGTATGCACGACGGACCGTCACAGATTCCTTGAAGGAATTTGAGTCCTTGACGAACCTGCGTGACGGACCGTCGCAGGCACGACAGACCATCACAGGTTCCGTAATCCCAGACGGGGTCAGAATTCTGACTATTTTTAAAGGGGTGTTTTGGACCATTCCGGCTTTAATTTATAAAGTTAGTGGGTTATTGTTATTAGTTCAATTCCTTTGGGGTTGAAAGACTAACTTTGAGTAACTTGGTGGGTTGGTTTCATTACTTTTGAAACTTGAAATCTTGTGATTTAGGGTAAGAAGAGAGGAAGGTTGGAGGAAGAAAGAGAAAGAGAAAGAGAAGAGAAAAGAGGCGCTTGAGAGAGAAGGAGCAAGGATTTCTTGAAGACTTCTTGCTTGAACACAAATCCTTGGTGAAGGTAGGTTATGGTTTATGCTATTTGTAGTAAACTCTCAATAGCAAATGATATGTATTGGGTATTCTTGTAAATCCTTCTATATGCTTAATTGTATGATTGTATGAGTATGATTATATGTTTGTGATGAAATAAGCATGATGAAGCTTGTGAACCCTAAATCTTGATGAAACCCTAATTTTACTTGTTATGAGATTTATGATGCCTTAGTGTAAATGAAGGCTTGATGAACTTTGTATTGTAATTGTGATGCCTTAGTATAAAAGAAGGCTTGATGAACTTTGTATTGTAATTGGGATGCCTTAGTATAAAAGAAGGCTTGATGAACTTNTGGAGTATATCATGAATTAGACTTAAGTGTCCAACTCTAGACTATGAACTAGTTTAAATTATTGTATAGTAGTTGAATTGATTTATTATTATGTTTGTTGCTATCATATGATGATATTAACCCATTTTTGGGTTGAATTGAGGATTGTTGATGGTATGACCATGGTTTTGTGAAGAAGATTGGGGTAAATCATATGGTCTCAACTCTTTACTTCAATTAAGGTTACTCGTGATTAAGTGATGATATTATGCTGAGGTATACCTTATATTCAGATTGATAGGGTTGTTATGATTTTGAACTTAAATGTCTTACTATGGTTTGTGATTTCTTGGATATAACGTAAATGTTATAAGGATGGTGATAACTTAACAATGTGTCTTATGATGAATGATTATGTATATGTTCTTACCTCACATGTATGAATTGTAATGAAAGTGAAATACTCATGCAATTAATATTGAGCTATGATGATTATTATTATATAAGGGATAGACCCTATGACCTACATTAAGCTATGATTATTAATTAAGGTAATAAAGACATTTTAAAAAGGGACTCTAGCTTAGAATCGAGTTAACTAGAGTAAGGAGTGTCCCTGTTCACATAGGGAAGGTAAGGTCACTAATTTATTATTGAGATTGGAGACCATAATGCATGTAGCATAAAGAGGGTCCCAACTATATCTCCTAGTTCTTGAACTATGTTTCCCCCATCGAAACACTAGCTAGGTTATGCACGTATTTACTATGTTCATGTTTTGGTACTACCTTGGCATGTAATTTGCCTTCTTTCGGTGTAGGGTTCCATGAAACAGGATTTAACATTAATTCATGTGGTCTATGTCGGTTACAACAAGATATTCCCAAAATGTAAAATGAATTAATGAGTGAACTCTAACTAGGATGGCATAAGGGTTTATATTCGTATAGGTAGGGGTATGGGACTCTACCTATACATTGCCCTTGTTAGCCTTGAAGGTAATCTTAAGAGGTTGTTCTTATGTATATATATTCTTATAAATGCAAATGAGTTGTATATAATGATATTACATGGCGATGTAATCATATGATGCTGAACTCACTTATGAACATATGTTTGGTCTATATTGCTAAGTATGATGTTATGTACTCTTAATGATATGATATGAGAAGTTGGGGACTTGTTATGGTTCTTGTTAGGTTTAATTGATTGGGTAAGGTTTTGGGTGTTTGCCTAGTCATTGCACTAGTGGACATAATGAGGGTTCATCAGTAGTTGTCCTGCATTGGTTATGTTGTAATGAACTCTTTTCCATGCTTGTTGAGGTTATAATTGATGATGGAGTTGTATTGATTATATGTTCGAGTATGTATGTATGTATGATTTACTTGGCTTGTCTATTATTCTTGGTGACATGATGAATATGCATTAGTAACTTGTATTGGTTCTTTCATATGCATAAGCTTTTCAAATGTAAAATTGCATGCTTTAAATGAAACGCCCTTTTTAGAATTATTTGATATTGTATAGGCATATGGTTTCATAATTACTACAAGTGATGTACTAACCCCATTGTCTCCCTTTTCCCCAAAATTTTTAGGTTTCACTCGTTGAACGGCTTGTGACGACATTCACGAAGACTTGGAATTCTCCCTCTCAAAGTTGGGTAGGTCCTCACTACTTGAGAACAAATTCCATTTTCTAGATTTGGCTATTGATAAGTATTAAAGAAAATATGTTCTTTCATTTTCATTTGACTACTAAAGATTGTATAGCCTATATGTGGCCTTATTACATTGATATATGGGATATACCCAATTGATACAGTCTTGTTTAGATGGTTATGAGACTAGATAATTTTTGAAGACTATGTTAAGTATCATATATATCTATGTGCAATAAATGTTTAAGACTATTTAATCTTCTTATACGAAGGGTCTATGTATACTCGACATGAATATATATTATGTGTATGCGAGAGGTCTATGTAAACCTCAAGATAGATATAGAGAAGTTTTAAATCTTCCACATTTCTAACCTATGAACGTAATGTTGTAACCTAAGAGGCTAGTCTTAGTCCTCTCTAAGGACGATGACGTCGGTTACCTCTAGGGGTGCTCACCGGATTTGGAAAGAGGGAAGCAAAAGTGGAAGAATTAATACACCTTCGTTAAGGAGGTATGTCTTTACTTGACTACTTTTTGAAATTTACAAAAATGTCAACAGTAAACTTGTTGTTTGATTTCCGACCATAGGGATGAAATGATTCGCTTTGTGACGGAAGTGTCTGATGACGTAAAAGAAGAATGTCATTCTGCTATGCTACATTATAATATAAATATTTCTCGTCTGAAGGTTCATGCTAAAAAAATAGAAGTGACTTGGGTTAAGAGGAAGAGTGGGAATTCAAGGAGGGCAAGGTCTTATTATGGTGGTTCTTCAAAGGATAGGCTTGATATCCAAGACAAGCCTAGGTTGAAAAAGAGGTTTTCTAATGAAGTTCCTACCAAATTTCCTAACACTTATGATTATTGGGCTTCTAACCATATGTCTCAAGAGGGAAGAGGTACTAGCTCACCAAGCATTAAGCCAGCTTGTGGAAAATGTGGCAAGAAGCGTTATAGTGATTGCCTTGTTGGGATGGACAATTGCTTTCTGTATGGAAAGAGTGGCCTCAAGGTTAGGCATTACCTAAATTTGAAAAGGCAAGACAAAAGTAGTGGGAAAGTTCAAGCTAGTGGTTGTATTGTGGATCCTTCAAAGAAGAATCGCTTTTATGCACTTTGCTCTAGGGTGAACACGGGAGTACTCCTGATATAGTGACAGGTATGTGACATGTCTTCTGTATAGATGTATTTTCTTTACTTTGTCTGGGTATTACATTATCTTTTGTTACTCCCTTGATGGATAAAAAGTTATATATTTTTGCCGATATTCTAAATGAACCATTCATGCTAACTACACCGGTAGGTGGGTCGGTGGTTTCAAAGAGGGTGTATAGGAATTTTTGTATAACATTTTCCAATAGAGTTACTCTTGTTGAATTACTAGAACTTTATTTGGTCGATTTTGATGTCATTTAGGGGATTGATTGGTTACATGATTGTTTTTCTTCCATTGATTGATGGACTATAGGTCATATTATCTCTTGTCTTAAGCCTTGTAAATGATGTCAAAAAGGTGTCTACATGATATTGTAACAGAAAAAAGATTTACACTCAAAAAATCCTCTAATTGAGTTAGTCCTTGTGGTAAGGGAATTCTTGGAGGTCTTTCCTAATGATCTCCCTGGAATCCCTCCTGAACAGGGAATTTATTTTTGTATTGACATGCTACGGATACCAACCTTATTTCAATTACTCTTTATTGGATCATTCCGTCCGAATAGAAAGAGTTTAAATATCAAATCAAAGACTTACAAGACAAAGGCTTCATTAGACCTAGCATTTCTCCATGGGGTGCTCTGGTTTTATATGTGAAGAAGAAGGATAGGTTCTTTAGAATATTCATTGATTATCCCCAACTCAATAGAGTCACTATTAAGAACAAGCATCCTCTCCCCTCAGATTGATGACTTCTTTGATCAACTCCAAGGTACAAGCTACTTTTCTATGATTGACTTGAGATCGGGGTATCACCAATAGACGCTTAGAGGTGACGACGACATTTAGGACAAAATATGGTCAACATGGGTTATTATTTTAGTATCGTCCATTGGTCTCCTTAATGCCCCACAGGCGTTTCTGGATCTCATGAATAGGGTGTTTTGAAGTTAGCTAGATTAATTTGTCATTGTTTTCATTGATGATATCTTGGTATATTCGAAAAATTAGTGTAAACACATAAACCATTTGAGGGTGGTGTTACAAGTGCTTAAGACAACCAACTATTTGACAATTATAGTAAATGTGATCTTTGGTTTAGGTAGGTGGTGTTTCTTGGTCATATCATCTGTAGTGAGGCAGTAGAGGTTGATCCAAGGAAAACGGAGTTGGTGAAAAATTGTGCAATCGACGTTAGGAGTTTCTTTGTTCTAGAAGGTTATTATAGGAGGTTTGTGGATGGTTTTGCGTCTATTGGATTTCCCTTGATAATTTGATAAAAAAGAGAATAAAATTTTAGTGGTCGGAGGTGTGTGGAAGAAACTTCAAAATCTTTAATGATAGGCTTTCTTCCGATCGACTGTTGACTCTACCGGAGGGTCTTCATTGTACATTGTGATGCATCGTGAGTGGGATTGGGATGTGCGCTTATGCGACATAGGAAACTGGTAGCCTATGCCTCTAGGCAACATAAGGTGCATGAGTAAAATTATACAACTTGTGATATTGAGTTAGCGGCTGTGGTATTTTCCTTGAAAATATTAAGGCATCACTTGTATGGTCTCTATGTTGATGTGTATACCGACCAAAAGATTATTCAATATGTGTTTACTCAAAAGGAGTTGAATCTCTAACAAAGTAGGTGGTTGGAATTGTTGAATGATTACGAGATGAGTGTTCTCTACCACCTCGGAAAAGCCAATATGGTTGCGGATGCTCTAAATTGTATTACCATTGCTAGTATGTCTTATATTGAAGAAGAAAAGAAATACCTAGTAAAACATGTTCATAGGGTGGATCATTTGTGTGTTGCATTTGTAGATGCTCTGAATGGTGGTTTTATGGTCCATCATAACTCCAAGTCGTCTTTGGTTGTTGAGGTGAAGTCCAGAAAACATGTTTATCAACCATTAATTGAGTTGAAAGAGTGAGTTATTGGTATGTTTAATGAGTAATTATCCTTAGGAGGATAAGGTGTCTTGAGGTATCAAGGAAGGTCGTGTATTCCAAATGTACATGACTTGAGTAACCGTATTATTGAGGAAAGTTAGGGGTCCCGTTACTCTATTCATTCGGGTTCTACTAAGATATATCATGACTTTAGACAAGTTTTTTGGTGGGAAGGATTGATAAAGGACATAGTGGAATTTTTCGCGAAGTTTCAAAATTGCAAACAACTGAAAGCCAAACACCAAAAGATGTGTGGTTTACTTCATGAAATCCAAGTTCCTACATGGAAAAGGGAAGACATTAATGTGGATTTGGTCATAGGGTTGCCTCGGACACAAAATCAATAAGACTCTATATGGGTGGTTGTGGATAGGTTGACCAAATCCGATCATTTTATTCCCATCAAGTCCACTTACTCGTTTGATGATTATGCAAGGATATCATAGACAAGATTGTGTGTTGCAATGGTATTCCGTTATCCGTCATATCTCATAGGATTACACAGTTCACATCTAGGTTTTGGAGGTCATTCAAAAAAGGGTTGGGTAACAAGGTGATTCTAAGCACTGCTTTAGATCCTCAAACGGATTGTCACGCGGAGAGTGCTATTCAAACACTCGAGGATATGCTTAGAGCTTGTATAATTTTTTTCAAGGGATATTGGTATAAGAACTTGCCTTTGGTTGAGTTCTCTTACAATTATAGTTACCATTAATCTATATCTATTGCTCCTTCTGAAGCCTTGTATGGTAAGAGATGTAGATCTCCAAGTGGGTGGTTTAACATGGGAGAGTCTTCGCTTTTGGGAGTTGATTTATAAGACTTTACACAAGGTGCACATCATAAGAATAAAAACTCTTAAATACAGCCTATAGCTTGAAATAGACTTATGCCGACCATAGGAGAAGAGAATTAGAGTTTGAAGAAGGTGATAAAGTGTATCTAAAAATTTCTCCTATGAAAGAGGTGGTGAGATTTGGCAAAAAGGGGAAGTTGAGTCCTCTTTAAGTAGGTCCTTATGAAATCTTGTAAAATATTTGTAAGGTTGCATATGAGTTGATGATACCAAATGAATTGGCGTGGTCCGTTCATTGTTCCAGGTTTACATACATAAGAAGTATATCGTGATCCCGAGTACAGTCTTCCTATTAAAGTTCTAGGTATTCAAGAGAACCTCTCCAATGAGAAGGTACCGGTTGAAATCTTTGATAGACAAGTAAAGTGGTTAAAGAACAAAGAGGTGGCTTCAGTAAAGGTGTCAAGGAAGAATCTCCAAGTTGAGAGTGCAACATGAGAGGTTGAGGCAGACATTAAGTCCCATTACCCTTATCTATTTGATAACTAAGGTTAGTCGTTCCTACTTGTAGTAAAAATAATGAGTTTATTTGAAATTGCCTTAATTTTTGGTTAAGTTGTGCAAAAAAGTGCATGTTCGATTGAATTACATTGAATGGCATGCCTAAAAATGAAAATATTACTTTTTACTTGTTTTGAGTTTATATTATGCATTGTGGTATGATGAGTCGTCTTGACATGTATTGAACATGTTGATATGTGTGGAAGAAATCTTTGGCATAGTGGATAGGCATAAAATTCATTTTGAAATCATATGATTTTAAAAATGATGTTTTCAGTTGCATTGTGAAAAAAAAGGTGATGTCGTTATGTTTATTTTTATTGTGAGTCATGTATGGATATGTTGTTTTAGCTTGGGCTTCTAGTATTGAGTGTATTCCTTCATCATAATGAATATTAGTGTCATTTAGGAACGAATGTTTCTCAGGGGCATAATGTAATAATTCGAAAAATCTAATATAGAGATTAACATGAAAGTCAAAGAGTTAAACATTGTTTATAAGTTAATTATGATGTATATATGTCATTTAGGAAGTTTTAGAATCAAAATTTAAAGGAACGTCCATGACATCCACAAGCTAGTTCAAGATGTGCTAGAGTCCCTTAGTCTCTATGAATAAGTTTTAAGAGTTTGAAAATGATGAAATTTGGGGGTAACATGTCTAACACATATTAAAATTAGTTTATAGTTGAAACGTCCGGGTAAGACTCCCCAAGAAACAACCAAGGGCTCTTGAGGAGGACCCTTGCAATTTGTCAAAAAGGTTTCATGTGGCAGTATTCACCAACATAGTGCAGGTGACGACCCGTTGGTGAATAAACAGGGCGCCACTGCTTCTGTCCATTAAGACTTAGGCAAATTTGTGAAGGTGTTGTTTTGGCGAATCTCTGACAAAAACTACGGACGTGCAACACGGAGGATACACTTTCGTTAAACTGACATACCCGTTAGTCGAGTTCTCGTATGTCAGGTCTCGTTTGGATTTGTTTATTAACTTAAATCATTTAATTAGTTAGTTTAGTTAGGAAATTATTTAGGGAATAGGCGTGGTTAATTAATTTTGTTAAGTCCCTATATAAATGTCACGACCCAAAACCAAGCCGCGAGTGGCACCCACACTTATCTTACTATGTGAGCTAACCAACCAATCTAACCCCAACATTTCAATATAATATCAATAGAATGTAATGCGGAAGACTTAAATCTCATTAATAAACATCGATTAAATAACTTCTAAAAACTCAACAACTATTAGTATCCCCAAAAATCTGGAAGTCATCATCACAAGAACATCTATCCTCAAATTACTAAACTAAGAGTATTCCAAGAAGCTAAAATAAATAAAAGCTAGTCCATGCCGGAACTTCAAGGCATCAAGACATGAAGAAGAAGATCCAGCCCAAGCTAAAAGCATTAGCTCACCCTGAAATCCGGTGTAATGAAGACTGGCTAGAGTTGCGGTTGAGTTGAAGACGACGGTACGTTTGCTGCACTCCACAAATAACAAAGAAAGAAACATACAAGTAGGGGTCAGTACAAAACACAAGTACTGAGTAGGTATCATCGGCCAACTCAAAATAGAAAACAGTATATATCAGATAATATCATAAATCAACTACAATACTCAACATGTAACAACAACAAGTACTATAATCATTAATAAGTACCGCCAAGTTCACCCATGAGGACTCAAGCCTCAATACCATACTCATTTGGGAATTAGGTTCAATAGATTGAGTATATTAACATCTTTCAAGATTCATTATCTTTATTTCTCTCGTGTCGGTACGTGACACTCCGCTCCATATACTATCCTAGTGTCGGAACGTGACACTCCGATCCTCATATACTATCCTAGTGTCGGAACGTGACACTCCGATCCTCATATACTATCATGGTGTCGGAACGTGACACTCCGATCCCCTAATTCTACGTGTCGGTTCGTGACACCCGATCCCCTAATTCTACGTGTCGGTTCGTGACACCCGATCCCCTAATTCTCCTTACTTTACTTCATCAAGCCTTCTTTTATACCAAGGCATCATCAATCTCATTACTTTAGTTCATCAAGCCTTCTTTTTTACCAAGGCATCATCAATCTCATTACTTTAGTTCATCAAGCCTTCTTTTATACCAAGGCATCATCATTAACAAAGTAGACTAGGGTTTTTCAAGATTTAGGATTCAATCGGTTCATCGTGCTTATTTTATCACAATTATATAATCACATTCATACAAGCATACAATTAAGCATATAGAAGGGTTTACAAGACTACCCAATACATATCATTCGCTATTAAGAGTTTACTACGAATAGCATAAACCATAACCTACCTCCACCGAAGATTTCGTGATCAAGCAAGCAAATCCTCAAAATCTTTGCTATCCTCTTTGTTTCCCTCTTCTCTCGATCGTTCTCCCTCTCTTGTTCTTTCTATTTTTCTTATTCAAAACCTTTTTCTTTTACCCTAATTAGCATATAATTAAGTATAAAAGATGATAAAAATAACCCACTAATTATTCCAAGGTTACCTCCTTTAACCCCGAAGTAATTGAGTTATTAATATTAAACCACTAACTTTATAATTATAAGCAGGAATAGTCCAAAACGCCCCTTAAAATATTTACAGAAATCCGACCCAGCCTGGGATTACGCAACCTCTGACAGTCCGTCATGGCTGTGATGGTCCGTCCTGCAGGTCCGTCACAAAGTTCAGAGACTTAATTTCTGTGGAATATGTGTGACGGTCCATCGTACCCACGACGGTCCATCCTGCCATTCCGTCGCAAAGTTCAGAGAGTCGATTTCAGTATCGAAATTTCAGAATTCTAAGTGTTTTGGAACGAGACCCCCTCGAAGGTCCGTCGTGCCCATGACGGTCCGTCGTGGGATCCGTCGACTCAGACAATTTTTCCAGAAATAAAATCTGCTGCTCAAAACGACTAAATAGGTCGTTACAATAGATACCAATTTACCCATCGTACGTCCTCGAACGATCACAAGAAGAAAAACAAGGGTGAAAAGGAGTACATGAATCAGTAAATAGGTGTGGGTATCTTTCTTGCATATCAGCCTCTTTCTCTCAAGTGGACTCTTCGACTGGTCGATTCTTCCATTGAACTTTGATGGATGCAATCTCCCTTGACCTCAACTTGCGGACTTCTCTATCAAAAATAGCAACATGTTCCTCCTCAGAAGACAAATTCTCATCAAGCAGAACCGAATCCCAACGAATGATGTAGTTTCCATCCCCATGGTATCTTTTCAACATAGACACGTGAAATACCGGATGCACTCCTGACAGCCCTGGAGGCAAAGCTAATTCATAAGCTACCTCCCCCACGCGCTTCAGAACTTCAAAGGGATCAATATACCTTGGACTAAGCTTGCCCCTTTTTCCAAACCGCATCACCCCTTTCATGGGTTAAACCTTCAGCAAGACTTGTTCACCCTCCATGAACTCCAAGTCTCTAACCTTTCGATCCGCATATTCCTTTTGCCTACTTTGAGCCGCTAAAAGCTTTTCTTAAATAGATTTCACTTTCTCCAATGAATCCCTCAAAAGGTCAGTACCCCAAGGTCTAACCTCAAATGCATCAAACCAACCAATGGGGGACCTACATCTCCTCCCATACAGTGCCTCAAATGGATCCATGTCAATACTTGAGTGATAGCTATTATTGTATGAAAACTCCGCTAAGGGTAAGAAGTTATCCCAATGACCACCAAATTCTATCACACATGCACGAAGCATATCCTCCAATACCTGAATCGTTCGCTTAGACTGACCATGGGTCTTAGGGTGAAATGCAGTACTAAGGTCCAACCTAGTACCTAATTCAGCATGCAATGTTCTCCAAAACATAGAGGTAAACTGCGTACCTCTATCTGATATGATGGAAAGTGGAACTCCATACAATCGAACAATTTCTGAGATATAGAGTTTGGCTAACTTCTCTGCATTGTAAGTCACCTTGACCGGAATGAAGTGAGCGGACTTAGTTAATCTGTCCACAATTACCCAAATAGAGTCAAACTTACCCAATGTCTTCGGAAGACCAACCACGAAGTCCATTGCAATTCTCTCCAACTTCCATTCAGGAATGGGCATTCTCTGAAGTGTTCCTCCGGGCCTGAGGTGTTCATACTTTACTTCCTGACAATTTGGACATTTGGCAACAAAATCAACAATGTCGCGCTTCATTCTACTCCACCAAAAGTGTTGCTTTAGGTCACGGTACATCTTGGTTGCACCAGGATGTATAGAATATCCGGAACTATGAGCCTCTGTATGAATAGTGTGGATCAAATATCATCACGGGGCACACATACCCTTCCCTTAATCCTCAAAACACCTTCCTCATAAATTATTGCCTCTTTAGCCTCTCCTCGCAACACCATATCCCGAATTCGGCTTAGTTTCTCATCATCAAATTGTTTTCCCTTGATCTTGTCAAGAAAAGAAGATCTCGTATCCACACTGGCCAAAAATCCTCCCTTCTCATTTACTTCTAACCTCATAAGGTCATTAGCCATAATCTGAATTTCTCTAGCCAATGGGCGTCTAGAAACTTGCAAGTGAGCTAGACTTCCCATGCTTCCTGCCTTTCTGCTTAAAGCATCTGCCACAACATTAGCTTTTCCCGGATGATACAGAATAGTGATATCGTAGTCCTTCAGTAGTTCCATCCATCTTCTCTGTCTCAAATTCAAATCTTTCTGAGTAAAGACATACTGTAGGCTGCGATGATCCGTATAGACTTCACACTTGACCCCATATAGATAGTGCCTCCATTGCTTTAATGCAAACACTACCGCCGCCAACTCAAAATCATGGGTCGGATAGTTACGTTCATGAACCTTTAATTGCCTTGAAGCATAAGCAATTACATTCTTCTCTTGCATTAGCACTGCACCCAAGCCAGAATAGGATGCATCACAATAAACAATGAAATTCTTACCCTCTACTGGCAAGGTAAGGATAGGTGCAGTAGTCAGCAAGGTCTTGAGTTTCTGAAATCTTTCCTCACATTCATCCGACCATACAAATGGAACATTCTGCTTAGTCAAGTTCGTCAATTGGGAAGCAATAGAAGAGAATCCCTTGACAAATCGGCGGTAGTAGCTAGCTAAACCCACAAAGCTCCTTACTTCTGACACATTAGTAGGTCTTACCCAATTCTTCACTGTCTCAATCTTAGAAGGATCCACCATCACTCCATCCTTAGAAACCACGTGCCCCAAGAAGGACACTGAATCTAGCCAAAACTCACACTTGGAGAATTTGGCATAAAGCTTTTTCTTCCTCAACAACTCTAATACCATTCTCAAATGCTCCTCATGTTCCTTCTTACTCTTCGAGTATATCAGTATATCATCAATAAATACGATCACAAAGAGATCCAGATATGGCTTAAAAATCCCGTTCATCAAGCTCATGAAAGCATCAGGGGCATTCGTAAGACCAAAAGACATTACTACAAATTCGTAATGCCCATACCTGGTTCGAAAAGCAGTCTTTGGCACATCCGTTGCCCGTATTTTCAATTGATGATAACCGGATCTCAAGTCAATCTTAGAGAAGACACAAGCTCCTTGTAACTGATCGAACAAGTCATCAATGCGAGGAATGGGATACTTGTTCTTAATAGTTACCTTGTTCAACTGCCGGTAGTCTATGCACATCCGAAAACTCCCATCTTTCTTCTTCACCAATAACACCGGAGCATCCCAAGGGGATGCACTTGGTCTAATGAAACCTTTACTTAACAACTCTTGAAGTTGGGCCATTAACTCCCTTAATTCTGCTGGGGCCATCCTATAAGGGGGTATGGAAATGGGGCGAGTACCCGGTTCCAGATCAATGAAAAAATCGATATCTCTATCCGGTGGCATACCAGGAAGATCTGCAGGGAACACTTCCAAAAACTCACGGACTATCGAAACCGACTCAATTGAAGGTACTTGGGTAGTGTCATACCTGAGATGTGCCAAGAAAGCTAAACACCCTTTACTAACCATTCTCTTAGCACGAAGAAAGGAGATGATACGAACTGGAGTGGAAGTGTAGTCACCCTCCCACACTAACGGATTTGTCCCAGGCTTGGCCAACATTACAGTTTTAGCATTACAATCTAGGATTGCAAAATTTGGAGAAAGCCAAGTCATACCCAGAATTACATCGAAATCAACCATTTCTAAAATGAACAAGTCTACATGAGTATTGCTACCCATAAAGGTCACCAGACAAGACCTATATACCTTTTCGACTATCACCGACTCACCCACCAGAGTAGAAACACAAATAGGCATGTCAAGCAATTAACAATGTAAATTAATACCAGTAGCAAATGAGTAAGATACATATGAAAATGTGGAGCCAGGATCAAATAATACAGAAGCCATGCAATCACAAACCAAAAGATTACCTATGATAATAGCATCAGATTTCTCCGCTTCAGACCGCCCGGGGAAAGCGTAACAATGGGCCCTATCACCTGTCTACCCGTTGCCCCTACCATGTTGTGCTGTAGTGGCTCCAGTTTGCCCGTCACCCCGGCCATTTTGGTGACCACCATTACCTCGGCCACCACGTCCTCCAGAATAACGGCCTCTACCATGACCACCTCTACCTCTAGCTATTGGGGGTCTATAACTCTGTTTTGGAAAATTCCTCCTAATATGTCCAGTCTCCCCACATCCATAACATTCTCTGAGGTCTAGCATATGTCTCTGTGAGAATGACGAGGTCTGGGAATAACCTCCAACCTCAGAGAAATGTTGACCGGTCTGAGGTGGACCACCAACTACAGTCTGTAGTGAAGACTGAATTGGTCGGACTGAGTAACCTCCTGAACCCTGTCCTCTAGAGTAAGAACCATTAAACTCACCTCCCTTTCGAAACCTTTTTGATATCGATGCCATGGTGAAGTCATTTGGCTTCACTCCTTCCACCTCAATCACGAAGTCTACCACTTCTTGAAAGGATTTTGCCGTAGCCGCTACCTGTAAGGCTGAAATCCGCAATTCTGACCTCAACCCCTTCAGAAAACGGCGAATCCGCTCTTGTGGACTGAAACAATGTTGGGTGGCATACCTGGATAATGCACAAAACTTAGCCTCATATGCAGTAACCGACATCCTACCTTGCTCTAGGCTCAAGAACTCATCTCTTTTCCTATCCCTCAAAGTCCGGGGGATATACTTCTCCATAAACAAGCTAGAGAATGATGCCCAAGTCATAGGTGGTGCCTCTATTGGTTGACACTCAACATGTGACCGCCACCACATTTTGGCATTCCCTTGAAACTGATAAGTCACAAACTCAACACCAAACCGTTCTACTATACCCATCTTGTGTAGTAGCTCATGACAGTCAACCAAAAAATCGTAGGCATCCTCAGATTCAGCACCCTTGAAGACTGGAGGTTTCAATTTCATGAATTTACTGAAAAGTTCATGCTGATCATTTGTTATTATAGGCCCTGTAGTCAGACGAGGAAACGTGCCTATTTCCAATGAGGCATCCATGCGGGGAGCCACAGTAGCTGCATGTTGTACCTCCGGAACGTGAGGTGCTGGTGAAGAAAACACTGGAGGTGTCTGGCCTTGATAAGATAACCCGCTAAGATAAGCAAGAACCTGATTGATCATCTCTGGGGTAGGTTGGGGTGGCAATCCCTCATTCTGTACTTGTTCATTCTCCCTTCCTCACCCTCTCTTACCACTTCCTCAGTTTGTGGAGGAGTCACCGCCCTAGTACCAGATGGGCTAGGTGCTTCTCCTCTTCCTCTAGAGGTCGTCCTCCCACGACCTCTTCCACGGCCTCTCGCCACTACTCCTCTTCGAGCTACAGCCCCAGTGGCTGGCTCAGACGCTTCTTGTCTTGCCGGTGTTGGTGTTGGCGCAGTCGTTGCTCTAGTTCTAACCATCTGCGAAATAGAGTGAAGATGGTCAGATACAAATTTGTATCACCTAGATACCAATTGGATCCAAGTAATAGCACGAAAGAAAGAATGAAAGAATGGAATTTTCCTAAATTCTTATAGCCTCTCAAATAAAAGTAAAGGCGTCCCCCTACCGTTCCTTAAGACTCTACTAGACTCGTTCTTGTGTGATGAGACCAACGAACCTAATGCTCTGATACCAAGTTTGTCACGACCCAAAACCGAGATATCTTACTAACACAGGTTCAAACATACTTTAGCATCTTGTGTAAGAAAAGACATGTTTCAATAAATGCAATCAAGCTACCTCACATAAACAATGATTGCATGATCTTACAAAGAAATAAAAAAGTAAGTAAGGAATCAATGCAAATCTCACTCTCTAAAAATATAAACATATGCAAACTTTTTTCCAAAGGTTTGCCCATATTTTTCAATCATCACACAACCTAGTTCATGCAAGATCTCAAGGTATTTTATCTTGTAATGGGGTTGAGGTCTAAGGTATGGTCAATTTTTCTTGGTGACTTTACCTTTTCAGAGCATTGTTGCAATCATTTTCTCCTTTTTTCAATTTTTTTTAATTATTTTTCATTTGACACAAACTATTACTTTTCACTCAGTTTATTTGCAATCCCCGTTATCTCATCATTTCTCTTTTTCATTTTCATCACAATGACTTTTTTATATATAAAAAAGGATTCCTCCTTTTTGTAATAAACTTCAAAGTTGACTATCATTTCATCTTCGCCCTTCACTTGACTTTCGTTCCTCCTTCATTTCTAATTTGGCTATTAAAATATAACAATTCTTTAAAATGGATTTTAGGTTATAAGGTAGAGACAATTGGATTGTCAATACTCTATTTCTAAGGTCATGACATGACATACTACATCCTACTTGTAGGAAATCCTATCCCTTGGACCGTATCCATAAGTAATGAAAATCAAGCGAAGAAAGGATAATCAACAAAAAATAATAAAGGAACCATCCCAAGATGTGGCACCTGTTAGTAGCTGAAAATCGAGCCCAAAATAAGAATACAAGGCTTTCACTATTACAATACAATTACAGTCATGCAACGACTGACTGCGTTCAAAAGATAGGTTGGAGGATACCTCAAAGACGAACGCAAGCACTCCAAATCCACACACATGAGCTATCCACATAGGAAATGCCTTCCAATAGCGCCAAAATATCAAATTATTAATAACAACGTCATTAAGGACTCTGAAACTAAAATCACAAAAATTGGAAATGGATCCAAAATGGAGTCAAAAGAAGATTGTGAGACACTCACTAGGAATTTATAAATTGACTCTTTCAAAAGGTTCTAAATAGCTCAAGGAACTTGTGCCTCGAAAATAGGCACAATCTGATCTCAAAAATGGGTTAAAAAAATCAATGCAACAAAACAAAGAAAACATCAATAAAGGACTTGTGCAGCCCCTTCCGGGCAGAAATTATCTCAATAGGATGACATCCACGCTTCACCAATCTTTCCCACATAGCCATGCATATTTCAGACGAAACACACCTTTAATCACCCAAAGTAGATCTTCCTAGCTCGTAATATCGAAGTTTACCAAGATCGTTGACTAATGTGAGCCCTCGGCTTAAGCTTCAATGTTAAAATGCCTAATGGTAGAAACTCACATTAGAAGTCTCGTGTCCCTAACCGACCATGCCATAGGGTAAACTGGCCCTTCAAGAGTTGATGAAACGTTCAGAATTCCATGCATAGGCTGTCCTGCTAAACTTTTGGCTGAAGTCAACTATTCACATTTCCAAGGATCCAAAATAGAAAAACTTGCACAGGAAATTGCCAATCCTAGCAACTCATGGATGACTTATGGTCACTATAGAGAAGCTCTTAATGTTGAAAAGATTAGAAAAATGAAGAAAATGACATGGAGGGTCATTACAACATCAACTACTAGAAGAATGTTAATATGTAAAGGTAGAAGGATAGACACAACCTAAAGGCACAAAAAGTCGAGGATATCAAGTTTGCATGCTCTTACAGATCCTCAAACAACCTCTCAGATCAAACAATGCCATAAAAACATAAGGCTAAGAGGGAAATCCTAAAATTCACTTCAAAACTCCTACTAATCAATTTTGTTCTCCAACTTTCACCCAAGTGAATTGAACTTCCGTGAAAGCATCAAATTCATCTGAAAATAAAAACACCACACCAAAACAAATGAATTGAGCAAATGCAAGACCATGACAGATATAACCCATGAGGGAATGCCCTCCTTTTATACAAAAAACTTACTACTTTGTCCAAGTGGCTGACACTACTTTACACATGGCCTTTTTTATTTCGGCCGACACTAGAAAACAAAGAAATTTTACATAATGACTCTTACTATTTACACATGACTCCTACTATTCACATATGACCTTTCATGAACGACCTTTTCTGTTCAGGAATGACTATTACTATTTACTTTACGACTTTTTCTTCCTTTCTTTTCTTCTCCTTATCTTCTTTATTGTAGTTGTCTATGTTTCTATGTCCTTCTTTTGTTTCTTTCCACATATCTTTATTCGATTTGGACATCTGGTATGACATTATTTTCTCTCTAACATTTTGAACATATATGGTCGGGGTATTTTTGTCCAATAATTTTACAATATCTGGTTAATAATTCTTTCGAAATAAACTCTTTCCTTAATGCTCTTGTTATTGGTTTTTGCTCCGGCTTGAGTAAACTGAGTATCCATTGACGTATCTCCTCCATATCTTGTTCTCTAACTTCCCTAGAATTTTAGTATATCATAACTTGCTCTCGTACATAATAGCTCCATACTGAATTTCCGTTTAAATATTTGTTTGTTAGTTCATTTAGAATAGTTGCGATTCCAATAACTCTCTTGTTGGCGTAGAATTCTGGTATGTCAATTCTTTGTATTTCTTGTTGTGTCCCGATATCTTCCGGAATTATCATATCTCTGGCCAAACCAATCTTTATAACTTGTATAATTGGCTTTATCTCATCAAATAATATCTCTGCTGGTGCTGAATAAAACTTTATATAAAATAATGTTCCTTTAGTAATTCTTTTATAGTTCATAAAGGCTTTGTATAGCTCCGGTAGGTCGATATTTCATCTCCTGTTTGGGTATAAACTGTGTTGAGTAATTCATAACTATAACACGTTTTTACTAGATTTGCATTGGTGCCTGGTTGCGCTATTAACTTATTATATCCTTGTAGCTTTTGGGTTATAAAATCAGTATGAGGGTCTTTGGCAGTTGGAGATCTTGGTGTTGAGTTTAAATAATTTTGGATTTTATAAAGGTTTTCAATATATGAGCAGGTTATGTGGTTGTTGGCTTTTTTATCTTGGTTTAAACTTTCCGAGTAAGTAGTTGTTTGTGGTGGTATAAATAATGGGCCTTTTTGGTTTTTCGGAATAAATGGTTTATCGACGATTTTGATCATATTTGAATTCGTATATCTTATTCCACTGACTCCTTTTGTTGTAGATGTGCTGGTTGTAGCTGCATATAAACAAACATTGTCATGGGTTTTATGGAGTTTCCCAACGTCTCCTTGTAGCTCTAGAATTTTTCTGTCTTCCGATCGACATAGCTCTGCATTTTTATAGTCATGTTGCTGACTTATATTTTTCATCTTTTGTAACTCTTTATCCATACTGTCCACTTTTGTAGGAAGTGTAGTAATGGCTTTGAGTATTTCTTCCATTTTATCTTTTTCTGGCTCAGTTTGGATTCCTTTTTCTTGATAGGTAGTCTGCAATAACATTTTCGTCAGTTTTTATTACCGCAATTGTAAATGTAAAATTTTATATATTTAATAAAAGCCTTCTTATTTTCTTTGTTGTCACTGAGTCTGGTATTTTTCGCTTTATCCACCATTTTACTTGCGTATTATCTGTTCTTACAATAAATTTGTTATAAACAATATATGGCTCAAAAGCTAATAAACATTTATATAATCCAAATAGTTCTTCTCTATTTATTTCTCATTTTAATTTTGCTTCTGTATATGATCCTGAGTGATATCTGCAATGGTGTTCTATTTTTTCTTTGTCGTATTTATATTTTAAGACTCCTCCATAATTGTGATTGCTCGAATTTGTTTCAACAATATAAGTAAATAATTTGTTTTCATTGGGAAAATATAGTTTTGGTAGTTTTTTACATAAGTTTGTAATATGTCTTATATGTTCCTTATCTTTATTGTCAAAATAATATTCGACATCTTTCTTAAGTTTTTTGTGTAATGGTTTTAAATGTTCTGCTAATTTTGGTATGTATTCTCTTTCTTGGTTTACTAATCCTAAGAAGGACTGTAATTTCTTCTTTGTATCTATATTTTCATCAAGGGTAATTATTTTCTGTACTATGTGGGTTTGCATCTTTATCCCATTTTTATCTATTTGTATTCCTAGAAATTCTACCTGAGGTTTCATAATTTCTGCTTTCTATTTACTTATGCTTATACCAGAATGTTTAATTATGTGTATAAATTTTTCTAAAACTTGATATGTTCATCTTGTGTTTTTGAGTATAATAATATATCATCTATATAGGCAATACAATTTTCTAATTGATTAAAATATTTGTCCATAAAATGTTCATATCTTCCTGGTGCATTTTTATATCCAAACGGTAGAACATTCCATTCATAAAATCCTTGCGGTACAGTAAATGTTGTTAGCTGTTTGGATTCTTCTTCTAGTTTCAAGTGATAAAATCCTGATTTACAATCGAATTTACTAAAATAGTTATGTCCTTGTATTTGTCTTATTTTTAGTATCTTATTTGGTATTGGTAATGATATGTTTTAGTTTTAGCATTTAAGTTGCGATAATCTATGACCATTCTACTTTTACCTCGTTTTTGTTCACTATGTTTATTAACTATAAATGCTGGACTTGTATGTTTACTATTGCTTTCTTGTATATAATTATTCTTCAATATTTCATCTATATGCATTTTGAATTCTTCTAAATCATCAAAATTATATTTTAATGGTTTTTGTGTTATTATACTATTTTCATCTATTAATTCAATTTTTACTTTCATCTTATTCTTTTCCCATCCTTGTAATAGATTTTCACTATATAATAATTCTAGTTGTTCGTTTATTATTTTAACTTTATCTATTGTAAATATGATAATTTCTAATTGTGTTATTTGATTTTTACTTATATTTTTCATTTTCTGGTTTATTTTTTCACTTCCTTTTATCCATTTTGTGGGTTCACGTTGCTTGTTATTTACTCTTTTTGCTCTTATTTTATTTCCGCATGGTGTAGTAAACCACCGATGTGTTTTTGTTATAATATGTGGGTAAAATCTTTCTAAAAAACGGCATTCCTAATAACATATCTTTTGTTGTAAATTCAAAATTGTACATTTCTTCTATTGTTAGTATTTTATCCCATATTTGTATTTATATATTTTTGCTTTATATGTAATCATACTACCTTCATTATTAAATCATGTTACTACCATAGGTGTTTTTAATTTTTTCCATTTATCTTCCGGCAGACAATTATATTTACATATATTTGCTTCTGCTCTTGTATCTATCATGGGGGTATAATATCTGTTGTGGTATCCTTCTGCAATAATTTTTGCAAGTATATATATTTTCATTATTCATTTTGTTCTTTTGATAATTATTTTCTTATTTTGATAAGTTATTGTTAATTGTTCATTCTCTATAATATATGGTTTAACTTTTTCTAACCATTTTATTCCTAGGGTAATATTTTGGTTTCCTTGGTAGATTTTAAATGGTATTACTAATGGTATTCCTCCTACAATTATTTCTTTTTCTGTTATTTCTTGGTTTGTGGTTACTATCTCACTAGGTAGTCGGGGGCATAAGTGTCCTGTTTTTATAATTTCTATTTCTAATACTAATTCTCTCGTTATATAATTTTCTTCTTGTCTTGTATTTATTAAAATTTTATATCTTCTTTGATCTATTATTCGTGTTATAAAATAGTGGTATGGTGTTATTTCTTCTGTATTTAATGAATTTTGTGAAATTTCATAGTTTCTTTTAGATGTACTCATTCTTGATGAGGTAGTTCTAGTTAATGTATTTGGTACATTTGAAGTACTTAATCTTTCTTTTACAATTTCTAAATCTTCTTCTATGTCAATTTCTTTATACCTATAGTCATTGTTGTCTATTATAGTAATTATTCTTTCAAAAGGATTTTAATTTTTATTTTATCAATTTTATTTCTTGCCGTTACTTTATGTTTTGTTGTTAGTATATATATGTTTTTACATCTTGCTGTAAATATTTTACTGCCTGGTGCTAGTTCTATTCCAGACATTTTCCAATATAGAACTAATGATTTATCTATATTTCTATCTGTTAATGCTACTGAGTAGTTGGCACTTATTATAAATTTAAATTTTTGGTATATTAAGTTTCCTTTTACTGCACTAATTACGTTTTTTTCTATAGGGCATATAATTCTATCATCTGCTAAATATATTTCAATAGGTGTATCTATTCCTTCTCTAAAACAAGCTTTTATCAATATTTTTGTTCCACCTAAATGTACTTATTTTATGGGTGTTTTAGTTTTTATATCTTGTATTTCTTTATTTATTATCCTCTTATTTAGTATAGGTATTTGTGCCTTTCCTTTTGTATATTTACAATCTATGATGTGTTCTTTTTGGCTAACTACATAGTATTCGTCTTTTTGTCTTTGAACCAATTTCTTAAGGTAGGTATTTCAAGTACTTTTTCAACACTTAAATCTAATTCTTTTCCTTTTATTTGTTCGAAGACTGTATTATCAAATATGTTTTTTTGTTCTAATAATTCTTCATTTTGATAGTCTTCTTTTGATATTATTTTTATGTCATCCTCAGACATTAGATTTCTTCTTCATTATCTAGATCAATATTTGTTTCTTCATTTCCTAATTCAGTTTCTATATCCGATACTTCATATATACTATCATTTTCACTTAATTCATAGTCTATGTAATCTATTTGCATGTATTTATCGTTGTCTATAATTACTTCTGCAATTTGTTTTCCTTTTCGATTTTCAGGTAACTTACAATCTCTAGCTTCACGTCCTATCTTTCCGCAGTTGTAACAAGTACATTCTGATAGTTTTCTCTTTGGTCTATACGGTCTTTTTATTTTATAATTTTTACATAATATCTTTGTCTTGATTTTTTGTATTTAAATCTAGTTTTTGTTTTTCTATAAGTTTTATCTCGTTTAGGTCTTTGTTTTTTATAATATTTATTTGTACAACGAAACTGTGGTGTTGTTTTATGTTTACAACATGCTAGATTTTTAATTAGTACTTTCTCCATTTTTATTTTTTCTTTTTGGTTTTCACATAATTGTACAAACCATTGATGTAGAAATTTTATTCTAGCTCCTAAAGTATCGGTTAATCCTTCATTGTTCCAATCTTTAATTATTTTTGTACTAAATGGTTCTGGTAGTTTTGTAAAATATTGTTGTCTTATTTCTTTTGCTTCATTTATATCATATCTTGCTTTATAATAATATTCTTTAAATGCACATGTGTATTCTTCTATATAGCACGTTTTACATATAACTAATTTTGTCATAAGTTGTCTATTTATTATTTTTTCTCTATTTTGATCTTTTATTTCTGTGGTCATGCCACCAAATTCATTTCGTATTGCTAATTCATATTCATCTAGTATATCTATATTTGTTGTTGATGGAGATCCATCTATTTTCTTATCACTCCTAAGTGTTTCTAGACTTTCTGGGGGTAAATTTCCTATCCATAATTTTGTTGTTCCAACAAATGTTCTTTCTATATATCCTGGCGTTTCTTTTGTTGTTATTTTGTTATCAATTAGTTGTTTAGATATATTTCCTACCCATATTAAGATTGCTTTATTTATATCTATAACACAATCTAGATCTAAAAAGTTATATTGTTCAGTTATTGGTCTAGGCGTCCATTTTTTATTTAATCTACTATTCCATATTGCATTTGTTCTATCTGATCGTTCATAATTATCTGTATAATTAGTTGGTGCTGTCCATCTGGGACTACTCCTAGGACTATTATCCGGGGGTTTTACTCTTGATTTGCTAGGTTGATTTGTATCTCATGTATTTATTTCTAATTTTTCGGTTTATTTACTTGTTCTAGAATTTCTGTGTATGTTTCGCTTAAATCAATTATTTCTGATTTTTGATTGTTCATTGTATTAGATTCATTATTTCGTCTATTTCAAGATTTTCATTAAATTTTTGTTTCATCTTATTTATTTCATTAGTCAATTCAAATTCTTTATCTTTTTCTATTTGTTTCTCTTTTAGTTTGGTTTCATATAATAATTTTAGTTTAGCTAATTCTTTTTCTAATTCACTTATTTTTGTATTTTTTAATTCTTCTAGATGTTGTACTTCCTGCTTTGCTTGTGTTTTTATTTTTTCAATCTCTTTTGATTTATCTATTTCTTCGTTTTCTTTTGTTATTCTTACCATAGCTGTTAAACTATCTTCTAATTTTGCTGTTTCTTTTTCTAACATTAAATACAAGTTATTTCCTATTTTTTTTTATATCTTCTTCCTAAATTTGAAAATATTATTTTTATCACTAATCCTTCTTGATTTTCATAGGTTTTTTCGTCTACTGCAAATTCTTCTTTATTCATTATGATTCATGTTGTAACTTATATCATGTTGTAATTTATATTCTAGGCAATTTATTTGTATTTCTAGCATAAATATAACTTTTCTTTGTGCTAATATTGATTTATTACATACTCCTGCTAACATATTTTCTTCTAGTCTTTCTTTTCTGTTTTTTAACTCTTGTCTTTTTTCAATTATTTTTTCTATCAGTTGTTGCGTATATATTTCTTTGTTCATATTGTTTTTTCAGATAACAAACATATTTATATTCTGTTTTAGAAATTATATCTATCAAAAGATTTGTTTTGCTAGTATTTGTTTTAGTAAGTTGTAATAATTTATATTCTATGTATAAGGTTTTTAACTTTTTCTGTATCTTTCGTATTTTTCTTTTTATCTTAGTTTTTGTTATGGTAGATTCCTTATTTGATGTTGTCGTTCGTGATTTTAAGAATAAAATATTTTTTCATAATATTCTTTTTTAAGTAGATCTAATCGTTGTATTTCATTAGCGTTGTTTGCAATATATTCTAAATATTTATTTTCATAAATTAAATTTTGACCAAAAAACTAACGCATGAAATCTTCAAAAATTTGAATGAAATTTATTATTTGTAAATTATATATATATATATATATATATATATATATATATATTGGAATTAAATAAGTGTGATGTAAATTAGATAACAAAGTGCAGGCGTCTCACTGAGTAGACTCAGTTGACTTGATTATAATTTAGAGAAAGTATTGATGCACACCCATCTCTTTTAGTATCTCTCAAATACTTAGAAATGGATATCGGTTTAACAGTTGGAGATGCGTTCCTCTCTTCAGCTCTGCAAGTTCTCTCTGATCGACTCACAGTCTGAATTCCTTAATCTCTTCCGAGGACGTAGGCAAGATCAGCGTCTCTTAAAAAAGCTTCATACTAATTTACTTGCTCTTCATGCTGTTGTCCATCACAGCGAGATCCAGAAAATTTGTGACGAAGATATTCGGACTTGCCTGAGCCAACTTCAGGATGCTGTGGACACTGCAGATAACTTATTAGACGAGATCAGCTATGAAGTTGTGAGAGTGAAGCTGCTCGTATCTGGTGAAGAAACAAGTCAGCAGTTTCGTTTTTGTTACTTAGACTCCATGATTCCCAAATTGGAAGACACCATTGGAACATTGGAAGACTTGGAAAAACAAATTAATAGCCTCACGATCAGCCTGAAAGCTCAACTGGTGACGGGTAAAAAGGATTCACCTAAACGCCTCCCATCAACTTCTTTGGTTGATGAATCAGGGGTATTTGGTAGGCATCAGGAAGTTGAGGAAATAATTAGCAAGTTTTTATCATCTGATGATGATGCACAAGGATGTAGTGCTGTGATTCTGATAGTGGGATTGGGTGGAGTGGGCAAGACAACACTTGCTTGAGCCATTTACAATGATAAGAGGATAAAACAACATTTCAATATTACAGCATGGATTTGTGTTTCAGAAGAATATGACGCTTTCAGAATTACAACAACATTACTTGGAGAGATAATTGGGTCATTGTATTCAAAAGTCAGTGCCAGCAATCTTAATCAGCTCCAAATTAAGTTAAGTCAGAGGCTTAAAGGGAAAAGGTTTCTTTTTGTTCTAGATGATGTATGGAATGAAAGCTACACTGATTGGGATGAGTTAAGGTGTCCTTGTGATGGGCGAAAGTGAAGCAGGATCATTTTAACAAGAAGAAAACAAAGTGTTGCCATGATGATGGGAACTGAGATGATTCAGTTGAAATCTCTTTCTGATGAAGATTGCTGGTCTTTGTTTAAAACACATTCATTTGAAAATAGAGATCCCAACAAATATCCAGACCTTGAAGTGGTTGGTAAACAAAATAGTGGGGAAGTGCCAGGGGTTACCTTTAGCTGTGAAGACGTTGGCAGGTCTATTGCGCTCTAAATCAAATATGGAAGAGTGGGAACGTCTTCTGCAAAGTGAATTATGGGAGCTACCAAGTGACATATTACCAGTCCTCAAACTAAGCTATAATGACCTTTCTCCGATGCTGAAGTGTTGCTTTGCTTATTGTACACTATTTCCTAAAGATCACCCCTTTGGTCGTGACGAGGTTGTTCAACTATGGATAGCTAATGGCCTTATAACACAGGGAGAAAGTGATGAAACAATTGAAGATACAGGGAAATGATACTTTTTGGAGTTAAGATCAAGATCCTTGATACAAAAGGCATTTGATCTCTCTTTGTTGAAATCGTAAGCAAGGGGTGTTTTCTTGATGCATGACCTTGTCAATGATTTGGCTCAAGTTGTGTCTGCAAAACTGTCTTAGGCTTGAAGATTATCCAAGGCCTCACATATTGAGAAGAGTTCGACATTTGTCATATTTTAGAGATTGCTATGGTGCGTTTGACAAGTTGCATTGATTCCCGTAAGGATTAAATTTTATTCAATTCTGAGCAAAAAAGTTGTGTATGACATACTGCCAACATTCACCTCCTTGAGGGCATTATCCTTATCTGGATATCAAAACCATGAGTTTCCTGATGCCTTGTTCATCAATATGAAGCACCTACGCTATTTGGACTTTTCTGGTACAAAAATTACAAAACTACCAGATTCAGTTTGTACATTGTATAATCTACAAACATTGTTGCTGTTGAATTGTTGGGGTCTCGTTGAGTTGCCACCAGAGATGGAGAGATTAATCAACTTGTGTCACCTTGATATTCGAGGAACTAGGAATTTTGTGGAACATTCCTGTACAGAAAAGCAAGTTACAAATTCTCCTACATTCTTATTCAACAAGATTTATCGTGGGTGCATTTAGTGATTCAGGAATTGAAGAGTTGGGTGAACTTCAAAATCTCCATGGATCCTTATCAATTTCAAAATTGCAAAATGTTGTTAATGGCAGGGAGCTATACAAGGAAACATGAAGGATAAAAAGCACCTTGAAGAGCTATCTTTGTCATGGAGTGGCATTAATGCTGATGATTCGCAAATTGAAAGGGAAAATCTGGACAAGTTGAAGCCAGATAAAAACATTAAGAAACTGGAGATCAATGGGTATCGAGGGACAAAATTTCCAGATTGGTTTTGAGATCATTCATTTTGATAATCTTGTCTTCATTGAATCTCCGAAAAATGTAGGGATTGTGATTCCTTACCAGCACTTGGACAACTGCCATCTCTCAAACATCTTTCAATCAGTGGAATGCATCGGATACTGCAATTGACTCGAGAGTTTTATCAGAGTGTGTCTTCAGTTCCACCATTTAGAGCTCTCGCAAACCTTGTGTTTAAGCAAATGCCAGAATTGATAGAATGGCATGTGTTAGAGAATGGAAGCTTTCCTCAACTCAAGCATCTTGACATAATTATTTGTCCTAAACTGATATGGAGCTACCAAAAAGTCTTTCATTTTTAGCTACATTAAGGATTTCTGGCTGCCCAAAGCTTGGAGTTCTTCCTGATGGTCAAGTGGCTATGTTTGGAATCCATTTGAGTTTGATCCATCAAAACTTCACGTCTCTTCAAAAATTTAGAATTTCAGACATGCCAAACTTGGTGAAGTTGCCATCAGAAATATGTGGACTAACAAATCTTGGAGAATTGAGGATATCTAATTGTGCAAGCTTAGGAATAATCAGAATTCAGGAAATAAAAAGCTTGTTGAATTGGTTATTCGAAATTGTCCAGATCTTATGTCCTTAACAACTCTGAGTCTACCAGTAACACTGGAAAAAATGCATATTTCACAATGCGGAAAATTGGAGTTGGAGTTTCCAGAAAATAGCATGACTGGAAGCTGCTGTAACATGTTCTTTGAAGAATTAAGACTTGAAAATTGTGAGTCTCTACGCCATCTCCCCTTTGGTTTTTTCCTTAGAGTACATACTCTCATAGTCTACAGTCGTAGGCATTTTCAAACGCTTTCATTTCCACGTGGAATTGACACCCTTGAAGTAGAAAGATGTGGGAATCTTAAAGCACTTACTGTACCAAAGGGAATTCATCTGAAATTTCTGCATTCCATGAAAATCTCAAGCTGTGATACTCTGACTTCTTTTCCACAAAAACTTGTTGCTCCGAACTTGAAGTATCCTTAGGTTTATGAATGCCAAAAACTGAAAGCACTGCCAGATTACATGCATGAACTCCTTCCATGTTTTCAAAATCTTTGGAATTCCAACTGTCCTGAACTTGAGATTGCCCTTCAATATTCAAATCCTAGACATCTCTAGTTGTCAAAATCTGATAACCGGCGGAGAGGAGTGGGGTCTACAGAGACTCCCTTATCTTAGATGTTTCAGAATTTATGGTTCTGATGAAATTCTAGACGAAAGTTGGAAGCTGCCGTAGAGCATCCAAACAATTACCATAGAGGGTCTTCCTCGTCTGGAAACACTAAGTGGGAAAGCTCTTGAGGATTCAAGTATCCTCAAGTTTTGGAAATTAAGAACTGCCCTCAGCTTCAATCACTACCAGCGGAAGGTCTTGAAGGCCTCACCTCTCTTGCAACATTAGAGATTGAAGACTGTTGTCAGCTGAAATCACTTCCAGAAGTAGGGTTGCCTTCCTCGCTTTCTGTTCTAAAGATCTCTTCCTGCCCACAGTTTCTATCACTACCAAAAAATGGTCTCCCCTCCTCTGTATGTCGATTAGAGATCAATGACTGTCCATTGCTCACTCTTCGTTTACATAACAAGAAAGAGGAGGACTGGCTAAAGATTTCTGGAATCCACACTCTACTTATAGACCATGAATTGGTCTAGTAGTGAAGAAGAACATGGTCCCTTATCTGGTAAATTTGTTCATAAATTAAATGATTCAATCTCATTGTTTAGTTATTGACTTTATCTTCTGCAGCATTCTTCCATAGTACAGATTCAATATAATATGTGGGAAAAGTTATTCATATGCTGTGATATCTGCCAAAACAGATGGATGGAGATGTTTGTTGACAATTCAACTCTAAAAATTATTTGCCTACTTATCAATTGTCATCATTAGCTGCATAAGTTTCTGAAAAACAAAGAATGAAAGAGAAGAGCCCTAGGTTTTGATCAAATGATAAGAAGGCAACACATAATATATATGTAGGTTAAAGACACTTGAGGGGCTCAAACATGTTAGTTTTCAGAGAAGGAAAAACCTAACAATATGATTATATTTTGTTAGTGAACAAGTAGGAACATTAGTTTGATAAGTCAACAAAGAATTAATTTATAAAAGCAAAAACTACTTACTTCATTATAACACAAATATTTATAGAGTTTACAAGTAAACCAACTCCTATGAATAAGATTAAAAAACTAATTGAAGAAAAGGATACAATAGAAACTTTAACGGCTAAACAGTAAATAACTACCCTACAATACGAACAACTTAGACTGATGCAGTTCTTATGCATATTTCTAACAAAACCCTTAAAAAGGGAAAAACAAGAGATAGAGAGATGTTTTACTTAGATATTTAAGTTTGGCAAGAGTTACAAACATGTATTTCTTTCTTTGTTTTATTTCTCGAAAGTAAAATTACATATGCAATTCATGGGTAAATCTTTTATGGAAAAGGTATGAAAATAATTCTTAGTCTTGACGATATTGCAGATTCGACTGGTATGACGTGCATTTTTAAAGTCTGAAAAAAGTGAATTATTCTTATGTTTGACTGGTATGTCGTGTATTTCAGTTTCTTCAATCAATAATTATCCTCTTTTAGATATTGTATCATCCTGTTATTTCTTTTTTTCACCTTTCAACATACTCAAAAATTAAACATTATGCTATTACTACTTGGAGATCAAAAACTGAACCCGTTGGTAATCTGGTATAATTAGAACACCAGTTACTGATTCTTGATTAGTTGGCAGATTGATTGCATTCCTTCAGCAGTGATGAAGCTAGCTTCTACAGAAATATTCCGCAATTTCCCTACCATATAACTTATAATTTGATCAGTTTTAGTTAAGGATGCCAGGATTTAAATAATTAAAAAGTGTTGCAAGTTGGTGTCGTGAATCTTGTTTTAGTGATGAAGGCATTTGTATGCCATGTAAAAGTATTGAATAAGCTAAACAAGGTCTTCATCTCAGATATATGGAAGATATAAGCTTAATTCAAGGCTTCCCCAATTGTATAAAGAAAGGTAATTATCTAGTGTACAATATTGCTCTAGTGTGCCACTGCCACCTCAATTGTTCTCTACAATTGTTCATCAACTATATTGGTTTACTATTCTTTTACTGCGCTACTGTACTATTAATCACGATACACGTTTGATTAGGATTATGTTAATTTACTGTCACGACCCAAAACCGAGCCGCAAGTGGCACCCACACTTATTCTACTATGTGAGCGAACCAACCAATCTAAACCCAACATTTCAATATAATATCAACAGAAAGTAATGCGGAAGACTTTACCCATTAATAAAAATCAATTCAATAACTTTTATACTCAACATCTATTATTCCCCAAAATCTGGAAGTCATCATCACAAGAACATCTATCCTCAATTACTAAAACTAAGAGTATCTAAGAAAACTAAAACAAGTAAAAGCTAGTCCATGCCGGAACTTCAAGGCATCAAGACATGAAGAAGAAGATCCAGTCCAAGCTAGAAGCATTAGCTCACCCTGAAATCTGGTGTAATGAAGACTGGCTAGAATTGCGGTAGAGTTGAAGTCGACGGTACGTTTGCTGCACTCCACAAATACAAAGAAAGAAACATACAAGTAGGGGTCAGTACAAAACACAAGTACTAAGTAGGTATCATCGGCCAACTCAAAATAGAAAATAGTATATATCAGTTAATATCATAAATCAACTACAATACTCAACATGTAGCAACAACAAGTACTATAATCATCAATAAGTACTACCAAGTTCATCCATGAGGACTTAAGCCTCAATACCATACTCATTTGGGAATTAGGTTCATTAGATTGAGTATATTAACATCTTTCCAGATTCATTATCTTTATTCCTCTTGTGTCGGTACGTGACACTCCGATCCCCTACTACTATGTGTCGGTACGTGACACTCCGATCCCCTACTTCTACGTGTCGGTTCGTGACACCCGATCCCCTAATACTATGTGTCGGAACGTGACACTCCGATCCCCTAATTCTACGTGTCGTTCGTGACACCCGATCCCCTAATACTATGTGTCGGAACATGACACTCCGATCCCCTAATTCTACGTGTTGGTTCGTGACACCCGATCCCTTAATACTATGTGTCGGAATGTGACACTCCTATCCACTAATACTATGTGTCGGAACGTGACACTCCGATCCACTAATCTCATTCTATCAATTTATCAAGCCTTCTCTTATACCAAGGCATCATCAATCTCATTACTTTAGTTCATCAAGCCTTATCTTATACCAAGGCATCATCAATCTCATTACTTTAGTTCATCATGCTTATTTTATCACAACAATATAATCACATTTATGCAAGCATACAATTAAGCATATAGAAGGGTTTACAATACTACCAATACATATCATTCGCTATTAAGAGTTTACTACGAATAGCATAAAAACCATAACCTACCTCCACCGAAGATTAGTTATCAAGCAAGCAAATTCCCCAAAGCTTTGTTTCCTCTTCGTTTCTCCTCTTCTCGTTCAATTCTCTCTCTCTCTCTCTTTGTTCTTTCTATTTCTCTTATTCAAACCCTCTTTCTTTTACCCAAATTAGCATAAAATTAAGTATAAAAAATGACAATAGTAACCCACTAATTAACTCAAGGTTACCTCTTTTAACCCCCAAGAATTTGAGTTATTAATATTAACCCACGAAATTTATCATTATAGCAGGAATAGTCCAAAACGCCCCTTTAAAACTTAAACAGAAATCCGACCCAGCCTGGGATTACGCAACCTGTGACGGTCCGTCCTGCAGGTCCGTCGCAAAGTTCAGAGACTCAATTTCCTTGAAGAGTCTATGACAGTCCGTCGTACCTACGACGGTCCGTCCTGCACTTCCGTCACGAAGTTCAGAGAATTGTTCCCAGTACCCAATTTTCAAGAGTTGAAGTGTTTCGAAACGGGGGCTCACGACGGTTCATCGTATCTGTGACGGTCCGTCCTGCAGGTCCGTCACAGAGTTCAGAGAGTCGATTTCAGCACTCAAATTTCAGAATTCTTAAGTGTTTTGGAACGAGACACCCTCGACGGTCCATCGTGCCCATGACGGTCCGTCGTGGGATCCGTCGTCTCAGCCAGTTTTTCCAGAAATAAAATCTGCTGCTCAAAATGACTAAACAGGTCGTTACAATAGATACCAATTTACCCATCGTTCGTCCTCGAACAATCAAAAGAAGAAAAACAAGGACGAGAAGAAGTACCTGAATCTGTAAACAGGTGTGGGTATCTTTCTTGCATATCAGCCTCCTTCTCCCAAGTGGCCTCTTCAACTGGTCGATTCTTCCATTGAACTTTGATGGATGCAATCTCCCTCGACCTCAACTTGCGAACTTCTCTATCTAAAATAGCAACAGGTTCCTCCTCATAAGACAAATTTTCATCAAGAAGAACCGAATCCCAACGAATGATGTAGTTTCAATCCCCATGGTATCTTTTCAACATAGACACATGAAATACTGGATGCACTCCTGACAGCCCTGGAGGCAAGGCCAATTCATAAGCCACCTCCCCTACCCGCTTAAGTACTTCAAATGGTCCGATATACCTTGGGCTTAGCTTACCTCTTTTACCAAACCGCATCACCCCTTTCATGGGTGAGACCTTCAGCAAGACTTGTTCACCCTCCATGAACTCCAAGTCTCTAACTTTTCGATCTGCATATTCCTTTTGCCTACTTTGCGCCGCTAAAAGCTTTTCTTGAATAGATTTCACCTTCTCTAATGAATCCCTCAAAAGATCAGTACCCCAAGGTCTAACCTCAAATGCATCAAACCAACCAATGGAAGACCTACATCTCCTCCCATACTATGCTTCGAATGGAGCCATATCAATAATAGAGTGATAGCTATTATTGTATGAAAACTCCGCTAAGGGTAAGAAGTTATCCCAATGGCCACCAAATTCTATCACACATGCACGAAGCATATCCTCCAACACTTGAATCGTTCGCTCAGACTGACCATCGGTTTGAGGGTGAAATGCAGTAATAAGGTCCAACCTAGTACCTAATTCAGCATGCAATGTTCTCCAAAACTTAGAAGTAAACTGCGTACCTCTATCTGATATGATGGAGAGTGGAACTCCGTGCAATCGAACAATTTCCGAGATGTAAAGTTTGGCTAACTTCTCTGCATTGTAAGTCACCTTGACCGGAATGAAATGAGCAGACTTAGTTAATCTGTCCACAATTACCCAAATAGAATCGAACTTTCCCAATGTCTTTGGAAGACCAACCACGAAGTCCATTGCAATTCTCTCCCACTTCCATTCAGGAATGGGCATTCTCTGAAGTGTTCCTCCGGGCCTCTGGTGTTCATACTTTACTTGTTGACAATTTGGACATTTGGCAACAAAATCAACAATGTCTCGCTTCATTCTACTCCACCAAAAGTGTTGCTTTAGGTCACGGTACATCTTGGTTGCACCAGGGTGTATAGAATATCCGGAACTATGAGCCTCTGTAAGAATAGTGTGGATCAAATCATCAACACGGGGCACACATATCCTTCCCTTAATTCTCAAAACACCTTCCTCATCAATTATTGCTTCTTTAGCCTCTCCTCGCAACACCATATCCCGAATTCGACTTAGTTTCTCATCATCAAACTATTTTCCCTTGATCTTGTCAAGAAAAGAAGATCTCGCCTCCACACAAGCCAAAAATCCCCCCTTCTCATTTACTTCTAAACTCATAAAGTCATTAGCCAAGTTTTGGATTTCTCTAGCCAACGGGCGTCTAGAGACTTGCAAATGAGCTAGACTTCCCATGCTTCCTGCCTTTCTACTTAAGGCGTCTGCCACAATATTAGCCTTTCCCGGATGATATAGAATAGTGATATCATAGTCCTTCAATAGTTCCATCCATCTCCTCTGTCTCAAATTCAAATCTTTTTGAGTAAAGACATAC
>CM064970.1:32509673-32577673 GCA_032847665.1 Solanum chilense
TATTGACATGTATCCATTTGAGGCACTGTATGGGAGGAGATGTAGGTCCCCCATTGGTTGGTTTGATGCATTTGAGGTTAGACCTTGGGGTACTGACCTTTTGAGGGATTCATTGGAGAAAGTGAAATCTATTTAAGAAAAGATTTTAGCGGCTCAAAGTAGGCAAAAGGAATATGCGGATCGAAAGGTTAGAGACTTGGAGTTCATGGAGGGTGAACAAGTCTTGCTGAAGGTTTAACCCATGAAAGGGGTGATGCGGTTTGGAAAAAGGGGCAAGCTTAGTCCAAGGTATATTGATCCCTTTGAAGTTCTGAAGCGCGTGGGGGAGGTAGCTTATGAATTAGCTTTGCCTCCAGGGCTGTCAGGAGTGCATCCGGTATTTCACGTGTCTATGTTGAAAAGATACCATGGGGATGGAAACTACATCATTCGTTGGGATTCGGTTCTGCTTGATGAGAATTTGTCTTCTGAGGAGGAACATGTTGCTATTTTTGATAGAGAAGTCCGCAAGTTGAGGTCAAGGGAGATTGCATCCATCAAAGTTTAATGGAAGAATCGACCAGTCGAAGAGTCCACTTGGGAGAAAGAGGCTGATATGCAAGAAAGATACCCACACCTATTTACTGATTCAGGTACTCTTTTTCACCCTTGTTTTTCTTCTTGTGATCGTTCGAGGACGTACGATGGGTAAATTGGTATCTATTGTAACGACCTATTTAGTCGTTTTGAGCAGCAGATTTTATTTCTGGAAAAACTGTCTGAGTCGACGGATCCCACGACGGACCGTCATGGGCACGACGGACCTTCGAGGGGGTCTCGTTCCAAAACACTTAGAATTCTGATATTTCGGTACTGAAATCGACTCTCTGAACTTTGCGACGGAATGGCAGGATGGACCGTCGTGGGTACGATGGACCGTCACACATATTTCACAGAAATTAAGTCTCTGAACTTTGTGACGGACCTGCAGGACGGACCGTCACAGCCATGACGGACTGTCAGAGGTTGCGTAATCCCAGGCTGGGTCGGATTTCTGTAAATATTTTAAGGGGCGTTTTGGACTATTCCTGCTTATAATTATAAAGTTAGTGGTTTAATATTAATAACTCAATTACTTCGGGGTTAAAGGAGGTAACCTTGGAATAATTAGTGGGTTATTTTTATCATCTTTTATACTTAATTATATGCTAATTAGGGTAAAAGAAAAAGGTTTTGAATAAGAAAAATAGAAAGAACAAGAGAGGGAGAACGATCGAGAGAAGAGGGAAACGAAGAGGATAGCAAAGATTTTGAGGATTTGCTTGCTTGATCACGAAATCTTCGGTGGAGGTAGGTTATGGTTTATGCTATTCGTAGTAAACTCTTAATAGCGACTGATATGTATTGGGTAGTCTTGTAAACCCTTCTATATGCTTAATTGTATGCTTGTATGAATGTGATTATATAATTGTGATAAAATAAGCACGATGAACCGATTGAATCCTAAATCTTGAAAAACCCTAATCTACTTTGTTAATGATGATGCCTTGGTATAAAAGAAGGCCTGATGAACTAAAGTAATGAGATTGATGATGCCTTGGTATAAAAGAAGGCTTGATGAACTAAAGTAATGAGATTGATGATGCCTTGGTATAAAAGAAGGCTTGATGAACTAAAGTAAGGAGAATTAGGGGATCGGGTGTCACGAACCGACACGTAGAATTAGGGGATCGGGTGTCACGAACCGACACGTAGAATTAGGGGATCGGGTGTCACGAACCGACACGTAGAATTAGGGGATCGGAGTGTCACGTTCCGACACCATGATAGTATATGAGGATCGGAGTGTCACGTTCCGACACCAGGATAGTATATGAGGATCGGAGTGTCACGTTCCGACACTAGGATAGTATATGGAGCGGAGTGTCACGTACCGACACGAGAGAAATAAAGATAATGAATCTTGAAAGATGTTAATATACTCAATCTATTGAACCTAATTCCCAAATGAGTATGGTATTGAGGCTTGAGTCCTCATGGGTGAACTTGGCGGTACTTATTAATGATTATAGTACTTGTTGTTGTTACATGTTGAGTATTGTAGTTGATTTATGATATTATCTGATATATACTGTTTTTTATTTTGAGTTGGCCGATGATACCTACTCAGTACTTGTGTTTTGTACTGACCCCTACTTGTATGTTTCTTTCTTTGTTATTTGTGGAGTGCAGCAAACGTACCGTCGTCTTCAACTCAACCGCAACTCTAGCCAGTCTTCATTACACCGGATTTCAGGGTGAGCTAATGCTTTTAGTTTGGGGTGGATCTTCTTCTTCATGTCTTGATGCCTTGAAGTTCCGGCATGGACTAGCTTTTATTTATTTTAGCTTCTTGGAATACTCTTAGTTTAGTAATTTGAGGATAGATGTTCTTGTGATGATGACTTCCAGATTTTTGGGGATACTAATAGTTGTTGAGTTTTTAGAAGTTATTTAATCGATGTTCATTAATGAGATTTAAGTCTTCCGCATTACATTCTATTGATATTATATTGAAATGTTGGGGTTAGATTGGTTGGTTCGCTCACATAGTAAGATAAGTGTGGGTGCCACTCGCGGCTTGGTTTTAGGTCGTGACATTTATATAGGGACTTAACAAAATTAATTAACCACGCCTATTCCCTAAATAATTTCCTAACTAAACTAACTAATTAAATGATTTAAGTTAATAAAAAAATCCAAACTAGACCTGACATACGAGAACCCGACTAACGGGTATGTCAGTTTAACGAAAGTGTATCCTCCGTGTTGCACGTCCGTAGTTTTTGTCAGAGATTCGCCAAAACAACACCTTCACAAATTTGCCTAAGTCTTAACGGACAGAAGCAGTGGCGCCCTGTTTATTCACCAACGGGTCGTCACCTGCACTATGTTGGTGAATACTGCCACATGAAACCTTTTTGACAAATTGCAAGGGTCCTCCTCAAGAGCCCTTGGTTGTTTCTTGGGGAGTCTTACCCGGACGTTTCAACTATAAACTAATTTTAATATGTGTTAGACATGTTACCCCCAAATTTCATCATTTTCAAACTCTTAAAACTTATTCATAGAGACTAAGGGACTCTAGCACATCTTGAACTAGCTTGTGGATGTCATGGACGTTCCTTTAAATTTTGATTCTAAAACTTCCTAAATGACATATATACATCATAATTAACTTATAAACAATGTTTAACTCTTTGACTTTCATGTTAATCTCTATATTAGATTTTTCGAATTATTACATTATGCCCCTGAGAAACATTCGTTCCTAAATGACACTAATATTCATTATGATGAAGGAATACACTCAATACTAGAAGCCCAAGCATAAAACAACATATCCATACATGACTCACAATAAAAATAAACATAACGACATCACCTTTTTTTTCACAATGCAACTGAAAACATCATTTTTAAAATCATATGATTTCAAAATGAATTTTATGCCTATCCACTATGCCAAAGATTTCTTCCACACATATCAACATGTTCAATACATGTCAAGACGACTCAGCATACCACAATGCATAATATAAACTCAAAACAAGTAAAAAGTAATATTTTCATTTTTAGGCATGCCATTCAATGTAATTCAATCGAACATGCACTTTTTTGCACAACTTAACCAAAAATTAAGGCAATTTCAAATAAACTCATTATTTTTACTACAAGTAGGAACGACTAACCTTAGTTATCAAATAGATAAGGGTAATGGGACTTAATGTCTGCCTCAACCTCTCATGTTGCACTCTCAACTTGGAGATTCTTCCTTGACACCTTTACTGAAGCCACCTCTTTGTTCTTTAACCACTTTACTTGTGTATCAAAGATTTCAACCGGTACCTTCTCATTGGAGAGGTTCTCTTGAATACCTAGAACTTTAATAGGAAGACTGTACTCGGGATCACGATATACTTCTTATGTATGTAAATCTGGAACAATGAACGGACCACGCCAATTCATTTGGTATCATCAACTCATATGCAACCTTACAAATATTTTACAAGATTTCATAAGGACCTACTTAAAGAGGACTCAACTTCCCCTTTTTGCCAAATCTCACCACCTCTTTCATAGGAGAAATTTTTAGATACACTTTATCACCTTCTTCAAACTCTATTCTCTTCTCCTATGGTCGGCATAAGTCTATTTCAAGCTATAGGCTGTATTTAAGAGTTTTTATTCTTATGATGTGCACCTTGTGTGAAGTCTTATAAATCAACTCCCAAAAGCGAAGACTCTCCCATGTTAAACCACCCACTTGGAGATCTACATCTCTTACCATACAAGGCTTCAGAAGGAGCAATAGATATAGATTAATGGTAACTATAATTGTAAGATAACTCAACCAAAGGCAAGTTCTTATACCAATATCCCTTGAAAAAAATTATACAAGCTCTAAGCATATCCTCGAGTGTTTGAATAGCACTCTCCGCGTGACAATCCGTTTGAGGATCTAAAGCAGTGCTTAGAATCACCTTGTTACCCAACCCTTTTTTGAATGACCTCCAAAACCTAGATGTGAACTGTCTAATCCTATGAGATATGACGGATAACGGAATACCATTGCAACACACAATCTTGTCTATGATATCCTTGCATAATCATCAAACGAGTAAGTGGACTTGATGGGAATAAAATGATCGGATTTGGTCAACCTATCCACAACCACCCATATAGAGTCTTATTGATTTTGTGTCCGAGGCAACCCTATGACGAAATCCACATTAATGTCTTCCCTTTTCCATGTAGGAACTTGGATTTCATGAAGTAAACCACACATCTTTTGGTGTTTGGCTTTCAGTTGTTTGCAATTTTGAAACTTCGCGAAAAATTCCACTATGTCCTTTATCAATCCTTCCCACCAAAACACTTGTCTAAAGTCATGATATATCTTAGTAGAACCCGAATGAATAGAGTAACGGGACCCCTAACTTTCCTCAATAATACGGTTACTCAAGTCATGTACATTTGGAATACACGACCTTCCTTGATACCTCAAGACACCTTATCCTCCTAAGGATAATTACTCATTAAACATACCAATAACTCACTCTTTCAACTCAATTAATGGTTGATAAACATGTTTTCTGGACTTCACCTCAACAACCAAAGATGACTTGGAGTTATGATGGACCATAAAACCACTATTCAGAGCATCTACAAATGCAACACACAAATGATCCACCCTATGAACATGTTTTACTAGGTATTTCTTTTCTTCTTCAATATAAGACATACTAGCAATGGTAATACGATTTAGAGCATCCGCAACCATATTGGCTTTTCCGAGGTGGTAGAGAACACTCATCTCGTAATCATTCAACAATTCCAACCACCTACTTTGTTAGAGATTCAACTCCTTTTGAGTAAACACATATTGAATAATCTTTTGGTCGGTATACACATCAACATAGAGACCATACAAGTGATGCCTTAATATTTTCAAGGAAAATACCACAGCCGCTAACTCAATATCACAAGTTGTATAATTTTACTCATGCACCTTAAGTTGCCTAGAGGCATAGGCTACCAGTTTCCTATGTCGCATAAGCGCACATCCCAATCCCACTCACGATGCATCACAATGTACAATGAAGACCCTCCGGTAGAGTCAACAGTCGATCGGAAGAAAGCCTATCATTAAAGATTTTGAAGTTTCTTCCACACACCTCCGACCACTAAAATTTTATTCTCTTTTTTATCAAATTATCAAGGGAAATCCAATAGACGCAAAACCATCCACAAACCTCCTATAATAACCTTCTAGAACAAAGAAACTCCTAATGTCGATTGCACAATTTTTCACCAACTCCGTTTTCCTCGGATCAACCTCTACTGCCTCACTACAGATGATATGACCAAGAAACACCACCTACCTAAACCAAAGATCACATTTACTATAATTGTCAAATAGTTGGTTATCTTAAGCACTTGTAACACCACCCTCAAATGGTTTATGTGTTTACACTAATTTTTCGAATATACCAAGATATCATCAATGTAAACAATGACAAATTAATCTAGCTAACTTCAAAACACCCTATTCATGAGATCCAGAAACGCCTGTGGGGCATTAAGGAGACCAATGGACGATACTAAAATAATAACCCATGTTGACCATATTTTGTCCTAAATGTCGTCGTCACCTCTAAGCGTCTATTGGTGATACCCCGATCTCAAGTCAATCATAGAAAAGTAGCTTGTACCTTGGAGTTGATCAAAGAAGTCATCAATCTGAGGGGAGAGGATGCTTGTTCTTAATAGTGACTCTATTGAGTTGGGGATAATCAATGAATATTCTAAAGAACCTATCCTTCTTCTTCACATATAAAACCAGAGCACCCCATGGAGAAATGCTAGGTCTAATGAAGCCTTTGTCTTGTAAGTCTTTGATTTGATATTTAAACTCTTTCTATTCGGACGGAATGATCCAATAAAGAGTAATTGAAATAAGATTAGTATCCGTAGCATGTCAATACAAAAATAAATTCCCTGTTCAGGAGGGATTCCAGGGAGATCATTAGGAAAGACATCCAAGAATTCCCTTACCACAAGGACTAACTCAATTAGAGGATTTTTTGAGTGTAAATCTTTTTCTGTTACAATATCATGTAGACACCTTTTTGACATCATTTACAAGGCTTAAGACAAGAGATAATATGACCTATAGTCCATCAATCAATGGAAGCAAAACAATCATGTAACCAATCAATCCCCTAAATGACATCAAAATCGACCAAATAAAGTTCTAGTAATTCAACAAGAGTAACTCTATTGGAAAATGTTATACAAAAATTCCTATACACCCACTTTGAAACCACCGACCCACCTACCGGTGTAGTTAGCATGAATGGTTCATTTAGAATATCGGCAAAAATATATAACTTTTTATCCATCAACGGAGTAACAAAAGATAATGTAATACCCAGACAAAGTAAAGAAAATACATCTATACAGAAGACATGTCACATACCTGTCACTATATCAGGAGTACTCCCGTGTTCACCCTAGAGCAAAGTGCATAAAAGCGATTCTTCTTTGAAGGATCCACAATACAACCACTAGCTTCAACTTTCCCACTACTTTTGTCTTGCCCTTTCAAATTTAGGTAATACCTAACCTTGAGGCCACTCTTTCCATACAGAAAGCAATTGTCCGTCCCAACAAGGCAATCACTATAACGCTTCTTGCCACATTTTCCACAAGCTGGCTTAATGCTTGGTGAGCTAGTACCTCTTCCCTCTTGAGACATATGGTTAGAAGCCCAATAATCATAAGTGTTAGGAAATTTGGTAGGAACTTCATTAGAAAACCTCTTTTTCAACCTAGGCTTGTCTTGGATATCAAGCCTATCCTTTGAAGAACCACCATAATAAGACCTTGCCCTCCTTGAATTCCCACTCTTCCTCTTAACCCAGGTCACTTCTATTTTTTTAGCATGAACCTTCAGACGAGAAATATTTATATTATAATGTAGCATAGCAGAATGACATTCTTCTTTTACGTCATCAGACACTTCTGTCACAAAGCGAATCATTTCATCCCTATGGTCGGAAATCAAACAATAAGTTTACTGTTGACATTTTTGTAAATTTCAAAAAGTAGTCAAGTAAAGACATACCTCCTTAACGAAGGTGTATTAATTCTTCCACTTTTGCTTCCCTCTTTCCAAATCCGGTGAGCACCCCTAGAGGTAACCGACGTCATCGTCCTTAGAGAGGACTAAGACTAGCCTCTTAGGTTACAGCATTACGTTCATAGGTTAGAAATGTGGAAGATTTAAAACTTCTCTATATCTATCTTGAGGTTTACATAGACCTCTCGCATACACATAATATATATTCATGTCGAGTATACATAGACCCTTCGTATAAGAAGATTAAATAGTCTTAAACATTTATTGCACATAGATATATACGATACTTAACATAGTCTTAAAAAATTATCTAGTCTCATAACCATCTAAACAAGACTGTATCAATTGGGTATATCCCATATATCAATGTAATAAGGCCACATATAGGCTATACAATCTTTAGTAGTCAAATGAAAATGAAAGAACATATTTTCTTTAATACTTATCAATAGCCAAATCTAGAAAATGGAATTTGTTCTCAAGTAGTGAGGACCTACCCAACTTTGAGAGGGAGAATTCCAAGTCTTCGTGAATGTCGTCACAAGCCGTTCAACGAGTGAAACCTAAAAATTTTGGGGAAAAGGGAGACAATGGGGTTAGTACATCACTTGTAGTAATTATGAAACCATATGCCTATACAATATCAAATAATTCTAAAAAGGGCGTTTCATTTAAAGCATGCAATTTTACATTTGAAAAGCTTATGCATATGAAAGAACCAATACAAGTTACTAATGCATATTCATCATGTCACCAAGAATAATAGACTAGCCAAGTAAATCATACATACATACATACTCGAACATATAATCAATACAACTCCATCATCAATTATAACCTCAACAAGCATGGAAAAGAGTTCATTACAACATAACCAATGCAGGACAACTACTGATGAACCCTCATTATGTCCACTAGTGCAATGACTAGGCAAACACCCAAAACCTTACCCAATCAATTAAACCTAACAAGAACCATAACAAGTCCCCAACTTCTCATATCATATCATTAAGAGTACATAACATCATACTTAGCAATATAGACCAAACATATGTTCATAAGTGAGTTCAGCATCATATGATTACATCGCCATGTAATATCATTATATACAACTCATTTGCATTTATAAGAATATATATACATAAGAACAACCTCTTAAGATTACCTTCAAGGCTAACAAGGGAAATGTATAGGTAGAGTCCCATACCCCTACCTATACGAATATAAACCCTTATGCCATCCTAGTTAGAGTTCACTCATTAATTCATTTTACATTTTGGGAATATCTTGTTGTAACCGACATAGACCACATGAATTAATGTTAAATCCTGTTTCATGGAACCCTACACCGAAAGAAGGCAAATTACATGCCAAGGTAGTACCAAAACATGAACATAGTAAATACGTGCATAACCTAGCTAGTGTTTCGATGGGGGAAACATAGTTCAAGAACTAGGAGATATAGTTGGGACCCTCTTTATGCTACATGCATTATGGTCTCCAATCTCAATAATAAATTAGTGACCTTACCTTCCCTATGTGAACAGGGACACTCCTTACTCTAGTTAACTCGATTCTAAGCTAGAGTCCCTTTTTAAAATGTCTTTATTACCTTAATTAATAATCATAGCTTAATGTAGGTCATAGGGTCTATCCCTTATATAATAATAATCATCATAGCTCAATATTAATTGCATGAGTATTTCACTTTCATTACAATTCATACATGTGAGGTTAGAACATATACATAATCATTCATCATAAGACACATTGTTAAGTTATCACCATACTTATAACATTTACGTTATATCCAAGAAATCACAAACCATAGTAAGACATTTAAGTTCAAAATCATAACAACCCTATCAATCTGAATATAAGGTATACCTCAGCATAATATCATCACTTAATCACGAGTAACCTTAATTGAAGTAAAGAGTTGAGACCATATGATTTACCCCAATCTTCTTCACAAAACCATGGTCATACCATCAACAATCCTCAATTCAACCCAAAAATGGGTTAATATCATCATATGATAGCAACAAACATAATAATAAATCAATTCAACTACTATACAATAATTTAAACTAGTTCATAGTCTAGAGTTGGACACTTAAGTCTAATTCATGATATACTCCAAAATCTAAGTTAATTACTCAAGAACTAGAATGATAGGATTACAATTCATCTCAATATATTTATGAATTGACATAATAACAGCATAGGATTGTAATTAACACTATAACCTACCTAATTTTATCAATATTACACATTTCCATTCAAGACCAGAACCTATGGTTAAGGGGAACAAGTTATGTTCTACAATTTAAACCAATCAATCAAGAACAAACATAATTGAGTTATAATACATATTAATATAATGAATTAAAAAAAAAGCAATTCACAAGATCAATTTTGTATTGGAAGAAAACCCACTTAAAATTAATATTTTTGAAATCATCTTGAAGGAAACCTTTGGGGAGAGAGATCCTAAAGGTGAAAGGAATACCATACCTTTTTGATTGATGAAGTTTGATGGAGAAACTTTTATATTTAGCAGCGCTAGAAACCCGACCTTGACATCTATGATGTTCTTCTTTGGAAGAGAGAGAGAAAAGAGAAGGAAGAGCAATTAAAAATGTGAAATTATAAGGGTTAGGTTAGCTTAATTAGGTTAGGGTCTTTATATAGGTCATTAACAAAGTTAATTAAAATTCTCTCAACCCCTAACTAATTAACTAACCACATAATTAATTAAATTAACCAATGTAAAAACGTGCAGCGACAACAGTAGACTCATAAACAAAAGCACGTCTAGACCTCATTTGTCAATCGATGACCCAATAGACCAACCGTCCTGTTGTTTCGTCATTTAGTTCAGAGACTTTAAAATCCCATAAATGTCAAGAAAATCTAGTTGTCCATTGATGGAGGAAATCGAAGCCTCATCGATCAGACCATGATTCGTCTGTTGCATCCTTTGGTGGACACTTTCTTGGGAAGCTTTTGCCCCAAATTTCAAGGGTCCTTATGACGTGCCATTGGTATGTCCTTGGGGAGTCGTACCCGGATGTTTCTCTTATGAACTTACTCTAATATGTGTTATACACCTTTCCGCAAAATTTCATCATGTTCCGATTCTGAAAACATAGTTAAATAGGCTAAGATAGAGTAGCACCTCATTGAACTAGTTTTCGAACGTCATGGATGTTCCTTGACGTTTTGACTCCTAAACTTCCTAAATGACATATACTCATTATTTGTGACATTGAAACAGTGTCTAAGCCTTTTGAAACAAATGTCTGACTCTCGATTAAGTCTTGGACTTTTTGAGATGTTACATATTCCCCCCTTAGGAATAGTCATCCTCGAATGACATTAAAATCTTTTGAAAGGAGGGAATAGACTCAATACTAGCAGCCCACCAAAATAAAATATATAACAACATGAGTTACAACTTCAATCATGGAATTTTACACATAGCAATTCAAAAACATCAATTTCCATAAATAAGGCTCAAAATCACATTATGAGGAATTTCATCCTAACAACAACATGAGCTCAACATTCCATATGAGTCAATTATACAAAAAATAAAGGTATCAACATGTTCATTCTCATCTCATAAAGACTCACCATATAAAAATGCATAACATAAAAAAATTTGTATGTTTTAAGTAAATATGCACAACTTCACTGTAATTCACTTTAACATAAGTACTTTTTATAAAACATCACCAAAAGTCAAAAAACTTCAAATTTAATCATTAATTTCATTATTAGTAAGAACAACTAACATTCACTAGTAAAGAGATAAGGATAACGAGACTTCATGTCGACTTCGGTCTCCCATGTTTCTCCCTCAACTCGATGGTTTCTCCATACCACTTTTCCAGAGGACATATCTTTGTTCCTCATACTTTTCTCTTGGCGATCAAGGATTTCAACCGGAACCTCCTCATAAAATAGGTTCTCTTGCACATCAAGACCCTCAATAGGAAGAATAGACTCTAGATCACGATACATTTCTTAAGCATAGACACATTAAAAATCGGATAAAGCGAAGATAGTTCACTAGGTATTTTTTAATTCATATTCAATTTCAAAAACCCTTTTCAAGATTTCATTAATACCAACATAAAGAGGATGAAAATTCCCTTTCCTTCCAAACCTAACCACCCCTTTCTTTGGAAAAATTTTTAAGTACACTTTATCATTTTCTTCAAACTCCAACATAAAACTTTTGCTGACTATAGGATGTTTGAAACGTATTCTTTATGATATGAACTTTCTCCAAAGTTGTATAAATCAAATCCGGAAAAAGAAGTGAAGTTACGCAAACTTCAAACAATCCAGTAGGATATCTACACCTCCTACAATACAAAGCTTCATAAGGAGCCATAGATATGGAAGAATGAAAACTATTGTTATGTGAGAACTCCATTAAAGGCAAATGCTCATCCCGAATTCCCTTACACTCAATTGTACAAGCTCTAAGCATATCTTCAAGCATTTGAATAGTCTGCTCCGCTTGACCATCCGTTTGGGGATGAAAATGATGCATAACTTCACTCGAGTACTCAAACCTCTTTGAAATGATCTCCAATGCTGATATGATTGACAAAGGAACCCAATGAAGAGTCACTATCTTGTCAAAATACATTCTTCCATAATCTTCAACCGAACAAGTAGACTTCACCAGATTAAAGTGAGAGGATTTGGATATTCTATCCACTACCACCCATATCCATTTGTAGTGCTTTCGAGGTCTAGGCAAGCCTACCACGAAATCCATATTAGCATCTTCCCATTTCCAAGTACGAATTTGTGTTTCTTGTACTAAACCACTAAGCTTTTGGTCCTCGTCCTTCACTTGTTGACAATTTGTACGATTTGCAACAAACTCTATTATACCCCTCTTTAGGCCATTCAACAAAAACACTTCTCTAAGGTCATGGTATATTTTTATAGAACCCGAATTAATAGAGTAACGGGCTCCATGAGCTTCCTCAAGGATCCTACTCCTCAAATCATCAAAATTTTGCACACTCAATCTCCAATGGTATCTAAGATCACCATCCCCCCTTTGGGTGAATGACTCAATCATCTTACAAAGAACCAATTCTTTAAACTCTATCAATAATAGATCACTGTGTTGCTTAGATTTCACCTCAACCACCAAAGACGACTTAGAGTTATGATGTATTACCTCACCACCATTTGGAAAACTTTAAATTTGAACCCCTAAAAGAACCAACCTATGAACATCTTTAACTAGGTTTCTCTTAGCTTCTTCCACGTCAGAAAAATTTTCATTGACAAACAACTTAGAGAATCCACCACCACGTTAGCGTTGTCGGGGTGCTAGAGGACACTAATGTTATAATCATTAAACAACTATAACCTATTTCCATTGCAAGAGACTCAATTCCTTTTGAGTGAATGCATATTGAAGACTTTTATGATCCGTATACACATCAACATGAACCCCATTGAGATAATGCCTCCGTATTTTCAGGCAAATATAATGGCTGCTAACTCAAGATCATGAGTCAGATAATTCTTCTTATGAGATTTGAGTTTTATACAAGCATAGGCTATCACTTTAACATGATTCATAAGAATAAACCCCAACACGACTGGGGATGCATCACAATATGCCACAAAACCCTTAGTACCCTCTGGTAGGGTCAATATCAAAGCAGAAGTAAGCCTATCCTTCAACATGCGGAAACGCCTTTCACATGCCTCCGACCAATTAAATTTCACATTATTTTGAGTCATGGTTGCCAAGGGAGAAGCAATAGATGCAAATCCGTCGACAAACCTTCCATAATAACTGGCTAGACTTAAGAACTCCTAATATTTGTAGGAACCAAAGGCCTAGGCCAATTTTTAAATGCTTCGGTCTTCCTTTGATCAACTTCTACCCTTTACTAGAGATAATATTACCAAGAAGAGCTACAGACCTCATCAAAAATTCACATTTGCTATACTTGGCAAACAATTGGTCTTCCTTAAGCAAATTGAACACCACTCTCAAATGATTGATGTGTTCACCGTCATTCTTCAAATATTCAAAGATATCATTAATGAAGACAATCACAAATGAAAAGATGTAACTTCTAAGTAACCTATTGATTAGGTCCACAAACATCGCCGTAGAATTAATAACACCGAAGTATATTATTCAGAACTCATTGTGACCCTATGTTTGTGATATCCTTCTTCTTCACCAACAAAACCAGAGCACCCCATATGGAAATACCAGGTCTAATAAAGCCTTTGTCTAGATAATTTTTGTGTTAACATTTTCATCGGCCAGAGCCATCCGATACGAGATACTTAGATATATTTGTATCCGGTTGCAAATCCATACCAAAATGGATTTCCCGTTAAGGAGGAATATTGGGATGATCATTAGGAAAGACCTCTGGAAATTCCCTCACTACGAGGTTCGACTAAATAGGAGAAATTTTGGAGTCTAAATCTTGGACTCGTACTATATTGTACAAAAACTGTTTAGACATCATCCTAAAAACTATCAAACAAGAATTGATAGTACCTCTAGGAATATATTTCCCTCCTTCCACTTTAAAAAAGGCTCATTTTGAAAGTTAAACTTCACTACCCTATATCTACAATCTATTAAGGCAAAACAAGCTTGCAACCAATCCATACCCAAAATATGAGTAACACTATTTGGCAACATTATAGGACAATTCCTATACATACTTTTTGCAAACACCGACTTACCCACCGAGTAGACAAAATAAAATATTCATTCAAGATATAAGGCAAAATGACAAAATTTTTAGCTACAGCAGGAGTAACAACTGACAAGGTAGCACCAGGATCAAGTAAAACCTATATCTATAGAAAAGACTTTCCACATACCGGTCACGACATCGGGAAAAGTTTCTTGCTCACCTCTATAACGGAGAGCATAAAATCAATTATTGTTCAGAGAATCATTAGAACCACTTGCTCACCTCTATATCATGTTTTTTACATCTGGGTTTACCCCCTAGATGTAATCGGCGTCGTCATCCTCTTTGAGGAATAATATTAGGCTCTTAGCTTACATCATCACATCCATAAGTTGAATTTAGCAGAAATATTAAAACTCTTTATTTCTTCTACTTGGAGGTTTACATAAATCTCTAGATACATCTAGTATTTATATGGAGTATTCATAGACCCTTAGTATAGAAAGGTTACATAGCCTTCTACTTTTATTGCATATATATATATATAAGATAGAACATAGTCTTAAAGATTGTCTCATCTCATACAATCTAAATGATCATAGAAATTTTTGCATAGCCCTACATCAATGTAAAGAAGACAATTATAGGCCTATTCAAATCGTACTCAAATTAAATTAATGTGAACATAAGAGTCTTAGAAAATGAAGTAAGACCATAAGATAGATATTGGCATCGCCCTCAGAAAGTGAAGACCTACCCAGTTTGATGGTAGAGAATATACAAGTCTTCTTCATGTGGTCTCGAATGATCCTTCAACGACCGGAAACTAAAATATGTAGGAAAAGGGAAGAAATGCGGCTAGCACCCCACTAGCACTAAGTATGAGACCATATGCATAGATACTTGTAAAATATGCTAATAGAAGGACATTTCAATGAGTATGCATTTTTCATTTAAACCCTTCATGCATATAGAAAAGACCAAATCAATCAATATTTCAAATTTATTAAGTCATAGGAATTTTCATCACAATAGTACATCATCATTTCTAGTCAAATCAATTATTCATAACATGCAAGTAGATTCATACCCAAATAACTCTATATTCAAGTCATGTTAAAAAAAAAATTAATAGGAGTTCAGTTCATTATACCAAAGAAAGACAATTACCCATGAACCCCTATCAAATCAACATGTCCAATGAACAAACAAAGCCCCAAAACCTTACTCAATCAAGTAGCCCAACAAGAATAATGACTAACACCCTACTTAAGATAATATGACATAAATATATACATGTAATGTTACTTTAACAAAATAGACAAACACATATTCATAAGTTAACTAATCAACATATAGTATCAACAATATGCATGTTCATCATATACATAACATATATCATTATAAGCATTAACATACATAAGAAAATCCTCCTAAGACTCCCCTCAAGGATAACTAGTGCAATGCTTTGGCAGAGTCCCATACCCCTACCTAGACTAAGCTAGACCCCTTAGGTTATCCTAGTTAGAGTTCAATCCTTTAAGTCATTTTACCTTTTTTGGAATATCTTTCTCTAACCCACATAGACCACATGAGCTAGTGTGGAATTTGGTGTCATAAAACCCTGCACTGAAGGAAGGAGGACTACTTGCTAAGGTAGTACCACAACATAAAACATAGCAACTACGTGGATCCACAAGCTAATATACCTAAAGGGGAAACATAGTTCAAGAATTAAGAGAATATTTCAGACCATCTTCAAGCTACACACATTATAATCTCTAATTTCATGAGTACTTTAGTTCTCATACATTCCCTATGTGGGAAGCCACACTACTCACTCTAGTTCACTTGGTGCTAAGCTAAAGTCCCTTTTTGAGATGTCTTTAAGCCATTAATTATCAATCATAGCTTAGTTTTGGTCATATGGTCTAACCCTTGTATAATCATCATCATCAATATCTGAATAAGAATTGGATGAGTAAATGTCCTTTCATTAGAATTCATATGAGTAAGGTTGACACATTAGCACTTCAAATCATAATAAGGCAAATTAATAGTCATCACCAACCTTATAACACATACACCTTAATCAACCTCACTAAAGAGTAAAAACATCTCAATTCAACATCATACAACCATATCAATCCAAATACAAGGCTTACTCTGATATAACATCGTTACTTAATCACAATTAACAAAAATTTAAAGTTAAAGAAAGATATAGATCATAAGACTTACCAAGTATGCTTCATAGTTTATCATTAATGCCTTACCATATACCCTAAATTAAATCCTATTTAGTGTATACTAATATCGTAATTAAATAATGAACATGATAACAAGGCAAGGAGAATCACTACAACACAATTGCATACTAGATCATAGCTTAAGACGAGATACTTAGGTCAATTCACTTCCTAATGTAGATCTTCATCTTAAGACCTAGCATGGAAGACTAAAATTTGCTGAGTTTTATTCATGAACAATGTAAAAACATCAATTAATATCAATTCAACCAATAACCAAGTCAATTGATCAAATTTCAACCTAATTCATGTCAATATTGAACCTAGGGTTAAGGGTTGATGATCATCATCTACAAACTTTACCAAATTATCAAGATATACCACATTGAAGTTATAATACATGTTAATATAATCATATTATCCAATAGAAAACATAAACAACTCAATTCACAACCTAATATTTGAGATTGAGAAGAACCCACTCGAAAACCCAACTTTTGAAAATATTTCAAAAAAAACTATTTGAGGAAAGAGGACTCAAAGATGAATTAGATCCCATACCTCAAGGTTTGATGATTATTTGATGGTGAATTATTCCCTTTACATCCCTCAATTCCTTCCCCTACCTAGTCTTCAATGGTGTTTTCCAATAGAGAGAGAAAGAAGAGAGAAGGAAGAGAGTTTGTTTTGAGAGTTGTGTTTAATCTAATGAGGGTTGTGGTATTTATATGGGGGGTTAATTAACTTAATTATTATCCCTTTAACCCTTAATTAACCACCTAACCCCTTAACTAATTAAATGAGTCTAACATAAAACGTGCAGGAAATTATAGGCACATTGACGAGACCACAATCCACGGATCATTTGTCCATCAATGGCAAGGGATTTCTCTGTGCTGCACAATCGTGGTTCTGTTCAGAGACTAATGCAGGTGAGGGATCCCAAATTTTAGATAAGTACTGGTTAATGGTTTGAATCGACGCCCCATAAATCCATACACGAGCTGTTTAGGTTTCATTAGAGCACACTGCCCAATAGTGTTGCCTCCTACGTGCTAGGGTCCTCTTCAAGGGCCCTTGGTTGATCCTTATGGAGTCATACCCATATGTTTTTACCATGAAATATCCTAAACTCCTATTAAATACCCTTTTACAAAATTTCGTGGATTGGAGACTTCTAAAATCTCGTCAAATAGGCATAGACACGCTAGTACAACCAAGAACTAGTTTCCGGACGTTATGGACGTTCGTGGATGCTTTGGTTCCTAAACTTCCTAAATGACATATACTAATTAGGGTAGGTCCTAAAAAAGTGTTTATACCTCATATCACCTATGCTATGATTTAAGACTCGTCTTGAATTTTTGAAGTGTTACAACTTTATTTATGTTGAGTCTAAGATAGAAAAAAAGACTTAGAGCCTGAATATGTACTTATGTTATTTTTATATTAATGGAAGTGATTATTCTAACATATGATGTGCGATGAAAATTTAAATTTTCCGCTAAATTTACCTATGACAATGCGATGAATGCTGACTATGAGCTTTTATAAGTCTTCTGAGAAGTCAAGTATGCACTGTTACTTCGAGGGGTGCTTCCCAGTCGTGACCTCTAAATTGTTGAGGGTAAGGTAGAAAAATAGGTTAGTACATGACACTTACTATACGTGTCTTCGTATAATAAAAATCACCAATCAATGAGAAATAGGAAATTTTAGTCAAAAAAAAATATTTCTATCAATTTAACAATACATGCACATATATTAAGACTTATAAGTCAATTTAACATAATATCAAACCAACATATATCCAACCCAAGCAATACATTGTGCAGTGCAAAGAATAGAATGCCATAACCCTATCCAAAGATAAGTATAACATTAAGTCATCCACTTCATATATTGAACAAAACCTCATATTCGATCATGATATATTTGATAGATAAAGGTCATAAGTAACTTTACATAGATAACATATGATAAACAGAATCATAACAGAACACTACTAGGACTATCCCGTAGTAACCATCACGATAAATGTGTAATAGAAGTCCTATCCCTCCCTCACAATACGTAAAAACCTTTAAGAATAACCTTTATAAGAGTTCATACACTTATATTGTTCATTTACTTTTACATTATGGAAAGAAGATTCAATAACCGACATTAGACCATGTGAGCTACATGGAAATGGTGTTGTAGTCCCACATCTAAAAGAGAGGTTTAACACTTGCCTAAGGTGTAACCTTTCGTATATATCTATCTAGGTGGATAAATTAAGGTAAAGTCTTATGTTGGCACATAGTTAAGGGTCAAGAAGATTGTTACTAGAAATCTTGACTTACTAGATTGGAGGTTTCAATATCATGAGACAAAATATATCATGGGAATCAGGACTTGCTAAACGTGAGGAAACCGATGTGGGAAGTCGGACATACTAAAAGTGAGACCTTTATCTAATTTACGTATGATTTCGGTGTTAAGCACTTATTCCCTTTTGGAATCATCTTTATTCATCAAACAAGTTTACATTAGTATCTACTAGACCTCTATGTGAACATGTTATCATAATAGCTGATAGGTATTCATAAGTGTGAACAACACTTCCACTTAAGAAACCATATACGATTGAGTAAACCTTTCAATCAACACTTCATTATAATCATGAGAAACTAATTTCAATCATATAGTAATCATATCACAACATGCATACATATTTCATAGCTAAAAAATTTGTCTAGAGTTAAGGATGAGGAATACTTGTTATCAACATCACATCCACACATTAGACATAACAACATTACTATTTAAGTAACTCATCTTTAATAATTTAATTCAAGAAAGAACCAATCAACATACTTGGACTTTCAAGACCTTTTTCACAACCTAAAAGTACCCTGTAGAAGTTATGGAGAACCCTTGGGTCATGACTAGGCGTGCTTCACCCTTTGGGGTCTTGTACAATCCCATTAACTATCTTTCATTACATAAGACATGAAAAGTAGTGCATAATTTAAAACTTTTTAAGAATAAATTAAATAAAGGAAATCTTCATAAATATTTAAAGAATCTCATCGTCACAAGCCAACTTAAGACGAGACATAATATCTTAGAGACACGACCCTTTATATAGAAAGAAAATATCTAATATGTCTTAATAAATAAACTAGGAAAGATAGACTATGTCCTCGAATATATGAGGACATACTGAATCTTGAGAGAGTAGATTTCCCAAGCTTTACCTTCAAATCATCAGAAGCTTCCAACATATACTTATAGAGTATAGAAAATATGGAGTTAATACACAATAATGTAATAAGTATGGCATGTGCAAAAACATGTGAAAAGGGACATTTTGTTAAATTAAACATTTCATGACAAATAATTAAAACGTTCATGAATTTAGAAGCAAAAAATCATACGGAACATCATTTAACACTTAGATACGGATTTCCATAATTTTCATAAAAACAAAGCATTTTACAATAAACTTGTCATGACCCAAAATATGAAATCCAAATCGCAACCGGCATCGTTGACCTCTTAGAGGTTGCAGACAAGCCTCTTCTTGCATTGATCACATTCATATAGTTAAATTTGCGGCACATTTAAAACTTTTCAAACGTATGAAGTATACATAGACTTCATATAGTTGTTACATAGATTCATTATATATAAATCTCAAAAGTAAAGAAACAAATATCTAATAATTAAGGAATCAGTCAAAATCAAAGAACAATGTATCATAGTAGATTGTCAAAATTTCCTTATTACAAACCTTCGAATAAACATATAAAAGAAATTCTAGGGACAAAATCAACTAGCTATGTCTAAAAATAACGCTAGAGTTAAAACTGTAGCATCCAAGAAATCAACAAGACCTACTAAATGGGCTGGAGAACGCAGATGTCCAAACCTCTGCAATGAATCTTCAATCTCCTCTCTAACGTGCACTTATAAAATAGTAAATTGTATAGGGATAGTAAACACTTGTAATATGTATGGGTGTATGCACACACACACATAAGGCTATGCATGATCAAGGAAAACACTTCCTAAGCACATGTCATTTCTGAAATGTGACTTCACTAGATTTTCCTAATTTGTTGTTTGTGAATTGTGGTATGAATACGACGTATTTTAATGCATTCAAAGCCCAAAACGAATTTTCTATGTGATAAAAAGACATTAGAATCATCAACATAATTATAGAACAAATCGAGCGAAAATTTGAAATTTTCCTAAGCCAAACCCGAAAGTCCCTTTTTTCACACTTAAAATTTTTTCCAGTCTTTTCCTTCTTCTTGTTGTGTAGTTCAATGATTCCTTTGACCCTATGTTTTACTAAAACGTGCAAAGATTCATTGTAGTCCCATACCACAATGAATAAAGTAATTAATCTGAGGACCAAGGGATGATTTAACTACCTTATAATGAGTCATTCGTTACTCTATATATCCATTAACATTTCATAAGCCAATCTCTATGGGCTATGCCATCTGTTTCATTACTCTCGTGTTAGGGAAGTTATGAGGTTTTTAGTTGTCATTATGTTTCTACTTCCCTTTATTGGCATCATATAACAAGTAATTATAAGCCAATCTTATTTGGCCTTGCCCATTATGTGCTGAAACATCAGAAGTACTGACATTGGCATTTGACCTTCTTAAGATTTATATTCATAGCTCACTTTAAACATACGTTCCATAATCATTCTTTCTTTCTTTCATAGAGAAATCTTTAGTAGTAATATCATGTGATCTAACATGAAATCCATTCTTTTCCCCCACATTGAAAAGGGGCGATTAACCTATTAAAATGAATATAGATCATGTAAGCTACTCATGAAATCCAGTGTCTACCCCACACCAAAAAGGGGTGATTCCCGGCAAAGGAGAATCCATATCAGGTGCTCACTCCACACAGAAAAGGAGTGTGTGACTACTATAGTGAACCAAGAATATGCTTTGAACGTTAATCGACGTAGATCATGTGAGCTAGACATGAAATCCAATGTCTACCCCACACCAAAATCAGGTACTCTCACTAGCCAAGGTGAAATCAAAACATTTGTAGATCTCCTTGGTGGAAATCACAGGATTGTTCCTAGGTTAGCTAGAAATAGTTTGAAGATTAGGAACTTAAGGAGACTATTTATCCACCTTGATGGTAGTCTCATCGCATGAGACTTACACGTGCAAGCACATGTTCATAACTAGTTTATCGGTGCTTTGCTTACTTTCATTGTCTTATTTATATTTTAGAGTTGACTCCAACATTATGGAAGCTTGCTTCTACATTGAGATTTACTTTTTCTATTGATGACTTTTCATCCTTACTTTACATTCATGAAATGTTAATTGTCCTTACACTTTCGCCTTTGGTGTTAATGAAACTAGTCTCACACATTCTAACACCTTCACTAGTGAGTATCTTTATTTGTGTTGTTACTCATGTTACTTGCTTAATTTTGTTTAGTAGCTTCATATCTTCGTTTATGGACGATGAGAACTTCATTCGGTGAGCTACATATGTTCATGGTTCATTCTTTTAGAGAAATGTTTGGAGTTCTCCTAATGAATGGCATGCCCTTGAACATGGATTTATTGAATTACTTTATAAATACTGGTGATTTCATTTCCTTATTTTGCCTACATAATATTGGCATATGATTAGTATTGGCTAAACAATTTTTGAAATGATTATATAACAATCTTTGTTGGCATAGGCCCATTTTACATTCATTCTTGTTTAGTTTGGTATGTATGAACCATTATCAATATTTTAATCATTTAATATATGTTTATATCCATTTTCTTGAATACTTTTGGGACAATGTACTATTACCACATTTATTGGCATAAGATAAGCAATACACGCAAGATGTGATTTCATGGAGTTCCTTTTAACCAATCTTAGTTCATGATTTTAGGGGTAAAGTTTTTTAAAATCTTTGATAGGATCATATTAACATTTGATGAATGTAACATCTTCACAACGTCACAATAACAACAACTCAACATTAGGATAAACACATAAATAGTTAAACATTTACGGACGTAACTAGTATATCCTCGATTCCTAATTCACGTTGTAAACATTTAAATTCATACGATTACAATTTCATAGGTTCATTAGACATTCATAATTCAAGAACCCTACACATTAAGATCATTCAGCACGACATACCAACAACATGATCTCTAACCTATTCAGCATTGAAATCGTACAAGGATACTAGGGAAAGGAAGTTCGACGAGATCGATGGGAACAACCCTAGTTTTTAAGATTTGATGAATCGTATGAGTGAAAGTAATCTTGTAGAAATAATTCCAGTATAGAAACCAATACCTTAAGTAGAACATAATCAATGAAACGAAAACTTGAAGAAACTTTGTAATTTTCCTTGAACGTCGATGGAAACTTTCCCGTTTGTGGCTTTCATTCGTTCACTTATTTGCTTTGTAAAATTATTAGTGTTTGTACGTGAGCCTAAGTCTTACGAACTGATATTGAATTATTCAACTAAGGTTTAATAAGTTAATAAATAAATAAATTACCTAATTACTAAAAAGCCCCTCCTAGATTGACTATCAATAGGAAAACACTTACTAAAATCTGAAAATTATCCTAAAAATTTCGTTTTGACCCTTTATAATAATTAATTAAATTTCTAAGTTAATTAATTAAGTGATCTAGGTTAATTACTAAAGTACCCCGAAATCATTGGGATCATAATTAACCCCTTCGGACCATCCAATGTTAAGTACTAGGATGTTTCTTGAGTTGTTCTAGGCTAGTGTAAGAAATTTGGTTTGAACCATTTAATTTAACTAATTAAATGGATAATTTAATTAATTAAGTTACCTAGGGTAATTCATAAAGTACCCTTAAGTCATTATAACCATACCTGATCCTTTGGACCATCTTAGGTTAGGTACTTTTGTCTTTTTCTTGTCTTAACAATAATTTGGAAATTGTTTTGTTATTTCGGTTTTTCCCTTTTAAATTAATTAATTAAACTTCTAAATTAATTAATTAAATATCCTATGGTAATTAGTAAATTATGTCTAATTTGTTGGGACTATAACCAACTCATTCGACAATTCTAGTTTAGGTACAGGATTGCAATTTTCTTGTCTTAACCCAAATCTTTCAATTGCATTGTTATTTTAGTTTAGCCCTTTTAAATTAATTAATTAAGCAGATAAATTTATTAGTAAATTATCCTATGGTAATTACTAAAGTATCCTTAAGATTTTCGGACCATTAAAAACCCTTTGGACAATCATAGGTTAGGTACTAGGCTGTCTCTTTAACTAGTTACTAGGTTATTGTCCACCCGGTTATGTCTTAGGTTGTCGGGTGCACTAGTTAGTCCATTTAGTTTAGTCGTTGGTTAGTTAGTTAGTTAGGGAAGTAGGTTAGAGTCTATAATAAGTTAGAGAGCTAGGACCCAAATGGGTGAACCCATGTGTACGCGTGCCTCCTAACTAACCTAACCAAATTCGGTTAGGGTGCTCCTCTCTTGGCCGTTTCTCCCCATGTGCTTGCACATGGGCTCCTTGTACTTTCCTTACTAACTATTATTTATGGTTTATTTGAGAATGTTTACTTATTTTCCCATGGATCCTCCCAAGGATCCTCACTATGTCCTTGGGCACTGTTGATATACCATGGTTTCACGGTATTATTAATACATTTTCCTTAAGTTTAGCGTGTCCAAAAGCCTTTTTGTGCTAATGTTTATATAAGTTTCTCTTTATTTTGCAGGAAATCTATCCAAAGATGAATGCCAAAATTTTGAGCGAAGAAATGCAGAAGAGACCACCTACGGAGCTTATGACGGTCCGTCGTGCTTGTGACGGTCCGTAGGTGGCAGCGTAGTGCAGCTGCTGAAGGAAGTTGGGGAAGTCTGGCCACGTGTGGGGTTACGAAGCTTGTGACGGTCCGTCGTGTCTATGATGGTCCGTCCTGCAGGTTCGTCATGAAGTTCAGAGAAGTAATCCCTGTACCCATATTCCAAGAGTTGAAGTGTTTTGGAACGAAGGCCCTCGACGGACCGTTGTGCCTATGACGGTCCGTCATACATTCCGTCGAGGGTAATGAAGAGAGCAGCAGAAGAAATTGCACAAGTATGGGACGACGGAGTCCATGACAGTCCGTCGTGACCATGACAATCCGTCGCGAGGTCCGTCGACTCAGCCGCGTTTTGGCAGATTTCCAGCAAATATAGTTCTTGTTTAATTAGGTTATATTTTTTATAAATAGTTCAAAAAACCTCGTTTTTGAGGTTAGACTCTGGATTGTTAGACTCCGTATAGTTAGACTCTGGATCATTGTTAGCCTCCATATTATTAGACATCATATTACGGATTATAATTGATTATCATTAGACTTTTTGTGAGATTATTGATTACTTTGAGATTCTTGCAAGTGATTTTTGGTGATTAATAAAGCAAACTTTTGGATTTTACTCTTTCTCATTGAAGTAAGTACATGAATTCTTATACAATATATTTGAATATTGTGATTATGACTATGGGTAGCTAAACTCGATAACAAGGGTTGTGGGAACCATAGGCAAATAATAAGATAAAACCTAACTAAAATAATAATTCTAGAATACTGTCTTGCATGTATTAATAATTCTTTCGCTTAGAAGTCTTTGTAACGGATGGCCAACGTTAGAACTCGCCTTAATGCTACTTGCCGGAACAAGGAGGTAGATAATAGGAAAAGAATTATTAACATATATTTAGTGTATACTATCTAATAGGCTAGTATTGATTGGTACGAGGTAAAAACTTAGTCAAATATCGAATACGATGCTTAATATGAGGTAAAAATAAGGTCTAGGATAGCAACACACGTAGTCGGACCAAGGTGCGGAGTAAGATTTTCTAAATTCCGGACCAAGGATTTAGAAATACATAACATATCACTTTGCATGCAGGATACTAGGAAAGAATTATTATAGTTAGAATTATCAAGTTATGAACCTGTGGGGAACACGTAAACCCTAGTTACTTTGATTAATTGATTAAAATTCAACATTCAAAGCTTTTAAGAGTCTCTTTCAATTGCGTTAGTTATTTTCATTCAGTTAAAATTAGAAACCCCCCTTTTTTTGTTTTTTACTTTACAAGGAAGTCATTGACCAAACAATAGTAATAACAGGTTGAAGTTAAGTCTCGATTATTTTCCTCGTGGGAACGATCCCAACCTCACTAGTTGGATTATTGACTTGACACGACCGCTTTTTTTCTTATTTGAGAAGTAAGTTTGAGCGTATCAAGTTTTGGCGCCGCTGCCGGTGATTATAGCTTTTAGATTAACTTGAACTTATTACTATAGTTTAGTCGATATTTTCTTGATTTACGTTGTTTTATTGTTTTTGATTTTTTTTAGAACTATTCTCCTTGTATGCCAAATACACAGAGAGGAACATAACCCTTGTTTCCCTACGATCACGAGTTAGAGCCTACACTGCGTAATATGTATCAAAACTTTGGAATAAATGATGATGGTCCGAACCAAAACATCCCAGCTCCGGTTGATGTTCATGGTCAGATGTTACCCGATGCTCCGAGTGAACACCAACAGATGGGACAAAATCCCGTTTCACGGCCCAAGGCATACTACAGAGGCTATGATAACATAGCAGACTCGGATGGGCCACTTGTCTTGCCTCCTCTACCCACAGGCCACACCTTTGTGGTAACTAGTAGCCTGATGCAAATGCTCACTGCCAGAGGTTTGTTTTCAGGGCTACCTTCTGAGGATCCACATGCCCATATAGCTAAGGTAAGGGCAGTGTGTAAAAGCTGTGTAGGGAGGCCTGATTTGGATTAGATGTAATAGGTCTCAGAGTGATTCCTCTCTCACTGACGGGAGAGGCTGCTATATGGTTCACTGAGCTCCCATACAACTCAATCTTCACTTGGAACCAACTAAGGGATGTCTTCTTAGCACGCTACTATCCGGTCTCCAGGAAACTAAACCACAAAGACAGAGTGAACAACTTTGTGGCACTACCAGGAGAGTCAGTTAGTAGTTCATGGGATAGATTCACTTTGTTCTTGAGAAGTGTCCCAAATCACCGTATAGATGATGAGTCACTGAAGGAATACTTCTATCGGGGATAGGATGATAAAAACAAGGTGGTGTTGGACACTATAGCAGGTGGATCTTATGGGGAGTGTCCTTATGCTGAGATCGTTGAAAAATTAGAGAAAATCTTCCGGAATAACAAAGCTTGGATTACTAGGATGTCTGATACAGGGAGAAACACCTTCGCAGTGCAGTCCACTCACAACCCAGCCACAGATGAGATTCGTGAAGAAATAGCTCAGATGAGAACCGAGATTGGGTTGGTACTAAAACATGTCACTGGGGGTACAGAAAAGATAAATGCAGTCTACTACTTGGCTAAACTACCACCTCCTAATGATGAATGCTATTATGCGGAGGACACTTATGCAGTAAATGAGCAGACGGGGGGTTTCCGACCACGCGCCCAAGGCTCAAATCAGGATAACTGGCGCCAAGGTCAAGGGAACCAAGGTCGGAACTATGGTATCTACAACCGTGAGGGTCATTATGTCCGAGATGGAAACTACAACCGCGACAACAACTTTCACAGGCGTAACTATGCTAATAGAAACGACAGGAATGAGCCCTATGTCCGTCCTCAAAATTGTGAAGTTACTCATAGGGATGGTGGAGATAGTATGGCACGAGTTAAGGATATGTTGCACAAAATGATAAGGAGGTTCGATGCTAGTGATGAGCACATTAAAGAGTTGAGGTGTGATTTAGCTAGTATTGGGCAAAAAGTTGATACACATGCAATTTCGATTAAGCAGATCGAGTTGCAAATGGCCCAATTATCTGCGACAGTGAAAACACGGCAACCGGGAACTCTTCCTAGCAACACCATCCAAAATCCAAAGAATGATGCGCCCTGTATGGAAATCACTACTCGGTGTGGTAATCAAACCATTGACCCACCTATGCCGTCTACTGAGGAAAATGTGAGAAAGGATAATGATAATGTGGTAAAGGGTAGTGGTGAAGTAGAGAAAAGTAATTGAAAATATGCAGAAGTACCTATGAAGGTAATTCCCATGACTAGGCCACCACCACCTTTCCCTCAGATATTAGTGAAAAAGACCGAGGATGGTAAATACCGGATTTTCATAACAATGTTGAAACAACTTTCTATCAATGTCCCTTTGGAAAAAGCTCTAAAACAAATGCCCGGTTATGCCAAATTTATAAAAGATCATGTCACCAAGAAAAGATCGGTCACTTTCGAGGATGATGATAGACTGCAGCATTGTAGTGCTATTGCTACAAGTTCCTTCGTACAAAAGAAAGAAGATCCTGGTGCGTTCACTATTCCTTGTACAGTTGGGTCATTACATTTTGTGAAAGCATTATGTGATCTGGGGTCAAGCATAAATCTCATGCCCCTCTCGATTTACAAGAAATTGGGTTTGGGGGACCCAAAACCCACTGCGATGCGGCTACTGATGGCTGATCGGACAGTGAAACGGCCTATATGATGTGCTAGTAAAAGTGGAGTCATTCATTTTTCCAATTGATTTTGTTATTCTTGATTGTTAGGTCGATTTTGAAGTGCCTATTATTCTTGGGAGGCCATTCCTTGCTACATGTAGAGCATTAGTTGATATGGAGAAGGGACAGATGACATTTCGGTTGAATAATCAAGAAGCGACCTTCAACATTTGTAGGACCATGGGGCAGAGTGGTGAGCTACAATCAGTATCTGCCATATCCCACAAAGAAAAGATGAAGAAGGAGAATGAACAAAAAAAATGCAAAACAAGAGTTTATGGTTGAGCATTTGGTGCTTGTAGACAGTTTGGGTCGCCTTGTCTTCGGGCAAGCTCAAGTCCTAATGGACTGGCCCTTACTTGATTAACCAAGTATTCCCTCATGGAGCAGTTGAGTTAAAAGCCAAGGAGGGAGTGCGGTTTGAGATGCGTAGAGATAGAATAAAACTCTATTTTTGGACATAAAGCATCGGGGAATGAAGTGATAGAGGCATACCATCTTGATGAAGTCTGAGTAATCAAGTGTCCCCAGCCGTGCCGCGACATTAAATTAGGCGCTTGTTGGGAGGCAACGCAATACTTATAGTCTTTTTAGTAATGGTAGCATTTTTCTACTAATGGGTTTTTAAATTTGCATGCACATCACCAGGAAATTCTGCAGAAAATTACTCTGCAGCAGTCACTGACGGACTCATCGACGGACCGTTGCGACTGCGACGGACCATCGTATGCCTCCGTCGTACCAGGTACGTATTTCTGTTATTTTCAAACTAGGTAACACATGAAGGAACCAACAACGGGTCATCACAACTGCGACGGACCGTCGTCGGGGAATCGTCGCGTGATTAATGAGTTGTACCAGACCCGACCCGGCTGGAGTCTTTTTTCAAAAACAGACCGTTTAAACCCCCCCAAACCCTCATTTCACCCCATTCCTTCATTTTTCCTCCCATTTCCCTCCCTTTTCAACTTCCACATTCTCTCCCTCGATCATTGTTCCCCCCAAAATTCACCAGCCCTAAAAGTTATCATCTATTAGTCGGAGTTGCTGTTGTGGGTGTCTTCTTGGTCACCGAGTACTTGCCCACCTTGTTTTTCTCCAATTCTAAGGTATGTGACTCTAATTTATACTCATTTATCTTGCATTTTTGTGTATTAATTAGTATTAGCTTAGTTCTTCGTCATATGTTCGTTTCTTTTATAAGATTTGTGTCTAACCTTGGTTACAAATGTTCTAAATTTCCAGGTTTCCAACCCTAGACATAGGTGCTTTCGCATTACTAGTTTCCTAGGTAGTTGGGTTAGACAAATGTAGGTCCAAAACACTGCAAGTTTGATTTGGGTTCATCGAGGATAATGGGGTACACCAGTTCTGTCACTGATCTACAAAACGAGACCCCGATGACGGACCGTTGTGCTCACGACGGACCGTCATAGTGTCCGTTCCAAAAGCCCTAGCACCTTGTTCCAACGGACACATGTAACGTACAGTCGTCTTTATGATGGTCGGTCCTGCACAACCGTCCTGGTTGTCAGAGACACCATTTCTCAGGGTCTCTCTCCATTTTTCAAAGTGTCCTTCAACGGACACATGTGACGGACCGTCGTACCCACGACTGTCCGTCCTGCATGACCGTTATGATGGTCAGAGACCCCTCTCCTAAGGGTCTCTCCTTCTTTTTCAAGTGTCCTTCAACGGACACATGTGACGGACTGTCATACCCACGACGGTCCGTCTTGCATGACCGTCATGATGGTCAGAGACCCCTCTCCTAAGGGTCTCCATATTTTATTCAAGTGTCCTATGACGGACCGTCGTACCGATGACGGTCCGTCCTGCACATACCGTCATACTAGTCAGAGACTCTCCTTCAGGGTTCTCCATATATACATAGTTTAAGTAAAACACGACGGACCCCATGACGGTCACGATGAGCCGTCACCAGGCCCGTCGTGTGTCCCTGTTACTATAGTAATAACATACTATTTTAATTGTCTTTGTGGTTTTGCTTGTCTTGTTTGCCACTTCTCATATTAATATTGATCCTTTACAGGTACTATCTACTACGGTATCCAAGCAAGACCGAATCTACGCACGCGGGCGATTGAAGTCTGTCCCCCCATCTACCCGCATGGTCATTAGCTAGGATGATGAGCGTGACCCCGAGTATGTGCCCCCAGGAACTTCCACCCCTTCCCGTGCTGCACGTGCTTGAAGAGACACACCCAAAAAGGTGGCGTCCGACGTAGTCACTGCCTCCCAGTGTGATGAGGAGCGCACACTGACCGGCACACCCTCTGGGTCAGCCACAAATGAAGAAGGAGCGTCTGGCTCTTTAGGAGTATTGTGGTACGAGGAAGCCTCCGGCTCTGCTGAGTTTCCCGCGCCCGCCACCGCTGCAGCGTCGACCTCGTCTGATGAGGCTGACTGTTCGGAATCCACATCAGGTTCACCAGCTCAGGCCCCCACCCCATCTACTGACCAGCCCAACCGGTGGTGTGTTGACGGGTAATTTCAAGTCTACTGCGTCGCCAAGTTCCTGACTGATAAAGGAGTGATGACTCGAACACTCACCTTGGAGCGGCGGGTCCTTACAGGGAGTCTCCTGACGAGGCCTGAGATCCACAATCTCTTCACCAGGCATCGCTTGGAGTGCACAGCACGTCCGTTGGGACGTTACAGTGAAGAAATGGTCCGAGAGTTCTAGGCATCCTATGTAGCGACTCTCCAATCACGGATAGATAAGCGGGCTGCCCCCGCTAAACAGTCCCCACTGGAGCAGGTCTGAGTACGGGGCATACAAGTTGACATTTCCCTGCCTTCCATCCTCCTATTTCTATACGGCGAGGGTGTTGATACTACTCGGACCCCTCTCACTGCCTAGTTTGACTACCGCTAACAGATAGTTTAAAGATGGCCAGTTCCTGCACGAGCCATCACTGAGAGAGACCACCAAGAGGTGGATGGCCCTGCACCTGGTAGTTGATGGAGTGGGTGCCAACTGGGTAACTGAGTCGAAGTGGTCCATCAAGGCCAACCTCACTTTAGCGGTGAAGTTCTTGTGGCTGATTATCCGTCACTGCCTTTCCCCTAGAGATGCTGATAAAATCGTTACATGGGATCGAGCAGTGTAGATGGCGGCGATGATAGCCGGGTTCGAGGTTAACTTTGCGTGGCTTCTATAGGCTGTCATGCGCGCGAGGGCTTTAGAGGTCACTACTACTTACCCTTTCCCGTGCATGCTTTGCTTTCTGCAGGTCTGCATATGTGCCTATATGGCACGAAGATCAGCTCAAGACCCCGCAGGGCAATATTGACGTCGGCCTCATCAGAGATGAGGCCAATGAGTTGGATCTATGCAGAGGGCCCCATCCATAGCTGCCCTCACTTGATGATGATTTTCTGATATGGTAGCCCAGGACCGCACGTCTACACAGGCGGTGTCCACTGATACTACCCCGGTCGAGTCTATCCCGGGTAGTAGCACTGCCCCGAGCTCCTCTCGCACTGGTCCCGCTTGCTAGGGTCAAAAAATTAGAGGCGCAGATGGCTACACTTCTGCATTATATCCAGCCGTGGATGTAGAAGTCTATTACTGAGTCAGAAGAGAACCTAGAGCAGAAAATGGTCCAGTTTACAGAGCGGAAGATAGCTGAGGTTCACCAGAGCTTGGACGCCTTTGAGTTGAGGGTGCTAGCCTGGCCAGCCCCTCCAGTGGATGTGTCGACTCTTCAGGCTACGGTCGACAGTCTTCGCGCAGATATTGACACGATCTTAGAGTCTAGGGTGCCGGAGTCTGAGGCCCCTTCTGTTGATCCTGCTGAAGACACAATGTCGGCGGCCCTATTTGACACTTCAAAGATTCCACCACCTCCCCCTCGAGAGAATGCCAAGAGGCATAGGGGTCAAGCAGAGGATGAGGCGCGAGCACAGAAGAAGGAGCACCGAGAGATGGAGGCTGCGAGGAGAGCCTCACTTGCTGAAGAAGAGGCGCACCAGATGAGAGCATCAGAGTTATCGGCTGGGGCGTCTAGCTCCCGCACTGTGGAGATAGCAGGAGGCACTACTAATGGTGCGGTTGTTGCTGAGGACACCACTGAGGGTGTCCAGATTGCAGAGGACGTGGGTTCCGGGGAACCGGACCCACCAGCTTGCTGATCGACGGTGCTTTGCGCCACAGGTTTGCTTCACCTACCACTCTAGTATTTAAATATTTTTGCATTGGGGACAATTGCATGTTTTTTTGGGGGGTGGGGTAAATGGAAATTGAGTGTTAGGGTGAAGTCTGAGTAGCCCAATTCACTATCCTCTTTTGGGGTTTTCTTGCCTGTGTTATTTTTCCCCAAAAGTCTAATTACTTTTTCTGTTGAACCGGCATGTTTATATCTTTTGTACATAGTTTAATTCTGGAGCATGATGGATAAAATGATATCCTGATAAACTGGAAAATGATGCAAGAGTAGGCATAGTAACTGATAATTGTGTGGACCTAAACATGATATAGAGGTACACCATTTCATTACCCTAAGTCTAAAATTCGAACTAGGTGTCTGATAATCTGTTATAGTGATTAGATGTCAAGTAAGTGTGAGGAAAATTTGAATAGTCCACTATTGGTACTGAGCTAGAACTTGCCTGGTTAGTCCGGCTAAAAGTGAGATGTAATAGACAATTAGGAAAGGATCATAGGACCTTATTCAATATAGCCCATTTCTAGCCTAAATAAAAGAAACCAAATTAAATTTATCCTTCTTTGATCCAAATGATCTGAGCTTAAATTTGACCTTTCTTTTTCACCCCAACTGATCTTTTCTGGGAACAATGAGTTGGCCCTGGTCCCTCCTTGGACATGTGCACCTCAGCTTATGCCAAAAGCATATGTTGAGGGTGGTTAATGCAGTAAACAACCTTCGTTATGGCCCTGACTCAACTTTGGGTATTGTGTACATTGACTCATGGCAAAGCCATGAGTTGAGGGTGGCTATTATGAGGAATGCTCTGGAAAATGGGGTTGAAAGAACAATGAGAGAGAAAGAACAAAAGTAAAGTGACTCAAGAATTTGTTGAAAGAAAAGTAAAGAAAAAAGAAAAATATACAAGAAAAGAAGAGAGTCACTTACATAAATGAAGAAAGAAGAGAAAATAGCAAGATGAAAGAATATGAGAAATTGGGCGAGATAAAATGATAGAACGTGGAAGGTTTAGCCGATATGTCAAGGAGGTAAAAAAGTCACTAAAGTATACCTAAATATACCCTACCTGACCCCGAGCCTATGTTACTAGCTAAAAAAGTCCTATCGTGATCCTAAGGGTTGTATAGCGAACTTAAGGCAGTGAAAATAAGGGCAAGCTTATGGCAATAGGTATGAATGAGTGTGACTTTGTTCTGAGAGCGAGTGTTGAAAAGTAGTCGTTATTCTCAAACTAAAATCATTGTGTGAAAAAGGAGGATTTTGTTTTAAAGTGAGGACACTAGTTGCAATACCGGAATTGTTAGCACCTCGGTGAGAAATTGAAGAGGATAGGTGTTAGTGCATGGCAAGTCTGTGTCATGTTCTGATCCCGCATAATTCAAGCCTAATATTGATAGAATGCATAAATTTGATGAGTTTAATTGGGATTGATATCCAAATGATTGCGAAGGATAAAACATGGATACTATTGTACAAAGATTTTGTATTGAGTCATAGTGAGTAGCTTGAGGACAAACAATGAATTTCAGTTGAGGGTGTTAATATACCGTGGTTTCACAGTATTATTAATACTTTTTTCTTAAGTTTAATGTGTCCAAAAGCCTTTTGGTGCTAATGTTTATATAAGTTTCTCTTTATTTTGCAGGAAATCTGTCCAAAGATGAATGCGGAGATTTTGAGCGAAGAAATGCAGAAGAGACCACCTAAGGAGCTTATGATGGTCCATCGTGCTTGTGACGGTCCGTAGGTGGCAGCGTAGTGCAGCTGCTGAAGGAAGGTGGGGAAGTCTAACTAAGTGTGGGGTTACGAAGCTTGTGACAGTCCGTCGTGTCTATGACGGTCCATCCTGCAGGTTCGTCATGAAGTTCAGAGAAGTAATCCTAGTACCCATATTCCAAGAGTTGAAGTTTTTTGGAACGAAGTCCCTAGACGGACCGTTGTGCCTATAACGGACCGTCATACTTGCCGTCGAGGGTAATGAAGAGATCAGCAGAAGAAATTGCACAAGTATGGGATGACGGCGTCCATGACGGTCCGTCGTGACCATGATGATCCGTTGCAAGGTCCGTCGACCCAGCCGCATTTTGATAAACAGTTCGAAAAACCTCGTTTTTGAGGTTAGACTCTGGATTGTTAGACTCCGGATTGTTAGATTCTGGATCATTGTTAGACTCCGTATTGTTAGACATCATATTACGGATTATACTTGATTATCATTAGACTTTTTGTGAGATTATTGATTACTTTGAGATTATTGCAAGTGATTTTTTGTGATTAATCAAGCAAACTTTTGGATTTTACTCTTTCTCATTTAAGTAAGTATATGAATTCTTATATAATATATTTGAATATTGTGATTATGACTATGGGTAACTAAACTACATAACTAGGGATGTGGGAACCATAGGAAAATAATGAGATAAAACCTAACTAAAATAACAATTCTAGAATAGTGTCTTGCATGTAATAATAATTCTTTCTCTTAGAAGTCTTTCTAACGGATGGACAACGTTAGAACTCTCCTTAATGCTACTTTCCAGACCAAGGAGGTAGATAATAGGAAAAGAATTATTGACGTAGATTTAGTGTATACTATCTAATAGGCTATTATTGATTGGTACGAGGTAATAACTTAGTCAAATATCGAATATGATGCTTAATATGAGGTAAAGATAAGGGTTAGGATAGCAACACACGTAGACGGACCAAGGTGCGGAGTGAGATTTTCTAGATGCCGGACTAAGGATTTAGAAATACATAACTTATCACTTTGAATGAAAGATACTAGGAAAGAATTGTTATAGTTAGAATTATCAAGTTATGAACCTGTGGGGAACACATAAACCCTAGTTACTTTGATTAATTGATTAAAATCCATCATTCAAAGCTGTTAAGTGTCTCTTTCAATTGCCTTAGTTATTTTCATTCAGTTAGAATTAGAAACCCCCATTTTATTGTTTTTTACTTTCCAAGGAAGTCATTGACCAAACAACAGTAATAACAGGTTGAAGTTAAGCCTAGACTATTTTCCTCGTGGGAACGATCCCAACCTCACTAGTTGGGTTATTTACTTGACACGACCGCTTTACTTCTTATTTGATTAGTAAGTTTGAGTGTATCAACTGCTTAATTTACGTGATCATTTTAATTAATTATGTGTCATGTTATCTGGGCTTAAAACTTGGATGCCTCATACCTAATGTGATGAAATGGTAGGTATGGTTGAATACAAAATTTTATCTTAGGGTCTTCATTGCAGGGAAAATTCTCAAACAAGCTTCGATTATATTTTAAATACTTGAGATACGTAGAAATTGGCTAACACCTTAAGCCAATATTCTCTAATATGCCCAATATTACTCAATATTGGGCATAGAGATGCCTATGTACCCCAATGTCTATTCTTAAAACTTAATAGACTCATCACTACCCGAGTACATTTTTTTGAAATGTTATAGTTGATAACATTCTTATTCCCTTATATACAACCAAAAGTGTCTAAATAATCCTTTTAGAATCAGGTTACGACATCGGGTGAATTTCCCGTTCACCCCTTAAATAAAACAGACACCGCAAACAGGTTGCAGTCTACCATCGATCGAACCATCTACCGGTCGTTGGGCAGTTGAAGGGCCGTATATTGGCTTCTGTCAATTGGTCATTGGACAATTATTAGATTGATACCTTCCCAATCTAAGTATAAATCGACGAGACCTTACCTACGGGGCATTTGTTGACCAACTGGTTGTCGTTTGGTCGGTCGATTGACACTGCATTGGAAGTGTCTCGACCGCCCTTGGGTCCTTCCTGTGGGTACTTTTGCGGGGATCTTTAGATGTTATAACCGGAATTTTCAAACTTAAATACAAACCTTAACCCTTAGAAACTTTTCAAAAAAGGCTAGGCCCCATCGAGACAAACGTTGAGCGTCTTAAGGGCTATCATTAAAACGCCTTGGAGGTTCTTCGTCGTTTGACCTCCAAACATCTACGAACTCTAAATACAATATGTAGACATTATTATAACTCATTTTAATACTTAATAATCTCATATAATACAGTATATAAACATGCATGGACACATGAGACACATAGGTGAGTAGTCGTCGAACGTTTTGGTTGTCCCTTAACCTTCGAGTTCCAAATCACTTCCAATTTTACACACTGCCTCTAAACCATATTATAAGTCACTTTAGGACCTTAGAACCTTAAAACGAACATGATAGGATCTAAACACCCTGACTCAATTTGGTGTATTATAATATCCCCCACTTGGGAATAATTGTTCTCGAATGACACTAAGGGCTCTTTAACAACAATAAGGACTTCAAAGAATCTTAGAGCAGTTCATAACATTCTTAACAACATCAAATTGTTTTAGCATTCAATGCACACAAGAAAGCAAAACTTCCATTATTCGGTAACTTAATGCATCAAACACAAAGTCTCTTATCATGTCATAGGAGGAATATCTTTCTCCTAATCATAAAATGGTCATTTCACCTCAATTCATGAAAAGATCATCTTGCAAGGCCACACATAGGCAGATTTCAACAATACTCAATACAAGTAGACACTCATACTTCAATGCACATAGACTTGAGTTAATTTAATAAACAAAGATCTTCATTAATTAGACCTAGTGCTATGAAGGTCATACTCAACCATACTATACTTAGTGGTGTCCATGGAGGAATTTCCATCTCCCCAACATACTTACATGTATCATGAGTTCACACCTAAGAAAAGTACAAGGTCAATTCAATTTAAAAATGAGAAATTCTCAACTTTTAACAAAGACATGCTCATGATTCGTTCGTAGTGAAGTCTAAATGGTAAGTCACACAAACTACATCACAACAAATAGGAAGTAATTTCACCTAATGTCGATATCTAACATAGTACTCACCTTCACAGTAAGCATATTTGCGAAAAATAACACAATTCATAGGCACACACATGAGCACTGATACGCTCAAACTCACCTCTCAAATGAGAAGTAAAGCGGTCGTGTCAAGTAAATAACCCAACTAGTGAGGTTGGGATCGTTCCCACGAGGAAAATAGTCTAGACTTAACTTTAACCAAGTATTACTATCGTTTGGTCGATAACTTTCTTGGAAAGTAAAAATATGAAAGGGGGGTTTGTGTTACCTAATCAGTAAAAATAACTAACGTAATTGAGAGAGAAACTTGACAGCTTTTGATATTGGGTTTTAATCAATGAATTTAAGTAACTAGGGTTTTACGTGTTCCCCACGGGTTCATAACTTGATAATTCTAACAATAACAATTCTTTCCTAGTATCTTGCATGCAAAGTGATAAGTTATGTATTTCTAAATCCTTGGTCCGGCATCTAGAAAATCTCACTCCGCACCTTGGTCCGGCTACGTGTGTTGCTTTCCTAACCCTTATCTTTACCTCATATTAAGCATCGTATTCGATATTTGACTAAGGTATTACCTCGTACCAATCAATACTAGCCTATTAGATAGTATACACTAAATCTATGTTAATAATTCTTTTCCTATTATCTACCTCCTTGGTCCGGCAAGTAGCATTAAGGCGAGTTTTAACGTTGATCATCCGTTAAAAAGACTTCTAAGCGAAAGAATTATTAGTACATGCAAGACACTATTCTAGAATTGTTATTCAAGCTAGGGTTTATCTCATTATTTGCCTATGGTTCCCACAACCCTAGTTATGGAGTTTAGTTACTCATAGCCATAAACACAACATTCAAATATGTTAAATGAGAATTCATGTACTTACTGCAAAGAGGAAGAAGAAAATCCGAAAATTGATTGATTAATCACCGAAAATCGCTTGTAAGAATATCCAAGAATCAAACACTATTTTGCCAAAGTTTAATCTCACAAAATCTAACTATATGGAATTTGATAATGGAAGAGTCACAAAATCTCTCTAAAACCGAGCTCTTTCGCCGCCTCCCGTCTGTCTCTCGATAATCTTAAAAACCTAAATGAACAAGGGTTTTAATTGCTGGAAATCTGCCAAAACGCGGCCGGGTCGACGGACCACGCGACGGACCGTCGTGGTCACGACGGACCATCGTGGACTCCGTCGTCCCATACTTGGTGCATTTTCTTCTGCTGCTTTCTTCATTCCCCTCGACGGCAAGTGTGACGGATCGTCACAGGCACGACGGTCCGTCGAGGGTCTCCGTTTCAAAATACTTCAACTCCTGGAATCTGGGTACTGGGATCACTTCTCTGATCTTCACGACGGACCTGCAGGACGGACCGTCATGGATATGACGGTCCGTCCCAAGCTCCGTAATCCCACACTTGGTCAGATTTCCCCATCTTCCTTCAGCAGCTGCACTACGCTGCCACCTACGGACCGTCACAGGCACGACGGACCGTCATAAGCTCCGTAGGTGGTCTCTTGTGCATTTTTCCGCTCAAAATCTCCGCATTCAGCTCTGGACAGATTTCCTGCAAAACAAAGAGAAACTTATATCAAAATTAACACAAAAAGGCTTTCGGACACACTAAACTTAAGGAAAAAGTATTAATTATACCGTGAAACCACGGTATATCAAGCACTCAGCTAAACATTCTTTCACTTTTCAAGAATGAGCCTACAATAATTCATTCTAAATCATAAAAGTCACATAAGTTTTCAAGAGACTCAACATATGTTATTTTAAAGACACTCAATTTTTCATTATAAGGCTAAAAGTTTCATCTCCCAAGTGAGTATTACCATGCTCCTTATCTTTTCTCATGCCGTTAAATGCACAACTAGCATATAAAGATGTAATTTAACATGATAAAACATGGATATCGAAAAAATTTCTTTCATGCACTTCAGAACATTCACAATATCTTCAAGGTAATGTTAATCAATACATACCAAACATATAAGGTCATGCAATTCATAGTTTATGCAAGACTCTATTTATGAACAAGCTTACTAAGAATTCATTAGATTTAAGTTCTAGCAAAACTAGAAGGTCAAGATAGAATATATATACAACCTTACTACTACATCACCATCCCCCACTTAGGGTAAACCCAATTAAGAGCAACTTAATCCCACCATACGAGGATCTTAACTAAATAACCTTCCTCTTCATCACTTAAAACTGATTAAAACTTTAGAAGGAATTTACAGTAAGTTATCATAGGAACACCAAGCAATTCTAAACTTCATCTCCTACGAAATTTATCCCCAATTATCTCGTTAGGTCAATATCATTCAACCACATAAGGTTTGAATACAATACAATCGACACCAAGGTCATACATCATTAGGGGAAACAATTAGGAGACTTAGTCTAAAGCACTTTTTCTTTTCTCTCAACATTAATGTCAGGTAACTTATAGGTCAAACAAACCCACATCATCATCCTACAAAGATATGAGTACTACCCTTAACTGTAGGGAAACATCAATTCCATGATCTTCAAGGGACTCACAACACAATAAAAAGTGAGAAACAATTATACTACTAATCATGCCATAAGACTCTCATTCTTCATTCCAAATAGAAAATCTCATTTCTACATTCATTATCATGTTTATATGCATCAACTTTATACATATTTCGACAAAATCTACTCAAAATACAATTTAGTTGATTTTTAAAAAATCTTAAAGTAAACTGTCTTTTCATTACTGTGAGCATGCTTTCAAATTAAAAAAAATGCAACATTTAGGCAATTTATGGGAAAACATGACAATATGAGATACAAAACTTTACCAAGGTTAGCATACTATCATCCCACCTATGACCAAGTCAACACAAAGGACTCTAATCCGTACTAGAAAACTTATCAAGGACCACATGTATACACAAGGAAACATTGAAGACTTTTAAGTACATATTCTTAGGGTAGCATGCTTCCATAGGTAGTCACTAAGCATTTCAAGTTCAAATCACAGTATTAGACTACCTTCATATAAAACCATATATGAACACATCATTTAGAAAGAATTTCATGTGAACAAATACAACTTCTAGCATTGTTTAACCATATTATGACACACATTCTTCAACACAACATGTTATTTAAGATAAGTTTCATACATATCCATAAAAGGGATTACATCATCAAAACATACAACAATTAACCTTCACACATACTCATTAAAACAATAAAACAAAGATAAGCATTTAAACTCACCTTTTCTCCCTCAGGCATGGAGAACAATCTCATCAGAGTAATCCTATCTAAAAGACCACTGGACAAGAAAATTTAAGAGAGATATCTTATAGAGTTAAGTTCTATGGCACAATATGAGAATGATGAAGAAGTCAAACTCTATCATCCTATATCCTATTGTACCGTTGGATGTGCCGCAACTCACATTCAATGATATAAGACTCTACTAGATGTGGCAAGGAGACTTCTTTGACCCTAAACAACTTTTAAAAACCTCGTGCTCTGATACCATGTTTGTCATATCCGGTGAGCACCCCCTAGAAGTAACATGCCATACTTGACCTCTCAGAGGTCTTATATAAGCCCATAGTCATCATTATCACATCGACATAGTAAATTTTGCGGAAAATTTAAATCTTTTAATAGCACAACATATGTTGGAAACTTTACCTCATATACATATAAAATATAAATCATAATACATATATAGACTCTAAGTTTCCTTGACATCATAGACTAAACAACATTACGATACATTAGGGACACGACCCTTTTAACATAAGACATAACTATATAATTTTTAATAAACATTACATTATGACATGAGTAGGGAATCCTTGGAACATAAGGACCCCTTACCTTGAGCTTGGGCATCACATATCAATCTCCTCAATCGTAGACATCCTTTATGCATCCATATCCTACCTTGTGTAAAAAATAGAGAAGAATGGGATTAGTACAAGAATGCACTAAGTATGACAACCATGACAAAAACATGTATTTAAAAGGGACATTTTCTTGAAATCATACTTCATTCCTTTTTGAGTAAATCCTTATAAAACCTTTACATAATAACATTTATATCATTCACATACTTCATATAAGCTTATTCAAAGGCCAGACATTTCATAATATGAATTATCGAGTTTATTACATATTTAAGTCAGTTTACAGTGAACTCAATTCGTCTAACAATGTACTATTTTCTTTTTTTTCATTAACCTTCCCAAGTAACCCTCTAGTGATACTTAGTTTAATGCATCTCCTTAAGGCCACAAGAAAACATACATACTACTTTCACAAGCCAACACATATCATCATACATGTATAGTACAACATAGACATAGTTTAGTAAAGACCTTCATCATATAGTCAAAAAGATCAGCATCAAGCATAAAGACTCATATCATGCACATTTTCATATAGAGAAGACAAATACAACAATGTCATGCATAAGGAACGCATACATAGTTACATGCATTGGAATACCTTCCTAGAACTTCATAAGTAGCTACTTCTGCAATGTCTAGATGGGTTCATTACTTCCACCTATCCTAAGTAACCTCCCTTAATTCATTCTATTTAAGGTCCTAGTCATTTACTTCAATTTTCCATTTTCATTTAGGCAAACTACAGTCTTAACCGACATAGAGAATGTGATTCTAAACATGAAATCATGTGTCATAGAACCCCACACCGAAAGGAGGTGGTCTACCGGCCCAAATAGAACCAAATATGACATAGATTTCTAGGTGGATCCACTAGCTAGTATCCTATGGTGGCAACATAGTTATGGAACTTAGAGGTACATGTGAAAACCCTCTTTATGCCAAGATTAGTCATTGTAATTATTCACTTACTGAAACCCTATATATAACCATTAAGGAATTGTGGTTATCCACCTCATGAGATATATGGTGACCTACCTTCCTACCATAGGAATGGACACAGACTCATATTCAAGTTCACTTGGTGTTAAGCTAAGTTTCCTTCATTGAAAACCTTTATTATATTTTTGCTTTATAAAACATAGGTTTAGGAGAGTCATCCCCTCATATGCTTAACTGTTAGGTCATAGATGCAAGTTAATTAACATAAATCATGTAAAGAATCCCTTCACATGAACTTAGCATATGTAAAGAATCATCTAGTTTAGGGTACGCATGAATACACCATTCAAGGCCCCTCTCTTGACTTGGTCTTCATACATGTGTGTGTGTATATGTATATGTGAGCAAGCCTTTCACATAACACATTAAGATACACATGTTCAAACATACAAATTCATACATATAGAAACCAAATCTAGAACTATCCTATCAAGGTACACATGTGCATTATATAGGCAAAGTCTCATACCCATGCCCACACTAGTACACCTATCAAGTCATCTAGCTAAGTAAACACATATCATGCTTTTATAAACATCATATTAACATGCATAGTAGTAGACACTAGTGAATATGAGAATTACCTTTCATTTAGACACCATGACCTATACTACTTGTAACTTGCAATTGAAGTGAGTGTGTTTGTACATTTGCCAACATGATCAGTTAAAGTCTATCAACAACATATTGAGGCAGCCACCCTCTTAGACCATAATACTCTATCAAGCATAAACTACACAACACACAAAATAGCATAGGAGACAAGTCAACTTCATATTACACTTAAGACTCCTAACTTGTGCTATTCATGCATTCATATAGGGGTAGAGGTAAGGGATTATTAACCATTTTTCACTCATCAATGGAATAACATATACTTTACCCTAACATGGATATACACATGCATAAACAATATCAATACACCCGAAATCACAGGTAGAATAGGAAAATAGGCATAGGCTTCACATAGTATCATCATACACACATGTTCATATTTTAATTCATTTACCTTCATGGACATGTTCAACACATATATATTGACAATAAAGTAAAAACCGACACCTTAAGTGGACCATACCACACAATGCCATGCAAGGCTTCATCAACATTACTATAAAGAGATAGAGAGGTAGAAGAATAGAGGAATCCTTACCTATCCTTTAGCCTTTGTTCAACATTGACCATTAGTACGATTTACTCTATAAATAAATTATAGGGCAGTATCTTGAGGTACAATAATCATGCATAAAGTTAAACATAAGCCACTACAAGGCCATGATACAACTAGTACAACATATCATTAACATGCTAGAATATAAAAGTACATAGATCATCAACCAACTTCAGTGGCATGGATTATAGATTATATTTATTCAATATAATCAATCCAATACATTATATAATAATACACTTAGTCATATCAAAACCATTCTTAAAAAACTACAAGATCAAGCTACTATAATAGGCATTAAACGATCAATTTAATGTAGAGTAGAGAGAATAGGCCATCTTATTAATTTTAGCAAAGTATTAATCATCAGTCATATTTTACCAATAAAGTACATGCTGGGAAGTAGATGATGAGATAGAAAATAAAGTCTAATTCATACCTTATTCACCTTAGAGTATAGATCACATCACCTACACAGCATTATCAATTCATTGACTAAGAGAATCTAGATCAATTAATGTAAGATTTTCTTTTATTTGATCATCAAGGATTTGCACCCACAATTCAACCATAATATAACCAAGGATTTACACCCACAATTCATCCATACTATAACCTAAAACAGTATCTATAAGAAACTCAACGTAATCAAAGTCTTACAATAATCGACTTAAAGCCTACCTTACATTGAGTACATAGATCACATACTAGTTTGTCCAAATCTTCATACATCGATTCACATGGGTAACTCATCAATGATTCACCATTAATATACATACTAAACAGTATGCATAATAATTTTAACATAATTGAATCACAAATCGACATGCGCAAGATCTACATCATAAAGCCATACTTAGGCTAAAATTGAGTTTGTGAAAGATGCATGGGTTCATAACGCAATATGATTGAAAATCACGTACAAATCAGTATATAAGAATCAATATATTCATATTATGCTTTTGAAATAAATTTAATAAAGAACCCATGTCTATAATGAAGAAGAAGAACTTGATCATATTTTTCTCTATGAAAACATTGAGCATCACCAATAATGGAGGTTTTAGAGAGAATATTTTTTGAGGGAAAAGACCAATTTGGTGAATTGTGTTGGGAGTGGGGTTAATCACGTTTTTAATCCCTTATATACACCCAAAGGTATATAAATAATCCTATTATAATCAGGTTAGGACGTGGGGTGAATTTCCCATACACCCGTTAAATAAAACAGACGCAGGCAACAAGTTGCAGGCTACCATCAACGAAACCATCTAGTAGTTGTTGGTCCGTCGACGCACCGTGCATTGTCTTCCTCGATTGGTACTTGGACAATATTTGGCTTGATACCTTCTTAAGATATGTTTCAATCGACTAGACCTCACCTAAGGGCCGTTGGTTGACCAACTGGCCATCGTATGGTCCGTAGATTGACACTGCCAAGGCAGTGTCTCGACCATCGTTGGGTCCTTCTTGTGGGGCATTTTTTGTTGCCCATTAGAAGTCGTGACCAGACATTTCCAACGTAAATACAACCCTTACACATTTTAGACGTTTAATATAAGTTTCACCCAGATCAAACACCTGAAACTCGTCCAAACAGTCTAGGCCCCATTAAGACACGTTGACCATCTTCAGGGCTATCATTCAAACGCCTTGGACGTTCTTGGTCGTTTGACCTCCAAACTTCTCGAAACACCATATACCATATTTAAAAATCATTATAACACATTTTAATACTTAATTAGATCATATCATACAGTATATTAAAACGCATGGACACATGAGAGTCGAACGTTTGGGTCGTCCCTTGACTTTAGACTTCCAAATCACTTCAAACCTTACGCACTGCTTCTAAACCATATTATAAGTCATTTGAGTACCTTATATACTTAAGAATAACATTCTAGTATCTAGACACGCTAACTCATTTTGGGGTCTTACAACTCATCTCAAGAGATACATTTGAAATAAAATATCTCAACTCACGAAGTGTAATCCACCTCTCCTTCTTATCCTCTTGGTGCTAGGCATAACTCCACACGGATTCTTAAAATTATAAACTATAGGTCAAGGATAACTAGTGAATACCACATCTCAACTCACGAAGGGCATTCATACTCAAACCTATCTTAGTTAGCTCATTAGGAATAGTGAGGTTGCTACTTAGACACTTCATCTCAATTCACGAAGAGTGTACACCCCAAGAATCCTCTTTTTATCAACTTAGCATCATACATTCTTTTAAATGTGAGTGTGTGTACATGTGAGCACACCTTGCACATAAGAATCATTTCATTTAAATTTCATTCTCTACATGCTTAGACCTTTTTTCATCACATCACACACTTTAAAATTCTTTACATAATCATTTAAGGCATCTTACACATAATCCTTAACAAATTTCTTATAACACACATCATAAGTCACTTAAAAACAATACTTTGATTAACCATACTCTCTAGACTATTTCACGTAATAGCTTCATAAGGCACATTTAGAAAGAATAACGGCATCATCATCTTACTTCAAATAACAATCTTTAGTGGCATCATTAATAATAAACTTGAAACTTCACATTCATACAATTCAAGTAAACACCGCCATCAAGAAATTGGATCATACCACTCAAGAACATTTCGAAATTAAAGATAAACAACATAACCAACTTACCCTTTAATTAAAGCTTTCAACACCTATAACTTAAAACATGTCATGATAATATAGGTCTTAGGGCAGTACATAAAAAAAAATAGCAACACAAGACAAACCAAAGCTGATCTATACACAAACATGCTCATTTACCCCATTTCTTAAGCTAACATTTGAAGAAAAGCTTTATCATGATTTAATTGTAGTTTTAACCTTAAAATCATCAACTTACATTAGAAAAATCATTATTTAGACATTAAAAATGTTTTCATGCAAGACCCACATTTAGAGTGTATGATAGAAGATTCAAGGGTTGAGAACCCATTTTGAAAATTCATTAGAAGGGACTCCTTGAATGGAAGAGAGTTCAAGGATGGATAGAATAACTCACATTGAATAAATACCCATGATTTTTTATGAAGAAACAAATATCAACATCCCTCCTAGAATTTCTTGACTTCTAGTCTCCATGGAGACATGAGAGAGAATTCTAACAGAGAGGGGTTTGGGTTTTTAGGAAGAGGGGTGTAAAATTAGGTCTTAGGGTTTTAGAAAACTTTAATATACCTAATAAACACTAACACTAATGCCCTATGGTTATAAAAGACTTGGGATAAATTTAATGAACATTCAAAGACAAGTCAGCAAACTTACAACTTTTGGAAGTGGTCAATCGACAACCCAAGCTACTAGGCCTCGATAAGTCGACGGCTCGTGATGCTCGGCATCGATTGCATCAGAGGCTGATTAAAGGCTGGGCTGGACCTCCTACAATGTATGGAACTATGGCCCCATTCTACGGGGCGTTGATGGACCTACGCCCTGTAGACTGCTCCATCGATTGCGCAGTGTTCCTTACAGTTTTGTCCAAGTCTTGGGCCCTTCATCTAGGGCCCCTTGTGGGTAGTAGGTGGGGTCGTGCCAAGACTATTAACTCCTAAACTTAGTCGTGTAGGTATTAGGAACATCTCATGCAAGTTACAAGAAAAACAAACACATAAAACTCACTCAAACACCTCAAAACACACAAGCGCTATCTAAGGCACACCTTCCGAATGTCATGGACGTTCTCGAACATTCGACCTCCAGATATAACCAAAATTCACACCCTGCCTAAGAACACTAAAGTAACTGATTATAACTTCAAATTAAATCAAGAAACACTCATGAGTCTATAATTCACCATAGTTCATTTTCGGGTGTTACTTTCTACCTCATTTGAAATAACATTCTTCCTCGAATGACACATAAACTTTTAGAACAAAAAGGACTCACTTAGCATCACATAAATAATTGAAATCATTGTCAAAGCACTCAAAATCAAATCAACAACTAGCAAGGAACATCATTTCACATTTTCAAACACTTGCAACACAAACACTTCTACCAAAACTTTATAAACATCAAAACTCACACTTAACCTTCTCCTACGAAGGAACTACCTTCTCCAACATTGAACATGATCATATACAACACTTTTGCACACATTGAACCTTCGATCATGACAAAACAAATTTTTTCCAAAAATGCAAAATCATTACAGTGAACATTCTCTATGTCACTACGAAACATGGTAAAAATATCAAAATTTCATTATTTGAGCATTTCATCAAGATAACATGATCATAGTAAATATAGTACCATATATATTCATATTATAACATATTAAAACCATAGTTCATGAAAAATGCAGTTTTCTAAAAAATTCGGACACCTTTAAAGTGAATTCAAAACATCACTATGTCACATGCTTAAAATTTTTCCATAATGCACCTTTCAAGAAACTTTAACAGGATATCACGGCACTATGAGGGACAACGCCACACTAAATTACTCCAAAGAGACATTTTAAGTTTCACTATGTTCAATGTAAGAGTAGCATCCCATACTACCACTCCCACTTAGTGACCCTTGAGGATTGTCTTGGACTAAGTACAATACATGACATTTTACTCAACATCCATTCTCCCCCACTTAGGGCATATCCATCTTCAAGGCCTCATACTTCAAAGCACCATTATGCCCCTCACAAGGTAAGAACTCACACTACCCTCAACTCATGCACATCAAGATTAAACGACAACCTTACAAGTTAAGCATAACACTTTCCCATTAGGATTGAAGCCAAACTCTCTTGAATATCAGTTCATTAAACTCTTAGGCATCACTTAATTCCATTTCACGGAACAAAACTTCCTCACTATATAATCATACCACATTTTCATCTTAGTGTAAGACTACACAACAACATCGACAAATCAAAAGAACAACTATGAAATATTAGTCACACAAGGGAGTTGCCTTCAACTTCTAATAAATCTCCATATTCTATCAACATTTCCTCATATTCACACCTTAAAACATATCTATCATCATTGAACATAATTACAAGATAACTCATTTATTATCAAAAGCATTTTATTCATTCTCATAAGTCTTACTATGCTTAGAACTACATTACCATAAAGTTTCTCATCAAAACACTCCCAACCTCAATCACATTCAAAATTTCAAAACTTAACTCACATCTACTATTTTAGCCACAAAACCATCATAACATCAAAACTCCCCTTTTTTCTCCCTCAAACATAAAAACATCTCTCCTTCAAGCAATCACATAAAAAAGACCATCGGACAAGGGAATTTAATAGAGAGAGGCCTTATGGAGTTAAGTTCTATGGCACGATTCAAGAGTAAAGAATAAAGTGAAACCATATAATCATATAGCCTCTTGTCCGTGGATGTGTTGCAACTCACCCAAATTACCAAGATAATACTAGACGTGGCTGGTGAGACTTTTAGACCTTAAACTATTTCCCATAACCTTATGCTCTAATACCAAGTCTGTCACGATACTAAAGCATCCCCTAAAAGTTAGGAGGAATCGACGTTTCGTGACCAGGCGTACTTGGCCCATTGGGGTCTTGTAGAAGCCCTTCAACTAGCATTTATTATATAAGACATGAAAAGTAGTGCGGAATTAAAACTTTTCACAAATAAATTAATATAAAAAGAAATATTTTATAAATACTAAAAATATCTCATTGTTACAAGCCAAACTTAAAGACAAAACATAAATAACATAGGTACAGGACCCTTTACATTTGAAAGAAATACATAATAACTCTTAACATAAGGAAACTAATAAGATAGAAATTATGCCCTCGAATATATTATGACACACTTTGTCTTGAGAGGAATTTCCCCAAGCTTTGCTTTCTAGACCTCAACATTTCTTCCAACATATACTTAGATAGTATAGAAAAGTATGGGGTTAGGACTAATAATGTACTAAGTATGGCATATGCAAGAACATGTGAAAAGAGACATTTCAGTAAAATAATATTTTATGCTAATTAATTATAATATTCATGAATTTAGAAATAAATTGACATAATAAACATCATTTTACACTTAGAGAAAGACTCACATAATTTTCCAACCATAAGACACTTTAGAGTCAACTTTCCAAAATTTAACAAAAAGCTTGAATGAACATTACATTTAACGGTTTGAACAATTATAGTGAAAGCTTTAGAGTGAATGGAACGGTCCAAGTCTTATGAACCCGTTCACCATTGAAGCTTCACTAACCCACGTCTATACTAAGATTCGCTAAGGTGAGCCAAGAACGGATCATCCATACATCCCCTTCCAGGCACACCAAAGCGACTCTTAAGACCACCCAATCTTAACTTATCTTATAGGAAATTATATCCATGCGACCCTTAAGACCACCCAATCTGAAACTTATCTCATTGGAAATTAAATCCATGCCCTTGGCTAACATATGCTACAAACTCATAGAAATATAGGTCACACTAAGTGAAATGTGAGTGTAGCATCCCATACTACCACTCCCACTTAGTGATCCTAATGTATCTCATTTACTCAAGCACTTCACAATAATCATCCATAACACCACATCATTAACACTCATTCACATGGATTTCATGAAAGTACTCTTCTTCTATAGTTAGTGTAGGTCACACTAAGTGCAATGTCAGAAGAGCATCCTATACTACTACTCCCACTTAGTGCTCATAATGGTTACTATTTAGATTGAGTACTTCACGACATTCATTTAAAACATCACTAATACCCATGGTAACTTAGTTTGATCAATTATTTTGAGGGAGTTCGCTTAACCGACAAAGACCATCAGAGCTAAATATTGAATCCCGACATTAACCCCTATCGGATGAGGTATCCTTACTTGCCTAGAGTAAGGTCATGCTTCTTAGCTTTTACGTGGCTTTTCCAATAGCTACACCTATGCAGTGACATAGTTAAGGGATAAGGAGATTGATACTAAGTAACTCATTCTCTACTAACGTGGAGTACTCATCTGAAGAGGCACATTGGAAATACAATATCTCAACTCACGAAGTGTAATCCACCTTCCCTTCATATCCTCTCGGTGCTAGGCATAACTGCACATGGATACTTCACATTATAAACTGTAGGTCAATGATAACTAGTGATTAACACATCTTAACTCACGAAGGGAATTAAGCCTCAAACCTATCTTAGATAGCTCATTAGAAAAAGTGGGTTGCAACTATACATTTCATCCCAAATCACAAAGAGTGTCAAACCCAAAATTCCCCCTTTTCTCAACATATCATTATATATTCGTTTGAGTGTGAGTGTGTGTAAATGAGAGCATACGTTGCGCATAAGGATCATTTCATTTACATTTCATTCTCTACATGCTTAGACCTTATTTCATCACATCACACACTTTAACATTCTTTAAACAATCATATAAGGAATCTTAAACATAATCCTTAACATACTTCTCATAAGACACTTAACAAGAATACTTTATTTAAGCATACTCCCTAGCCTATTTCACATAATACCTTCATAAGTCATATTTAGCAAGAATAGAATAATCATCATCTTATTTCACATAACATGTATTCATGTCCTCATTCACAATAAAGTAGTAACTTCACATTCATACAATTCAAGTAAAAACTGACACCAATAAGGTTGACCTTACCACTCAAGAGAATTTCGAAATTAAAGATAAACAACATAACCAACTTACCCTTTAAACTAAGCTTTCATTATCTATATCATTTTCTCAACATTTCATCATATTATATACCTTAGGTAAGTATCTAATAAAAAATAACAAAACAAGAAAAACAAAAGGTCATTCTATACACAAACATGCTCATTTAACCTATTTCTTCAGCATACATTTGAGGAAAAGCTTTATGATGATTTTATTGTAGTTTTAAACTTAAAATCATCAACTAAAATTAGGAACATCATTATTTATTAATTCAAAACATTTTCATGCAAGACCCATTTTTATAGTTGAAGATAGAAGAAACTAGGGTTGACAACCCACTTTTAAAATTCATTAGAAGGGACTCCTTGAATGGAAGATAGTTAAAAGATGGATACCATACCTCACATTTAAGAAATACCCATGATTGTTGATGAATAAAAAAACATCAACATCCCTCCAAGCAATTCTTGAATTTTACCTTCCATGGATACTTGAGAGAGAATTCTAAGAGATAGGGGTTTGGGGTTTTAGGAAAAGGGGTCTAGAATTAGGTCATAGGGTTTAGAACACATTAATATACCTAATAAACACTAAAACTAACGTCCTATGGTAATAAAATACTTGGGTGAATTTACCAAACACCCCTAACCAAGGCACCAAACTTACAGCTTTTGGAAGTGGCCAATTGACAGCCAGTACTGCTAGGCGTCTATGAGTCGACGGCCTGTGCTGCTGGGTGTCGATTGAATCACAGGCTAGTTCAAAGGAGGTCTGGAACTCCCACCAAGTATGGAACGACGTCCCCAGTCGACGTGGCATCGATGGACCTACACCCAGTAGACTGCTTCGTCGATTGGGCAATGTTCTTGGCAGTTTGTCCAAGTCTTGGGTCATTCATCTTGGGCTCTTTGTTGGCCCTAGGTTGGATCGTGCCTGAAATTTTAACCCCTAAACTAGGTTTTATAGGTCTTAGGAACATATCATGCAAGTTTCAAGAAAAAATAATACATCAAATTCACAAAAACACCTCAAGAAACACAAGCACTATCTAAGGCAAACCTTTCGAACATCATGGACGTTCTCTTATGTTTGACCTCAAAACATAGCCAAACTTCACACACTGCCTAAGAATACTAAAGTAACTCAATTTAACTTGAAATTAACTCATGAAAGACTTATGAGGCTATAGTTAACCTTAGTTCGTTTTGAGTGTTACAGAATGTTATTTCAACATAGTGATAAAACGCCGGTATACCATCCTCAGTCGTCTTCAGTAATCTTTGAGGGAATGGTTTTGGTAGTCTATAGATGGGGATCGCTTTATAGGATACCTCTGCTTCTTTCGCCAGTTTGTCTGCCAATTCACCACTACTTTTCACCACATGTTCATTTTTTCTTATCTTATCTTCTACGACAGACGGCATAGGTGGATCAATAGTTTTCTTACATCCTTCAGTAGTTACTATAATGAAAGGTCCATCATTTTAGGATTTTTAATGGTATTTCTAGGGAGAGTGACGGATTGTTGTGGGTTCACAGTAGTGGATAATTGGTCCATTTGTAACTCAAGACGCTTAATCGAGATTGCATGTGCATCCACCTTTTCCCCTATATTACAAAAATAACCTCTCTATTCTTTGGCGTGCTCATCACTAGCATCAAACCTTCTCATCATCTTCTGCAACATATCTTCAACTTGTGCCATACTACCTCCACCATTGCTAGGAGGAACTTCCGGATTTTGAGGAGGAACATAGAGACGACTTCGATTATTTCTATTACCATTGTTACCCCAATTGAAGTTGTTGTCGTGGTTGTAGTTTCCATATCGAACATACTACCCCTCTCTTTAGTAATTCCCATAGTTCCCACCTTGATTTCCTTTAACTTGATACCAATTCTCCTGATTGGAGCCTTGGCTGTATGGTTGGAACCCCCGTCTAATCATTCACTACATAAGTATCCTCTTCATAATAGTAGTCATCCACTGGCGGGGTGGTTTAGTCAAGTAAATCATCGCATTAACCTTGTCTTCACCTCCAGTGATATGTTTCAACCAACCCAAGCTCAGTTATTATTTGAGCCATCTCTTCACAAATCTCATTTGTGCTCGGATTATGTGTAGCTTGCACGGCAAGGTGCTTCTCCCCGTATTTGACATTGTAGTACCCCAAGCTTTATTGTGGTGAGAGATATTCTCCAACTTCTCTATCACCTCTAAACATGTGCATTCACCATAAAAACCACCTCCAATAATATCAAGCATTGCCTTCTAATTATCATCTTTTCCCCGATTGAAGTACTCTTTCAACGAATCATTATCAATGTGGTTGTATGGGACACCTCTCACATATGTAGTAATTCTGTCCCAAGATATACTTACAGACTCCCTAGGTAACGCTACTTAGAAAACCATATTGCGGCCTCCCTTTTAGTGATAGAGGAAAATGTCTCAACCCAATGACATACATGTCTAAGTCTGGCCTCCCCACACAAATCTTACACCCCGACATCATATTGGCTATGTGAGCATGCAGATCCTTAGATGGTAGCCGTGAAAACAAACCCGTCGCGGTTAGCATCTGTATCAGACTACTAGTTACCACGAACGTGTGGCCCAGTGGTAAAGGAGGTAGCACAGAAGTCCCATCAGAGTCAGTTATATTGATGTTGCCCCGACAGAAATTTTGAGGGTGTGGGACGGGAGGTTGCATCCTCAAAGCATAATCTACTAGATTTTCTACAACCACTTGATTGTGAGAATCAACTGGTGATGGAGGCTGACTAACGATCCCATCACCTGTATTAGCTAGGTTCTGCTGATTAGTCATTTCTTGGATTGTCCAGTTAAGTTCAGGATCGAATGGAAGTATTGGTTCTCCTCGGCTCTGTGTACTTTGCATACACTATAGCTAGACCTAAGAGAAACAAAAACAAAAAATGAATTAAAATTAGGAAATTGTCGACAACAAATCTATAATGCTATTAAAGTTATTCTGAAATCCTTTTTCCCCGGCAGTTGTGCCAAAATTTTATATGCTCAAATCGTACCTCCTTAAATAAGTACAAGTGGTCGTATTGAGTAAAGAAACCAACTATTAGATTGGGGTCGATCCCACCAGGAAAATGATTTAGACTTAACTTCAATTTATGATTACTTCTATTTAGTCACGTCTTTTCCGAAAATAGGTAACTAAAGAGGGTTATTTTTGAAACAATAGTATTTTAATATCTCTAAGTAAAACAATTGATACGATTAAATCTTTAGTTTTTATCAAGTTGTAAGAGAAACCAGGGTGTAAGTATTCTGATAGGTTCATAACGCCTGATTCGTATCTATAACATTTTTTCCCTAGTGATTTGCATGCAAATTGATAAATTATGTATCTCTAAGTCATTGGACTCGATAAGAATTTCACCCCGTCCCTTAGTCAAGCTACTGTGTCTATGTTAGTAATCGTTACCCTTACTTCATAATAAGCATCATATTCAATGTATGAGTTATTTATTACTTCTCACTAATCGAATTAGCCTATTATAGAGTATCCCAATATGTCTATGTTGATAAATCTTTTCCTATTGACTACCCCCTTTGTCCGGAAAATAGTAATTAGGTGAGTTCTAACACGAGTACTAATTAAAAAGACTTATAAGCAAAATTATCAATGCATACAATAACCTATTTGATAATTGTTATTAAGCTAGGTTCACTTTATTAATCACTCTATTTCCCGCAACCCTAGTTGTGGATTTAGTTACTCATTCATAGAAGAACACAATTCATATTGGATAAACAATAAATAATGATCTTACTTTGAAAAATTCGAAGAAAATCCAGAAATTTAACTTGAAACAATAAGAATTCACTTGAAAACAAAATCCAAAAATTTGAATTAATGGTAAAGTTCAAAAACTCAATCTCCAAAAACAAACTAAGAAGATTAAAAAAAGAATCCAACCCCCAAAAACGAGGTTTTACACCCAATTTATAAGAAATATTATACTAAATTAAACGAAATTCAAATGAGGAAAGTTTTCCAAAAATGCGGCTTCAATCGAAGTCCCTCATAGATAGTGTGTAGACAAAACAACGGACCGTCGACTGCTTCTTTAAGTCCAGGCTTAGCATCTTTTCTTTCATCCTTCAACTAACAACTTCCCTAGTTCAATCAACAAACCAAAAAGGCGGTATGTCGATGCGTGTATGATCCGTCGGTGCCTTCCATCATTCCATACTTAGACTTTCTTCAACTTAGGGCAGTGGGACTTTCTCTGATCTTATCTACGATTCAAGAGGACATTCTGTCGGTCAATTAATGGACCGTCGATACTTCTCTATCCCCACACTTTGTAAGATTTCCCAGAGTTCTCCATATGTCTAAACTATCAGTCGACGGTCACCATCTACAGTCCGTCGATGGAACGACTGGCCGTCGAAGGACTTCGTGAGTCACCTCTGCAATTAATCTTATCTGCCTTTTGGTTTTTTGTTTTAAACACTTTTCATGTGAATCAAATATAAAACCATATTAAAACTACTATAAAAAGTCTCTAGACATACACCAATATTTAGAAAAAACATTCACTATTGCGTGAAACCACGGTACGTCACCAACCTATTAATATGTTTCACTAGTATTTTCTTAGATTCTTCCACATGAGACACACTTCCCGTCTTCATACAATATAAAGCATCCGCAACCACGTTGCCTTGCCGAGGTGGAAGAGAACAGTAATGTCATAATCTTTCAATAATTCCAATATCTCCTTTGTAAGAGACTCAACTCCTTTTGATTAAAAACATATTGAAGACTCTTGTGGTCAGTAAATGCGTCCATATGTACCCCATAAAGGTAATGCCTCCATATTTTAAAGCCAAACACCACGATGCACCTTGATTTACATAGAGGCAAAAACTATCACCTTACCATGGTGCATGAGGACACAACAAGAACCTACTCAAGAAGCATGACAATACACTCTAAAACCCTTGAACCCACTGGTATGGTCAACACCGGAGCAGAGGTAAGCTTATTTTTTAACTCTTTGAAGCTTCTTTCACAAGTCTTCAACCCCCGACAAAATAGAAGTAACATCTTAAGTCGGTGGGAGTTAGTGTTCTAGGCCAATTTCTAAATGCCTCCGTCTTCTTTGCATCGACCTCTATAAACTCACATGAAAAAATGTGGCCAAGGAAAGCAACTAATCTAAACAAAAATTCAGACATAGTATACTTGGAAATTAGTTGATGTTCCTTGAGGACTTGCAAAACAACCCTCAAATGACCCAATTGCTCATTCTCACTCTTAGAATATACCAAGATATCATCAATGAAAAAATTACAAAGGAATCAAGGTACTCTTTGAACACTCTATTCATTAGGTCATTGAAAGACATCGGGGCATTTGTTAACCCAAATCACATGACTAGGAACTCATAATGACCATACCTAGTTAGGAAAGGCATTTTGGGAATGTCTTCAGCCCTCATTCTAACATGATGATATCCCGACCTCAAATCAATCATAAAAATTTATCTTAACCCTTGGAGTTTATCAAGAAGGTCGTCAATACTAGGGGGAGGATACTTTTAATTTATGGTGACCTTATTTAGTTGACGGTAATAAACGCATATTCAAAGGGAACCCTCTTTTTTTTTTTACAAACAACAACAGAGCGCCCCATGGAGAAATACTACGTTGTATGAAACTTTTGTCTAGAAAATACCCTGAAGAAGAAGCTTTAGTTTATTTAGTTTGGTCAAAGTCATCTAGTATCGAGGTATTGAGATAGGTTCTGTATCCAGAAATAAGTCAATGCAGAAGTCTATTTCCCTTTCGATAGGAATTATAGGTATGTCATCTAGAAAGACTTCTAGAAATTCTTTCACTATAGGGACCGTCCCTAAAGGAGGAGACTTGGAATAAAGGTTCTTGACCTTCATAACATGATATATACAACCATTAGAATACATCTTATGAGCATTTAGACAAAAAATGATACGACCTCTAGGGATTGACTTTCCACTCTTCTATTTTAAGATGGGTTTATTTCTGAATTCGCACTTAAGTATTCCAGTTCTACAATCTATAGAAGCAAAACAAGCATGCAACAAATCCACCCCCAAAATCACATCGAAATCAATCATGTTAAGTGACACAAACACTTATTAACCACATATATGGAACATCATAAGTTTTCCTAGCATATAAGTGAGTCAACATATAAGAAACTCAAGCAATACTTGTTCAATGCGAAGTATAGACCCCCATAAACCTATCCAAAACTATGTATCACATTAAGGCACATAATATATAGCTTCTTATTTATTTATAAGATGCTTAAATCAAAAGATAATACATGATTTGATATACATAGCATATCATAAACTTTGTTATACAAGAACACTACTAAGATCATCCCTTTTGGATCCAACATGTGCAATACATAAGAGAAGTTCCATACCCTTTTAAGCATTCTATGGTAACTTTTAAGACAACCTGAATAAGAGTTCACATACTTAAGTTGTTCATCTACTTATACATTAGGCAAATGAGTACAATAACTAATATTAGACCATGCAAGCTACATCGAATCCGGTGTTCTCCTCCCACACTGAAAAGAGAGGGTTAACACTTTCCTAAGGTGTAACCTATCATACATAGCTATCTAGTTTGATCCACTCAGCTATTGTCGTATGTGGGAACATAGGACTATCAAAAACTATGCATCACACTAAGGCACATTATATATAGCTTCCAATTTATTTATAATATATTCCATAGATAATATATGACTTGAGATACATAGCATATAATAAACCTTGTTATACAAGAATGCTACTAAGATCATCCAGTTGGATCGCACATAAGCAATGCATAAGAGAAGTTCCATACCCTTTCTCGCATTATGTAGTAACTTTTAAGACAACCTTAATAAGAGTTCATTTACTTTTACATTTGGGAAATGAGCGCAATAACTAATATTAGACCATGCAAGCTACATGAAATCTCGTGTTCTCCACCCACACCGAAAAGAGAGGGTTAACGCTTTAAGGGTCAAGGAGATTGTTACTAAAAATCTTCACTTCATAGATATATAGGTTTTCGTCTCATAGGAAAACACATATATTGGGAATCTAAACTTGCTAGACGTGAATTAACCCATGTGGAGGGCGAACATACTAGAAGTGAGACCTCCATCTCATTTTCATTTCCTTTCAATGCTAATCTTGTATTCCCTTCAGTAATCATCTTATTTTGTCATATAAGATCACATTTTTCTCTGTTCCCGACTCCTATATAAACACTTTATCTTATTATAATCATGAAAAACTTCAACCAATCATACAAAAATAATAGCATAACATGCATACATATTTCATTGCTAATTATATTGTGTAGGGTTAAAGATGTGGAATACTTTTCCTCAACATCACAACCACACATTAGACAAAAGAGCATCACTATCTAAATAACTCATATCTGATAATTGAATTTAAGAAGAATAAATCTTCATACATTCTTGCCCTTTCATTGCTTTCATACTTTAATTACCAAACAATACATAACTAAAGCAAAAAAAGGTAAGTTTAAGAAGTAATACATAGAAATTATTATTCTACAATTACAAAATAATTTCAACAGTAAAATATCATAATTCATCACATTTAAATAACAATTTGGTTTTAAAAAGAGGACCCATGTATAGATTTAAACCCAGTCGTAGGGGATTTAGAAATCATTTTTGGGATGACCTCTTGTTGAAAGAATACAAATAATGAAAGAAATCATACATTAACGATAAAGCCACAAATTTGAGTCGAAAACTTTAGGGATTTGGTTTTCTTCTTCTTCAAGCTTCAACCATTCTTCAGTAGAAGTTGAGTAGAGAGAATTTAGAGATATGTGAGAGATATTTGGTTAATTAATATGTGTGATAAATAATGATTAAACTGAACCTAAATAAATATATAGTCATTTCTTAATTACCCAAAATACACCTCTCTTAATTGGGTGTTTTTGTGAAATCAAATTTACTTAAAAACGACGCGAGCAAAGTTGTTAAGTGTTGTACTTCGCTTGGGAAATTCAAAATAATTTTTATGAAGTATAATTTTAGGCAGTGAGCCTCGTAAAGTCCCCGCGTCATGAGGCACTTTGTGCCTCTTAAGTGATGAGGGCGCAGGCGTGGCTGCCTTTATATCATTGCTATCACAGGCTACTTTAACAACTGCTAGCCAATGTTTGTGTCATCCTCAAGGACCCTTTCGATTATCATTGGGCATTTGTGAAACAATATTTAACCTATTTAAAGTCGTTTTACAAGTTTAAGATATCATCTGACACTGCCAAATCTTAAAAAAACATATGGACGTTTACTAGTTCAATTTTGCTATTTTCTGTTCATATGGGTCTTTCTTTGACATTGAGGCTCTAATACTTTTAAATAAAGTTTATACAGTAGTACATGTACGGAAAAATCAGTTTCTTATTATTTAATTGGTGAGGATGTAGACTATTTCATTGGACTTTTTGGGCATTACAATCTCTTAGAAAGTGCATTAACTATAAGTAGTTGAACAAGGTCACAAAGAAAAACATGTATTCCATCTCCCGGAATGATTACTAGTATTACCAATTTAAGGGTGCTATTCATTTCTTAAAGATAGACTTCTGATCGAGTTATCATAAGCATAAAGTCAAAGATAGTGACGTTCCGAACATAGCCTTCAAAACTCGGTATGGTCACTATAAAATCGTAGTTATTTCATTTGGACTTACCAATACCCCTACAACTTTAATTGACATGATGAACAGAATATTCAAGCAGTACTTCGACTATTTTGTTGTTGTCTTTGTTAATGATATCCTCATTTACTCTAGAAATTTTGAAGAACATGTAAATCATTTGAGGGTCCTCCCGCAACAGTCAAGGATCGCTAGATATTTGCTATGTTTAGCAAATGTGATTTTTTGTTGCACTGTGTTGATTTCCTTTGTCACATTGTGTATTCCAAATTGTTCTTAATGGATACTCAATTTTTAGGAGTAGTGAAACAATGGGCCAAATCTACATCTCCTACATATATCAAAGTTTATTCATTTTTGCGGGTTCTTAATTAAGAATATGGAAGGATTTTGATTTATAGCCTCTCTATTAAGTAGGTTGATTCGGAAAAATGTTATGTTTTAGTGTTAATATTATTGTTAGGAAAGCCTCGCAGAACTAAAGAATAGTTTTACTACAACTATTGTTTTAACTCTAACAGAGAGTTTAGAAGGTTATGTGATGCATCTAGTGTAGTCCTAGGTTATGTGTTTGTGTATATAGGTAAGGTTATATCTTATGGATCTAGCCAACTTAAGATGCAAGAGAAAAATTATCTGACTTATGACCTCGAGCATGAAGCAGTGGTGTTTTCACTCAAGATTTTTACACTACTTGTATGGTGTTCATGTAGGTATGCTAAAACAAAATAATATCCTTCAGTATCTGTTCGCCCAGAAAGACTTGAATCTTCACCAAAGAAGATGGATTGAGTTCCTCAAGGATTATGATGTGAGTTTGCATTACAATCACAGTAAGGCAAACATAGTAGCAGATGCCGTTAGAAGACTATGTATGGGTAGTGTAGCACATGATGAGGAAGAAAGACAACATATAGCGAAGGATGTTCACATAGTTTCTCATATAAGAGTTCCTATCATGAGAACAAAAGATGGTTGTGTGACATTTCAAAATTGATCAGAATCTGTATTGGTAATGGGGTGAATGAAAACCAAGAGTGTGATACGATATTTCTTGAAGTAAAGCGTGGAGTCCATCAAGAAAGAGTTGAGGTTATCTCCACAAGGGAGATGGGGTGGTTCGCTACTAGGTTAAATTATGTGTTCCTAATATGGGCGAGTTGAGACATCGGATTCTTGTAGAAACCCATCACTCTAGGTATTCTAATCATTCGGCCACCACTAAGATGTACCGTGATTTGCAAGAAGTGTTTTAGTGGAATGTCATGAAGAGGGTTATAGAAGATTTTGAGTGAAGGTAAAATATTGGAGACCATAAGGTATAACTCAATTGATCTACATTCCTACACGGAAGAGGGAAGAGATCAATATGGATTTCATTAAAAAATTACATCGCACTCGCAGACTCTATGACTCCATTTGGGTGATAGTTGATAGAGTTACTAAATCTTCACACTTTTTGGCACTCTAGACAGCAGATTAGGCGGAGGACTATGCCAAGCTTTACAATAGTTAGATAGTTAGGTTTCATGGGATTCCTTTTTTTATCATATCAGATAGAGGTCCTTACTTTACCTTTCATTTTTATAATTTATGTGAGAAAGGTTACTCAGGTTAATCTTAGCACACCATTTCATCCACAGATGGATGTTCAGGTATAGTGTACCATAGAAAGCTTAGAGGAAATGTTGAGAGGTAGTGTGATCGACTGTTAAGGTATTCTTTATGATCATCTTCTTCTTATAGAGTTCGCCTACAATAAAAGTTACAATTCTATATTTAGATGGACCCTTACGAGGCATTATGTGGGCGTAAATGTAGATCACTTGTTAATATGTTTCATGTATATGAACTTTCCTTGATTAAGATATATGGATAAAGCGTGAATTATTAGGGACAGATATAAGACAGCAGAGTCAGCATAAGTCTTATACAAATATAAAGAGAAGTGAACTAGAGTTCCAAGTTGATGATTAAGTCTTCCTTAAAGTTTCACCTATGAAGGGGGTGAATAGAATGGGCAAGAAAGGTAAACTCAGTCCATATAAATAGTCCCTCATTAGATCTTGAAAATGATTGGTAATGTTTCATATGAGTTAGATTTAATAGAATAATTAGCAGCGGTGAATAGTTTTCATATTTCACTATTGAAGAAGTTTGCAGGTTATTTAGCAATTGTAGTAAAATTAAAGAGTGTGGCAGTGAAAAATGGTATTTATTATAAAGATGTACTAGAGAATATAATTGATTGTCAGGTTAGAAGGTTGAGAAACAAAGAATTTGTTTTTTTTAAGGTTTTCTGAAGGAGTCAATCTATACATGGAGCTATTTGGCAAGCAAAAGAAGCCATGAATTCCAAATATCCTCACCTCTTTCATTCCGATTCCACTACAATTTGAGGTCTTAATTACTCTTAAGTCTTTAAGTTATTCATGCAAAAATCAGTCTTAGCATCATGTTCCTTCAACTAGTACTTGCATTTTCAACATATTTAGATATTCTTGAGAAATCAATCTTGAGTTATTAGTGATAGTCTTGTAACTCTTTCCCTCAATTTTATACAAAAAAAGTCTTCATTCATGGAGGAATGATCCCAAGGGGGTCATGTTGTAACACCTTAGAAATCAGACACAATTTTTTTTCCATATAGCTCATCAGAAAAAGTAAACCACTCAAGGGTTCACAAACCATGATAGGGACCATTGTCCGTTGACTATCCCTAGTGAGGATTTTACTTTACATCGCACTTATGATAGACCAAAGGACCCTTTAGGGGTGGTTGTCTTGACAATGGAACATGGTGACACTTAAGGGGGTTGAGGAAGTAGCCTTCCTAGCAAGGCCCTGAGACCTCAAGACAAAGTTAAAACCACAAGGACCTTCATGGTTTATTTTTCTCAACCCGGCATATGGTAGGGTCTGTGAAGGCTAGCAAGTAAGCCCTTAGCGTTGAACCTTCAAACTTCAGCCCAAGAGAGGAACACATGGAAGTTCACGATCCATGGTAGGAGCTCGTGGATAAGACACCAGAAACCCCAACTCCTAGACAAAAACAACGACCCATTTCTTAGTCCTTGGTCCCTTTCACTTTCCATGAAAGTGGTCGTAATTAGTCTTCTTGTCAACTTAATCAAGGGGTTTTGTGGTCTTTCTAATTTTTTGTACCCCTAAAATTCATCATTTTTACCGTAAACTAAGTTGTTTTTTTATTGTTAGCGTAGAAACAAAAACATAACTTTCCTAGGTCAGATCATTAATCAAAAATTCAGAAAATTAGAATGTAAAACGGGAAAGAAGTTGTTTTACCTCAGAAATCAAATTACCTATAATCGAGCCTCATCTAATAAATAATGATCAAAATAGTGTTTCCATACCTAAAATAATGTAATTAACTTGATTTGGATGTAATAGAGCCTAAACGTGAAGAAAAGACAATTATGTCTGCAGACTAGTAAAAATGATCTATTATGCTTTTAGATCTTGCAAGGAGTTTCAAGAGTATTATGAGGGAAAAATCTATTAAAAGTACTTTGAGAACATATTAGTGTGTGTTTAGGGTCAAACGTCTTGGTACGACTCTCAAAGGATTACCCTAATGGTCCTTGAAGAGGACCCAAGTGATTGACCCAAAAGCTATAAAAAAAAATTAGCAACAATATCACAATAGAATTGACGTCCAAGTCAATGGATTCATCAATGGAGGTCGTGAGTACAAAAATACAATTATGGATAAATGTCTCCATTTGAGAAATCTCTCTACAAATAGACGGAGTTCCACGATGGTCCGCTCATGGATTAGTGGAATGTCAATCAGAGGTGTCCATTGAAGTCTGTAGACTGGTGCAAGACACGGCCAAGCCATAGGTGGTTTGGTAAATTCCACCCATGGCCATTTGAATAAAGGGACAATTGTAATTAGTTATTTTAGGTATATTATGGGATTTTGAAACATAAAAAAATTCTTTCAACCTCATAATCCAAAAACCCTAAAGACATTCACTTCTCACAAGAATTCTCTCTCTAAACAAAAGACTCCTTTGAAGAACAAAGTCAAAGATTTAATAAAGGCCCATGAACAAGTCTTTCCTTCACAAATAATTAAGTATTTATAATTTATTGGAACTCTTCACTCTTGGGACACCTTTACCAAAGATGCTCCTACAAATTAAATTCAACGTTTTACTAAAATTGTAGATTTCACTCCCACTCGTGTGTTATCCTTTAACTTTGCTTATTTTTTTAGTTGAATAATAATGATAGATTATGAATTTTCATGAGTGAATTGATGTACGAATTTAGGTTGTTTAACTAATTCTTTAGTCACCCATGAATGTCCCTCTTCTCCTAACCCTATCTCTTGGATTATGTTGATTTATTCTAGTGGTGACGTAATTGAGTATGTTTTTTAATAATTTACTATTGTATGATGATGATGATGATGATTGAACTGTTGGTTAAATATCACTTATTTGGGGATTTAGTCTTGAAGGGGTTTCTTGGAGGGCTTTGGTATGATCTTCAAGGTCATGAACATTAATGTAGTATTGTTAGCCCTTCTTTATTAATGTTGGTTAATTGAAGTATGAATGATGAAGTTAGGAATATATAATCATGCTATGAATATGATGGTAGTGTGTCAAGACCGGGGAGCACCCCCTAGAAGTAACATGACGTACTTCACCTCTCGGAGGTCTTATACGAGTCCATAGACATCATTTATAGCATTGTCATCGAAATTCAGAAAAATATTAGAACTGTTTTTAGCATAACACAATACTAGAACACAACTTCATATAGGTAAAATCATAATTAAATAATTTAGACACTAAGTATCATTTTTGCATCTTAGACTCAACATCAATAAAATAGAATAGGGACACGGCCCTTACAGAATAAAGAATAATCTATGCCATTACATGAACTGAAAATAACATATTTGACACGAAGTTTCTTGAATCATAAGGGCACTTGAACTTGGTAATATCTATCCAGGCTCTTCATTCTATGAAATATCCTCTAGTCATCACAACCTACACTTTGTGTAAAATGATGTTCAAGAATGATATTTGTATGAGAATGCACTATGTGTAATAACGATGCAATAACATGAGGTAAAAAGGACATTTACTTAGAAATCATGCATCATGTCATTTATTTAATCTTCATAATCATTAATACAATAATCACAATATAGTTTACATACATTATATAGACATGTAAACTATTTACAACCACATATAAATCCATATATCACATTTAAGACACATTCATCATCTTCATAGTATTACCTTTCTTTTTACATACCATATTTACCTAAGCAACCCTTTACTAATACATAGTACAATATATGAGTAGTGTCCCATTCAGCCATTTATACCAAAGTATCACCTTAAGGTCACCGAGGTAAACATTCATACAACCTAAATCTATTTAAGGATATACATTCATGAAAACATAACATATCTTGAAACACATACTACAGATAAGTACCACAACCTAAGACAATCCCAAGTCACACTAGTGCTAGCGCAAGTAGAATCCCATAGTAATACATATAGAAAGTTATCACATCCAGGGAGCTACATCTTGGAGCATGAAATCTAGATACAAGACAACCAACCTAACATCATGATCATAAGTTAACATTTGATATACTAGAAGAACCTAGTTCAATTCATATAAGACTTCTTTACTTTAATTATACAAGATTCATATCCCTAATTCAAACATGATATTAGCCTAAAATAGTAGATACAACCAACTTAACATGATAAAAATCCGCTTTTATACAATAAAGGACCCACATTACATTGATCACATTGATAACTAGTTTAGGCATGTTCAAACCTTGATACATGAATCCACATGGATTATTCAACATCAATTAATGTAAAAAGCAGTATTTAACCACTTCAACAAAATGGTTTCATCATCAAATTGGATTAAAATTCACGTTACTATCAACATGTTAACTTCAATTCATTATTAGGAACTCTCTAAAAAAGTTTTGAGAAAGGACCCATGGCTAGATTGAAGAAGGACGGTTTTAATCATATTTTCCCTTTTAAAACTTTTAGATTTACTCTCTAGATGGAAGAATAACTAGAGATGAAGGATAACCACACCTTTATATCCATAAAAACCATTAAAACTTTATGGATAAACAATAGGAATCCATGCTCCAAGATGTTCTTGAGCATCACCAACAATGGAGGTTTCTAGGAAGAATATTTTTTTAGGGAAAATTTATTTGGGTGAGTTTGATTGGGAATGGGTTGTTCACGTGTTTTTCCCTTATGTACAAACTAAAATAGCTAAATTAATAAATTATATTCAGTTTAGTAAGTGGGGTCAATTTCACATTCACCCCTTAATAAAACAGTGCGCAAGGCACCAGTTGCAGGCTAGGATCGACGTACAATAGGTCAATTGACGGGCCTTCTGTGGCTTCCGTCGGTTGGAACATGGCCTGGTCATTATTTTATACTTGCCCAAACTAAATTTACATGAAATATACCCCAAAATAGGTCCTGTGGTCAATTAATTTGGCGTCGTTTGGCTCATCGATTGACACTGCTAAGGCAATGTCTCGACAACCTTGTGTCCTTCTTGTGGGGCCTTTTGCGGGGCCCTTCAGAAGTCGTACCCGGACATTTCCAATGTTAATATGAACCTTAAAAAGTTTTAGACCTAAAATATGAGTTTCACCCAAAACAAATACACGTAACACGTCCAAACAAGCTAGGCCCCATCAAGACACACTTGAGCATCTTAAGGGCTAACTTTCGAACTTCTTTGACGTTCTTGGACGTTTGACCTCCAAACTTTATGAAACTCCATATAATGTCAATTAAAATAATTATAAATCATTTTAAGACTTCATAAGATTATGACATAGAATATTTAAACACGCATAGACACATGAGGCACATAGGTAATTAGTCGTAGAATGTCTTAATCGTCCCTTGACGTTTAACTTTCAAAATCACCTCAGACTTTACACACTACCTTTAAACAATATTATATGTAATTTGAGGACATTCGAACCTTAAAACTAATACTTTAGGATCTAGACACCGTAACTCATTTTGCGGGTCTTACAATATCCCGCACTTGGGAACTTTCATCCACGAGTGACACTTAGAACACTTAAATCACAAAAAGGAATTAAATGAATCTTAAAGAAGTTAATAAAATTTATTACTTAATCAAGTCATTTTATCACCCAATTCAAACAAACAAGCAAAAGATCCATTCAGTCATTCTTTAATGCATCAAACATAACGACTTTTATGATGTTCATAGGAGGAACATCTTTCTCCTAATCATAACATGGTCATTACACTTCAATTCATTAAGATCTCATTTTGTAACTACTCTATAAGTCACACTTAGGCATGTTTCAGCGGCACTCAAGAAACAATTAGCCGCTAATACTTTAATGTACATAGACTTGAGTTGATTAAATCAACAAATATCTTTATTAATTAGACCTAGTTCCATGAAGGTCATAGTCAAGCATACCATGATTAGTGGTGTCCATGGAGGAATTTCTTTCTCCTCAACACACTTACATGTATCATGAGTTCACACCTAAGAAAAATACAAGGTCAATTTCCTCTAAAACTGAGAAATTCTCAAATTTTTAACCAATGCATGCTAATATTTCCTTCCTAGTGAAGTCTAAATGGTAGGTCACACCAAGCATATCACAAAAATTAGGAAGTGATTTCACAAAATATAAATTTCTAACATAATACTCACCTCCACATTAAGCATCATTTGGAAAACGTGCCGTCTTCTTCAACTCGACCGCGATTCTAGTCAGTCTTCACTGCACCGGATCTCAGGGTGAGCTATGCTTCTAGCTTGGACTGGATCTTCTTTTCTCGTCTTGATGCCTTGAAGTTCCGGCATGGACTAGCTTTCATTTGTTTAACTTCTTAGAATATTCTTAGTTTCGTAATGTAATCATAGATGTTCTTGTGATGATGACTTCCGGATTTTGGGGATATGTATCGTATTTATTTTTCGTATTGAGTTAAGTCTTCCGCGTTGTATTTGGTTTAATTTATTTGGGTTTAGATTGGTTGGTTCGCTCACACAGGAGGGTAGTGTGGGTGCCAGTCGCGTCCCCGATTTGGGTCATGACAAAGTTGGTATCAGAGCGTTAGGTTCGTTGGTCTCATCACACAAGAACGAGT
>CM064970.1:32577773-32625773 GCA_032847665.1 Solanum chilense
CTGGCGCGGTCGTTGCTCTAGTTCTAACCATCTGCGACATAGAGTGAAGATGGTCAGATACCAATTTGTATCACCTAGATACCAATTGGACTCAAGTAGTAGCACGAAAGAAAGAATGAAAGAATGGAATTTTCCTAAAGTCTTATAGCCTCTCAAAGAAAAGTAAAGGCGTCCCCCTACCGTTCCTTAAGACTCTACTAGACTCGTTCTTGTGTGATGAGACCAACGAACCTAATGCTTTGATACCAAGTTTGTCACGACCCAAATCGGGGCCGCGACTGGCACCCACATTTACCCTCCTATGTGAGCGAACCAACCAATCTAACCTTAATATTTCAATGTATAACAACAGAAAATAATGCGGAAGACTTAACTCATTAATAAAAACCAATTCAATAACTACTAAAATTCAACACCTATTATTCCCCAAAATCTGGAAGTCATCATCACAAGAACATCTACGATCAAATTACTAAACTAAAAATGTCTAAGAAGTTAAAACAAATAAAAGCTAGTCCATGCCGGAAGTTCAAGGCATCAAGACTTGAAGAAGAAGATCCATTCCAAGCTAGGCGCATTAGCTCACCCTGAATTTCCGATGTAGTGAAGACTGGCTAAATTACTGTTGAGTTGAAGAAGACGGTCCGTTTGCTGCACTCCACAAATAACAAAGAAGAAAACATAAAAGTAGGGGTCAGTACAAACCACGGGTACTGAGTAGATATCATCGGCCAACTCAAAATAGAAAACAGTATATGTCAGTTAATATCATAAATCAACTATAACTCAACATGTAGCAACAACAAGTACTATAATCATCAATAAGTACCGTCAAGTTCATCCATGAGGGCTCAAGCCTCAATACCCTACTCATTTTGGGAATTAAGTTCATTATGATGAGTATATTAACATCTTTCAAGATTCATTATCTTACTTCCTCTTGTGTAGGTACGTGACACTCCGATCCCCTACTACTATGTGTCGGTACGTGACACTCCGATCCCCTAATTCTACGTGTCGGTTCGTGACACCCGATCCCCTAATACTATGTGTCGGTACGTGACACTCCGATCCCCTAATTCTACGTGTTGGTTCGTGACACCCGATCCCCTAATAATATGTGTCGGTACATGACACTCTGATCCCCTAGTTCTACGTGTCGGTTCGTGAAACCCGATCCCCTAATACTATGTGTCGGAACGTGACACTCCGATCCACTAATACTATGTGTCGGAACGTGACACTCCGATCCACTAATCTCATTCTGTCAATTCCTCAAGCCTTCTCTATACCAAGGCATCATCAATCCCATTACTTTAGTTTATCAAGCCTTCTTTTATACCAAGGCATCATCATTAATAACGTAGATTAAAGTTTCTTTCAAGATTTGGGATTCAATAGTTTTCGTCATGCTTGTTTTATCACAGTCACATAATCATATTCATGCAAGCATACAATTAAGCATATAGAAGACTTTATGATACTTCTAACACATATCATTCGCTATTAAGAGTTTACTATAAGATAGCATGAAAACCATAACCTACCTCCACCGAAGAATTGAATTCAAACAAGCAAATTTCCAAGCTTTGATATTCCCTCTGCCTCGTCGATCCTCTCTCTCTCTCTGTTATTTCTCTTTTTCTTATTCAAACCCTCTTTCTTTTACCCTAATTAACATATAGTTAAGTGTAAAAGATGACAATAATACTCCACTAATTAACTTAAGGTTACCTCTTTTAACCCCCAAGTAATTAGACTTATTAACATTAACCCTCTAACTTTATAATTAAAGCAGGAATAGTCCAAAACGTCCCTTAAAATGTGTAAAGAAATCTGACCCAGCCTGGGATTTGCGCAACCTGTGACGGCCCGTCGTGCCTGCGACGGTCCGTCATGCAGGTCGTCGCAAGGATCAGAAACTCTACTTTTCACTAAGGAGCCTGTGACGGTTCGTCACCCCTGTGACGGTCCGTCCTGCACTTCCGTCACGACGTTCAGAGAATCGTTCCCTGTACCAAATTCTCAAGAGTTGAAGTGTTTTGAAATGGGGCCTCACAACGGTTCGTCGTACCTGTGACGGCCCGTCCTGCAGGTCCGTCACAGATTATATAAAGTCGATTTTTGTACAAAAATTTCAGAATTCTATGTGTTCTGGGACGAGAAACCCTCGACGGTCCGTCGTTCCCATGACGGTCCGTCATGGTATCCGTCGTCTCAGCCAGTTTTTCCCGAAATAAAATCTGCTGCTCAAAACGACTAAACAGGTCGTTACACTAGTTATCCTTAACCTATAGTTTATAAGTTTAGATTCTGTGGGACGTTATGCCCAGCACCGAGAGGATATGAAGAAGAGGTGGCAACACTTTGTGAGTTGAGATGTTCTATTCCAAAATGTACTTGTTGAGATGAGTACTCCTCGTTAGTAGAGAATGAGTTACTTCGTTGCAATCTCCTTATCCGTTAAATATGCGCCCACATAGGTGTAGCTATTGGGAAAGCCATGTAAAATATAAGAGAATGACCTCATTCTAGGAAAGTAAGGATCTCTCATCCGATAGGGGTTAATATCGGGATTCCATGTCTAGCTCTGATGATCTATGTCAGTTAAGCTGACTCCCACAAAAGCAATGAATGTGCTAAGTCTAAAGGAGTGTTCTCCTTAGGGTAGGTAGTGGAATGAGACACTATTTATCCATTAAACTAGGTAGGCATTCCGAAAGTGGAGTCTTCGTGAATCTTATTTGAATTTAATGAACTAAGTCTCCTAAAAAGATGTAATACTTATGGTAGGTGGTGGTATGGGATGCTATCTATCCATTGCACTAGGTAGGACCTTTCGAAAGGGGAGTCTTGGTGCCAAGTCTTCTAAAAGAGTGTACTACTTAGGGTAGGTGGTGGTATGGGACACCATCTACTCATTGAACTAAGTAGGCATTCCGAACAGTTATTCTTGCTGTGTTCTTAGGTGTTCTTCTACTTTAGAGTCATTTTAGTCACTTTAAAGTAAAAGGGAATTCACTGTAAATGCTAGCTAGTTAACTATAATGTCTGGTGTGTATACAGTAAAGTGTGTCTTTTGGTTAAAATTATGGAAATCCTTTTGTAAGTGTTAAATGATGTTTCTTATATTGTTTTAGTTCTAAATTTATGAATGTTTTAATTACTATGCATGAAATGTTATATTACTAAAATGTCCCTTTTTGCATGACATGCCATACTTAGTGCATTATTTTGTACTATCCCCATACTTTTCTATACTATCTAAGTATAGTTATGGGAAGCAAGGTTTACGACTACAAGGAAAAGCTTGGGAAAGTTCCTCTCAGGATAAAGTGTGTCCTCATATATTAGAGGACATAATTCCTAAATTCTTAGTTTCTTTATGTTAGGACTTATTATGTATCTCTTTCAAATGTAAAGGGCCTTGTCCCTATGTTAAATATGTCGTGTCTTTAAGTTTGTCTTGTGGCAATGAGATTTTCTAAGTATTTATAAAAAAATCATTTTTATATTACTTGTCGTGAAAAGTTTTAAACCGCACTACTTTTCATGTCTCATGTATTGAATGATAGTTAAAGGTCTTGTACAAGACACCAAAGGGTCAAGTACGCCTTGTCATGAACCGAGGTTTCTCCCTAATGTCTAGGGGGTACTTTCAGTTCGTGACATTAACATCATCATTTAAAGTTAAGAACACGTCAATATAATGAATAAAACAGTTTCATGCAAAGACCCATACTTAGAGTCAAGGAATTAAAAAGTTTGAAGTTTGAAATTTTCTTGAAATCTATCCTTGAATTAAAGGAGACTCAAGGATGAACTACCATACATTAATATTAAGAAAACCATGAGAATTTCGTAAAGAAAACATGAAGAACTTGGTCCTCTTCATTGGATTTTGATGTTTCTTCAATGGAGATTTTTGGAGAGAAGGTTTTTCAAGAAATTTGATTAGATATTTAGGGTTGGAAATGATGGCTGAAAGAGGTATAAAATGACCTAGATCACTCAACGTATGATCCCCAAAGTTCCCAAAAGACCGTCACACCATTTTGACCCTTTTCGAACTTGAAATTGGACTTAAAAATGCAGTTGAAAATCTACGACTTGGCTGCGCGTCGCGAGGCAAGCACCATATTTTTGGCAAAGGTTCATGAATTCTACTAAATTCCTTTCCCTCAACTCTATTGGAAAGAACCTATCAAGAAAAGCCGTTTGAACACTTGCTAATCTACCGGACCTTTCCTTAAGGGCCTCAAATCTCTTAGTTGTTCAAACAACACTAGTGACACATCTTTTAGTTAATAGGCGGCCAATTCCGCTTTCTCTCTAGAAGTCACATCCATAGAATCCACCACCTTGAAAACCTCATCTATGAAACTTTGTGGATCTTCATCCACCTTAGTTAAATTAAAAATTAGGAAGGTTCATCCTCATGAAATACCGGATTCAAGAAGCGGGATACTAACATTAGGTTGAGGTCCAACTCCTATGTTAGCTTAGGAAGCCACATGATTAATGACGACATGAACTTGAGTCGTTATGAGTTGAGTCAAATCTCTAAGAGCATCCCTTATCTATGCATTAGTCATATCCTCTTCAACATAGGGAGCTTGAGGACCTTAGGGACCTCTTCATTAACCTCCTCTTGTTCCACAATGGGAACTTGTTCAGTCAGGAGAGGAACTCTCTCGTTAGTTGCTTCTCCCTCCTCCCTTCTAGCAGGTGGACTTCTCGTATTTATGTCCAATAAACACAAGAGAAGAGGTTGAGAAAAGGAACTTATATAAATAAACACTAAGGAACCACACTAGAGAAATGAAGAAAAGTAAAACTTCTGTCGCCTTATAGCCTTCCGCCCATAGATGTGTCGCGACTCACACCGATGAACAAGACTCTTATAGACATGGCTTTTGAGACTTTTGACCGTAAACTATTTCCCAAAACCTTATGTTGTCATACAAAGTTGTACAAACCCGCAAGTACACTCTAGAAGTCAGGGCGACCCTTATGTCAGAACAAGGCATACTTGATCTTTAGAAGGTCTTGTACTAGCCTCTTAGCTAAATTCATGACATAAGACATAAAAATTAGCGGAAATTTAAACTTTTCACGATAAATAATAATAAAGAAAATATATTCTATAAATACTAAGAGCAATCTCATTGTCAAAAGAAAACATAAATACATTATATAAATATCTTAGGAACATGACCCCTTACATTTAAAGAAATACTTAAGAAGTGTTTACAAATCTTAAACAAGAAATTAAAAGAACCATAGACTATGCCCTCTAATATATGAGGACATACTTAGTCTTTGATAGAGTCGATTCCCAAGCTTGCTTTCCAAAAACTTTCACACGCTTCCAACCCATTCTTATATAGTATAGAAAAGTATGGGGTTAGTATAGACATTGTACTAAGTATGACATTATGCAAAATCATGTAAAAAGGGACAATTTAGTTGAAATATACAAGTCATGATATTAAGATGAAATCCATCGTAAATTAAGTTACAAAACATCATTTGAAACCATCATTTAGTACATAAGGCAAAACATCTATTTTTCTTAACATAAAAACATACTTCCAATGAATCCAAAATAACACATGAGCAACTCCTATACTAGGTTGTCTAAAGGCTACCCTAAGTAAGACATATGGAGATTGTCCATAAAACCTCCTCAGTACCTACTCAAGAGATCCAAGAGAATACTAGGATATTATTACTTCATTTCATCTATAAATCAACACTCCATACTAAAGACACTAGAGAAACATACTTGCATTCAAGAACTTCACATAGGTACCCCCATCAAGTGGACTTACAGGTCAAACAAAGTGCAATGAGAGAGTGCAATGTGAAAGTAGCATCCATACTACTACCACCAGCATGTGCTCCTTGAGGATTCCATTAGATTAGATACACTACATTCATCATGCTTAATGTTTCATTATACAAGATATACTTTGAGATGCTTAACATTATATATAAGGTCATATTACTTTCTTTTAAATCATATCATCACCCATTTCATACATTTCATATAAAGACACACCAAGGCTCCCTCCTAATGTCTACTTGTGCAATGGATACGTGGTGTCTAATTCAACCATCTACCCTAAGTAGTACACCCTTAAGAAGACTTAGTTCATTTACCTTCTTGTTTGGGGGCTCTCTTTAACCGACATAGACCATGAGAGATTTACATAGAATCCTGGTACTACGCTTACCGAATGAGGGATCCCTACTTGCCTAAGGTAGGGTAATACTCTTTAGTCTTTACATTGGTTCTCTAATAGCTACACCTATGTGGGAGCATAGTTATGGGATAAGGAGATTACTACTAATAAACTCACTTTCTACTAAAGAGGATCACCCATCTCAACATGTACATTGGATACAACATCTCTACTTAGGAAGTGTACCAACCACTTCTTCAAATCTTCTTGGTTCTAAGATTAACTCCTCCACAGAGTCTTAAACATTAATTGACTATAGGTTAAGAGATAACTATTAAACACCCCTTTTCCACTCATGAAAGGTATCCAACCTTCAACCTATCATTAGAAAGCTCGTCGGAAAAAGTGACATTGCTACTAAACACTTCAGCTAAACTCACTAACAGTGTTCACACCAAAATCCTCATTTTTCATGGTTAGGAATAGTAGGGATTATGAAGACACTTCATCTGTACTCACGAAGAGTGTCTTCCCTGCAATCCCCCATTTTCATTTCTTGACTCTATTCATAAATTCAAGTATGTGTGTGAGTTCATGTGAGCACACCGTTCACATAATGATCATCATTCATAACATGGATTACTAGACATTCTCATAGACAAATTTATGACATTTTGCACACTATCATAATTCACATATCAAATACATACTTCATTTAGACATAAACCCTTCAAGATACTCATTTCAATCATTTAACACATATCATACATATACATATAAAAATCATCACTTTACATTATATATCATGCCTTCAAGGACATTTTCTACAATACACACATATAACTTAATATGCCATCAAGTAAACGCCACAACCAAAGATGGACCATACTTATCAAGAATTATTTAAATATAGCTTAATAAATTTAGAAGAACTGACCCTTCATCCAAGTCATTACCCACCTATTCACAATTTATATAATAATTCACAATTTAGAAGAACTTACCCTAATGTACTCTAATGTTGTTGATTCTTAGATGGCAAAGAGAATTAGGGTCTAAATATGCATTATGACTTATTTTTTATATATATAGTGTTATGTTTCTAGCATATGAAAATGTTTTCGCTAAATTTACTATGACAATGTGATGAATGATGACTTTGGGTATGTATAAGACCTCCGAGAGGTCAAGTACGCCATATTACTTGTACGGGGTGATCCCCAAATGTGACAAATGATGTATCAGAGCTAGGTTTTAAAAGTGGTTAAGGGTCCAAGAAGTCTCATATTACCATATCTAGTGGAGTCTTTTATCTTTGGTAGTGAGTCGCGGCACATCAAATGGTACGAGAGTCTACAGGACGATAGACTTTCCCTTCTTCATCATTCTCATATCATGTCATATTATTTAACTCTATAAGATCTCTCTCTTATGTTTTCTTATCTGGTGGACTTTTAGATGTGATTGTTTGGATGACATTGTTCTCTATGCTTGAGGGAGAAAATGTTAGTTTAAACGCTTATCTTTGTTTAATGGTTTTAATGACTATGTGTGAGGGTTGAATTTTGGCATATTTTGATAATGTGATGCCAATTATGGCTATATATGAAATTTATGTGAAATAGCATGCTATATTGGGAAATGTATGTCTGGATATAAATAAAGCATGTTAGAAGTTATTATGATTAAAATGAGTTCTTTTAGAATAATGTGTTACAATAGGGTTTTGCATGATGGTAGCCTTATGATATGATTTGAACTTGAAATGATTAGTGACTACCTATGGAAGCATGCTACCCTATGAATATGTGCTTAAAAGTGTTCATTATTTCCCTTTGTTCATATGTGGTCCTTGATAAGTTGCCTAGTATAGATTGGAGTCAGTTGTATACACTTGAACCTAGGTGAGATGATCATAGGCTTGTCGTGGTAATGTTGCATTTTTTGAATTTGGAAGCATGTTCACAGTAATGATAGGCAGCTTACTGTGAGAATTTTTGGAAAACCAACTAAATTTTTGTTTGATTGGAAGTTGTTTAAATGTATATAGAATTTATTCATATGAACATGATTCTGAATGTAAAAAAGGAGATTTTCTATTTTGAATAAAGAATGAGAATCTTATGGCATAATGAATCATATATTTGTTTCTAAATTCTTATTGTCGTGTGAGTCCCTTGAAGTTGTGGAGTTCATGCTTCTCTTGAATTGAGGGTAGTACTCTTATCTCTGTAGGGAGATGATATGGGTTTGATTGACCTAGAAGTTACCTTACTTTAATAATGAAAGAAAACAAAGACCGTATGACTAAGTCGCCTTGTTGTTTTCCCTAATGATGTAATACTTTGATGTGTATTGTATTATTGAACAACATATGTGGTTTAATGGTATGACCTAACTTAATTATTGGAGGATAATTTGCATGAGATCATAAGGTTTAGAATACCTTGGTGTTCTTATTTAACTTATACTATAAATACCTTATAAAGTTGTAATCACTTTTAAGTGATGAAAAATGAAGGTTTTTACGTTAAGATCCTCTTAAGGTTGGGTGATGTTACTCTTAAACATGGGTTTACACTAAGTGGGGGACGATGATGGAGTATTAACGTTGTAGATATTTTCTAGCTAGACCTTCTATTTTTGCTTGACCTTAGAACTAATGAACTCTTAGTATGCTTGTTCGTAAATAAGAGGTTTGCATAAAGTATGGCTTGCATGACCTTTATAAGTTTGGTATGTATTAATTAACATTACCTTAAAGATATTGTTAAGATTCCAAAGTACATGAAAGAAAAAATTGATAAAAATCCATGTTTTTTTCAGGTTGAATTGTATTTGTATATACTAGTTGTGAATTTGACTTCATGAGAAAAGATAACAAACTTGGTAATAGTCACTTGTGAGGTATAATGTTTAGCCTTATAATGGAAAATTGAGTATCTTTAAAATGAAATATGTTGAGTCTCTTGAAAAATTATGTGACTTTTATGATTTGAAATGCATAATTGTAGGTTCACTCTTGAAAAGTAAAAGCATGTTTAGCCATGTGTTAATGTGTGTGCCTATGATTTGTATTGTTTTTTTCCAAATGATGCTTATTGTGAAGGTGAGTACTATGTTAGAAATTTAAATTTTGTGAAACCACTTCCTAATTTTTGTGATATGCTTGGTGTGACCTACCATTTAGACTTTACTAGGAAGGAAATATTAGCATGCCTTGGTTAAAAATTTGAGAATTTCTCTTTTTAGAGGAAATTGACCTTGCATTTTTCTTAGGTGTGAACTCATGATACATGTAAGTGTGTTGAGAAGAAAGAAATTCCTCCATGGACACCACTAAGCATGGTATGCTTGAGTATGACCTTCATGGCACTAGGTCTAATTAATAAAGATCTTTATTGATTTAATCAACTCAAGTCTATGTACATTGAAGTATTAGTGGCTAATTGTTTCTTGAGTGCCGCTGAAATATGCCTAAGTGTGACTTATAGAGTAGTTACAAAATGAGCTCTTAATGAATTGAAGTGTAATGACCATGTTATGATTAGGAGAATGATGTTCCTCCTATGAACATCATAAAAGTCGTTATGTTTGATGCATTAAAGAATGATTTAATGGATCTTTTGCTTGTTTGTGTGAATTGGGTGATAAAATGACTTGATTAAGTAATAAATGTTATTAACTTCTCTAAGATGCATTTAATTCCTTTTTGTGACTTAAGTGTTCTAAGTGTCACTCGTGGATGAAAGTTCCCAAGTGCGGGATATTGTAAGATCCGCAAAATGAGTTAGGGTGTCTAGATCCTAAAGTATTTGTATTAAGGTTCGAATGTCCTTAAATTACATATAATATTATTTAGAGACAGTGTGTAAAGTCTGAGGAGATTTTGAAAGTTAAACGTCAAGGGACGATTAAGACATTCTACGACTAATTACCTATGCGTGTTTAAATATTCTATGTCATAATCTTATGAAGTCTTAAAATGAGTTATAATTATTTTTATTGACATTATATGGAGTTTCATAAAGTTTGGAGGTCAAACGTCCAAGAACGTCAAAGACGTTCGAAAGTTAGCCCTTAAGATGCTCAAGTGTGTCTTGATGGGGCCTAGCCTGTTTGGACGTGTTACGTGTATTTGTTTTGGGTGAAACTCATATTTTAGGTCTAAAACTTTTTAAGGTTCATATTTACATTTTAAATGTACGGGTACGACTTTTAAAGGGCCCCACAAAAGGGCCCACAAGAAGGACACAAGGTTGTCGAGACATTGCCTTAGCAGTGTCAATCGATGAGCCAAACGACGCCCAATTAATTGACCAAAGGACCGTTTGTGAGAAATATTTGATGAAAAAATTAGTTTGGGAAAGAATAAAATAATTACCAGGCCATGTTCCAACCGACGGAAGCCACAGACGGCCCGTCAATTGACCTACTATCTGTCGATGCTAGCCTGCAACTGGTGGATTGCGCACTGTTTTATTAAGGGGTGAATGCGAAATTAACCCCACTTATTAAACTGAATATAATTTATTAATTACCTATTTTAGTTTTTACATAAGGGAAAAACACGTGAACAACCCATTCCCAATCAAACTCACCCAAATAAACTTTCCCTCAAAAAATATTCTGCCTAGAAACCTCCATTGTTGGTGATGCTCAAGAACATCTTGGAGCATGGATTCCTATTCTTTCTCCATAAAGTTTTAAAGGTTTTCATGGATATAAAGGTGTGGTTATCCTTTATATCTAGTTATTGTTCCATCTAGAGAGTTAATCTCAAAGTTTTTAAAGGGAAAATATGATCAAAACCGTCCTTCTTCAATCTAGCCATGGGTGCTTTTTTAGAGAGTTCCTAATTATGAATTGAAGTTAACATGTTGATTGTAACGTGAATTTTAATCCAATTTGATGATGAAATCATTATGTTGAAGTGGTTATATACTGTTTTTTTACATTAATTGATGTTGAACAATCCATGTGGATTCATGTATCAAGGTTTGAACATGCCTAAACTAGTTATCAATGTGATCAATGTAATGTGGGTCCTTAATTGTATAAAAGTGGATTTTAATCATGTTAAGTTGGTTGTATCTACTATTTTAGGTTAATATCATGTTTGAATTATGGATATGAATCTTGCATGATTAAAGTAAAGAAGTCTTATATGAATTGAACTAGGTTCTTCTAGTATGTCAAATGTTAACTTATGATCATAACGTTAGGTTGGTTGTCTTGTATCTCGATTTCATGCTCCAAGATGTAGCTCCCTTGATGTGATAACTTTCTATATGTATTACTATGGGATGCTACTTGCACATCGCACTAGTGTGACTTGGGATTGTCTTAGGTGGTGGTCCTTATCTGTATTATGTATTTCAAGATATGTTATGTTTTCATGAATGTATATCCTTAAATAGATGGAGGTTGTATGAATGTTTACCTCGGTGACCTAAAGGTGATACTTTGGTATAAATGGTTGAATGGGACACTACTCATATATTGTACTATGTATTAGTAAAGGGTTGCTTAGGTAAACATGGTAAGTAAAAAGAAAGGTAATACTATGAAGATGATGAATGTGTCTTAAATGTTATATATGGATTTATGTGTGGTTGTGAATAGTTTACATGTCTATATAATGTATGTAAACTATATTGTGATTATTGTATTAATGATTATGAAGATTAAATAAATGACATGATGCGTGATTTCTAACTAAATGTCCTTTTTACCTCATTTATTTAATTGTTATTACACATAGTGCATTCTTATACAAATATCATTCTTCTTCATCGTTTTACACAAAGTGTAGGTTGTGATGGCTAGAGGATATTTCATAGAATGAAGAGCCTGGATAGATATTACCAAGTTCAAGTGTCCTTATGATTCAAGAAACTTCATGTCAAATATGTTATTTTCAGTTCATGTAATGGTATAGATTATTCTTTATTCTTTAAGGGCCGTGTCCCTATTCTATTCTATTGATGTTAAGTCTAAGATGCAAAAATGATACTTAGTGTCTAAATTATTTATTTATGATTTTACCTATATGAAGTTGTCTTCTAGTATTGTGTTATGCTAAAAAAAGTTTTAATTTTTTTCTAAATTTCTATGACAATGCTATGAATGATGTCTATGGACTCGTATAAGATCTTCAAGAGGTGAAGTACGTCATGTTACTTCTAGGGGGTGCTCCCCGGTCTTGACACACTACCATCATATTCATAGCATGATTATATATTCCTAATTTCATCATTCATACTTCAATTAACAACCATTAATAATGAAGGGCTAACAATACTACAGTAATGTTCATGACCTTGAAGATCACACCAATGGCCTCCAAGAAACCCCTTCAAGACTAAAACCCCAAATAAGTGATATTTAACCAACAGTTCAATCATCATCATCATCATCATACAATAGTCAATTATTAAAGAACATACTCAATTACATCACCACTAGAATAAATCAACATAATTCAAGAGATAGGGTTAGGAGAAGAGGGACATTCATGGGTGACTAAGGAATTAGGTCAACAACCTAAATTCATACATCAATCAACTAACAATATACATCATCATACTTTACCAATAGAGACCAAATACATCTTTATAAGAACAAACAATATCACATAATGTCATTTACATGTTAAATCATCATATTATTTTTTTTTGTATTAATTAACATATACATTCATAAGAACACCCTCCTAAGACTTCCCTCAAGGTTAACTAGTGCAATGTTTAGGTAGTGTACCATACCCATACCTAGACTTAGCTAAACCCCTTAGATCATCCTAGCTATTCATTCATAATTTCATTTTATCTTTTGGGAAAATCATGCCTTAACCAACATAGACCACATGAGTTAATGTGGAATCCGGTGTCATGGAACGATACACAGAAAGAAGGTTGACTACTTGCCATGGTAGTACCTAAAACATGAAGTAAGCAACTACATGGATCTAGTAGCTAGTATTCCTATTTGGCCAACAAAGTTCAAGAAATATGAGATATAATTTGGACCCTCTTTATAAAAATTGTTTATAGTATCTAATACTATTAGTACATTAGATATCCTACCTTCCTATGTGGGAAACGACTCTCATCAATCTAGTTTGCTCCGTGCTAAGCTAAAGTCCTTTGAAATGTATTTAATCCTTTAAAAATCATAGCATAGTTTAGGTAATAGGGTCTATCCCTTGTATAATCATCATAATAATAACTCAATAAGCATTTCATGAGAATATTTCTTTCATTACAATTCATAGAAGTAAAGATCGCACATTTACATCATCATTCATGATAAGGCACATTGGTAGTCATCACCATCCTTATAGAATTTACACCTTAGTCAACCTCACCAACATTGTAAAGACATTTCAATTCAACATCATACAAACCCTAGCAATCCTAATAAAAGATATACTTCAATGCAACATCATCACTCAATCTCAAGTAACCGCAATTGAAGCAAAGAATAGGGATAAAATGACTTACCAAGTTTCGTTCATAAATCATCTTCAAGGTCTTACCATCAACCATTAACTCAACCCAATAGGGAAGATATATCATCACACAACAATAACAAATAGAATAACAAGGTAAATTCCATCACTATATCAGAATTCATCCCTAGTTCATAGCTTAAGATAAGAGAGTTAGGTCATATTCACGACATGTTTCATAACCTAGATAAAACATTCAAGAAATAGCATGATAGGCCTATAATTTATCTTAATGTATTCATAATTTATACAATAACATCATATAACATTAATTCAATCAATAATCAAGTCATAATATTATACAATTCATATTAATATCAAATCCTAGGGTTATGGGGAATGGGTGATCTTCTACAATTTAGACCAATACTTGAAGAAATAGAATAATTAAGTTAGAATACTTGTTTGTCTATCAAAAATGTCCAAAATAAATCATAAACATTGTAATTAAAAATATCATTTTCGAGATTGGAAAACACCCACATGAAAACTCAACTTTTGAAATCACTTTGAAGGAACCCTTTGGGGAAAGGAGTCCTAAAGGTGAAATAGATCCTAGACTTTAATGTTTGATGCATATTGATGAACAAATTCGTACCATTACAGATATTAAACCATCCCTAGCTTGGTTTTCATAGGAGTTCTTCAACGAAAGAGAGAAAGAAAAGAGAAGGAAGAGAGTTTGGGTTTGTGAGTTATGAGAGCTTAGGTTAGTCTAATGGGGTTGGGGTATTTATATGGGGTTTTAATTAGATTAATTAGACGTACCTTAACCCCAAATTAAAGTACTTACCCCTTAGTTAATTAATTGGAACGAGCTAAAACCGTGCAGTAAGATAAGGCCCTCACAGACGAGACCTCGACCAATGGTCCGTCTGTGAGTTGACGACCCTTACCCCTTTTCGCGCTGCACATCCGAAGGTAAGTTCAGAGATAGGTACAAATGGACCATTAGAAAAAATGTCTAAATTTTGTTTGATGGATGGCATGTACTCCCCCTTGATCGACACTCCCCTCGTTGATTCCCTTCGTGGTTGCATACTGCCCAGGCAGTACTTTTGACCTCAAAATTAAAGGGTCCTTCTCAAGGGCCCTTGGTTGGTCCATACGGAGTCATACCCAAAATTTTTTACTAAGAATAAACCCTAACACAAGTTAGACACCCTTTTACAAAATTTCATTAATTTCTGACTTCTAAAAGCTAGTCAAATAGACTAAGCTACACTAGTACCTCTTTCCAAAAATCATGGACGTTCTTGAACGTTTTGGTTTCTATACCTCCTAAATGACTTATATACTTTAAAATAGACCTTAAAACAGTGCCTAAACCTTTTGACACCTATGTTAGGATCTAGAACATATTTTTGATTTTCATAGTGTTACAGTCACAAACTCCGCTATATCCTTCTACAAAACGTTCAACCAATAGGACATTCATAATGTTACAATGGTGATCTTATCCAAGCTTCTTGATAGCGTCCTTGGATCTCTTCATTTGCCCGAACATAATTCTTTGTATAAAAAGAAATAATATGGGTTTGTACAAACCACACGCACTAAGTATGAAGACATATGAAATTAAAACATTCAGAAAACATGCTAAAAAGGACATTTTGTTCAAAACATGCTAAGTCAAATTAAATACCTTTATTCACATTCCAAACATACATATAAGTCCACAATAAAATAATGAATAGGATTTACCTTCAACTCCAATAACACTGTATAATGAAGTCATAGTCAAGCATTCATGCTTATAATATATTTCATCAACGTATCATAATACCTTACTCACAATCCCAATCAAAGAAAATAAGTGCAATGCCTATATAAAGCCCCATAACCCCACATAGACGAAGTCAACTAGCAAGGAAACTATAGGCATTATCATTACATCATATAACATCATGTTAAGTCACTACAACCTCAAACACGGCAACCTAAATAAACAAAATGTATATAAAGTGTATGTAACATAATATAAGATCAAAACTATATAGAATCATCATTAGGCATTTCATTTATAACATAAGTATATAGACATATAACAAGGAGTTCCCTCAAGGTCTAAATGTGCAATGCATAGGTAATGACCCATACCCTTATCTACACTAGTATACCTATAAAGTCATCCTAGTTATGATGTATCCTCTAAATTCATTGATTCATTCATTCATTTTAATTTCGGGAAACTTCAACACAACTAACAATACACCATGTGAGCTGAAACTAGAATCCAGTGTCATCCCCTCACACTAAAAAAGGGCATCTTAATTGCCAATGTAAGACATACACGTCATAGTAGTGTCTACGTGGATCCACTTGCTAGGTTTCCTATGGGTCAAATAATTAAGAAACTAGGATGTTATTGCTGGAAACCCTTTTTATGATTATATGCATTGTAGTTTCAACCTAATGCGTCTTTAGGTGAACCTACTTTCTTCATTAGAAAGGACACCTCTCACTTCTAGTTTACTTGGTGCTAACCAAAATATTCCCTTTTTGAAATTATTTTTACGTCTTCCATAAAATTATATTATATCAAAGGTCTTAGGAGAATAATCCCTTGTTTAAAATGATCATATGTCTTAGGTTCTGCGATGAGACATTCTTTTCGTCACATCACAACCAATAGGTAAAAACATTACATTAAAATCACATTAATAAGATGCACAAAGAATTCCTTTCAACCCTCCATAACCATACCTTATCATAATCTCACATTCATCATAATCATAGCCTAGTCATATATGCATTGCATCATCATTTACACTTTTCAATTAAATAACAATATCAAATATAGGCCAACATTACCATAACATAGTAGTCATGATCTTAGAATCTTACCTATGGCTTCCAAGAATCTCATCAAAGATCTTACCCTCAATTCAATGATCATTAAACAATAATCCAATCAGCATTGCCATATAATATTAAAGAATACAAGACTACATTCAATTTTATATTCCTTAATAAAAAACAAACATAAATCATAAGTTAGGGTTATGGGAAGAAGAGGGTTCATGGGACTTCGTAGANTATGTGTCGGAACGTGACACTCCGATCCACTAATTCTATCCGTTCATCAAGCCTTCTCTATACCAAGGCATCATCAATCCCATTACTTTAATTCATCAAGCCTTCTTTTATACCAAGGCATCCTCATTAATAACGTAGATTAAAGTTTCTTTCAAGTTTTGGGATTCAATAGTTTTCATCATGCTTGCTTTATCAAAAATCATACAATCATATTCATGCAAGCATACAATTAAGCATATAGCAGGGTTTACAATACAATCAATACATATTATTCACTATTTAGAGTTCACTACGAATATCGTAAAAACCATAACCTACCTCCACCGAAGAATTGGAATCCACAAGCAAATTCCCAAGCTTTGCTTTCTCCTCTTTGATCGACTACTCTCTCTCCCTCTATTCTGTTCTTTATCTTTTTCTTATTCCAAACCCTTTTCCTTTTACCCTAATTAGTATATAATTAAGAATAAAGGATGGCAATAATAGCCTACTAATTAACTTAAGGTTACCTCTTTTAACCCCCAAGTAATTAGACTTATTAATATTAGCCCTTTAACTTTATAATTAAGGAAAGAATAGTCCAAAACGTCCCTTAAAACTTAACCAGAAATCCGACTCCAGCTGGGATTACGCAACCTGTGACAGCCCGTCGTGCCTGCGATGGTCCGTCACGCAGGTCGTCGCAACCTCTTAACATTCCATTTTTCTCTAAGGATTTTGTGACGGTCCGTCACGCCTGTGACGGTCCGTCCTGCACTTCCGTCATGACGTTCAGAAACTCGTTTCCCATACCAAATTCTCAAGAGTTGAAGTGTTTTGCAATGGACTATCACGACGGTTCGTCGTATCGGTGACGGTCCATCCTGCAGGTCCATCACAATTTACAGAGAGTCGATTTTAGAACACAATTTTCAGAATTCTAATTGTTCTGGGACGAGACACCCTCGACGGTACGTCGTGCCCATGACGGTCCGTCGTGGTATCCGTCGTCTCAGCCAGTTTTTCCAGAAATAAAATCTGCTGCTCAAAACGACTAAACAGGTCGTTACACATGGAATAAAATCATGCTTAAAAGACATTTGTATGAAACATGCTCTTTCACGCTCTTGTAATTAAAACTTCATAGCATAACTATAAGAATAACAGAAACACCAACTTCACATATAAGTCACATTTCAAGTAATCCACATAATAGCCTTTCATCATATCAAACCACATAATCATATAAACACCTACCAAAGTTTATCCTAAGACTTACTCAAGTATGACAAGAAGAGACCGCCCATACATCATCTTCAAGCAAACATAAACAATCCTTACGACTACCTAAGAGAAGATAATTCTCTATTTAACATTCAACTCACTACCTAAGGTTACTCTAAGATTCACTTTAGTAAAACATAAACAGACCGCCAACCCTCTTCAAGCCTACATAAGCAACCATAAAAGCTACCCAGATAAGCTACTTTTATTCAACCTACATTTACTCAAGTCATAACCATTCATTATGTCAATTAAGATTCATTACAACATTTAATAGACTTAACATGTGTTGTAAAAGACATAGGGAACCTACACCTTATCACTTTCAAAACAGACTCGTGCCATGTCTAGATAGCGTCCCATTATGCTACCAAAAACATTGTAGAACTTATTCAATACTATAATGTATCAACGCATGATGAGAATAGGCTATACAAGACATAGACCGATTGAGGGTGTTCTACTTGCCAAGGGTAGAACTAGGACACATCCCATAAAGAATATCAAGGGATTCTTTGTACATTAGTCTCAACTTAAGTAGAATAACTCCCCAAGCATACTCATTTGGTGCTAGACTTTGTTCTTATAGAGTAGTTCAATCACAACAGCATAAAAAGACGTACCATATATTAGTCACAACCAAATCATAATACACCTCACCAAGGATGGGTGCACTAGGGCTGACACTCAATGGTCAACTAGTATAGCTCAATGAATTTCCTTGAGATTGTTTCGTGTCGTTCCACCAAACCTACCCCTAAGTCCACCATTCACACAAGAAGGATACCATTACGACTTTCTACTTCAAGGATATCATAACCTCCTTTCTTATTTGAAGGTTCCAACTAATTACCATCTTAACCATATTAAAGGTTATGTTTCAATCACACACACACATACATGATAAAGTTACTTAAGCCTACTAAGTCGACAGTTCATATTCATACTCTTCTTGTATCAATTAGAGGGACTTAGGTCTACCTAAAAAGGACAAACACATATTCATCTTATCACATGTATAACAACATTAAAGAAGCACATAGGGACAACAAAGTCTACTTCTAGTAACACTATTCACTATTACAGAAAGAGAAAGATAAACATATCTCATCATAAGACTCATATAGTCAATTAAAAAGCATCATACTTCAACATCAAGTATACATACATAATGACATTGTCCTAGTCTATCATGAGCACCTATTAATAATTAGGAAAACTTATTCTTTCACTTTACAAATATATATAATCATAATTATACTTCACATTGATCAATTTCACAAGTTATAACATTTTAATATCACAATTCATAATCTAATGCCGACAAGGTCATGTTCTTTACAATTATAATACATAAGAACCACCACCATAAGTGGATCATACAAATAAACACAATTCAATACCTATACTACATAATACAAAGAGAATTATCTCAACTTAACATCATTCCTTCAAGAACACCTCCAATACATAGCCATTCCAACCAATTCAATTCACAGTCTCTTACCAATAGCTATACACACCCATCCAATCTAATAATCAGCAACACTATGAATCAACATAAAACGATATGAGAATTACTAAATTAAGGCAGCCTATGTAATTATAATATACTTCTTACATGATTCAATATCCTAATGTTATCTACACAAGAAATCAATACAATAGTGCTATGATCACATTACCCAAATAGTCAAATAAGGATTTCATGAATAGAATGGGTTCATAGAGTTTTTGACTAACCATAATTAAATTACCATCAATTCAATAATAAATCACTTTTTTAAACCGTTTTATGATACAAGCCATGGATAGAGTTCATTTAAGAAGATCATGCTTTGAGAACTCTTGGAAAAGCTTTTTAAAGTTTGGGTCCTTGAAGAAAGAGATTTCAAGGATTAAACACCATACTTTGACTGATGAAAATACACGAAAATTAAGGAATATTGATTGAGAAATCAAGCTCCAATATCCCTCCTTGCTTGAAGCTCCCATGTAGTTCTAGAGATTTCTTCTTTGGGGTCTTTTGGCAAAATACTGAAAAATGACCCTAAGTAACCTCCCAATTTATTTTAAGAACAGTAGGTGAAATACCTAAAAAGCCCTTGTCTTGGCTTAGACCCTGCAAAAAATTTGAAGGTCACCAACGATGAAATGAGTGACGATTCTTAGACCATACGACGGCCAGTGCTGGTGCATCAGTTTTTGGTAAATTACCAAACATTGGGGTGTTGAGATCCCACAATGAAGTATTTGTCAATGAGTCAATCGATGGGGTGTCTATTGGACAAAAGGGCGCGATACCCTTAGTGGTTTGGGACTATTTTGGCAGTCTTGGGCTACAAGTTGGGTCCCACTCAAGAACCCTTTGGTTGCTCCTAAGGGGTCGCACCTAGATGTTCAAACCAAAATAAACTTGTATTGATGTTAGCAACCTCTCATAATAATTTGAACCAAAACGAACACGTAAAACATACAAAGGCATGCTAGAATAGACAAGCACGTCTTAAGGCTATCTTTCGAAAGTCTCGGACGTTGTTTGACATTTGACCTCAAAAACTCTTCCAATCATTAGAAACTGCCTCTAAACATTATTATTAACGATTTGAGGGCTTTAAAACCTCACGATACACATGTTAGGCTCTAGTTTAACCTAGTTTGTTTTAGGAACGTCACAACTCTATCTATGATCTTGCTTAGGTCTAAAGAAACTCATTCATTCCTTTATCATTTGAGACAATTGTTGTAAGCCTATATCTAGAATAATGTACATGTATAAGGGATATGTGTGAATGTTGTAAATCTCTTTTGATGATTAATGTGAGACAAAGTATTAGACAATTTCTTATGGATTGGTGTTATTGCATAAACTAGAAGTCTATGTAAACAAATGTAAGCGGAGTCTATGTGAACTCCATATATGATATACGAGTAGTCTAAGTATACTTCACTATGTACAAGCTTTAATTTTTTCGCATTTTCAACCAATGATATGTTATGACGAATGCTAAGGGCTAGTCCAAGTTCTATTAATGACGAAGACGCAGGTAAGACCTTGGGTACTTTGGGTTGTTGCATAATCAAAGTCACCTACCTCAAACCATGCAATTGAAGATCTACATCTCCTCCAATAAAGGGTATCAAAGGGTTCCATGTCATTACTTGAATTATAGCTATTATTGTAGGATAATTTTACCACTGGTAAATGGTCCTCCAAATTACCCATAAATTCAATAACACAAGCCCTAAACATGTCCTCCAACGTTTTGGATGGTTCGTTCCGCCAAACCATCCATTTTTGGATGAAATATGTTACTAAGTTGCACCGTAGTACCTAGCCCACTTTGGAAAGCCTTCAAAAACCTAGAAGTGAATTGGGGACCTCTATCAGAGATGATTAACAATGGAACTACATGAAAACTCACAAGCTCGTGAAGGTATAACTTAGCATAGTCCTCCTCCGAATAAGTAGTTTTGATGGTAAGAAAATGGGTAGATTTCGAAAATCTATCTACAATCACCAATATTAAATCATTTAATTTCAGGTGCGGTGAAAACCCAAAATGAAATCAATATTGATATCTTCCCATTTTTAAGTAGGGACATCCATCACTTTAATTAACCCTCCTGGTCTTTGATATTTGGCCACTGTCACATTCGGGGAGCATCCCCTAGACATAACCGGCGTCGTCGTCCTCTTTGAGGACTAAGACTAGACTCTTAGCATACATCATTACATTCTTAGGTTGAAAATTGAAAACAAATTAAATCTTTTCATTAATTCTACTTTGAGGTTTACATAGACCTATACATACACATAATATATTCGTTTTGAGTATACATGGACCCTTTGTATAGGAATATTACATAGTCTTCTACTTTTATTGCACATAAGTGTATGAAAGATATAGTATAGTCTCTAAAGAGTGTTTTATCTCATAATCATCTAACAAAATTATAGCAATTTGGACAAAGCCGATACATTAATGTAAAAGAGACACATATATGCTATATAATTCGTACTCAAATGAAAAGGAGAAGAACATAAGAGTCTTAAAAATAAAACATGTTCATCACAAGACTAACAATACTAAGTATAGTCAAATCAACATGCATATCACAAAATTGGACACATAGTTAAAGAAAGACAATCACCCATGAACCCTGATTAAGTCAAAAGTGCAATGACAAAGCAAAGCCCCACAACCTTACTCAATCAACTAACTCAACAAGAACCATGACTAAGATCCAACTTCACAAGACACATCATCTAACAATATATATCATCATACTTTACCAATAGAGACCAAATACATCTTCATAAGAACAAACAATATCACATAATGTCATTTACATGGTAGATCATCATATTATTTTTTTTTGTATTCATTAACATATACATTCATAAGAACACCTCCTAAGACTTCCCTCAAGGTTAACTAGTGCAACGTTTAGGTAGTGTACCATACCCATACCTAGACTTAGCTAAACCCCTTAGATCATCCTAGCTATTCATTCATAATTTCATTTTATCTTTTGGGAAAATCATGCCTTAACCAACATAGACCACATGAGTTAATATGGAATCCGGTGTCATGGAACGATACACAGAAAGAAGGTTGACTACTTGCTATGGTAGTACCTAAAACATGAAGAAAGCAACTACATGGATCTAGTAGCTAGTATTCCAATCTGGGAAACAAAGTTCAAGAAATATGAGATATAATTTGAACCCTCTTTATAAACATGGTTTATAGTATCTAATCCTATTAGTACATTAGAGATCCTACCTTCCTATGTGGGAATGTACACTCATCAATCTAGTTTTCTCCGTGCTAAGCTAGAGTCCTTTGAAATGTATGTAATCCTTTAAAAATCATAGCATAGTTTAGGTCATTGGGTCTATCCCTTGTATAATCATCATAATAATAACTCAATAAGCATTTCATGAGAATAGTCCTTTCATTACAATTCATACAAGTAAAGATAGCACATTTACATCATCATTCATGATAAGGCACATTGGTAGTCATCACCATCTTTATATAATTTACACCTTAGTCAACCTCACAACAATTGTAAAGACATTTCAATTAAACATCATACAAACCCTAGGTATCCTAATAAAATATATACTTCAATGCAACATCATCACTCAATCTCAAGTAACCGCAATTGAAGTAAAGAATAGGGATAAAAGGAGTTACCAAGTTTCCTTCATAAATCATCTTCAAGGTCTTACCATCAACCATTAACTCAACCCAATAGGGAAGATATATCATCACACACCAATAACCAATAGAATAACAAGGTAAATTCCATCACTATATCAGAATTCATCCCTAGTTCATAGCTTAAGATAAGAGAGTTAGGTCATATTCACGACATGTTTCATAACCTAGATAAACCATTCAAGAACTAGAATGATAGGCCTATAATTTATCTTAATGTATTCATTATTGATACAATAACATCATATAACATTAATTCAATCAATAACCAAGTCATAATATTACACAATTCATATTAATATCAAATCCTAGGGTAATGGGGAATGGGTGATCTTCTACAATTTAGACCAATCCTTGAAGAAATAGAATAATTAAGTTAGATTACATGTTTTTCTATCAAACATGTCCAAAATAAATCATAAACATGGTAATTAAAAATATCATTTTCGATATTGGAAAACACCCACATGAAAACTCAACTTTTGAAATCACTTTGAAGGAACCCTTTGGGGAAAGGAGTCCTAAAGGTGAAATAGATCCTACACTTTAATGTTTGATGCATATTGATGAATAAATTCGTACCATTACAGATATTAAACCCTCCCTAGCTTGGTCTTCACTTGAGTTCTTCAACTAAAGAGAGAAAGAAAAGAGAAGGAAGAGAATTTGGGTTTGTGAGTTATGAGAGCTTAGGTTAGTCTAATGGGGTTGGGGTCTTTATATGGGGTGTTAATTAGCTTAATTAGACGTACCTTAACCCCAAATTAAAGTACTTACCCCTTAGTTAATTAATTGGAACCAGCAAAAAATGTGCAGCAAGATAAGGCCCTCACAGACGAGACCTCGACCAATGGTCCATCTGTGAGTTGACGACCCTTACCCCTTTCCGCGCTGCACAACCTAAGGTAAGTTCAGAGATAGGTACAAATGGACCATTAGAAAAAATGGATAAGTTTTGTTTGATGGATGACATCGACTACCCCTTGATCGACACTCGCCTCATTGATTCCCTTCGTGGTTGCATACTGCCCAGGCAGTACTTTTGACCTCAAAATTAAAGGTTCCTTCTCAAGGGCCCTTGGTTGGTCCATGCGGAGTCGTACCCAAAATATTTGACTAAGAATAAACCCTAATACAAGTAAGACACCCTTCCACCAAATTTCATTAATTTCTGACTCCTAAAAGCTAGTCAAATAGACTAAGCTACACTAGTACCTCTTTCCGAACATCATGGACGTTCTTGAACGTTTTGGTTTCTATACCTCCTAAATGACCTATATACTTTAAAATAGACCTTAAAACAGTGCCTAAACCTTTTGACACCTATGTTAGGCTCTAGAACATATTTTTGATATCCAAAGTGTTACAGTCACAAACTCCGCTATGTCCTTCTGCAAAACGTTCAACCAATAGGACATTCGTAATGTTACAATGGTGATCTTATCCAAGCTTCTTGAAAGCGTCCTTAGATCTCTTCATTTACCCGGACATACTTCTTTGTAGAAAAAGAAATAATATGGGTTTGTACAAACCACACGCACTAAGTATGAAGACATATGAAATTAAAACATTCAGAGAACATACTAAAAAGGACATTTTGTTCAAAACATGCTAAGTCACTTTAAATGCCTTTATTCACATTCCAAAGATATATATAAGTCCACAATACAACAATGAACAGTATTTACCTTCAACTCCAATAACACAGTATAATGAAGTCATAGTCAAGAATTCATGCTTATAATATATTTCATCAACATATCATAATACCTTACTCACAATCCCAATCAAAGCAAATAAGTGCAATGCCTATATAAAGACCCATAACCCCATATAGACGAAGTCAACTAGGAAGGGAACTACAGGCATTATCATTATATCATATAACATCATGTTAAGTCCCTACAACCTCATACAAGACAACCTAAATAAACAACATGTATATAAAGTGTATGCAACATAATATAAGATCAACATTATATAGAATCATCATTAGGCATTTCATTTATAACATAAGTATATAGACATATAACTAGGAGTTCCCTCAAGGTCTAAATGTGAAATGTATAGGTAATGACCCATACCCTTATCTACACTAGTATACCTATTAAGTCATCCTAGTTATGATGTATCCTCTAATACATTGATTCATTCATTCATTTTAATTTCGGGAAACTTCAACACAACTAACAATAGACCATGTGACCTGAAACTAGAATCCGGTGTCATCCCCTCACATCGAAAAAGGGCATCTTAATTGCCAATGTAAGACATACACATCATAATAGTGTCTACGCGGATCCACTTGCTAGGTTTCCTATGGGTCAAATAATTAAGAAAAAAGGAGGTTATTGCTGGAAACCCTTTTCATGATTATATGCATTGCAGTTTCCACCTAATGAGTCTTTAGGTGAACCTACTTTCTTCATTGGAAGGGACACCTCTCACTTCTAGTTTACTTGGTGCTAACCAAAATATTCCCTTTTTGAAATTATTTTTACATCTTTCATAAAATTAGATTATATCAAAGGTCTTAGGAGAATAAACCCTTGTTTAAAATGATCATATCTCTTTGGTTCTGCAATGATACCTTCTTTTCATCACATCACAACCAATAGGTGAATACATTATATTCACATTAATAAGATGCACAAAAGAATTCCTTTCAACCCTCCATAACCATACCTTATAATAATCTCACATTCCTCATAATCATAGCCTAGTCATATATGCATTGCATCATCATTTACACTTTTCAATTAAATAAAAACATCAAATATAGGCCAACATTACCATAACATAGTAGTCATGATCTTAGAATCTTACCTATGGCTTCCAAGAATCTCATCAAAGATCTTACCCTCAATTCAATGATCATTAAACAATAATCCAATCAGCATTGTCATATAATAGTAAAGAATACAAGACTACATTCAATTTTATATTTCTTAATAAAAAACAAACATAAATCAGAAGTTAGGGTTATGGGAAAAAGAGGGTTCATGGGACTTTGTACAGATTTAGACCAAGGCCTTAGGGGATGCATCAATCCACACACAAATCTACAAAAATCATCAATAATAATTGAATTATTACTACAAAATTTAATCTAAAAATTAGACCCATTAATTTTATGAAAATCAATGTTTTTGAAGAACTTTGAAATTAAATCATTGAACAGAAATTAGGGGAAAAGGATCCCAATGGTTAATAAAATACATACCTTGAGAATACATGTAGAATGATAATGAAAAACTTGAATATTGAATCCTATGATGAACTTGATATTTTCTTAAATAGGGATTTTTGGAGTTGTGAGAGAAACGAGAGAAAAGTGAGAGTGATTTTGGTTTCAATTGGGGATTTGATTTCGGTGGGTAATGATTACTTAAAACTGAACAAAAATCAGTATATTCCAATCCCCTAAATTACCCAAAAGACCCCTCACTTCATTAGGTCTTGTAATTACCCTCAAGTATAGCTGAGAATTTAGAGAACTCTAGAGTCACCACACAGAGTTCTTGACCTAGCGGAGGTCTTGCACAAGACTCTTAGCTATCATTTGTAATATAAGAATGAAAAATAATGCGGAATTAAAACTTATCACAACAATATAAATAAGAAACCCTTTTATAGGAGACTAAGTAACAAGTATCATTGTCTCAACCCAAATCAATGATACATCTTGAATTTTCTTAGGGTCACATCCCTTTACAGTGAAAAAAATACATAGATTTCTTATACAAGTCTTAAGAGAAGAAAACAAAAGAAACATAGATTATGTCCTCGTGACAGACCTGAAAATTCTATGACTTATACTAGAGCCTTATATGTTGAGTAATGATTGTTTTTTACCTAAATAATTATAATTAACTTGGTTGAAAAGTACTGGAGTCATAGCATTAAAAAAGCTTTAACATTCGGAAACTAGCGAAATTTAACTAGTTGACGTCTCTAGGTTTTGTGAAGGTTTCAGATAGTCATAGGAAGTCTAAAAATTGTAAAATGACTTTAAATAGGTAAAATCTAGTATATAGGGTGCAAACGTCCAGGACTACCTCCCAAATATCAACCGAGGGGTGCACGAAGGGACCCAAAATTGGACTAAGAAAGCTGCCAAAAGGCAGTAGCTTTTGTTTTTAGAGGGAACAAGTCCACGTCGCGGATTTGGTTATCCAAAGAATACAAGTGAAGCTCGCGTCACGGTAAGGTCGCAGACTCCACAGTCTTAAAAAATAATTTTGAAAACCTCGCGGGAATAGCTTTGCAAGGTGGGCTTGTTCCTCGACGAAAAATTAGAAAGTAGAATTCGAGTTTGACTTCAAAAATAGGGTCAAATTAAGTGAGGGGTCTTTTGGGTATTTCATGGGGGCTTACATATTTAATTCTCATCAGTTTTTCCTCATATTTAATCACTCAAAACAAATCCCCAAATCAAAACCCAATTGCGAATAAAAGTTGTTTAAGTGTGAATTAATGGTTAATTGATAAATTCTTATGAGTTTTCCCTTTACCCCTGTCTTTCCCCCAAATCCCTAATTTCTTTGATTAGTTAAGGTGGATTGATGATGGTGATGAACATGTTACTTATTTACTTTGATTTTAGTTGTGATAATTTTTTGAGAATTGCCTTTTTTCATATGTTGGTTTGGAGTTCTAGAGTGTTGAAGTATGAAGTCCCAAGAAGGACAATAATGTATAATATTGATTCTCCTTTCATCTGAATTTTTCATGGTAAAATGTACTTATGTGGTACGGATGATATAGGTAATTGTGTTGTTGTGAATCCCTAATCCTAGATTCATAAATTGGCTATAAAGTATGTAATTATATTGTGATGTGATTATCATATATTTGAATATAGTCTCTCGTAATTATGACAAAGGATCTAAAGTTAAAGGATAGTTCTTACTTGTGATCACCTATAAGATACTATGATAGGATGTCCATGAGTTATGTGACTCATCTGATTGATGGTAAGAAAGAGTTAGTAAAAGAGGTTCATAGGTTGGATCGTTTGGATGTCCAACTAGAAGACTCTCAAAAGGGTTCTTTCATGGTTTGCCACAACTCCGACTCATCTTTAGGGGTCGGGATGAAATCCAAGCAGCACCTTGATCCTCTACTGATGGAGTTGAAGGAAACGGTCCTTAATACGTCTAATGAGTCTTTCTCTCAAGGAGAAGATGGGGTGATTAGGCATCAACGAAGGTTGTGTATTCCAAATATGGATAATTTAAGGGAATTGATCATTAAAGATGCTTATGGCTCCAATATTCCATTCACCCGGGTTCTAGAAAGATGTACCTCAACGTACGAGAAATATATTGGTTGAATGGTATGAAAAGGGACATAGAAGACTTTGTTTCTAAGTCTCTGAATATGCATCAAGTAAAAGCGATGCATCAAAGGCCGGGTGTCTTGATTCAAAATATTGATATTCCTACATAGAAATTGGAGGATATTAATATGGACTTTGTACTGAGGTAACATTGTATAATAAGAAAACATGACTCAATTTGGGTCTTTATGGATAGGCTAACCAAGTTCGCTTATTTCCTTCCTATGAAACTCACATATTCGGCGAAAGATTATGCCAAATTGTACGTTAAAGAGATAGTGATGTTATATGGGGACACTTTATCCATAATTTCGGATACATGTACTCAATTTTCCTCCCATTTTAAGAAAGCTTTGCAAACTCCGATTGGTATGAAGGTGAAGATTAGTACCTCTTTTCATTCCAAGAAGAATAATCAAGTGTAACGCACTATTCAGACCCTTGAATATATGTTTAGGTCTTGTGTTGTTTACTTTTAAGGTAATTAGGATGACCACATACCTTTGATAGAGTTCTCCCACAACTATATCTACCATTGTACTATCTCAATGGCACCCTTCGAGGAACATTATGAGAGAAGGTGTAGATCTCCGGTTGGGTGATATAAGGTGGGTGAGTTTTCTCTATGTGGTCTCGACTAGGTCTATGAATCCCTTGAAAAGGTTCGAGTTATAAGAGATAGACTAAAAGCATCTCAAATTTGACCAAAATCATAGGCTGACAATAGAAAGAGGGACCTCGAATTCGAACCAGGATATTGGGTCAATTTATAAAATTTCACCCATGAAAGGGGTGACAAGTTGGAAAGAAGGGGAAGCTTAGTCCTCGTTATGTTCCTTTTGAAATTTTGAATCAAGTTGGAAGTGTTGCCTATCATTTGAGGTTGCCAAATTAGTTGGCCATGATTTATTCGGTATTCCATGTTTCCCTTGTCAAGAAGTGTATAGGGGACCTGATTTCCATTCTTCCTTTAGAAGGTTTAGGGGTTAAGGAGGATCTTTATTATGAATAGGTCCCGATTGATATCTTGGATTATAAAGTTAAAATAATTGAGAAATAAGGAGGTCACCTCCGTAAAAGTTCAAAAGAGGAACCACCTTGTTGAGGGCGCACTATGGGAGGCTAAGGCCGACATGAAATCCTGCTATCCTCAACTTTTCCCGTTACCCAATCCAAGATTGAGGTTAGTAGTTCCCTATATGAATATTATGAATAATATTGATCTTATCATGTTTTTCTAAATACATGTGCATATTATAGTTGAAATTCATGCTTAAGTTGAGTTCTTTTCTTTCCATGAGATATATTTATTATGTTTGCTTTCACTTATTTGTTTTTTGTGCTATAAGTACTCATGGAAGATTATAATGAGCATGATTGATATTTTTTTGATAAGGAATCATCATGTTAACTTTTAATGTTCATATTGAGGTCATATTGGTAGTACCTTCTTATGTAATATGAAAAGTTTAACTTTTGTTCTGGTATGTATTGATTAAGTTCCTATTTCACTACACCATTTTAGGCTTATGGCCACATTAAATCAAGTGTTGCCTAAATTTTTTTTGGGAACACTTTTAAAATGTAACCTATATATATGGGATATGCTACACTTTATAAGTGTTTTGATAGTATGAAATTTATGGTAACAATTATTTACATATATGGCCACACTTTTAAAGTGTCCTATGTTTATAATTGTAAAAACAACACTTTAGAAGTGTGGCCAAAAATCTTTCACTAAAATATTATATTCCCTCAAACATTTTCTACACTCCCTCCCATTTTTATTGGCCAAAAAACAATTGATAAAACATTATGAAAAACAAATTGAGTCTTAGAGAGCAAGCTCAAGACTAAATAGCATACGCTCCAGAGCACTTTACATAACACTAGCTGAAAAATCCACACGATTTCTCTTCTACAGAAGTTCAAATCAACGAGTAGATAGTGACTTCGAATAGAGGAAGCTGAAGACTGTGACAGAGATGAAAATTTGAGGAGCTTAACTGATTCTATTCTCCAAAATAGGAGGAGCTTGAAATCGGAGGAGCTGAGCTGAGCCGATGATTACAAAGTGGGGATCGATCGAGGAACTGAAGAACGTAAACTGAAGACATACGCTCCAACTTCTAGTTTCAGCTGAAGAGCATACCTCAAGCTGAAGACATAAGCTCTAATTGAAGAACATCTACTTCAGCTGAATCTGAGGAACGTACCTCCAACTGAAGAACATACTCTCGAAGCTTTGTTAGTGTAAGACGTTCTTTTCCTTCTCTTACAGATTTCCGTCAAAATTATTTATAGATACCTTATTTAAAATCAAAGAGCTAAAGAAAGTGATATTTGTCACATATTCTTTGTTGATTAGTTGTTCTTTTCATCACAGATTCGTTGTTAACGAGTTTTTCCATAGGATTTTACAAATGAACAAAATGCTTCACAAATGAACACGCCACACATCTTGGGTTGTTGCAACAGGGTTTATAAGGTAAGAACCCAAATTATTATATTATGTAGTAAGTATGAAGTGGGTTGCTTAACGTCATATTTATCCGTGGATAGGATTATGGGGTTGTATCTTTGGCATTGCACAAGTTTTGCTTGTGATGTATCTTTTTGGTTGACAGACACTTGCACTCTGCAGCTAGAGCTTGACAAGGAGCTTGTTTCCCCAGAAATTGCTTCTCCAACTCTCCTTCCTGCATTTCTTCTTATGTTCATTTTTCTAGTCGCACACACAAGAAGGAGTTGGATTCTAGAATGACACAAAATGTCAAAACTCTACAGAACATGATAAAGAGTAGAAGAAGGGAAGATTCTTAGCATCACTAATTCTCTAAATCATGGTTTGGTGCACTTCAAAACCATAAGCTAGAAACTATGCAACGTGGTTGTTTTGAGCCTTAGTTCCTAGGTAATTTTATCTCATCATCTAATACCAAGTTTGTCACACTCGGGTCCTAGAACCTAGATGAGACCAACATCATTAACCTCTTAGTGATCGCAGACAAGCGTCTTCTTAGCTTTTATCAAAACCGTACAGTTAAATTTAGCAGAAAATTAAGACAGCATGGCAGATTGTGTGAGCCCAATATTGATAATCTGAGACCTTAATATTATTGCAGAGAATCATGGCTCCAGGTACTCCATTCATCCAGGTTCCACCAAGATGTATCATGATCTCAAGGATATCTATTTGTGGGAAGGTATGAAGTGAGATATTTCTATGTTTGTGGAAGAGTGCCCCAATTGCAAACATGCTAAGGGCGAACACCTTATGACCGGAGGTCTCAAACAGTCGATTGAGATCCCCACATTGAAGTTGGAGGTTATTAATATGGACTTTCTGGTTGGTCTGCCCATGACCAGGAAACTGCATGATTCCATTTGGGTCATTGTTGGATGGATGACTAAGTTTTCTCACTTCATTTCTATGAAGTCTACTTACAAGGCCGACGATTATGCCAAGTTGTATATTGATGAGATATTATTCACACCCTTGAAGACATGCTGAGAGCATGTTTAATTTACTTCAAGGGGAGTTGGGATGATCACTTGCCACCGATTGAGTTCTCTTATAATAATAGCTACCATTCCACTATTGGGATGGCACCTTTTGAAGCACTGTATTGCAGGAGATGTAGGTCCCCAGTTGCGAGGTTTAAGGTAGGAGAGTCATACACCCTTGGACTGAGATCATACATGAGGCTATGGAAAAGGTGATAATGATCATAGATAGATTCGCTACTGCTCACAGTCATAAAAAATCCTATTCTGATAACAAGAGGAGAGCTCGTGAATTCGAGGTAGGTGATCAAGTCTACCTGGTGATATCATCCATTTAAGGGGTGATGAGGTTTGTTAAAAAAGGGAAGTTGAGTCCGAGGTATATAGGTTCTCATGAGGTCTTACAGCGAGTAGGGAATGTTTCCTGTGAACTGAAGTTACCTCATGAATTGGCTTCTATTCATCTAGTGTTTCATGTTTCGATGCTTAAAATATGTCTAGGTGATCCAATATCCATCCTCCCTATTTAGGGGTTAGGAGTCGATGAGAACCTTCTTATGGAAAGGTTCCAGGTGAAATTTTAGATCGCCAAGTGAAGCAGATTAGGAACAATTAGGTTTCAACCATAAAGATTTCATGGAAGAACTACCTTGTTGAGGGAGCAACATGGGAGGCCAAGGCCGACGTAAGATCCCATTCCCCTCACTTTTTCTATTCTTAATGTTAAATATACTCTTCCTAAGTCTTATTTTTTTTTATGAAACTCTAAATTTTAGTGCATTAGTCGGTTTTGGTATTTTAAGTCCATGATTGTGTGTTTATACTTACATAGTATGAGTTAATATGAGTTCATGCTTGCATTCATGTTGGTGTTTTTGTATAGCATTGACATGATTTTTGTGTTGCATGAGTTGTGATTGCATTGAGTTAAAATGAGATTGAGAAGGAAGTTCCTCAATCTCATACATGAATATTCAGATAAGCTTTGAGTGATATGCATTATCCTGAGTAAGTTGTGAATTATATATTCACAAAGAGTAAAGTTTCAAGTATTTTGATGTATTTTTTGAAATTACCCTCCTTGATTCAAAATGATGTGTAGTGTCATTCGGGGATGAATGTTACTAAGGGGTAGATAATGTAACATCCAAGAATATGTACTTTTCTATTGAAGAGTCTATTAGGTTTTAAGAATATTTATTTGGGTACATAGGCATCCCAATGCCCATTATAAAGTAATATTCGACATGTTAGAGAATATTAGCTTAAGGGTGTCAGCCAAATTCTATGTTTTAACAAGTAACTCAAAATATACTTTGATGTTCAAATGCTTCAATCCAAACTTGTTTAGGAATTGTACCAACAACGAAGAAAGTAAGCTAAATTTTTTGTTTTCTTAGCCTATACACATTAGGTACGAGGCATCAAACTGTCAAGCCTAGGTACCATAGAATATGATCATTTAAAATAATCATGTAGACTAAGTAGTGCAAATGACAATGTGAGGACCCTTGGGATAAAAAGTGAAATTTCCAAGAGAAACTACAGAGTTCACGGTTAGGAAAGTGCATGGAAACACATGTGCAAGCACATGTCTTACCAGATGAGAGACCAAGCGACCAAACCCAACCGATTCTGTTAGGGTGGTTAGGGGACCGGCATGCGTCAGGGAAAGCCACGTGGGGCTGATCTTCCTATCCAATCCTAGGCTCTAACTAACTTACCTAACTACCTAACTAACCTAGGACTAACTAAAATGAACTAAATAGTGTGCTCAATATCCTAAGACCTAACCGGGTGACACTAGCCAAGTAGATAACTAAAGAAACATCCTAGTACCTAACCTAGGATGGTACAAAAGGGTTGGTTATGGTCCTAGTGACATAGGGGGTACTTTACCAATTACCCTAGGTCACTTAATTAATTGAATTAGAAAAATAATCAATTAATTTTAATTCATGGTCAAACAAGAGACCCCTAGCAATTTTTCAGAATTTGGCTATATCAAATGCTCTCATATTTTTAGTCAATTTACAAAGGGCATTTTGGAATAAAGATAATTGATTTATTTTATTAAGTTACTTATCCTAAGTTGAATTGGTCAATATTCCATTTGTAAGAATTAGACTCGCGTTTATACAGTAGAAATAGACGATTGGAAAACAATGAACAAACATATGAACAATAGAAAAATACTCTCGGGTCTTCTTTGATGATTTCAAGGCAATTCTTCAAGATTTTCATTCAAAGTACAGGGTGATCTTCGTATATTCAATTCTACAGTAAGGTATGGGTTTCTCTCTTGTATTCCTTTCCCCAAGAGGCATTTAAAATGTTTTGAATTCGAGAAAAAAAAAACTAAGGTTGTTCCGAATGAAATTGTCGATGTTCATCTCCCTAGTTCTCCTTATTTCCAATTCTAGTAGTATGTATAATGCAAATCTCGAGCATGTTTTTGGTATGTGGTGCTAACTGATCATTATGTTTAGGTTTCTGTAATTTGATAATATAGAATGAGACCTATAGGTTACATCCGTATGATTAGTGTATCATTTACATGAGATAAGAAATGATGTAATGCCTAATTATGTTCAAGAAGATGAAATTGTTATAAGTCGTTTATGAAATTCAGTTAACTGTTAAAAGGAATTAAGGTTTTATTACTGTGTGTTTATAGTAGATATGTTTGTAAGTGTTTGGAATGCAATGTTTCCAAGAAGAAATAAGAATGGGAATCAAAGCTAGTTAATGCATCTTCAATGCCAAATCAACTTTATAGCTTGACTAAACTAAGCATTGAATTGTTCTTATAAATTAATCAAATGTTAAAAGTTGGCTTGCTTAAAATGATGAGATTACTATAGTATATACATGCAGTTAATTGAATTGGCGAGTGATAATATCATAACAAGTATTTTGTGAAAGTTTGGTTTATGCCTATAAATTGGCCAGCAATATTATTTCCATAATATTTAATAGAATTGGCCAATGACTAAGTCATTCCAATGTTATATGGTCAATGTAAATTATGATTTTTCATGTAAGGCCAAATACATGCTAGAGATTGACTTGACAAGATGTAAGTCAATGAACTCATAACCTAGGGTATGCCAATTATTGGGACAAATCCTAAAATACCCTATCTAAATGAACTTGTGAACATAGTAGCTTATTGAATAAGTGCAAAAAAATTTCATAAAGAATTGTACAAGACTACCAAATATATTCAACAAGAAAAGATGAGTAATTAAATAACTAAAAGCATATAGGTTATGAAATTGACCTACAATGGGGTGTTAAAGGAAGTGATACAAGTTTCACTTGCACCTAAACAATTATGTTAAAGATACTCACATAAGAGGGTGTTAGAAATCATGAGACAAATCTCATTCACACCATAATGATAATGTAGGATTTAAGTTCAAATTCATAATGTATATACAGGGATGAGAAGTTATCCATTGAGCTAAGCATACCTCATACTAGAAGAAAACTTCCATAGTGTATGATTCAACTTTAAAAGTTTTAAAGTATAATAAATTTAGCTAAGAACCGATAGACTAGTAATGAGCTTGTGCAAAAACATGTAAACCTCATGATATGAGACTACCATCAAGGTGGATAAGGGTGTCCAAATTCTCCTAGTTTTTGAACTATGTAGACAACATAGGTTACTAGCTAGTGGATCCACCTAAGAAAGCTAGGAAGTATTCGGTTTCACTTTGGACGGTGAACCATCTCTTTTCAGTGTGTGGAAGATATTGTATTTCATGTTATCTCACATGATCTATGCCTGTAAAATGATAAAGATTTATTTAAGAATGTAAGAAATAAAGAAAGAAAGAATTAGGAAGATGTGCAATGTTCAAATAGGACGACCAAAGGGTGAGGTTAGACAGTAATGATGTAAGTCATTCTTAGTCATTGCATAGAAAAATCCAAATGGAAGTCTGAAAAGATATCCTAAGTCAACCTAGCATATTAAAAGTGAACATGAGATAAAAGAAGAATAAATGTATGTTCAAAGTGAACTAATTAAGTGAAAGAATAAGAATATCAAATCATCAGTGTTTGATAAGAATTAAGTTTTAATAGTTATTGGTTATGCCAATAAAGGGAGCAAACCCCAATGACTCATCAATTGGAGTATGAATATATGCCTAGCATTATTATATTATGCATATGATCAAAGAATGGGCATATAAAATAAAGATTGGCTTATAAAGACTTCATGCCCAAATTAACATTAATGGAAAGAACAACTTGTCAGTAGGGTAGTAAAATCATTTCCTTAGACTTTTGGATTACTTATCTGATTCATTGTAGATGTGGTAATACAATGAATCATTGCACTTGTAAGTAAAACATAGGATCAAAGGATATCATAAAACTACGCCACAAAAAAGAAGAAAATACTAAAAATAAACTAAGTTTGGGAGAGGGAGCTCTTAGACTAAGGGGAGCAAAAATATTAAGCTTTTCTTGAGTTGATATGAAATTATTTTCATGACTCCAAGGTCTTATGTTCATATAGAAAATGAGTTGTGTCCTTTAAATTCATGAAAATATGTTATATTCATAGCAAGATTCGTAAATAACAAATTAGAAAACTGAAGTGACTTCACTTTCCAAAAAATGGCATGTTTCTATAGGAAGAGATTTCCTTTATCATTGATAGTCCTTATGTGTTTATGTGCATACACCCATACTAAGTAGAAGTGTGTACTAACCCATATACTATTACCCTAGTGTTTCCTTTCAAACATTTGTTCAAGCTTTTGTATTAAAGCTGATTTGGCAACTATCAATGATATTACGAATTCTTCATTTCAATTGTTGAATCTGTTAATAGATGGTTGTTTATTTTGAGCTATTCGTATATCACTCTTATGAAAGAATTATATGTCTAAGTACACTTCACTAAGTGTAAATCGTTTTAAATTTTCCACTAAATTAGACTGTATGATTGTGAAGAAAGCTAAGAAAAGGCTTGTGTGCGACCTCTGAGAGGTTAACGAAATCGGTCTCATCTAGGGTCTTGGACCTGGGTGTGACACTTGTACTAATTATGAGACCAATATGAACATATATTCGTTAAATCATTCTTAAAATATTGAAGAACGACCTTTTTGCATGTTTTTGTATGTGCAATACTTACTACATTGTTTTGTACTAACTCCATACTTTTGTATACTTTAGAAGTATAGGTTGGAGGCAAGAAGAAGTCTAGAAGGCAAAGCTTTGGAATCTAGACTCTCAAGACTATGCATGTCCTCATATAGTCTAGTGCATAGTTGTATTTCCTAGTTTCCATCACTAAGACTTATTATGTATATTCAATTAATGTATAAAGACATGCCCCTATGATATTTATATCGTGTACTTAAGTTGTCTTATGAAGATGAGATAACTCTTTAGGATTTATTAAATATCTTTAATTGTTATTATTAAATATCTTGAAAAAATTTAATTCCGCACTACTTTTCATGTCTCATATGATGAATGATAGCGAATGGCTAGTACAAGACCTCTTAAAGGTCAAGAATGCAATTGACTGAACTAAGGGTTGCCCTTAATGCTAGGGGGTACTCTCGGGTTGTGACATGAGATTGGAGGAATTATGATGGAAAATTTTACGGTGGTGTAGTTCTCACATGATGACAGTTATACCAAAAGAATGAAATCATTTTTGGGGATGATGAGTTATCTTGTAAGCTATGTGCAATGATAGTAGAAAGCTAATGTGTAGATGTGAATAGTGGTGGAGGAATATGACAAATAGTATGAGTGGGAAGTTTCCATTTTGAATGGGTAATGGTTGGTAGATTTCCTTGTGTTGGATTGAAGTTCTTGTGTATGATTACTCGTAATGAGGAGGAAAGATAGTATGTTAGCATAGCAAGGTAGTTTTAAGGTTACACTAGCAAATGGTTGAATTCATATAGCCGGAATGTTAATTCCCATAGGAATCAACCTTAATGGGTGAAAAGATAAGGAGATGGTTTATTCCATGAGTTTGCGTTATGTAGTGCCTAGTAGTGGGATGAGGTGATGTTTAAGAAAGTTCTTTTAAGATTGAATCATAAGACGAGGGTTTTATGTTTGACTAGTAAGGTTGATTGTTAATATTTATGTTCATAAGTTAAGGTTAGTATGAGTTCAACATTATGAGAAGATAGTGGGATTTTGGAGTATAAGACCTTTAAAATGCTTGGTAAGGGTCTTAACGATAATTGATGAGAATGGGATAAAGAACTGATCCGAAATAGAGGCCCCGGTAAGTTATAGTTCCCTATGGTTGTTCGATTTGCTTTAAATGAATTTACCCTATGTGGGGGAGAATGAGTTGAGTAGTAAAGTGTTAGATATCCTTATCTTTTCCTTCTATTCCTACCAATCTTAAGAAAAAAATCCTTGATAGTTTGGTTAAGTCATTGAGTTATGCATATTAGTATGAGTTGCATCTATCGTTATGATTATGAATGCCTTTGATGGTATAATGTTTTTCATGCTCTTGATGATATTTTCTAAATTGTTTCAAAATTGTTCTATTTATGTGCGAATATGTGATTTGAACGTCATTGCATGTTAAGCTTAGAACTTTTGTGATGATCATGTCTAATTTTGGAGAAGGTAGTTCCTCCATAAATGAAATGAAAATGATGAAGTATATGTGCACTTTGAACTATGGAAATAGTTTCATATTTTCTTGTGTTGCTTGAAAATCTTTAATCATATGAAGTTGGTGTTCCTTGTAAGTTTCGTGCATTAAATATTAATGTTTTTGTAAATGATTATGTATTTTGTGAGCTGCTACTTAAGTCCTTGATGTCCTTGAATGTGTTAAGTATCAATCGAGGATGAAAATTTTTCTAAGTGGTGGAGAATGTAACGACCATCATAATAAAACAGATCTAACTAGACCTTCACAAGTTCTCATGAGTCCAGGACCCTTGCAGATGTTTATTTAAAGTTCTTGACAAGGAGACGAGCAATAAGGGAAAAGCTTTAGCCAAAGAGCCAATGTTATCCCAAGTTGGCAAATCACTGCCTCAACTTTCACAAACCACTTCACGGCTAGTGGTCTTGACAACGTCTTGTTAAAAAGGTCGTGGAAAGACCTTGGTTTGATGTGAGGCAAGGCACTTTTATTAAGCCACTACCCCAACAAACACAAACCACTTTGTGGCCACTAGTCTTGACCACGACTCATGAAGAAGGTCGTGAAAGTTCCTTAGTTTTTTGATGGTTGGCAAGGAAAAGTGTGCCACTTCGTAGAGGACCACGGACTGTCCACTTGGTCGAAGAAAACACCTTCACCGACATTGAAGGTGGACGTAGTCTCGTGCGGGACTGCCTCAAGTGAGGGGTTTTTAAGTAAATTTATTTTAGTTGTTCATAAATTGGTGTGGATTTTAAATAGTTTATACATTAACTATAAATATTTTAAGGTATTTTAACAAGTCATCAAACCCTTATTTTTTAAACCCCAAATGAAAAAACCCATGTTCTTGTCTCTAACCCAACGAAGAAGAAGGAATCCACTGATACTAGGGTGAAGGTTTTCCTCTACGATTTCATGGGCTATTCTTCAATTAAGGTATGGTAACCCGTGATCCATACTCTACCTTACATCTAAGGAGTTCTATAAAAGATATTCTAATGTGATTCTAAGATCGAATTTCCCTATTTTTAATCTAAACATGGGTTCATTGTCAAATCGTTTTCAAATAAATTCTAATTATAGATTCATGATTAATCAATGTTTCTAAAATGATTTTTAATGAAATTCCTTGAAGAATCTATGATCTACTTAATCTCTCAATTTATCCTATAAAGTGGGTCTTCAGATATTAATTAGATGTTGATTAAATTGTGATTAGATTATGATGTATTGTTTAATACTATTGCTATTTATATCAATTGATTATTAATTGTTGAGTATTTATTTGTGATGATCATGTATTGGAGAATTGGTAAATTGACCTAATTTCTAGTTTATACTATTGGATTTTTTGTATGGTTTTGTCAAGTTATGTTGGCGGTGTTTACATTGAAATCTATCTATACATGATGTGATCATGTCCTTGAAGGCAATAGATTTAAAGTGAATTGATAAGATTATTATGATGATTATGAAGGTTTTGTGTTGTCTTCAATTCTAGTATATTAACCTTACTGTAGTGATAATATGAAGTATAATGTGAATTAGGATATTAGGGTAAGGTATGGTATACATGTTTGATTTTCATGAATAAAATTGTAGAAGGACCCCTACCTATGAACCCTATATGAATATGTGATCATTGTATGATAGGAGTCTTCTATTCAAATATTGGATATGTTATTGTGTCCTATGATATAATCTGGTTGTGTGGTCTATAGTCCCTAATTCTCTATATGTGAGTTGTTCATGACTTGAGGTATATTGTACATGTGTTGTGGTCCTTTGGTGGATTGTTTTATTAATGACTAGGTTGTTTCTATTATGTTATCATGGTGACTGATATGTACACACACGCTTCTCATGCATAACTATAAGTGTAATAAGTTCATGGTGTGAATTGAAAGGATGATTCTCATATTCAGCTTTATCTACTATTATGCATGTAAAGTATATGACTAACGAAGTATGATCATGTGGTGTCTTAATGTTGTTATGTGAAAGGTTCCTCATATGTACACATACACAAACATGAATGGATAAATAAAGCATGTTAATGATAATATAGAAAATAAGAGTCTTAATGTATGGTTTCCTTAATTATACTCTCTACAAAACAATGTTATGATAATGCGAAAGGATACTCTCACATGAAGTAGATTTTTGTGAAAGGACATTCTCATCATTAATACATGAGCTATGTAAATGTTATATAAAGAGTTAATTTCCTAAAAAATAGTTAATCTCCTAAATCCTATCTCATACTCTAATGTTTAATAAAATAATTAAACGTTTTCCATAAAGGGAAAGTTAGCTTAGAACCAAGTGAATTTGACAAAGGATGGGAGGTTCACCCGATTTTCTCATGAGGTGGAAACTACAATGCAAATTACCATAAATAGGGCTTCTAGTAACAACCTCCTAGTTCCTTAACTATGTGAGTAATGACCCGCAAGTACACCCTAGAAGTTAGGGTGACCCTAAAGTCTTAACAAGGCGTTGTTAACCTTTCGAAGGTCTTGTTCTAGCTTCTTAGCTTTCATTCATTGCATAAGACATGAAAAGTAGTGCGGAAATCTAAAATTTTCACGATATATAATGATAAGTAAAACATCTTTCATAAATACAAAGGATAAGCTCATCGTCACAAGGCAACTCAAAGACACGATATAAATATCTCAGGGGCACGACCCTTTACATTTAAAGAAATACTTAAGAAGTCTTTATAAATCTTAAAGAAGAAACTAAAAGAAACATACACTATGCCATCAAATATGTGATGCCATACTTATTATTGAGAGAGTAAATTCCCAAGCTTGCTTTTGAAAAACTTCCACACGCTTCCAACCTATACTAATTGAGTATCGAAAAGAATGGGGTTAGTCCAAACATTGTACTAAGCATGGAATTATGAAAAATCATGCAAAAAGGGACATTTTAGTTGAAATATGAAAGTCATGCAATTTCGATGCAATGTTTTATGAATTAAGTTATAGGACAACATTTGAAACCATCATTTAGAACATAAGGCAAAACATCCATTTTTCTCTACATAAAAGCATGCTTACAGTAAACCCTAAATGATACATGAACTACTCCTATCCTAAGTTGTCTAAAGGCTCCCCTAAGTAATACATAAGGTGATGAAATCCCATTACTACCCTTACCAAATGATGGATCTCTACGTGCCTAAGGTAGGGTCATATTCTTTAGCCTTTTCATGGGTTCTACAATATCTACACCTACGGGGGCGCATAGTTAATGGATAAGGAGATTACTACTAAGTAACTCACTCTCTACTAGTGAGGATCACCCATCTCAAGAGGTATATTGGATACAACATCTCTACTCACGAAGTGTACCCACCCCTTATTTAAATCCTCTGGGTGCTAAGATTATCTTCCCCACGGAGCATTAAACATTCATGGACTATATATTAATATATAACTATTTAACACCCCTTCTCCACTCAAGAAAGGTATCCAAACTCCAATATATCATTGGAAAGCTCGTCGCAAAAAGTGAGGTTGCTATTATACACTTCATCTCAACTCACGAAGAGTGTTTACCCCAAAATCCCAGTTTTCATGGTTAGGAATAGTAGGGATGGTCTAGAAACTTCATCTATACTCATGAAGAGTGGCTACCCTACAATCCCCCATTTTATTGCTTGACTTCGTTCATGCATTGAAGCTTGTGTGTGTGAGTACATGTTTGCACACCTTTCACATAATGATCATCATTAACAACATGGATTACTAAGGTGAAATTGCGGTTTTGACATTTAATGTAACGCCATAAAATGAACTAAGGTGAAATTGATCCTACTCACTGTTTCTTGGGATAATTAGAAGTTAAAATGAGTTACATTAGTGTTCTTAGGCAGTGTGAGAATTTTTGTTAAGTATGGAGGTCAAACCTCCAAGAACGTCCATGGAATTCAAAAGATGTGCCTTAGATAGTGCTTGTGTGTCTTGATGTGTTTGAGTGAGTTTTACGTGTTCATTTTTTCCAAATTTTTGTGGGATATTCCTAAGATCTATACGACATATTTATGGGTTTAAATTTTGGGTACGACTCCATATAGAACCCACGAAAGGACATAGAAGAGGATCCTACCTCTTGGCAACGAGCTGCCAAAACAGTGACCAAATGACGACCCAAGTGACGGTTCGTTGCATGGGCATTGGTTGGACCTCCAAGGTCAGTTGTTCCATTAAAAAACCAATTAGAACACACCAACCAAGGTAAGTCTCAATCAATAAGACCCCACCAACAGTCCGTCCTTTGACAAACGGTCTGTTGGTTTGTTCGTCTGTGAGACTGCCCCAAAAGCTGTTAAGAGGCTGCCAAGTTTTGGGGTGTTTGGTAAATTAACCCCAAGACTTTTATGACCCTAAGCAGTAATTTTTAGGGTTTATTAGGTATATTTAAGTATTCAGACCCTAATACCTAATTTTAGACTTCAATTCCTAAAATCCAAAACCCCTCTCCCTTAGAAGATTCTCTCAAGTTATCATCGATGCTAGGAGTCAAGAAGGAACTAGGAGGGTTGTGTGGTCGTTTATTCATCAAAATTCATTGATATTTATTCAATATTAGGTATGGTATACATCCTTAAACTCTCTTCCATTCAAGGAGTCCCTTCTAATGAATTTTCAACAAGGGTTTTCAACCATAGTTTCTACTATCTTCAACTATAAATATGGGTCTTGCATGAAAAAATTTCTAATGAATTAGTATTGATGTTTCTAATATTAGTTGAAGATTTTAAGGTTAATATTCCAATGAAATCATTTTAAAGCTTTTCATCTAATGTGTGCTTAAGAAATGAGCTAAATGAGCTTAGTTTTGTTATCTTTGAACTTTGGTTTCCTTATTTTGTTATTGATGTTTAACTACTTCCATTAGGTAAAATATATGAAGAAATATTGAGTAAAATTTTATAGGTGATAAAACCTTGGATTAAAGGATACGTTGGTTATGTTCTTTAGCTTTAATTTCAAATGCTCTTCAGTGGTATGGTCCACCTACTTTGTGGCGGTGTTTACTTTAATTGTATGAATGTGAAGTTAATTTTTTATTCTAAATGAGGCCATCAAGGATTTTTATATGAATAAATATGAGAATAATGTTATTCTTGTTAAATGTTCCTTATGAAGCAATTATGTGAAGTAGGCTAGAGTGTATGCTTAAATGAAGTTATTCTAGTTAATTATTTTATGAAGCTTGTTATGAGAATTATGCTAAGGATTATGTCTAAATGACTTATATGATTATGTGAAGCATGGAAAGTGTGTGATGTGATAAATGAAGGTCAAAGCATGTATAGAAGTTAAATGTAAATGAGATGAAGCTTAAGTACAAGATGTGTTCAGATGTACACAAAACACTCACACTTGAATCAATGAATCAAGCTAAGTAATGTCCTAAAGGAGAGTTTTCAGGTCAACACTTTTCGTGAGTTGAGATGAAGTTCTTAGTAGCAGCCCCACTACATCCTAAGAGATTTCTAAGATAGGTCGGAGGATGAATGGCCTTCTTGAGTTGAGATGTCGTGTTCACTAGTTGTCACGACCCAAATCGGGGCCGCGACTGGCACCCACATTTACCCTCCTATGTGAGCGAACCAACCAATCTAACCTTAACATTTCAATGTATAACAACAGAAAATAATGCGGAAGACTTAACTCATTAATAAAAACCAATTCAATAACTACTAAAATTCAACATCTATTATTCCCCAAAATCTGGAAGTCATCATCACAAGAACATCTATGATCAAATTACTAACTAAAAATGTCTAAGAAGTTAAAACAAATAAAAGCTAGTCCATGCCGGAAGTTCAAGATATCAAGACTTGAAGAAGAAGATCCAGTCCAAGCTAGACGCATTAGCTCACCCTGAATTTCCGATGTAGTGAAGACTGGCTAGATTACTGTTGAGTTGAAGAAGACGGTCCGTTTGCTGCACTTCACAAATAACAAAGAAGAAAACATAAAAGTAGGGGTCAGTACAAACCACGGGTACTGAGTAGATATCATCGGCCAACTCAAAATAGAAAACAGTATATGTCAGTTAATATCATAAATCAACTATAACTCAACATGTAGCAACAACAAGTGCTATAATCATCAATAAGTACCGTCAAGTTCATCCATGAGGGCTCAAGCCTCAATACCCTACTCATTTTGGGAATTAAGTTCATTATGATGAGTATATTAACATCTTTCAAGATTCATTATCTTTCTTCCCCTTGTGTCGGTACGTGACACTCCGATCCCCTACTACTATGTGTCGTTACGTGACACTCCGATCCCCTAATTCTACGTGTCGGTTCGTGACACCCGATCCCCTATTACTATGTGTCGGTACGTGACACTCCGATCCCCTAATTCTACGTGTCGGTTCGTGACACCCGATCCCCCAATAATATGTCTCGGTACGTGACACTCCGATCCCCTACTTCTACGTGTCGGTTCGTGAAACCCGATCCCCTAATACTATGTGTCGGAACGTGACACTCCGATCCACTAATACTATGTGTCGGAACGTGACACTCCGATCCACTAATCTCATTCTATCAATTCCTCAAGCCTTCTCTATACCAAGGCATCATCAATCCCATTACTTTAGTTCATCAAGCCTTCTTTTATACCAAGGCATCATCATTAATAACGTAGATTAAAGTTTCTTTCAAGATTTGGGATTCAATAGTTTTTGTCATGCTTGTTTTATCACAATCACATAATCATATTCATGCAAGCATACAATTAAGCATATAGAAGACTTTATGATACTACTAACACATATCATTCGCTATTAAGAGTTTACTATAAGATAGCTTGAAAACCATAACCTACCTCCACCGAAGAATTGAATTCAAACAAGCAAATTTCCAAGCTTTGATATTCCCTCTACCTCGTCGATCCTCTCTCTCTCTCTGTTCTTTCTCTTTTTCTTATTCAAACCCTCTTTCTTTTACCCTAATTAACATATAGTTAAGTGTAAAAGATGACAATAATACTCCACTAATTAACTTAAGGTTACCTCTTTTAACCCCCAAGTAATTAGACTTATTAACATTAACCCTCTAACTTTATAATTAAAGCAGGAATAGTCCAAAACGTCCCTTAAAACGTGTAAAGAAATCCGACCCAGCCTGGGATTTGTGCAACCTGTGACGGCCCGTCGTGCCTGCGACGGTCCGTCATGCAGGTCGTCGCAAGGATCAGAAACTCTACTTTTCACTAAGGAGCCTGTGATGGTTCGTCACCCCTGTGACGGTCCGTCCTGCACTTCCGTCACGACGTTCAGAGAATCGTTCCCTGTACCAAATTCTCAAGAGTTGAAGTGTTTTGAAACGGGGCCTCACGACGGTTCGTCGTACCTGTGACGGCCCGTCCTACAGGTCCGTCAAAGATTACAGAGAGTCGATTTTTGTATCCAAATTTCAGAATTCTAAGTGTTCTGGGACGAGACACCCTCGACGGTCCGTCGTTCCCATGACGGTCCGTCATGGTATCCGTCGTCTCAGCCAGTTTTTCCAGAAATAAAATTTGCTGCTCAAAACGACTAAACAGGTCATTACAATAGATACCAATTTACCCATCGTTCGTCCTCGAAAGATCAAAAGAAGAAAAACAAGGGCGAACAGAAGTACCTGAATCTGTAAACAGATGTGGGTATTTTTCTTGCATATCTGCCTCCTTCTCCCAAGTGGCCTCTTCAACCGGTCGATTCTTCCATTGAACTTTGATGGATGCAATCTCTCTCGACCTCAACTTGCGAACCTCTCTATCTAAAATAGCAACCGGTTCCTCCTCATAAGTCAGATTCTCATCAAGCAAAACTGAGTCCCAACGGATGATGTAGTTTCCATCCCCATGGTATCTTTTCAACATGGACACATGAAATACCGGATAGCCCTGGAGTCAAGGCTAATTCATAAGCCACCTCCCCTACTCGCTTAAGCACTTCAAATGGTCCAATATACCTTCGACTTAGCTTACCCCTTTTTCCAAACCGCATCACCCCTTTCATGGGTGAAACCTTCAGCAAGACTTGTTCACCTTCCATGAACTCCAAGTCCCTAACCTTTCGATCCGCATATTCCTTTTGTCTGCTTTGAGCCACTAAAAGCTTTTCTTGAATAGTTTTCACCTTTTCCAATGAATCCCTCAACAGATCCGTACCCCAAGGTCTAACCTCGAATGCATCAAACCAACCAATGGGAGACCTACATTTCCTCCCATACAATGCTTCAAATGGAGCCATGTCATTACTGGAGTGATAGCTATTATTGTATGAAAACTCCGCCAAGGGTAAGAAGTTATCCCAATGTCCACCAAATTCTATCACACATGCCCGAAGCATATCCTCCAACACTTGAATCGTTCGCTCAGACTGACCATCGGTCTGAGGATGAAATGCAGTACTAAGGTCCAATCTAGTACCTAATACAGAATGCAATGTTCTCCAAAACTTAGAAGTAAACTGCGTACCTCTGTCTGATATGATGGAGAGTGGAACCCCATGTAATCGAAAGATCTCTGAGATGTAGATTTTGGCTAACTTCGCTGCATTGTAGGTCACCTTGACCGGAATGAAGTGAGCAGATTTAGTTAATCTGTCCACAATTACCCAAATAGAGTCAAACTTACCCAATGTCTTTGGAAGACCAACCACGAAGTCCATTGCAATTCTCTCCCACTTCCATTCAGGAATGGGCATCCTTTGAAGTTTTCCTCCGGGCCTCTGGTGTTCATACTTTACTTGCTGACAGTTTTGACATTTGGCAACAAAATCCACAATGTCACGCTTCATTCTACTCCACCAAAAGTGTTGCTTTAGGTCACGGTACATCTTGGTTGCACCAGGATGTATGGATTATCCGGAACTATGAGCCTCCATAAGAATTGTGTGGATTAAGTCATCAATACGGGGCACACATACCCTTCCCTTAATTCTCAAAACACCTTCCTCATGAATTATTGCTTCTTTAGCCTCTCCTCGCAACACCATATCCCGAATTCGCCTTAGTTTCTCATCATCAAACTGTTTCCCTTTAATCTTGTCAAGAAAAGAGGATCTCGCCTCCACACAAGCCAAAAATCCTCCCTTCTCATTTACTTCTAGCCTCATAAAGTCATTAGCCAAATTCTAGATTTCCCTAGCCAACGGGCGTCTAGAGACTTGCAAATGAGCTAGACTTCCCATGCTTCCCGCCTTTCTACTCAAAGCATCTGCCT
>CM064970.1:32625873-32643873 GCA_032847665.1 Solanum chilense
ATTATGAAATAATGATATGGTGTTATTTCTTCTTTATCTAACAAGCTTTGTGGAATTTCATATTTTCTTTTAGATGTACTCATTCTTGATGAGGTAGTTCTTGTCAATGTATTTGGTACGCTTGAGGTGCTTAGTCTTTCTTTTACAATCTCTAAATCTTCTTCTATGTCAATTTCTTTATAGCTATAGTCATTATTGTCTATTACAGTAATTATTTTTTCAAAAGGATTTTCTATTTTTATTTTATTAATTTTATTTCTTGCTATTATTTTATGTTTTGTTGTTAATATATATAGGTTTTTACATCTTGTTGTAAATAATTTACTTCCTGGTGCTAGTTCTATTCCAAACATTTTCCAATATAGAACTAATGATTTATCTATATTTTTATCTGTTAATGGTACTGTATAATTAGCACTTATTGTAAATTTAAATTTTTGATATATCAAGTTTCCTTTTACTGCACTAATTATGCTTTTTTCTATAGGGTGTACAATTCTATCATCTGCTAAATATATTTCTATAGGTGTATCTATTCCTTCTCTAAAACAGGCTTTTATTAATATTTCTGTTCCTCCTAAATGTACATATTTTATTGGTGCTTTAGCTTTTATATCTTGTATTTCTTTGTTTATTGTTCTTTTATTTATTATAGGTATATAAGCCTTTCCTCTTGTATATCTACAATCTATGATATGTTCCTTTTGACTCACTACATAATATTCTTCTTTTTGTCTTTTAAACCAATTTCTTAAAATAGGTATTTCAAGTACTTTTTCAACACTTAAATCTAATTTTTTTCCTTTTATTTGTTCAAATATCGTATTATCAAATATAATTTTTTGTTCTGATGATTCTTCATCTTGATAATCGTCCTTGGATATTATTTTTATTTAATTTTCAGACATTATATTTCTTCATCTGTTTCGTTATTATCTAGGTTAATATTTTCTTCTTCATTTTCAGTTTCTATATCTGATACTTCATATATACTATCATTTTCACTTAATTCATAATCTATGTATTCTATTTGCATATATTTTTCATCATCTATGATTAATTATGCTATTTGTTTTCTTTTTGGATTTTTAGGTAATTTACAATCTTTAGCTATGTGCCCTATCTTTCCGCAATTATAACAAGTACATTATGATACCTTTCTTTTTGGTCTGTATGGTCTTTTTATTTTATAGTTTTTTACATAATACTTTCGTCTTGGTTGTTTATACTTATATATAGTTTTATTTTTTCTATAATTTTTATATCTTTTAGATTTTTGTTTTTTATTTGTACATCCAAATTGTGGTGCCATTTTATTTTTAGAACAGGTTAAATTTTTATTTAGTACTTTTTCCATTTTTAATTTTTCTTTCTGGTTTTCACATAGTTGTATGAACCATTGATTTAGAAATTTTATTCTAGCTCCTAAATTATCTACCATTCCTTCATCATTCCAATCCTTTATTACTTTTGTGCTAAATGGTTCTGGTAATTTTGTAAAATATTGTTTTCTTATTTCTTTTGCTTCGTCTAAATTGTATTTAGCTTTGTAATAATATTCTTTGAATGCGCAAGTATATTCTTCTATATAACACATTTTACATATGGCTAATTTTGTCATAAGTTGTCTATTTACTATTTTTTCTCTATTTTGTACCCTTATATCTGTGGTCATACCTCCAAATTCATTTCTTATTGCTGATTCATATTTGTCTAATATATCTATATTTGTTGCTGATGCAGATCCATCCATTTTCTTATCATTCCTAAGTACTTCTAGACTTTCTGAGGGTAGATTTTCTATCCATAATTTTGTTGTTCCTACAAATGTTCTTTCTATGTATCTTGGTGTTTTTGTTGTGTCTATTTTGTTATCTATTAACTGTTTAGACATATTTCCTATCCATAATAATATTGCTTTATTTATGTATGTTACACAATCTAAATCTAAGAAATTGTATTGTTCGTTTGCTGGTTTAGGTGTCCAATTTTTATTTAATCTACTGTTCCATATTGCATTATTTCTATCTGATTGTTGATAGCTTTCTGTATAATAAGTTGGTGGTGTCCTCCTAGGACTAACTCTAGGACTATTTCTGGGACTATTATCTGGGGTTTTAACTCTTGACGTACTAGGTCTATTCATATCTCCTGTGTTTATTTCTAATTTTTTCGGTTTATTTATCCTTTATAGAATTTCTGTATATGTTTCACTTATATCACTTATTTCTGATTGTTGGTCATTTTCATTTCCATCTATTTCATTTACTTCAATATCTTCATTTAGATCTTCATTTAGTTTTTGTTCCATTTCTTTTATTTCATTTGTTAATTCAAGATCTTTATCTTTTTCTTTTTGTTTTTGTTTATTTTCATATAATAATTCTAATCTGGCTAATTCTTTTTCTAATTCACTTATTCTTGTATTTTTTATTTCTTCTAAATGTTGTACTTCTTGCTTTGCTTGCGTTTTTATTTTTTCAATTTCTCTTGATTTATCTATTTCTTCATTTTCTTTTGTTATTCTTACCATAGCTGTTAGACTATCTTCTAATTTTGCTGTTTCTTTTTCTAGCATTAAATATAAGTTATTTCCTATTTTCTTGTACCTTCTTCCTAAGTTTGAAAATACTATTTTTATTATCATTCCGTCTTGGTTTTCATATGTCTTTTCGTCTACTGCAAACTCCTCTTTGTTCATTATAATCTATGTATTATATTATGTTGTAATTCATATTCAAGACAATCTAATTCTAATTCTAACATAAATATAGCTTTTCTTTGTGCTAGCATTGATTTATTACATACTCCTGCTAATATATTTTCTTCTAACCTTCTTTTTCTATGTTGTAATTCTTGTTCTTTTTCAGTTATTTTTTCCATTATTTTTTCTATTAATTGTTGTTTATATTTTTCTTCGTTCATACTGTTTTTTCAAATAGCAAACATATTTGTATTCTGTCTTTGAAATTATATTTATCAAATGATCTTTTTTATCGTTATCTGTTTTGACTAGTTGTGATAATTCATATTCTATATATAAGGATTTTAACTTTTTCCATATTTTTCTTACTTTTTTGTCTATCTTAGTTTTTGTTATTTTAGTTTCTTTGCTTGGTGTTATATTATTCTTCATAAAATGTCTTTCTATAATATTCTCTTTTAAGTAGATCTAATCATTGTATTTCATTACCATTTGTTATAATATATTCTAGATATTCATTTTCTCGAGTTCTTAAATAACCAAATAAATTTTCAATCAGTAGTTTTTCATGTAGATCTATGTTTTCTATAGCTTTTACCCAATATTGTAAATATTCGTAATTTATCATTGATCTCTGAATATATCTATATCATCATATAAATCATATATGTCAAAGTAAAGTTCATCTTCTATACTTTGTATAGTTAACTCAGTCCAACCTTGGGTTGTTATTTCTATTATTTCATATGTTAATAATTTATCATAAATTGCTCTTTTTATATCAGTATTCAGACTTTTTAATATATAGTGTAGTAATATCTTATAATTAACATCATCGTTTAGTAGGTAAGTTTCCATTTTTATCATTTTCATTTTTCACTAAAATTTTATTCCTTCCAACCTCTTAATAAATTATACTTGCTTATTATGCAAAAATAATGATTTAATAATCATCTCGTCTGGTCACTACTACAACTTTCTTCTTTGATTAGTTACCCTAACAGCGCCTCAACTTTGTTTACTCCCCTAAACGGCCTTCTCTGCCTACCGGTTTCAACCTTAGGATGGCATAGTCTGGGCATACTTATTTCAAGAATATTTCTGTAGCAAACTTTCTAAAGATGGTTATTATGACATTATTCAAACATGATAAACAATTATAATTAACAAGAGATTTTCAGGAATAAATTAATTTAGCTACTCATGAATATAAAATGGTATACCTGCTCTTGTAGATCATCCGTCATAGTTGATTTGTTTTCCATAATTATTTAATTAGCTAGCTCTGATACCAATTTGGGGGGGTGGAAGCGGAATTGTAATTTTAGAGTAGAGAGAAGATTGTTAGATGAAGGATGATTTATTTATGAAGGCAAATGCCTCTTATATAGACATACATAATGACCTTTCATCCTTGCTAAAGGACGGGTTCTCAACCCTAGTTTCTTCTATCTTCGACTCTAAATATGGGTCTTGCATGAAAAAATTTCTAATGAATTTGTAATGGTATTTATAATATTATTTGATGATTTTAACGTTAAAAATTCAATGATTTCATCTAATGTTGGCTTAAAAAACGGGTTATGTAAGCATGCATTGATAGTCTTTGAGCTTTGATTTCTTATGGTTGTTATTGTTGCTTAGCTACTTCCCAAAGGGCTAATTCATGATGAATTAATTAATAAAATGTTATAGGTGATGAAACAATGAATTAAAGGGTAAGTTGGGTATGTTGTTTAGTTTCTATTTCGAAATGCTCTTGAGTGGTATGGTCCACCTTCTTGGTGGCGGTGTTTATTTAAACTGTATGAATGTAAAGTTACTAGTTCATTGTGAATAAGTCTATTAAGGATTGTCTGTTAATTAAGATTATAAATATGATATTCTTGTTAAATGTTCCTTATGAAGTTATTATGTTAAATAGGCTAGAGAGTATGCTTAAGTGAAGATATTCTTGTTAAGTGTTTTATGAAGCTTGTTATGAGAAGTATGCTAAGGATTTTGTATAAAAGACTTATATCATTATATGAAGCATGTAAACTATGTGATATGATTAATGAAGGTCTAGGCATGTATACAAGTCAAATGTAAATGGAGTGAAGCTTATGTGCAAGGAGTTCTCACATGTACACACACAATCACACTAGAATGAATGAATTAAGTTAAGTCCTAAACAAGGTTTTTGGGGTTAACACTCTTCGTGAGTTGATATGAAGTGTTTAGTAGCAACCCCACTACATCCCATGAGATTTCTAAGATATGAGGAAGGATGAATGCCCTTTGTTAGTTGAGAATAGTTATCCTTAACCTATAGTCTATAATGTTGAGAATCTGTGGGAAGTTATCCTACCACCGAGATGATATGAAAGATAGGTGGATTATACTTCCTGAGTTGAGATGTTGTATTACACTGTACCCCTTGGGATAAGTACTCCTTGTTAGTAGAGAATGTGTTACTTAGTAACAATCTCCTTATCCCTTAACTATTAACCCGCATAGGTGTAGCTATTGGGAAAGTCGTGTAAATGCAAAGAGAATGACCTCATTCTAGGCAAGTGAGGATCCCTCATCCGATAGGGGTTAATATCGGGATTCCATGTCTAGCTCCCATGGTATATGTCGGTTAAGCAAATTCACAAAAAAAAATAAACATGCTAAGTCTTCTAAAGGAGTGTTCTACTTAGGGTAGGTCGTGGAGTGGGACGCTATTTATCCATTGCACTAGGTAGGCAATCTAAAAGGGGAGTCTTGGTGAGACTTATTTTAATTGAATGAACTATGTCTTCTAAAAGAACGTACTACTTAGGGTAGGTTGTTCTATGAGATGCTATCCATCCATTGCACTAAGTAGGACCTTCTGAAAGGGAAGACTTGGTGCCAAACCTTCTAAAAGAATGTACTACTTAGGGTAGGTGGTGGAATGGAATTCTATCTACTGGTTGCACTATGTAGGCATTCTAAAAGGGAAGACTTTGGTGGCTTGTTGGGTGTCTTTTGATGTCTCGCCATTGATGAGGGGCTTGTTTCTCCCAAGTTGAGTAAGCCAAAAGGGGTAGTCTTGAGGATTGCTTTGGTGTGGATTGAATGAGGCATATGCATACTTCCTTCATGTCTTACCTTAGTGAGTCTTAGGATAATCCTGAGGTAGGTAAAGTCTTACGAAAAATGAGTTCACTTTCTCTTTCATTTGGCCTTGGAAGTCACTCATTTAGAATAAAATAGTTCATTTTAATTTCTCAAGTTGAATTAATTGTGAATGCTTTAAATGATTTATTTTTAATGTTCAAATGGTTTCACTGCAAATGCTTAATTAGTTCACTATAATGTTATATTTGATTTCACTGTAAGTTTTTGGGAGTTTACGATAAATGGTCTCTTTTGGTTTAAAATTGTGGAAACTATTATTTGAGTGTTAAATGATGGTTCTTATGATGTTTTGCTTCTAAATTAATCAACATTTTACATAATTTGCATGAAATATTATTTTACTAAAATGTCCATTTTCGCATTTTTTGCATATGTCATTCTTAGTACATTGTTTTGTACTAACCCCATACTTTTCTATACTATCTAAGTATAGGTTGGAAGCAAGGTTGAAGTCTACAATGCAAATCTTGAAAAATTTCTTCTCAAGATAAAGTGTGCCCTCATTTATTCAAGGGCATAATTCCTATATAGTTAGTTTCTTTATGTTAAGACTTATTATGTATTTCATTTTAATGTAAAGGGTCTTGTCCCTAAGTTAGTTATGTCATGTCTTTAAGTTTGGCTTGTGATGATAAGATTTCTTAAGTATTTATGAAAGATTTCCTTTTTATTAAATTATTCGTGAAAAGTTTTAAATCCGCACTACTTTTCATGTCTTATGTAATGAATACTAGTTAAAGGGCTACACAAAATCCCAAAGGGTTAAGTACGCCCAACACCGAAACGAGGGTTCTCCCTAACTTCTAGGGGTACTTTCGGGTCGTGACAGAGAGTGTATGCACTCTCTTAAAGAGCGTGAACAAACTAAAGGAATGAATATAATTTTATTTTAACAAGTATTTTTCTATAAAATATACTTTCTTGTTTTTCTTATTATTTTAACTTTTTCTCTTTATTCATTTTTTTTTTCTTTCTTCCTTCTTCTTCAAAAATTCATTGTCATTTTTATGGTAACTTTTCACTTTCAATGTTATTTTTTAGCACAACTCCACCTCCTTTTTTAATACTATTAGTTTAATTCTTTTCAACTTTAAAATTATATCAAAATATTTTATTACATTTCGAACAATTTGATAACCACTAGATTCAAGATGATTAGTAGGTATTATTTACTTTTTAAAATCAAAATTTCACTTACATTTTTTCAATTATCGGAGAATTTTATTCTTATAAAATTATTTATTTCTAGTTTTTAGGTTATATGAGAATAGATAAATTCATTGACGATACCTTAAAAATTTAAATTTTTTTTAAAAAAATAATTACTTTTGTTATCAATATCACAAATACTAGAAAATAGTATAATTTTAAAAGAAAGGAATTTTAACAAAGAAGAAGAACAAGAAAAAATGGAGGGGGTCAACTTGACGTAGGGGTGGGGTGAGGTGAGGGTGGGAGTTGAAGAAGAAAATGAAAAAACAAAGAAAATGAATGGGGGGGGGGGGTCAACAAGAAAGTTGTGGAGAAAGATAAATAATTTATAGTGAAATTAAAACAAAAGCAATAAAATTAAAATAAGTCAAAAAGAAAGAGAGAGAAATAAAGAAAACTTAACATTATATATATATATATATATATATATATATATATATATATATATATATATATATATATATATATATATATATATATATATATATATATATATATATATATATATATATATATATATATGTATATATATATATATGTATATATATTTCAAATTCAATTAACACGTGTCACATAATGATTGGTGTGTGATGACCACTTTCTATTTAAAATCTGGTATTGGTCAAAAAATGATGTAATAATATATTATCCGAATTGCTTAGGGGGGTAATAGGATGACCACATAGTTAAGGTGTATTTTTGAAAATTCGAGACACTTGAGGTGTCGCTTTATGTCTTTTCTCTATGACATATGATAAGCTAATGATAAAACACAACTTAAAGGTTATTCAAGAAAGTGACTTAAGCTAAGCACCGATGAACAAGATATGAGAGGTGTCCCTTCCATAGTTGGAAGCTAGGTCACAATGACTCTCATGAGATCGAGGCTGCCATGTAATATGGAACTATGGTTCTCTAATGCATATACTAGTTCTTGAACTATGTTGACACCATAGAAAATTATCTAGTGGATCCACCTAGAAAACTATGTCATGTTTGTTCTACATTGCCCGGTAGACCACCTTCGTTCGGTATGGGGTTTTATGACACCGAATTCCATTTTTATCTCACATTGTTTATGTCGCTTAAGGCGAATGTTTCCTCATGTAAAATGAAAGACAAGTAAATAAATGATGACTAGTGTGACTTGAAGAGTCTACTTAATATAGGTAGGGTTATGGGACTCTACCTAGGAATTGCACAAGTTGACTCTAAGGGAAGTCCTACAAGGTTGTTCTTATATACTATGATAAAATGAAAGGTATGATGATTATGATATATGAAGTTACTCTTATATGATATTGGTAAGTATGATTAATATGTTGTTGGGTTATATTGCAATATGAAGTGATGACTTCTTATGCTACAAGTTATATGAAGGAACGCTTTACTCATGGCTCCTATCTTATCTACTTGGTTGTGTGGGGTTATGGAGATTCACATGACCATTGCACTTGTCAGTTGTGGATGGGATCATTGGTAAGTATTTTGCATATCATGTTCTATGTTGATGAAGTCCTTAACTTGTATTTGATCTATGGTATGTGCATTGAAGACATTCACAAGACTTTAGATGTTTTCTATAAAAATGATAAATGATCATTTTTCATGTATTTTCTTAAATGTTATGTGCATATACCTGTACTAAGTACATGTGGCGTACTAAGACCATTTCTTTATATTACTACAACTGTAGGTTCTGGCAATTAAAATTTAAGGAGGTCGATTTGAAGATACTTGGAACTCTTCCTCCAAGTCTTGGTACGTCCTTGTGTTAGGGGATGGTATATATCGTATTCTATCTTATGAACACTTTAGTAGTTTTAAGAAAATTCTATTTCCATTTATGTTCATTGCATTATTTTGTACTAAGGCCTTATGGCATATATACTATTTATTGTCTAAGTCTACATTTGTACTTACATGGTTTTAATATATGTGAGACAAGTTTTTAGAATATCGTATGTATTATGAACATTATGTATAAAGTCTAAGTATACATTAAATAAAATGTAAAAGTTATAAATTTTCCACAATTTTTATTGATCACATGTTATGATGGATGCTTAGGTCTTGTTTGACACCTCTAAGAGGATGACGATGCCGGTCACATCAATGATATGCTATCCGGGCATGACAAAATTGGTATCAGAGCATGAGGTTAAATATCCTTAGGATCAATGTCTCATTAAACCACATTACCTAGTGTCTTGTTCATGATTGTGAAGCGCGCTACAATTAGGGATAAGAGGCTATGTGATGATTACGAAACTTCTAATTTTTCTAGGTAATCCTATGTCTTACCTTTACAGTTTTGATACTATTAGTCTTTTAGCATCTAATTACTTTATTGTTGTTTTAGGCAATGAACACAAGAGGAACAACTGCAAGAAGAGTTGGTAAAGCGATTGCGAATGCGGGAACAACTCCCCAAGGAAATCAAGTTCGTTATCAAGTGCAAGCTATTGCAAATGATCAAGTTCCAGCAAATCCTTTGTCCATGACGGACGGTGAGGTGAGGGCAGCCCTATTCCAAATTGCCGAAGCCATCACAACCCAAGATCATGCCGTTATGGCACTATTTAACAGGGAGGTTGAATTATGGCTATCCGTTTGAGAGATTTTGCGAGGATAAATCCTCCCATATACTTTGGATCAAAAGTTGATTAAGATCCCCAAGATTTCCTTGATGAGGTCTACAAGATTTTGTTTACTATGGGGGTGAGTACTACTGAAAAGGTTGAGCTTGCTGCCTATCAACTCAAGGAAGTGGCTCAGATATGGTACAATCAGTGGAAGGATAGTAGGGATTTATGAGGTAGTTCAGTCACTTGGTAGATCTTTAAAAAGTCCTTTCTTGACATAGTCTTCCCAAGGGAGCAAATATATGCTAAGGTAGAGGAGTTCATCAACCTTCATCAAGGAGGTATGAGCGTCAACGAATACTCTTTAAAATTCATTAAGATGTCCAAATATACTTCTTCTTTGGGTTGTAATGCTAGGGATTAAAATAGTCGTTATGTAACGGGCGCGTCCAAGGAGCTTGAAGAAGAATGTCGTGCATCCGTTCTTCATGACAACACGGATCTTTCTAGGTTGATGGTTCATGCTCAACTAGTTGAGCAGAGTCATCTATGGAAGATGAATAGGGAAGCTAAGAAGGCAATGTCTTTTGAAAGTGATTCTTCTAAAAGTAGGTTTGATGTTCAAGACAAGCCTAAGTTCAAGAAGAGGTTTTCAAACCAGGTCCCTTCAAATTTCCCCAAGAATCTCAATGATAGAGTTTCTAATCCTAAACCTCAAAAAGGGAGAAATATTGATACACCAAGAGAAAGACCAACTTGTGGTAACTATGGTAAGAAACATGAGAAAATGTTATGTTTTTATTGAACCCTTTTCGGTTTGTACCCCAATGGGTGACTCTGTAGTTGCAAAATGAGTCTATAGGAAATGTTATGTAATGTTGCCCAATGGAGTTACTCTTGTTGATTTGGTAGAACGTGACATGTTGGATTTCATATTATCTTGGGTATGGATTGTCTCCATTTTGTTTCCATAGATTGTAGAACAAGGGTAGTGATGTTTTGATTCCCTAATGAACCCATTTTAAAGTAGAGGGGGGAATTCTAAGCCAAGGAGTCAAATCATTTCTTGTTTGAAGGCTTGTAAGATGATAGCAAAAGGTTGTTATATTATGTGGTGAGGGTTAAGGACCTATAATGTAAAAATCTTTCTATTGAGTTAGTACCTATACTGAGATAATTCCTAGAGGTTTTTCCTAATAACCTTTCAAGAGTTCCACCAAAACAAAAAATTGACTTTGGCATTGACTTATTACTGATACAAATCACATTTTAATTCCTCCATATAGGATAGCTTCGGTTGAATTGAAAGAGATGAAGCTCCAACTCAAAGATTTACTAGACAAGAGTTTTATTCTACCTAGTATTTCTCCATGGGTGCTCCGATTTTGTTTGTTAAGAAAAAAGATGGGTCCCTTGGAATGTGCATTGATTATCGCCAACTCAATAAAGTCACCATAATGAACAAGTATCCTATCCCTATGATTGATGATCCATTTGGTCAACTCATAAGTGGTAGATACTTTTCAAAGATTGACTTAAGTCTAGATATCACCAACATAGGTTTAGAGGTGAAGATGTTCCCAAAATAGCATTCTGAACTAGATATTGTCACTATGAATTTCTAAGTATTTCTTTTGGGTTAACAAATGCCTCGACGACATTTATGGACCTAATGAATAGAAATTTACAAGACTACCTTGACACATTTGTGATTGTGTTTATTGATGATATTTTAATATACTCGAAGAATGAAGATGAGCATGAGAATCACTTGAGGTTGTCTTTGCAAGTTCTCAAAGAAAATCAACTTTATGTAAAATTTAGCAACTATGAATTTTGGTTGAGGTTAGTTGATTTTCTTGGTCATATTATCTCTAGTGATTGTTAGGATTTCATGACCCAGATTCTGGAATCCGAATAGCAACCGGCGTCGTTGACCTCTTAGAGGTCGCAGACAAGCCTCATCTTGCATTATCACATTCATATGGTTATTTTTAGCGGAAAATTTAAAAATTTTAAATGTATGAAGTAAACATAGACTTCATGTAGTTATTTCATGAATTCATCGTATACTAAGCCCAACATAAATATAACAACCATCTCATTCCTTATCAATTTCATGGTTCATTCCAGTCTTTAGTAAGTCAAGGCATTCGGGAAGAAGGAGATCGATCCTCTCTTTCCATCTCTCTTGCCGTCTTAGCCGAACTAGTTGAACTCGAGTCATTCGCTTCGTCCCGCAACTAGAAGAAGATCGCTTCGGGGTCACTGTGGTGTGGTAAGAATTTGATCGCCGGGTCATGCTAATTCCATACAAATCAGTACTGAGAAGCATGTGCCCATCACTCCAGCAATATCATAAGAATCAACTTGAAATAGAATAAGAATATATTATAAATACGTTTGCCAAACACGACCTTATTACAAAATCTTCGAAATGAAAGTACAACAGAAACACATGGGACAAAATCAAAAACCTTTTTCTAAAACTAAGGCTATACTAAAACTGTAGCATCCTCGAAGTCAAGAGAACCTACCAAATGGTCTGGAGAAACGTTGATGTCCAAAACGTTGCAAGAGTCGTCAATTTGTCCCTTAACCTGCATCTATAAAATAGTAAATAGTAGGGGTTAGTACACCACTTGTACTAAGTATGGGTATATGCATACATAAACATAAGGCTATGCCTTATCAAAGAAAGCTCTTCCTAAATAACATGTTATTTCTTGAAAGCCTAGTCACTAGACTTCTCTAAATCGTTAGTTGTGAAGTGTGGTATGAATATGATGTATTTTAATGCATTCAAATCACAAAATTCATTTTCTATATGATTATTAAACATTAGTATCATCAACATAATTTTTAGAACAACTCGGGCGAAGATTTGAGATTTTTCATCCTCATAGGCCGAGAGCTCCTCTTTGTACACAGATTATTTTTAAGTCTTTTTCTTCTGTTTGCTGTGTAGTTCAATAATTATTTTGGTCCTATGTTTTACTTACACGTGCAATGATTCATTGTAGTCTCATACCCACAATGAATCGATGTAAGTAATCCAAGGACTAAGGAATGATTTCCCTACCTTATAGTGAGTCATCATATATACTATATATTCATTACCTTTCATAAGAAATTCTCTATTGATCATGCCATTGATTTTATTACTTTCATGTTTTATATGTTATACATTTCATATACATGATACTTTGGAATCGTTGATGTAGCATAAGACATCTGAAGTGAGGGCCCAATATATTGGACGTCAACTCGAGGGCCTTGTTTAGCTAACAGAGGGTCTGCTTCATTCATTCATTCGTACTTCACATTATTCATTTCATTTATTCATAGTCTGATGTAAACACCAGATATACCTAGGATGAAGTTTAAGACTCTCATCGAGATCATGAAGTAAAATGACCAAGAATGAACTAATGGCATTCCTTAAATCTGAGTTAATTTCATGACTGTCATGCACAAGCACCTTCGGTATCGTTCATTTCATTATATTTCATACTTTGAGGTTGGCCTCATTCTTTCATTAGTAACTTTAACCTTAACTTACATAGATCATGTGATCATCATGAAATCCAGTGTTTGCCCCACACCGAAAAGAGATTGAATCACCGGCCAAAGTGACCCGAACATACTAGCATACATAGGGAGTCAAACCCTGCTAGATTCCTATATTGGCAGTATAGGTTCAAAGACTAGGAGATATAAGGAGAACCATACCCGTCCTGCCAAAAAGTCTCATCTCATGAGAGTTACGTGAACCTCCGCCTTTCCTGAAGGAAGGAATCACCGCTCATAGCTAGACTATAGGTGCTCAGTATAAAGTTCTGTTACATTTAACTCATATATCATGGAAGCTAGATTTTAGCATGAGGGCATCATTACTGAATATATGATTTCTCATCTCATCATTAGCATTGAATGTGAATTGTCCTGACACTTACATATAAAGTATGATTGAGACTTGTTTCTTGATATTCAACACTCTCTTAGATGAGTACTTTCATTGACCTTTACTTAGGCTTGCTTGAGACTTGTCTCACCATTCATATTAGACTATTATCATGTTGTTACCATTTTCATTAGCATCATAGATTAACATAATTACTCACCTCATTACGTGAATGTTCATTTCTTCTTTATCTTTTAGTGACTCAAGCATTATGGAATCTTACTTCTAGATTGAGATTTACTTACTCTATTTTTTACTGGTAATCCTTACTTTACATTGATGAAATGTGAATTTTCCTTACATATCATCCTTTGGTGTTAATGACACTGACTCACACATTCTAACATCTTCATACGTGAGTATTCCTTTAACATGGTAGCTTAGGTGTTAGTGAGACTTGTCTCACTTCTTTTAACACCCCATTCTGGTCACTTATTTAATTTAGACCCCTCTAATTATGTTATAACTAATGTTACTTCTTTATTTTAGTGTAATAGCTTCATTTCATCATTTATGGACGATGCACACTTCTTTCAATGAGTTACATATGTTCATAGTTCATTGTTTTAGAACATGTTGGGAGTTGTTCCAATGGATGGAATGCCCTTTCGTTATAGATTTGTTGAATTACTTTAGAAGAGATTATAATATATTTGATACTCTTACTACACAAGATTGGAATATGATTAGTATTGGCATAAACAGTTGGGTATATTTTACATATCCATCTTTGCTGGCATAGGCCAATTTTAAATTCTTTCACGATTTGCTGGATATGAATATTGTTCGTTACCCAATCTTTTAATTATTTAACATAATATATATCCATTTTCATGCATCCCTTTTGGACAATGTATTGTTAGACATTTTATTGGCATAAGCCAAACAATCACTCAAATTATGATTTCGTGGAGATCTTTTTAGCCAACCTTATAAAATAACTTTAGGCATAACGGTTTTAAACATCTTGAACAGAATAATATGATAATTTAATGAACACAACCTCATCAACAAGAAACATTTTGTCACGACCCAAATCGGGGCCGCGACTGGCACCCACATTTACCCTCCTATGTGAGCGAACCAAACAATCTAACCTTAACATTTCAATGTATAACAACAGAAAATAATGCGGAAGACTTATCTCATTAACAAAAACCATTTCAATAACTACTAAAATTCAACATCTATTATTCCCCAAAATCTGGAAGCCATCATCACAAGAACATCTATGATCAAATTACTAAACTAAAAATGTCTAAGAAGCTAAAACAAATAAAAGCTAGTCCATGCCGGAAGTTCAAGGCATCAAGACTTGAAGAAGAAGATCCAGTCCAAGCTAGACGCATTAGCTCACCCTGAATTTCCGATGTAGTGAAGACTGGCTAGATTACTGTTGAGTTGAAGAAGACGGTTCATCGTACCTGTGACGGTCTGTCCTGCAGGTCCGTCACAGATTACAGAGAGTCGATTTTGTACTCAAATTTCAGAATTCTAAGTGTTCTGGGACGAGACACCCTCGACGGTCCGTCGTGCCCATGACGGTCCATCGTGGTATCCGTCGTCTCAGCCAGTTTTCTAGAAATAAAGTCTGCTGCTCAAAACGACTAAACAGGTCGTTACACATTTACAGTAGGTATGCACAACAAACTTAATCATCTTCATACATAAAAGTTTCGGATACATCTTAATATAGTATCATTCTCTTAACCAATCATGATCCATGACTTTAGGGTAACCTTTTTAATACATATTGGACAGAATAATATTAATATTTGATTAAATTTAAAACCTTCATAATGTCACAATAACAGCAATGCAACACTCGGACAATCACATCAACACTTAAAATAATTACAGGTGAAACTAACACATCGTCGATTCATGATTCACGTTTTAAGAAATTAACTTTATCCGATCACAACTTCATAGGTTAATATACATTCATAATTGAAAAACATTACACATAATATCAGCCAGCACCACATACCAACAACATGATATCTAACCTATTCAACATGGAATTGAACAGGATACAAGGGACAAAGGAGTTCAACTAGAACCCGAGAAAAAACCTTGTTTTCAAGATCTTTTAATCGTTGGAAAGAGATTCCTCTTGGAAAAAGAATTCCAGGAGAGAAACCCATACCTTATGTATAACTTAATCTACTAAGACCACCTTCAATGAAACCTTGAATCGCCCTAGAGAAGTCGATAAATTTTCTACCTTATTCTTGCGTTCGTTGCTTACTCTTCTTGTGTCCTTTTTGTCTATGAGTTTGAACGTGATTTGTAGGTTGAAGAAATGATCTTGACTCATCCAAATTATGGTATAATAAGTTAATTAAATAAATTAATTAACTAATTACTAAAAATCCCTTCCTAGTTGACTAGAACTAGGAAAACACAATACTTGGTCATATCTGAAATTTTTCCTATGGATTTCGTTTTGACCCTTTAAATTATTTAATTAAATGTGTGGTTTAATTAATTAATATACTCAGGGTAACTATTAAATTGCCCTTAAATCAATGAAACCAAATTAACCCTTTTGAACCATCCTAGGTTAAATTCTAGGATGTTTCTTGAGTTGTACCAGGTTAGTAAGATATTCGTTTTGACCCCTTTAATTTAATTAATTAAATAGATAATTTAATTAATTAAGTTATCTAGGGTAATTAATAAATAACCCTTAAGTCATTATAACCATAATTAATCCTTTGAATCATCCTAGACTAGGTACTAGGTTGTCTTTTTCTTGTTTTAACCAAAATATGGATATTGCTTTGTTATTTCGGTTTTCCACTTTAAATTAATTAATTAAGTTGCTAAATTACTTAATTAAGTAGCCTAGGGTAATTACAAAAGTACCTTTAAGTCCTTAGGATCTTAACTAACTCTTTGGTCCATCCTAGGTTAGGTACTAGGTTGTCCCTTTCTTGTCTTAACCGAAATCTGAAAAATTTCTTTTTATTTTTGGTTTTATCCCTTTTAAATTAATAAATTAATTTCATAAATTAATTAATTAGGTAACCTAGGGTAATTAATAAACTAACCCTATGTTTTTAGGACCATAAATAACCTTTTGGACCATCCTAGGTTAAGTACTAGGTTGTCTCTTTAATTAATACTAGGTTTGTGTCAACCCGATTTTGGTCCTAGGTTGTCGGGTTCACTAATGTGTCCAATTCGGTTAGTCCTAGGTTATTTAGTTATTTAGGGCAGTAGGTTAGTGTCTACAATTTGTAGGGAGGTTAGGCCCCACATGGAGTGGTCCCTTGTGAACGTTTTGCCACCTAACTACCCTTACTGAATTCGGTTAGGGTGGTCCCCTCCTTTGGAAGCTTCTTCACATGTCTTGCCATGTGCTTGCACATGGTTTGGTTGCACTTTCCTAACTAACTATTCTTGATATCCAATTTGGAATATTTTCTTATTGTCCCAAGGATCCTTCTATGTCCTTGGGAACTCTTTAATCTACACGATCATTTTAAATGATCATGTGCTATGGTACCTAGTCTTGACACTTAAATGCCTAGTACCTAATTTGTGAGTTAAGGAATTAAATATTAATTTATCTTAGGGTCTTCATTGCAGGTACATTTATTGAACATAAATCTTTAATACGGGTATGAAAAGCCGAAAAAGTATAGTTTGTTTTTAGTATATAGAAAATTGGCTAATATCCCTTAGCCAATTTTTCTATACTATGCCAAATATTTCTCAATAATGTGAATTGGGGTGCCTATGTACCCCTAATAGGTATTCTTAAGGACCTATTCGGATTTTCATTAAACGTATGATTTTCCGGAATGTTACAGTAGAAGTTGATCCAAAGAAAATGGATGCGGTCAGAAATTGGCCTAGACCTTTGACGCCTACATACATAAGGGGCTTATTGGGTCTAGCCAAGTATTATAAAAGATTTATTGATGAATTTTCACCATTTCTTCTCCTTTGAAAGCTTTGACTTAAAAAAAGGTGAAATTTGAGTGGTCATAAGCTTGTGAAAATGGTTTTCAAGAGTTGAAAGATAAAATTACCCCCGCTTCGGTGTTGACCTTACCGGAGGATAATCAAGGATTTGTAGTGTATTGTGATGCTTCTCGAGTGTGCTTGGGATATGTCCTCACATAACATGCCAAGATTATTGCTTATTCTTCTAGGCAACTCAAAAATCATGAGAAGAATTATCCAACTCATGATCTTGAGCTAACTGCTGTAGTGTTTGCCTTAAAAATATAGAGAAATTATTTGTATGGTGTGTTGTTTATCTTTTTACTAACCATAAAAGTCTTTAATATGTGTTTACACAAAAGTATTTGAAACTCCGACAGAAAAGATGGTTAGAATTTTTGAAGGATTATGACATGTGTTTCCTTTACCAC
>CM064970.1:32643973-32764973 GCA_032847665.1 Solanum chilense
GAGAGTTTTAATTTTGACTTTATATTAGTCACCTGATTGTAACACTAAAACTTATAAACAAAAATAATTAAAAAAAGAAGATGATACCCTTGAAGTTAAATTTTAGTCCACTGTAAATGAGAATTTAGGAAAAAGATTAAACACATTCCTAACAAGAAAAATAGCATGCTTAGTTATCCGAAGAAATAGTATTAATACACACTTGAAGTTGTTTTGACTTTTAAAAATACACTTTTTACACAATCTGCATTATCAATATATAATTCCTTTTCAAAATGATTAATCAATAAATATCATCCATTTGTGTAAATGATAAAATAATTCAATGAAGTATAAATATGTACAATAATTTATTGTGATAGAAACTTTATTAAACAACAAATAAATATCCACAAGTCACCACCACATAAGAATAGAGAACTAATTGGGAAGAGCGGTTCATATTACTCTTTTGCTGCCTAGAGTCATTCCTTGATGTCTTAGCCCTCTTATTCTTAAACTATTTTCTATCCCTGACCTTGTCATCCTGAACTTATTGTGCATAGATCATTAGTATTGCTATGTCCATATCACCTATAAACATAGCAACCTTGCCTTCCTTACTTGGTAAACAAGGCAACACAACAACGAACATACTCGTCTTTCTTCTCATATCAGCAACCATTTTGTTGATTCTCTTAGCTCACGGGGAAGAAACCCCTTATAAATGAACTCTCAAAATAGTCAAATTCTCAATCACTTACACATAAGTACGATTTAGAAAGAAACTATATAGATATGAACTCTATTTGAGTATGAAAGAATAGAAGGAATTTCCTAAATTTTGAAGCCTCCTAATTATAGACGTGGCACGCTTCACACCGATAACTAGGACTCTACAAACATCACTTCATAGACTATCTAGGATTGTTGAACTTTGTGCTCTGATATCAAGTTTGTCATGATCCGAGCCTACACCCTGGGCGGGACTGACACTCGAGAACCATTGCTGGCCCCAAGTGAATCCTTGGACTTACTTACTTACTCAGTGGAATGTTTTGAGAAAAAAGAAAAGGATTCACATGATGAATAACTCAACTCTCTCAAACTGAACTCATAATATTTTAAAAATAAATATTTAACCTTGATAAAATGACAACTCAAATCTGCATATAAGACTATAACAAAATGATGACAAATGAACTAACATCTAATTGATTATCTATGAAGTCTTTAAAATAACTTAGATGGATGTTGGGATAGGATCACAACATTCTAATAAACTGACTAATACTAAAATAAGAAAAAAGGATCCTCAAGGAAGCAATGAGGCTCACAACCAGACTCTGAGTGCTCAACCTGATCAACGAGGTGCTGGATGTTGATCCTGATTACCTCCGCCTGCATTATAAGATGATGCAGGACAATTGACATAAGTACATTGAATTTATGAGTATGCAAGTTGAAATTCTAAACAAGACACAACCTTAAATGGAACCGAAGAACTGAGCTGGATCAACTCAACTCAACCTAACTAAACTGATTTCAATATAAAGTAGTGTAAATAAATAGAGTATAAAGAAAAGCTTTAAAACATGGTTTTCAACTATGTGTATTTGAAAATACAATAATAACACTATATGTATGAAAAGACAATATGAACTCTGTTTGTGTATAAAAAATATAAATATCTCATATATATGCAATTACAAAATACTGATGTGAAAGTTTCTCTAATCGAGAACTATCACTTAAGAGTTATCATGATTATACACCGTTATGCCATATGCTGTCAAGGTCGTCGTATGCCTTTACATGAGAATAGAACCTAAATTACTAAGTGAATTCACTAGTCTATGCTAAAAGCTTCTTAAAGAGTCATGTAAAAAGTATGGTCCTTTACTACAACATGATAGATACATGGTTTATGTAGACTTGAGTTGATATGAACTCGTATCCCCAATTTGGTGATCAATTCTACTCCTAAAATATATTTAGCTCATACGATTTCAAAAACAAACTTGTTTCTTTGGTTTTAGATAATTACTCAAAACTTAGCTTAAAAGCTATCTTTAAATCGATGTTCTCTTTCTTTCTCAAATGTGAAAACATTTTCAAACTCTTCGGAATACTTAGTTCCCTTATAGATTTTTGAGGAATGAACTCAACTTCTTACTCTTTTCTTAACTTAAAACTTAAGTCTTAGAACAAAGTTAGAACATTTTTGAAATACTTTTAAAAATCTTTAATGTACTTCTCTTGAATTGCTTCTTGATTTCTAAACTTGACTCTTAATGTTTCTTGAATTGAATTATGGATTCAAGGATCGTTATTATCATAGGAAATGTCTCATTATGTTTAGGATTGTTTTTTGATAGCTAAACATGAGAAAAGATCGAAAGTTTACTATCTGAAACTAGTCTGCGACACGGAGGTGTATTTAGATTTTGGTCGTGAAAATAATTATTGAGGCAGAACGGTCCGTGACCGCTCCGCTCCGCGAAGAGAATTTTTGGGACTGGTGCGCGACGCGGTACCAATTCCCTGATTTGCCCGACTTTTCCTTCTTTCGTCTTCCAGTCCCAATTCACCTAAACTCGACTATTCTTCACAATTCTTCTTTAGACTAAGATACCCTGCATATCTACCCATGAACCTAACTCAAAATAACTTTAAAACTCGCCGTAAAGATCTCAGAATTTTCTCAAGTCAGCCCAATTCTAAAACAGAAAATAAATTCAAGAACACCATTCAAGATTTATCAACTTTCAACTTTCTAGAACAAACTTCTCTAAATAAACAAGATTGGTGCATGGGTGAATGAACCTAATGTATGAAAGACTCACATACCTCGTAGGGATCACCCCTTGACGAAATCCATGAGCGAATCTTGAAGAACTCAACGAATTTTTCTCCTCTTTTCTCTTCTTCTTTTCTCTTCTCTAAAACTCTGGCTCAATATTGTGAGAGAGTAAACTGATTACTGCCAGTTTAGTGCTTAAAATAATTACCAAAAACTAATTAACTTAATTAGGTACGGAAAAGACTATATTACCCTTTGAAATTCCAAATTGAACTTTCCTTATTTGAACACAACTTCGAATGTGAATAACTCACTCATATGAAGTTTGAACCGCGCAAACTCAGCGATGTAGGAATATGATACTTGGAATAACACCTAACTCATCTTGATCTAGAAGTTAGTAGGAATATGATATTTTGAATAACACCTAACTCATCTTGAGCTAGGAGTTATGGTCATTTGAAGTTTACCAAAAAACTCAACTCAACTTAACCATTTTTTTCAAAGCTTTTATTATTTTAAAAAAATCACTCTTTCTAATTCAAGCTCTTTCTAGTTCTTCCGATTAGCGAGATGTTCCCTGTATACCCCAAGGAGTTTAGAAGGCAAGGACATATGATGGTTGATTTTCTAGTTGACTACTTTCACAAAATCGAAAAATATCCTGTTTGTAGTCAAGTTGAACCATGTTATCTTTTTTAAAAAAATATTACCTGATTCTCACCATATCAACCAACCTGAACCAATTCAAAAAAATAATTGAATATGTGGAAAGGGATATATGACACTTTGCCAAGTCCAATTTTTCATGCTTACATTCCTTGTACTTGAAGTTGGCTGAAATTCTATGTGAAATGTTAAATGCTTGTCTTAATGTAGTTGGATAGGATAGCATCACAAACTGGTACTGAACTAGAAAGCATTGTAACGGATTGTATTGGGATATTAATATGTCTTCCGAACACATACGTTTTTTTCTAGTTTTGGAGGAGGTGTTATACAAGGTACGTAATGTGTCGAATTTAAACTAGACTTTTCTTCCACCTTAATTATATCTTTGTATACGTTATTTGGTAGTACGTAGTATTAACATATGTAGGATTAATACATTTCAACCATGATATTATTTTGGTTCACCTCTCACAGACTATTGCAATATCAATATAGCTTGGATATCATTCAAAACGATGATAATGTCATGTTTAAATGTTTTGGAAAAAATGATGCTGATATCTCAAAAGAAATTATTTTATTTCCTTTTATACTTGAAAGAGAATATTATTTTATATCCTAAATATTTTCTCTCCATAAATAGTATTCTATTGCCATTATTATAATCCTTTAATAACACATTATTTTCTTTCATCATATGGATGTTACAAAATATCTCTTTGCTAAATGAATTTCCTTCAATTCAATAATTGTGTTCAATGCCTTTTATGGCTTTGACTATTTCAACATTGACATATTAGAGAGGTTAGTAATGTCCTATATAAGTCTAACTCTTAGTGATGGTGAGTAAGAGTGAAGACAAGATAACAATTCTTCTTTTCATATGTTCGTATGCTGGCTTTTCTTTTTATTGAATCTTTGTTAATTTCTGTCCATTAGTTTTACACTATAAGAACTTGTTGAATTTTGGGGGATACACTCATACTGGATGAAATATCCTTAAGGACTGACTGTGTCTTTGGACAAGCCTCAAGCGATGAGAATTTCCTACAAAAGTTATTGGTGAAGTACAATCTTTGATGAATTTAGTACAAGTGTTTGTGATGAAATCATTTTTCCGTAAGATTTACAACAATCTTAAGAATATCTTATACTTTAATTTTCGAAAAATACTACTTGAAAAATTGAGTAAAATAAAAAAGAAAGTGAACGGAAAGGCAACAAGTTGGATACCGATGTGTATGGGGGAAAGTTCAAGCTAATAAGGTAAGTGATGATATTTTATGTTCATATTTTAATTGAATTTGCGTGTGATAAGTTTTGGAGAATGCTACTTCCACTAAGTAAATGTAAATTTATATAAGTGGATGATATAAGTTGTTGTGGTCATTTCTCAAGTAAATTTGTGAAAGTTTTGGGTGTTAAGACTTTGATATAGTTGAACACATTTGTGTGAATTAAAATTATTGTGTCCTACACCCAAATTGGAGAAGAAGGAAAAATTATATATATTGGTGATTCTAGAACTACTTGAAGTTCTTAGAATAAAAAATATTCTTAAATATTCACATCTATATATTGGCATTTTTTGAGGTGGTACATGATATTAATATTAGTGAAATTTGATTTACTTGAAATTGTGATTAAAAAAAAAACATTGACACTATTTGAGGTAGTATATGCTATTAATATTTGTAACGTGATTCTTGTGGAATTTGAAAAATTCATTATTTGAATTAATTATATGTTAACAAACATTATTTTGGCAGTAAGTATCATAATCATGATTTATTTTGTATTTAAATATTTATCAAAGTTATGATAACATGTATACGTAATTGTTGACTTTAATAATTTGTTAAATTATTTTTGTTCCTTATTTCTAGATCATGTCATAGTACTCCATCTGAGGTGATCATTTTAGATTTTGACGTTATCAAATGATTTGTGCAAATATCGGTGTCATGAAATATTTTATTAATATTATTGTTCTCTAAGTTTTATTGTCAATACATAAAGTATTTTGTGTGATGATTGTAATTATTAATTGAGAAATATGGTTTTATTATTAAAGGGGTGATTCATGATACAAGTCAGTGGTACTGGAGGTACATAAAAGTATTTTATTTATTCATATAAAATTGAACTCTTTATGAACACTTAAAAGGTTATACCACTATTATGAAATATTTGAAATTGTGTAACAATCCGATTTCGGCATTATGGAAAAGTAATTTGGGAAAGAATTGGGGTTAGAAAACTTTTTGGCAGTAATTTGAATTTTCCCAACCTAGTCTATATTGAGACGAAATCGGACAATTTACGGTGTCGGTAAATCTGGTAACATTCGGGTGAGTTAATTATGATTTTTGTTACATGAATAGCTAGATAACTCGTTGAGGAACCCATACGACTTTAAGAAATTGAATTCGGGCAAGTAGAACTCCCGAAATTGATCTTAACATGAACATATATTTTTTGAGTGTCGTGGGATGATTGTGCGTTGTGAAATGGGGATTTGGAATTCTTTATCTAGGATTATGTCTATGTATAGGCCTTCAGAGCAGGATTGGTTCTGCCAGAGCGAGATTGAGGCCGCCAGAGCAGGATTGGTGCCGCCAGAGCGTTGTCGCTTTAGTGGGATGGATCCCACTGTAGCGGTATAGGCTCAACATAAGTCGAAAATAAAACCCCAAAAACGTTTTATTCTGCACTTTTTGACTTTGAGTCTTTTACAACTTCTAGTAACTTATTTCAATACTCGAGTAAGTAAGTATGAGGACGAAGAGAATGTATTCAGGAGTCTACTTTGTCATCATGTGATCCTCCATCTCATGAACCAAAATTCTTGAATTCATAATTCACATTCAAGAGAGAGTTAAGAGCAGAGTTTAAGAAAGCCTTTGAGTTCAATTATGAATTCTTTGAGATCCATCATTTATTTGAACTATGTTTTGAGGAAGTAAGTAAGAGAATGACATGAGTCATATACATGAGTTCCATGTAGTTATGTAGACCTTCGAGTCAAGTCGTTCATGCTCATAAATTCCGTATGCACTCCACAAATTTTGAGAGAAGTGCTATGTTTATGTTTTAAGTATTGAGTTCGTAATTCCCTTTGAGATTATATTTCTAATAATGGGACTATTACATGTTACCTATGAAGTGGTTGTGTTGAATCATTCATGCTCATAATTTCGCATGAATCCTATAAGTTGAACAATCTTTAGATGAGAAGTATACTTGAGTTGAGTACTTCATGCTCATAATTCCGCATGAACCCTATGAATTGAGCATTCTTGAAATGAGTAGTATCATTGAAGTTGTTGAGTTTCTAGTATTGAGTTTTATTTATGGTTATTGAAAACCTTACATTGAGTCATTGACGTCCGTAATTTGGTATGAACCTTATTTTAAGAAGTCCTTTACAAATTTTTATATTTTTTTTTAGTCTTAAGGAGTGAGTTGCGTAGAGAGTGAAGATTGAAGACATTTTATTTTAAGAAGCACATGAGGACTATGTATTCCCAAAGACTAAAAAAATGTTTTCATATTTGGTCAAGAAAGCGAACATCAATTCCAAGAGAGATTTTAAACTAAGTTTTGAGTAATTATCTAAAACCAAAGAAAGAGTTTTGTTTTTAAAACACATGAGCTTAGTACATTTTTGGAGTATATTGAGCACCATATGGGTACACGAGTTCAGATAAATCAAGTCTCAATAAACTATGTAGTCATCATGGGTTGTAAAGAATCATACATTTAAGATGACTCCTTAATTTATTTTAGCATAGAATAGTAAATCCACTTAGTTAAGACGTCCTATATGATGGCAAAGTATAGGACAGTTCTGGTAGTGTGGGTAAGACATTGCAACCATCATCTCTTAGGATTATAGTGGAGGTTGTCAGTTAGACAAACTCGCACAGAGTTGTATTATATTTTCTTTTATATATAAGTTGAGCTTTTATTGTATTCTTCAATACAATGAGTTGCTCTCTACTGTTTTAAAAGGATATATTGCATGTGTATTGTTGCTTTATATTGAGTTGAGAATCAAAAGTTAGGTACCGAGGGTCGAGTATGATATCTTCGAGTTGAGTATCTTAAGTTGAACTGTGTTTCATTTTGTGGATTACCTTATTGTTATGTTTCACTGAGTTGAGAACCTTATTACTTATATGAGTATCTTATCCTTGAGTACTTCTGAGTTGAGTAAGTTTGAGTAGTTTTGAGTATCCTTGAGTTGAGTAAGTTTGAAAGAGGTAAGTATGTTTATGTTTTATCAAGTTTAAACTTACATTTATGCTTTAGATTTCCCCTTACATACTCGTACATTTCATGTATTGAGTCATTCAGGGTCATCAAAATGAGCTTCGTTGATACCATATGGAGTTCAAGCTGTCTATGGTGAACCTCCTTGCTTTCAGAGAATTTAATTTACTTTCAGTTTAATAAGGATGTCGTGGGTCTTGTCCCGATTTCAATCTTTTATCAAGTAGAGACTTCATAGATAGTTAGTCTAGCTGAGAAGGCTGTATCATTTATTTTATGAAATGTTCTAAGGGCTTAAATTGTCTATTTTATGGTGAGTTGAATAATTTATTTTTATTCAGAGTTTTCTTTTGACTTAAATATTATATTTAAGTTTTTCATGAATTTTATTCTATTTTAAACTTTGTACGCTTAAGTTAGTCTTCTTCTTGTAGTTAGTCATGATGAGAGTTTGCTTGGGGACCAGCAGTGGTTCTCGCCGACCACGTCCAGGATGTAGGCTCAAGTCATAATACAAAAGTTTTGAAGAAGATTTAAAGATGATATAAATTGAAATGGGGAATACCCAGTATTGTCTTAATACATATACTAGGAGTTTAATAAAAATTAGAAGATCAAACTCAATGCTAAAGCTAAATCTAACTATGTCTGAAATAAGCCTCAAATTGACTAAAGATACTGGGACATGGCCCCATCTAACTATAACAAAACTAAAACTGGAAGACTGAAAGTAAAGGAAAACATTTCTATCGTCCTCAAAGAATAAGGGCTTACCTATTCTAATGTTGAATACTAATCAGGAATCGATCTACACGCGATCTGAATGCTGAAGTCATGAACATACATCATGAGAGATGTGGCGTAGAGTGTGCGTCTGTACTAAAAGGTATTGAGGATGAAGGATAGGATAAAGCTGAACAATATACATAATTGAACAAAGCATATTGAGAAGTGATATACGAGGAACATGATAAATATACTTTAACATATTGATTATGAACTAAATTGAATGCAATGACCAAATTCATAACGTGGTGAAACTGAATACTAAACTGTAATTGATAAATTGGTAAATGCAATAGAATCTGACTGTGGGAGCTACTATTAACCAACATAAAACCACATGAGCTAAATGTGGATTCCGATGTATACACACCATCATAGGACCCAATATACCTTGCCAGGGGTATAAAGACATGACTGTCGTGATCACTAAACATGTTGCCTGACAAAGCCGACTTATTCTCCTATAAGGGCAATTAGTTCTGGGACTTTGAGGGAGGCTTATACCAACTAGAATGTGTACAATACAATAATTAACATGCAACCTTTGAAAACTGAACATGCAACATTAAGTACTAATAATGAAAAATTTGAAAATTGATGCATGTATATCTGTAAAAACTAACCTTACAAGTGTAGTTCATGAACTAAATAACGTTACTAGGGTCCTGAATTTCATGCAACGAACTAAGAAATAGTGTTACAACAACTTAAAAATCTGATTAGAAATGTTCCGATAACTAAGTCACAACAATTCCCTAAGTTCAAGATACCCTAGGTCTATCACTAGGAAGGAAATCAAGAATCACATTGAATTCTTGGGACCTAAACGGGTGAAAGGAACCTACTAATAAAATCTCACATACCTGGTGATGACATATGCTGAGAAATACTTCATTTTGGGGCTAAAACTTGAAAAAATCTTGCTGGTTGTTCTTGGCGCCTCTTTATACTTTTGTTGCTCTAGGTTTAAACGATTTTTGTGATTGATTCACTTAGGGTAAGTTCTGTTTAAGTTACTAGGCTCAAACTAATTAAAATTATGTAGTTTAGGGGCTTAAACAATGTTGTGTAGATATGTCCAATTCTTAGGGGAAAAGACCAGAATAACGCCACGTAAATTCAAACAGGGCCTGACAACGCACGCAACGATGACCTATCTCAAGGTCTACGGTCCATCGTATGAGTTGTTGTTCTTGTCCAGTGACTACTATCTCTTTGTCCTCTGCTCTAAGATCCACTTCACGGACCGTGTGAAGGATCATAAACCGTGAAGGTCACTATGGTCCTTCACTTTTGCTAGGGCCTACTAGTTTAGCTACATGAAAGAAACCAGGACGCGTGAAGGGCTCCTAGGTCTAATGCCTGAGCCTCATGAGTTCTGCGTGGATTTCATGAATCTCTCCATAACTATTGTGGTGGTCCACGACCTATCAAGGGTCGCATGGTCCGTCATTTGTAGGCTTACTGTGAATCCATGGACAGGTCAACAAACTATGGTTCCATTTGCGCTTTGTGAACCCTGTCGTGGTTCACCCAATTTTCGGTGTTCTGTTCTGATAAGCTCTTAGGTGTTACAATTATATACCATTAAAATATTCAAAGAAATTCTACAAGGGAGTTTTGGAGATAATAAAGTTTATGCAAATGTTATTTTTATCCTAAGAGGTAGAGATATTTCTGGATAGTCTATTGTCTCAAAAAAGAAGAAGAAAACGAAATGAAATAAGAAAATTTGAAGAAGTCATAGAAGAATACTATAGACACAATGTCAAAGTAAATTGAAAAAAAAAATAACTATAACAAAACAATACGATAATCGAAGTGCAATAAATAATAGACATTGAAGGACAAAAAAATCCCGTGATAATAATACGACTACTAGTATGAAAAATAATTGAGATAACGCTCTATTATCTATTTATCTTCCATGCTAATCTGTGTTGGTGTGTTTCCACGACATCCTAGCTAATGTCATGTCCTCGGTAAGCTGGAATTGTGTCATATTTTGTATAATCATGTCTCCACATACCTGAACCACATGTAGTGTTTTCTCCATCTCCTATAGTGAGAACACTCTCACATTGTCCTGCATATCTTCACTCCTAATATTATCATTCCTAATATCACACACATTCAATGGAACATCCTCATCTCCAACACTTTCACGTTCTAAACATGAGATTTTGACTGATCAACACTCCTCCTCATACATCATAGTAGTTCTAACCATCATTTGCTATAACTTTATTTTAGGTTTAGGTTGCACCATATTATCACACAAGACTCCATATGCAAGACTCAATCTCATCCAACTAGCACCGACACAATGAATAACATTGTTTTCAATCTCCCATATTTTTGGATAATAGATTTAAGATATATACTTGAAATTTCCCTTTTGGGCGGCTTGTGCATAAAGTTATACTTCCATACTAATATCATGTGCTATTTCATTGAACTTGCAATTGGTTAAGTTCAACCCGACCCATTTAGATTCTAAGGTCTGTCTCCACATCTCTCCTGTTTAGTGTTGACTCTTGCCCAAGTCACGTCAATTAGAACTATACCATTCGCAAATAACATATTCCTTGAAACCTTAGCTTAGCTTGAACTCCTATATTTAGACCTTTAGATGCATTGTACAAAATATTATACTCATAGCAATGGTTTTAAATTGGATTTTGAAATAATGGGTGCTCAATTATTTTAATCTTGAAAATTGATATGGAGACCAAATGCTTACTTAATATACTTGTGTACATGACTAGTTTTTATTCTATATAAGTTATAATGTTTGAATTAAAAATTGATGTCTGATTGACTTCTAAAAAGCACATGTGTCGTATCTTTCTCTTGGCCTAAAACCCATTTACAATTGTGTGCTATTGTGTTAATGAAGGCACACCTTATGTATTCTTGCATAATCCCCCTCTAAAAACTGAGTTGGACTCAAATATCATACCGTCATAATGATAATTGTGTGTTTGACTTAATTACGTCATTTACTAGAGACGGTTTTTTAAGGTATCTTGGGGAATATAGAATATTAGTGGAAAAATTGTAACATCAAAATAGCTGAAAAAATTAAGTATCTTTACTTATTAATCTAAATGCTACGAGTGAAATTAGAATTATTAGTGATGGAATGTGAGGATATTGGAATGGAAGAAAATGTTTTACTGCTTCTAACTCAAGAGTAAGGTCAGTCCAGCATATATTTAAGTCCCCAAAGTTAAAAGACCTCTATAAATTTTGCATTTATTATATAATTAGTCATTCGTGCGTACATGTTTATATTTTATAACCCTAAATACAATACATTAGGTTTTATTTTTAAAAATCTTATTTGTACCTAGATAAAATAATTGTTAAATACTTTCAATTAAAGTTCTAAAATATTAAATTAAGTTTTGCCAATTAATTAAGAAGACTTTCGCTGAAAATTGTAATGAGGCTAGGCTAACAACTCCTACTTTTTAATAACGATGAAAAAATAGTAGCTAGAAAGAATTAGATATTCTATCATCGTCATAGATAAACTTTACAATGGCACTACATATGAGAACGCTTAAGTAATACAAAGTTGTTAAACGAAAAAAGAAACTTGAGTTATCAACCTCAAACTTCCGTGTACAAATGGATAAAATAAAAAATTGCGAAATGGTCAGGTGGACCCTTATACTTGTATCGGTTTGTATTGTGAACCCTTCTACATATCTATTTCTCATCTGGACCCTTAAACTCAACAAAACACAATATATTGGACACTTCTGACCGTTAACCACACTTATGTGGCTTTAAGATGGTTGAGTTGAGGAAAGTGTGTGATTTCACACTTCTTAAGGCGAGTGAATGACATTTTTGGGTTAAAAAAATAAAAATTATATAATAAATAATTTTTTAAAAAAATAATTAATGAAAAATTCCTTCTTCTTCACCAAATATCTCATCCTTTTCACTATTTTCATCCAAAATATATGGAAAATCCATCACCACCGTCGTCGCCATTTTTGCCGGTGAAATCGATAACCTCTCTCCCTCACTGTCTACATCTCGACCACACATCATCACTATTTTCCTTTCCTCCTCCAACCTCCACAAAATCAACAACCTAAGTCATCCCACCACTAGATCTGACCGAAAAAACTCTTCACCGCCATAACTTCGCACCCTCACCACCTCGCTCTTCTCAACATTAACTGCGCTGGCGCGTGTGCCGCCGGTGGACATCCAAAAACCACCGGAACAAAGCCAAATGGGGCGCCATGAAGATGGCAACAAACCCCATTATGACACGCACCATGATTCATCTCTCAATTCCTCGAATTCAATGGATACAGATGTGAAGAATCCTGCGTTTTCAGAGGAGTTTGATCGAGAACGAGAAAATATTTCACAAGGGATTTCTGTGTGGAATCGAGGAAAATCGATAGTGGAACTGGATAATACCACTCACGATCTACATAATACTCAAAAATCAATCGATTCCACTTTACCAATTGACAGCAATCGAGAAATGAATTTGGTCAGGCCAAATGAAGATAACAAGGGAGAAGATAAAGAACAAACACAGCCTCAAAGGCAGGAACAAGCAAGTCAAAAAGCACAACCTGCAGGCATGGAAATGCAGCAAAGAACAAATGATCAAAGGAATGCTGCAAATGGTAAGGAAAGCCAACAAATTCACAAACAAAGCTCAACTCAGGCTCAAAGACAAGAAAACAGTCAACCAGGAGAAACAAATTCAGCAAATCATAGCAACAGTACAATCGTGAATTTCCAAAGCAATTTCCCAAAGATCTCCAACAACTTCACTAGGTATGACCCTAACTCTCAAATAGATAGAAATAAACAGATGCACAATGATGTGAAAGGAAATGCTAGACCTCCTAACATCCAACAACAAGGGGAAAACATTAGTAACAATGTTAAACAGGATAAAATTTCAGAACCTGCTCCATACACTGTTGTTCAATCATTTGCAGCCCGCTTGAGGTATAATCAGTCTAAGAATGAGATCCCAATTGTGTTGAATGACCCCATACATACTACTAGACAAGGGTATCCTGCTGTGCTCTTAGATGAAAATGACTATTATGTGAAATTGGCTGAATGTTGTAAGTATACACTTGTGGGCAAATTCACCAATACAATGCCTAAAATGGAGTTGGTTAGAAAGAGCTTTACCCTTCAAACTCAACTTACTGGAGGGGTGAAGATTACTCACTTTAACTCTAGGCATGTGTATATTGATCTTGATAATGAATTCGATTATCAAACTGTGTGGACAAAATTGAGGATGACTATTGAAGGACAGTTGATGAGAATTCAAGCTTGGACCCCTGATTTTACCCCCGAGGAAGAGACTCCTATTGTTCCTATTTGGGTTGCTGTGCCAGGCTTACCATGGCATTGTTATAATAAAGTTTTATTGACTACTATCTTGGAATCTGTCGGGAAGGTATTATATCTAGATTCACCGACTTCTCAAAAGACTAGAGGTGCACTACTAGGGTGAAAGTTCAAGTTGATCTCACTAAGAAAAGGCCTGAACATGTTTGGTTGGAATTCAAAAATTTAGACCCCAACAAGGGGAGATGGTTGAAGGTTCAATACGAAGGTATCCCCGACTATTGTATGTATTGTAAACACCAAGGGCATATGGATTACGATTGCACTATAAAAAGAAGAGATGAAGAGGTGAACAAGAGGAAAGAAATGGAGTCTGAAAAAATAGATAAATTAAGAGGAGATCAGCATCAAGGTGGAGATGTAATAGAGGAAAATGTTAAACAAAATCAAAAAGGAAACCACCAAGAAGGAAAAAAACAAGAGACCAGAAATCAGGGGGAAAGAAATTATGTTCAAGAAGTTTCAGAAAAAGAGGAGCAGTGGCAGACAAAAAGAAGAAAACAATCAAAAAACTTGGAGCAAGTTCAACCCAAAACAGCATGGAGAGCACGCTCACCACAACACAAGAAAGTCATTGATCACAGCCAGCAGGCAGCAGGTATACCTCCTTCCATTACTACTCATAATGTTTATAGTGACTTAGAAGTGCAGGAGCAGGCTGTTCAGGAGTTGCAAGTGGACACATCAGGAAAGAAAGGTGCTGCAGACAGCAATATCCAACAAATCCAAGAGCCAGTTACTGCATTACCACCAACAACATAAACAACAAATGTCCAAAACTTGCACATGAACAATTCAGAAAGGAAAGCGGATGCAGACAGTGATACACAACAAAATGAAGAAACAAATATTGTTTCACCATCAACAAATCAAAGAACAAAACTGCAAGAACATCAAACACAACTCACTCAAGCCAATAATAACAAGAGAACAGGTTTTGACTTATCTCTCCCCACACCCCAGCAATCCCCTGTAAATGCTGCTGATAATATTGTGAATGTTGGGTTGGATGTTGAAGTTGATGGAGGTATGGATGGAGGGTGTCAGGAGAAGCACACTAATCTGCAGGAAGGGGTATCCAAAGGGGGGAAAGGAACTCTGGTTTTTGATCACTCGGACCATAGGAGAGACCTTAGAGCCTCAGAAAATAAGTCTCCAAATTCCATCAATCAGGGGCAGCAGAAAAATTCCAGTCAATGGCAAAATTATGAGGCTGATCAGAGTATGAAAAGAAATGAAAATCAAGAAACTGGGGGTATAAATGCTGCTGGAAATTAACAATATACTGTTAATTCTGAGCATCAGCAGCAGGGAGATAAAACTCCTGTCGAAAAACAAAACAATATATCACAAGGCAGACCTAGCAAAAAGAAAAGAGAAGCAATTAAAAGAAGAATTCAAAGAGAGGCAGGTCTGCACTGTGATAATGACCAGATTCAAAGAGAAAATAAATCTCCAAAACAGTGCCATGACAACTCAGATTATGAAGTTATAAATTCAGAAGATGGATTTGACGAAGATACTCAATCTCTCAATGAAAAGGAGGGAGAAGAGGAAGAGGATGAAACTAGTGCACAGTTGATCAACGCTTTTGGTTCTACTTTCCAAAGTGAGTTTGAGTCTGAAATCCATGAAGTCACTACTCAACAAGGTTTATCTCCTAGGGGTAGAAAGGAAGTCAGACAATATAATAACACCGTCACAACAAGCACAGCTGCTAATACTAGCAGACCCAACACCAGGTCACGAAGTAAAGGTTTTTAATGATCAGTACAATATGTTGGAATACTAGGAGCATTAACACCCAAGGCTCTTTGTAAAGACTCCAAAATCTCAAGAAAATGCATAATTTGTCTATGATTGCTATTCTTGAACCTTTTGCAGATAACTCTCAAATCAACAAATACAAGCTTATTTTGTCTATGGATAATGCTCTTTGTAATAATAATGGCAAAATTTGGCTTTTTTGGACCAATGATATGGAATGTGATATTTTGGAAATTCATGATCAACATATCACTTGTAGGGCAAAACATGTTGAACACAATGAGAAATTTATTTTTTCTCATATTTATGCTAAGTGTAAGGAACACTTAAGAAGACCTCTTTGGGAAAGACTTTATCATATCTCCAATATGGGTAGCCCATGGTGTACAATTGGAGACTTTAATGTCATTACGTCAACTGATGAAAAACATGGTGGCATACCCTATAATATGAACAAAAGTCTGGAATTTATTGATATCATTGAAGCTTGTGGTATTATGGACATAGGCTACAGTGGTCAACATTACACTTGGTGCAATCAAAGATCCGGTGAAGCAAGAGTGTGGAAAAGATTGGATCGAGCCATGGTCAACGATAAATGGTTGGAATGTATGCCACAAACTACTATCTCTCATCTTCCTGCTGTTGGCTCAGACCATTGCCCTTTATTAATGGAAATGGAGGTGAGAATAGCCCAAAAAGTAAAATACTTTAAGTTTTTGCACTGTTGGACTGAAAATGAAAATTTCAAGGATATTGTGCAAAGCTCTTGGCAAGAGGAAGTAAGTGGTGATCCTATGTGGAAACTTCATCAGAAAATGAAGAAATTGGCTTCTACCTTGAGTACATGGTCTAAGAGTGAATATGGCAACATTTTTTCAATGGTTATAGATTTTGAAGAACAGGTTAAAAAGGCGGAGGAGAATGTCATACAAAATAATTCAGAGGAGAACAGAGCCAGACTTCATCTTATTAATGCTCAATACATCAAATACATGAAGTTGGAAACTTCCATACTCAAGCAAAAAACTCAGCTCCAATGGTTCAAAGAAGGTGATACCAATTCCAAATACTTTCATTCTATGATGAGGGGAAGGAGAAGGAAGTTGTTTATCCATAGAATTTACACAGATGAGGATACTTGGATACAGGGAGATGAGAACATTGCCAAAGAAGCTTGTATGTACTTTCAAAATATTTTCACTGGGAAATCAGAAAGAATCAGTGAAGAGGTTCTTAACTGTATTCCCCGGATGGTTACAGATGAGCAGAACCAACTTCTTCAACAAATGCCTAATATGGAGGAATTAAAAAAGGTTGTTTTCTCCATGAATCCTAACTCAGCTCCAGGTCCGGATGGGTTTGGAGGGAAATTTTATCAATCATGTTGGGATATTATTAAGGAAGATGTTCTAAAGGCTGTACAACATTTCTTTTGTGGAAATATTTTGCCTAAATATTTTTCGCATGCTTGTCTTGTTCTTCTTCCTAAAATTGATCATCCCAATAAATTTTCAGAGTTCAGACCCATCAGCTTGAGTAATTTCTCTAACAAAATTATTTCCAAGATATTTTGTTTCAGATTAGCAGGTATTTTACCTCAGTTTATTTCTAAGAATCAGTCGGGATTTGTTAAGGGAAGAAGTATCTCGGAAAACATTATGTTGGCTCAAGAGATCACTCATCGTATCAAACAACCCAATGAAGGTGACAATGTGGTAATCAAACTCGATATGGCCAAGGCATACGATAGAGTGTCATGGTCGTATACTTGTTTGGTTTTGCGAAAAATGGGTTTTGGTGAGAATTTTATTGACCTTGTGTGGAGAATAATGAGCAACAACTGGTACTCTGTTATTATTAATGGGTACAGGCATGGTTTTTTCAAGTCAACAAGGGGTCTCAAACAAGGTGATCCGTTATCGCCGTCCTTATTTATTTTAGGGGCAGAGGTGTTGTCTCGGATGCTTAATATGCTTCATCAACAACAGCATTACAAAAACTTTCAAATGGAAAGTAGAGGCCCACAGATTAATCATCTCAGCTTTGCGGATGATATCATTATATTCTCTTTCACCACTAGAGATACTCTCCATATGATTATGAAAACTCTTGCCATATATGAGTCTGTCTCAGATCAACTCATAAACAAAGACAAGAGTCATTTCATGGTCCCATCGAACGCTCCCATAGAGGTCATCAATGTAATTGAAGAAATCACAGGCTTCACTCAGAAAAACAGTCCCATTACCTACCTGGGGTGCCCCCTTTACATTGGTGGTCAAAGAATCATTTACTATTCAGATTTAGTCGCAAAGATCACCAAAAGGATTACGGGATGGCAATCAAGGATTCTTAGTTTTGGTGGGAAGGCTACTATGATCAAACATGTTCTACAATCCATTCCTATCCACACAATGTCAACTACCTCTCCTCCTAAAACAACTATCCGGTATATCAAGAAAGCCATGGCAGATTTCTTTTGGGGTTGGGACAAGGAAAAAAGAAAATATCATTGGGCCTCTTGGGATACGATGTGCCTTCCTTTGGATGAGGGAGGTATTGGTATAAGACGTCTTGAAGATGTGTGTGTTTCATTACAACATAAACAGTGGTGGATTTTCAGAAATAAGCAGACATTATGGGGTAGATTCTTGAGAGCAAAATACTGTCAAAGGGCTCATCCGGTAGTAAAAAAACTACACACGGGGCAATCTTTGGTTTGGAATTTTATGATGAAAAATAAAGCCGTTGCCGAATCACAAATTCAATGGAGAATCAACTCTGGCAGCAGCTCATTTTGGTGGGATGATTGGTTAGGAGACGGCCCTCTTGCTCCTCAATGCAATCATATCACGAGCCTAAACAACACCACTATTTCTCATTTTCTAATTAATGGAAGATGGAACGAAACATTGCTTCGACAATGGGTTCCTCCATTACTGATTGCAAAAGTTTTAAATACTGACATTAATTTTCAGGAACACATGCTGGACGAGGCAGTCTGGAAAACTTCTGAGAAAGGGCAGTTCTCCTGTGCTACTGCCTGGGAACACATTCGTCACTCGAAGGAGAAAAATAATTGTAGTAAGAATATCTGGCATAAGTTAATCCCGTTTAAAATTTCTTTTTTAGTGTGGAGGGCATTGCGTGGTAAGCTCCCCACTAACGAAATAATTATTAAATTTGGGAGGGAGGCAACCCAATGTTCATGCTGTTACAGCCCTGGGGAAGACACCATAGATTATATATTTGTAACTGGTCATTTTGCTAACAATATTTGGAGGTTCTTTTCTGCAGCTGCAGGGCTGCAACATGAGCACTCAACAATTCACACACTGCTGCAGAAATGGAGGAACCTGGCGCAGGCAACTGAAGTGCAGAAGCTGGCAACCAGGCTGCTGCCAGTCATCATTCTCTGGAATCTCTGGAAAAATCGCTGCGCAGCAAAATACGGAGCAAAGCAATCCAACCCAGCTAGAGTAAAATTCCTCATAGTCAAAGACTTCAACCATCTCCTCAACACAGCCTATCCATACATCGAATGGCCTAACAATTGGAACTCTCTAATCGAAATGGTGGCAAGTTACAAACATGCTATTATGGTTAAAGAAGTAACGTGGGAGAAACCTCAACAACCATTCCTCAAGCTCAACACTGATGGGAGTGCCCTAAACAACCCCGGGAAAATTGGAGGAGGAGGAATAGTAAGAGATTATCAAGGTAATATGATATATGCATTTACTATTCCTTTGGGTATTGGTACCAACAACCAAGCGGAAATTCAAGCAGTTAGCCATGGTTTAGATTGGTGCATTCAGCATGGATATAGAAAAATACACTTGGAAGTGGATTCAGAATTGGTCATTCATTGGCTTTCAAATCAAACCAACTACCCATGGAACCTACAGCCATACATCATGGAAATCCACAGAATAATGCATCAGTTGGAAAGATTCAAGATTACTAATGTCTACAGGGAGGCAAACAACACGGCTGATCGGCTATCCAAATATAGTCACAACATAGACATTGTTCAACACTTTTACATCAAGGATCAATTACCTACTCTTGCGAGAGGAAGCTTCATTCTAGAAAAAATTGGCATGGCTAATTTCAGGAGAAAGAAATTGAAAAGAATCAAGAAACCTCCATGATCGTCTCTGTTATGGTATAGTTTTTATACCGCTTTTGGTTAGGAGCCTATTCACTTAGACTATGCTATTTGGTATAGTCTCATTGAATAGGATACACCTTATATTCTCGTCTTACTTTTGTAAGGGGAGAGTCTCCCTTATTTACGTTTCCTTGATACTTTGTATTGAGAGGAGTCCTCTCTTCTAGGTACTTAGTATTTTGGTTTCTCTTTTATTGTAAGGGGATGAGTCGAAATTCCTTTTTAGGAAAGTTGACTTCTGAACCATCTTAGGATCGGAGGTAAGGTTTATACCCCCCTCCTTGTATCTTTTACTTTTATTAATGTTAAGGCCTGGGGGTGTTACTCAGCCCCTTACCCCCCCAAGGGTAATTAAAAAAAAAATGTGAAATAGTGGTCTTCGGCGATTGTGTTTTTGTGCTCCGATTTATTGCGATTTAGAGCTCCGATTGGTAAGCTGAAATAGATTCTGAAAAAGAAAAGAAAAATGTTGTGTTTGGAATAAAAATGACTGAAACTGATTATGAAGAAGGGAAAAAAATTGGTTTGGCATGAAATTTCTCAATGGATTTTGGCATTGAATTGGGAAATTTGATGAATGGAGGTTTTATCTTTTTCCATTATAGCTCACCAAGATCTTCACCACTTTTCTATCATTAAACAAACATATCAATAGATCTAACAAAACACAAAAAAAATAAGAAAATGCAAAACATGAAATTGGAGTAATGAAGTTGAAGAAAAAGTTGAATATAAAATGGTGAAATAATACTCTAAAAAATAATTTAAGATTTTATTATTTTATTTTTTGTTAAATAATTTTGATTGATAATTTTTAAAAGTAGTTATGAAATAATTATGACATGGCATTAATATATCTGAAATGGATATGACATGTCATTTATGTGAAGTAGAGTGAGCTACACACATGGTCAAAGGGGTTTAAAAATCTCATGTTGGTTAGGTTCAGGGGTCCAGATAACAAAAGTCTAAGTAGAAGTATCTAGAATACAAACTGATACAAGTATAAGGGTCCACCATACCATTCTGCCTAAAAATATATTGTTCTTCTAAAGAAACTTGTAGTTTATCCTTTTTGCTTGTGTTAATTGGATCTTTTTTTCATACTATATCTAAGACCTTCTTCAATAATTGCATCTGCTTGACACATATGATTTCTAGATGAGAGTTCGAGCTGGGGTAGAAAAAAGATGTTTTTCAGGAGTTGGTTCTTTATTTCATGAACTGAAAATTAGGAGCTATGTTTCCCTCCTCAAATGAGAATTATATGGGGATAATGCATAAGTACGCCTAAACTATAAATAAAATAAAATTTGAGATACAGACCTAATGTAAACAACCCTAAAAATTGATGTACTAAGTGATACTTAATATGGTCAAAAATGCCTATGATTAGACCAAGGTTCACACGGATAGATGCGCGTAGAACCAGACTTCGAAACCCTTCCTACATCTAAGACAACTAACTTGGTGAGTTAGTTGAGATAGGAAAGGTTTGTTCCAACCATGTAGGGCTCTCGAATATGAAGATTTACTCGAAAGAGTCTTTACCAGACTTAAAAAGAGGAAATCTTAGGTTTGCAGGGTCTAGGGGTAAAATGGTCTTTTTCCAGGCTAAGGGTGATATATTAATTACTCTAAATATGTAATTAATTATTTAATTAAGGTGGAGGGGCAATTTTGGGAGAGAGAGCCGAAATTGAGCTCTTGAAGTGAAGTCTTGCTTCACCCGCGTTCGAACCTAGGTGGAAGCAATGAATTAATGTGATTTTTACTTAAACTATTGAATTAATATAATTAATTAATAATTATTATTCATTAGATTATTTAAAAAAACTAAAAATCAGATTTTTAATAATTAAGTAAACCTTATTTGACTAAATCCTAAACTAGACTCCTAAGCCTAATATAACTCCTACTCTTTCTCACGTTTATCTCTCCATTCACACGCTTAATCTCTCTTCCTCTTTCACACGGAATTTCTCTGCCAAAAAAGATACAAAATCAGAAAAATAAACCAAGTTCTTCACACTTGAAGAACTCACACGAAATCACAAGAAAATAAAAATTAATCGCACACCAGGTTAAGGGAGGTTGTCATTCGAGGTGGAGTTAATATTGAGGAGGCAAAGACGTGTTATTGAGTGGAGTTTTTGGGCAGCAACTTCAAGGTTTGAACGTCAAAATAAAGTACGGATTTTATTATTCTTGTTCCCTTTCCCAAGAGACCCTTAAGACTCAGATGAATCTACTCGAAAACTAGGGTTGTTCCCGTTCTTGTTGAACTCCTTGTCCCTAGTATCCCTTTGATCTCAATGTGAAATAGATTAAAGATCATGTTGTTGGTATGTTTGCTGGTAGTTTAGGTATGAAATTTGATTTTCGTGATAATGTGTTCTTGATTTTGTGTTTGGAATTTTAAGCATGTTAAGTTATGTCAACCGAAAATATGTGAAAATGTTTTTATGGTTGAATTTTATGTGCGAATGTTTGTGTAAATCATGAAGTGTAAAAGTGTTGTAATGTTTCTGGATGAAATGGTAATTATTGGCTGAATATAATCATAAAAAGATTACACTTAAAAATGCACCAAATGATCCACGAAATGCCTTAAGGATTAACGTATGAATGATGATAAAAAGAAACTTAAAATAGTGAACAAATTTCCAGAATTTGGAAGGTTGGGTTCGGCCAAAAAAAATAGTACAAAATGCAATGAAAAATGAATGTAAAATAAGTGAGATCACTAATGATTGAAACAAAGACATCATTACATGGAAGCTACCAAAAAAAAATCAACAAAAGATTAAGACAAAATTGCATTGGAAGATAAAATTTCCAGCCCGCTGGAAATTGTAGTCTCGGCCTACTTTTAAACTTTGTTTAAAATATTTTTAAAATGTGAGGTCATTGGGGATTGAAACCATGACCTCATTAAATGAAAATTTCATAAAAAATTCGTGAGAAAAATGCAAGAAAAAATAGATGTGGTGAGTGATGATTGAACCCACAAGCTCTTAAATGGATGAGAGAGTTAGGAGAAAAATAAAGGAGTAAATAAATGTGGAGAGTGGGGATTGAACCCACAACCTCTTGGATAGGTGAGAAAGCTAAGAGATAAAATAAAAGAAAATTAATGAGCTTGTGGGGGATTGAACCCACAACCTGCTTGACTTAAACGAAAAAAGGAGAGGAGAAAAAGAAAGGAAATATCATGGGGTTGATGGGGAACGAACTAGGGTCCCCAAAATCTAAAAAATGTGATTATCAAGTTTAAAATGAGATTAAGTGTTGTCTAGGGGATTCAAAATCGGGTTCTGTTGCCCAATCCGTGTATTGACACATAAGTCATACATAAGTAAATATTTAATAAATGCTGCCTCTAAAGATCGAAATCAATATCTTGGCATATCTACAAGATGCATAAGTCTTGTACCACATAATCTTGGGTAAATATGAATCACTTAGACAAACTATGAATGAAGCCCCATGCGTTGTATGTATAGACCCATAAGTCTAGCATACATTTAAAATTAATTGAATCTAAGATGTATGTAATGCAATGATAAAACCCTAGAAGGGTTAAGTACGAGTGTACAATAAATTACATGGCCAAGTGCATGGCATATGATGAAATGAACAATGAAATAATGAAACCCTAGAAGGTTTAAGTAAGAGTGTGAAACACAACAAACCAGTGCATTGCATATGATGAAATGAACATTCACGTAAAAAGGGGTGGGTAAATATGATGAGCAAATGTGCTAGTGATAATGAATGTGGTGATAACATGATGAGTCTAAGGTAAAAGATGAGAGAAATCTCAAATGAGCCTAAGTAAATGTTGCCAAAACGGACTCACCTATGAGAGTGTAAAGTTAATGAAGAGACCAGTCTCTATGAACACTCTAATGAAAGTATTGAGATTAACACACTTAATACTAATGATGAGATAAGAAATCATCTATTGAGCTATGATGTCCTCATACTAGAAGCCAGCTTCCATGATGTATGAGTTGAATGTAATAAAACTTTATACTGAGCACCGATAGACTAGCTATGAGAGGTGATGCCTTCTTTTGGGAAGGGCGGAGGTTCACATAACTCTCATGAGATTAGACTGTCCGGCATGAGGGGTATAGGTCTCCTTATATCTCCTAGTCTTCGAACCTATTCTGCCAATATTGGGATCTCGAGGGGTTAAATTCCCATGTACACTAGCATATTTTGGGTCACTTTGGGTGGTGACTCCACCTCTTTTCGGTGTTGGGTTTCATGACACTAGATTTCATGATGCTCAAATAATCTATGTCTGTCAAAGTTAAAGTTCCCAATGAATGAAGGAGGCAAACCTCAAATGATGCACATAATGAAACGAATTATACCAAAGGTGTTAGGATAGGATAATCAAGAGGTGAGTTAGATTCAAGTAATGTCCTTGGTGTGTGCTTTCATATACCCATACTTAGTACAAGTGTGTACTAATCTCATACAACTCTATATTTTTAGGTGCAGGCACAGGTGGACGCTAGAGCTATAGGTTGACGTTGCAGCTATCTGGACGTGGAACTTTCATCATGATTTGGTAGGCCCTCATGCTTTTGAGGATGTCTATCGTTATTATCTATCTTAGATGTAGGCTTTAGCTAGTGGAGCATGTTCCACTAGTGTTTCTTTCCACTTTGTATCGGTGCCGTTTTGGCAAAAATATGTTTAAGTCAATTATGAACTGTTTGTTTCATTTGATTATCACTATATTAGATGGTTTATTTGTGAACGCCTATGATGTTAAGCTTAAAATATTTAGCATGAAGTAAGAAGACAAAAATTTCAAATTTCCGCTAAAATTAACCTAGATGAAGTAAGAATGACGCATGTAGGATTGTATGCGACCTCTGAGAGTTCAACGATGCCGGTCTCGTTTGGGGTTGAGATTTCGGGTGTGACAAAGTTTCGTATTAGAGAGCTACGTTAAATTCTCAAGATAATAAGTTTACATCAACCACATTGAGTAGTTTCTAAGTCATGTTAGTGAAGTGCACCACTATCCTAGATTAGAGACTTCATGATGCGTAAGAAAATTTTCCCTTCATCTAATCTTATCGTGCGTTCTCTAATGTTGGATTTGTTTGTATTAAGAGTATATCTAAAATCAACTCTTGAAGTTTTCAAAAGATGAATACAAGGAGAAAAGCAGGGCGGGAAGATTGGAGGAGTGGATACTAGGTAATTAAAATTTCTCCCCAGGCTCTAGCTGCTGGAATAGAAATGCATGTTGAATCAGCTAGGTTGACGGATGGATAAGTAAGGAAAACTTTGGTACAGATGTCACAAGCTAGCACTTTACAAGCTCATGCTATTGGATTTGATTGATGTGGAGTAGTCTAAGTTGGCATCCTACCAGATAAAGAATGTAGCTCAATCCTGGTATAAGGTGTGGCAGGATAGCAGAGCCTTAGGAGGGGGTCCTATGATTTGGGATCTTTTCAAGATGGATTTTCTCGGGCGGTTCTTTCCCAGATAAATGAAGGAGGCTAAGCTTGAGGAATTCATCAACCTTACGCAGGGCTCAAGGTCAGTCAGAGATTACTCCCTGAGGCTCGTAAGACTTTACAGCCCAGGAGAGGCCACCTTGTAGGAAGTGTGGCATACTTTATGGGGGAGAATGTATGATGGACTCTAACGCTTGTTACAGTTGTGGCAAACCGAGTCACATGATGAAGGATTGTCCGAATAGGAGAAATCAAGAACAAGGGAAGGAGAGAGTTCAATCTAATCGTCCAAGTGAAGAGGCTCCATGGAGGAAACAATTCTTCACACTTAAGTATAGGGGTGCAAGGGAAGGCACGTCTGGTGAAGTCTCGGGTGCGTAACCTTAATTAGTCTTTCATGTATTTGACTGTGTGTGGTGTTTATACACTTGTACGAAGTTAATATGCTTGAGTCATCATGTTGGTTTCTAATTTGTATGAATTACATGATTACCTATGTTGTATTCTTCGATTAGACTAGTTTAGGAAATAGTTCCTTAGTCTATTAATGTAAAGCTACTAGTAGGTTTCAAGGATGTGCACCATCATGTTTATATGTGGATCAAATATTCACCAATGGGGAGTATTGAATTACCTATGTATGCATACGTTCTATAGATGACTTACTATTGTTAGTAAAGAGTAGTGTCACTCGGGGACGAATATTCCTAAGGGGGGAGGGATAATGTAACAACCCAAAAATGGATATACTAAGTGATACTTAAATGTGTCAAGAATGCATATGATTAGAACAGGGTTCACACGGATTGATGCGCGTAGAACCAAACTTCCGAACCATTGCTACATCCAAGACAACTAATTTGGGGAGTTAGTAGAGATAGGAAAGGTTGGTTCCAACCATGTAGGGCTCTCGAATACGAAGATTTTACTCGAATAGTCTCTACCGGACTTAAAAAGAGGAAATCTTAGGTTTGGAGGGTCTAGGGGTAGAATGGTCTTTTTCCAGGCTAAGGGAAATATCGTAATTATCCTAAATATATAATTAATTACTTAATTAATAAGGTGGAGGGGCAATTTGGGGAGAGAGAGCCGAAATTGAGCCCTTGAAGTGAAGTCTTGCTTCACCCGAGTTCGAACATAGGTGGAAGCAATGAATTAAAGTGATTTTTATTTAAACTATTGAATTAATATAAATAATTAATAATTATTATTCATTATCTGATTTAAAATAAAATAAAAATCAGATTTTTAATAATTAAGTAAACATTATTTGACTAAGTCCTAAACTAGACTCCTAAGCCTAATATAACTCCTACTCTCTCTCACGTTTATCTCTCCATTCACACGCTTAATCTCTCTGCCTCTTTCACACAAAATTTCTTTGCCAAAATAAGATAAAAAGAATAAAAATAAAACAAGTTCTTCACACTTGAAGAACTCACACGAAATCACAAGAAGACAAACATGAATTGCACACTAGGCCAAGGGAGGTTGTCATTCGAGTGGAGTTAATATTGAGGAGGCTTAGACGTGTTCTTGAGTGGAGTTTTTGGGAAGAAACTTCAAGGTTTGAATGTCAAAATAAGGTATGGGTTTTCTTACTTTTTATCCCTTTCCCAAGAGACCCTTAAGGTTAAGATTAATCTACCGGAAAACTAGGGTTGTTCCCATTCTTGTCGAACTCCTTGTCCCTCGTATCCCTTTGATCTCAATGTGAAATAGGTTAGAGATAATGGTGTTGGTATATTTTCTAGTAGTTAAGTATGAAGTTTTATTTTCGTGATAATGTGTTCTTGATAATGTGTTCTTGATTATGTGTTTGGAATTGTAAGCATGTTAAGTTATGTCAACCGAAAGTATGTGAAAATGTTTTAGTGGTTGAATTTTATGTGCGAATGTTTGTGTAAATCATGAGGTGTAAAGGTGTTGTAATATTGATGGATGAAATGGTAACTATTGGCTGAATATAATCATAAAAATATTGCACTTAAAGATGCATCAATTGATCCAAAAATGCCTTACGAATTAACGTACGAATGATGATAAAAAGAAGCTGAAAAAAGTGAACAAATTTCCACCATTTGGTAGGTTGGGTTCGTCCAAAAAAATGGTACAACATTCAATGAAGATGAATGTAAAATAAGTGAGATAACTAAGGATTTAACCCAAGACATCACTACATGAAAGCTACAAAAAAATCAACAAAGGATTAAAATAAAATAGGATTGGAAGAGATAAATTTCCAGCCTGCTGGAAATTGTAGTCTCGGCCAACTTTTAAAAAATGAGCTTCGTTTAAAATTTTTTATAATGTGAGTTCATTGGGGATTGAAATAATTAACTCACTAAATGAAAATTTCATAAAAAATTCGTGAGAAAAATGCAAGGAAAAACAGATGTGGTGAGGCATGCTATGTAGACATTGCACGTTTAGGCTTTGAAGATGTTAGTGTGTGAGTACCCTAGGTCTTCTTAAAGACCATTACGTGAATGTCCATGAATGATGAATGTTGTCTAAATGACTTAATGAACACATTGATTTAAGTAAAGTATTGTTAATGAAAAAGGTACTTATCTAGAGTAGATTTGAGAATTGCTTAGGTAGGGTTTAAGAGTGCGTATGGGCGGTCTCTTTATGTCTTACATAGGTAAGTCTTAGAGTAATGCTAGATAGGTAGTTTAACAAATAAAGTAAGAATTATATTATTGAGGTAGTCTCAAGGATCATTTAGGTTTGCTTAGAGAGGGTGTATAAGCGGTCTCTCTTTGTCTCACTTAAGTGAGTCTTATGATAACCTTTGGTGAGAGGTTGCAAGCTAAAAGAGGTCAGTGTGAAGTTGAACTTAGTTCAATTTAAAGTGATATAGTTCAATGTAACATTCTTCGATATTCGAAAAAATTCTTATGTGATATCTTCTATGTTTCTAAGGTGTTTAATGTTATTCTTATACTTATATAATGATGTTTTAGTCTAAAAGAGCATATTTTATATAAATGTCAGTACACATGATTTTATGCATTATGTCATACTTGGTACAAGTGGTCGTACTTACTCCATACATATTGTCTATCTTAGAAGGTTTAGATGACATTTGAGGGGAGCCTCAAAGTCGAAGCTTGGATTAGTGTTCATTCAACCAAAGAGTTGGTATGTCCTCACTAGATTCGAGGACATCTCGATGTTTAGATTTCCTTATTGAAAGCATTGTAATAGACTTAACTTTTTTCTATATGATAAAGTATGAGACATGTCCCAATAAATTTGAATGTCTAAGGTGGGGACTTTGAGACTTAGCCTTTCATTATGCTATTCTATAAAAGAGAGATTTTTGAAGTATTATTATTTCGTGGAAAAGTTTTAACTTCGCACTACTTTTCATACATCTATGCAATGAATGGTACGAAAGGGCTTATACAAGACCTCCATGAGGTCGAGTACGCCGTGTTCCGATTTGATAATGCCCTAACTTCCAAGGGGGTGCTCTCGAGTCGTTACAGGAGAGCTTCACAATTATTAATAAAAATCTACATAGACATGGTTTAATGAGACATCTATCCTAAAGGTATTCTACCTAATGCTCTGATACCATGTTTGTCACATCCGGGAAGCACCCCGTAGACGTAACTGTTTTCGTCGTCCTCTTTGAGAACTAATACTAGCCTCTTAGGATACATCATTACATTTATATGTTAAAAATACAGAAATTTAAAACTTTTATTTAAACTATATTAAGGTTTACAAAGACCTCTACATACACATAATATATTCATATCAAGTATATGTAGACCCTTCGTATATGAACATTACATAGTCTTCTAGTTTTGTTGCACATAAGTATATTATAAGATATTGTCATAAGAAGTCTACAACATTTTCTCATATTAAACCATCTAGACAAGAGTATCACAATTTGGGCATAGCCCTTACATCAACAATAATAGCCATGTATGTTTACAATTATAGTTCCAGAAGGAAGGCGAATGAACGAAGTGTCTTTAAGACTAAAAAAAATCCAATAGGTAGATAATGGCATTGTCCTTGGAAAGTGAGGACCTAACAAACTTGGAATATAAGAATCCAATTAATCTTTAAAGACTTCTCTAATATCAACGGCCGGATCCTACATTTTTAGTAAACATCAAACGTGTACACACTTGTACTAAGTATGGGTAGATGCACATAAAACAAGTTAAATCATGCTGAAGAGGACAATTGATCAAAACCATGCTAAAGTACTTTGAAAAATGCTTATGCACAATTAAGAGCCCATATGAGCCAATAATCACATAATCCATAAGTCAAACCTATGTACGACACAAGACCAACATCAAAAAGTAATAGTGAACTAAAACATGCAACAGTTCATAATATCGTAATATATGCAAGTGCCTTACTCATAACCCACCATTTAGACTATAAGTGCAATGACCAAGCAAAACCCCGTAATCTTACTCAATCATGTAACCAAAAAAAGAATCACAAGTAATGCCCAACTCAACATAACATAACATCAATAGTAGTTAATATCATAATTAGCCATGTAGACCACTAACATGTTGATAAATCAAACTAACAACATATAGGATCATCAACACGTAAAGTCAATATCTTTATAGCATATACATTCTAAGAACTCAAAGTGTAACATTCCAGAAAATGTATTTGTTTATTGAAGAGCCTAGCAGATTTTAAGAATAGGTATTGGGGGTACATAGGCATCCCAATTCCCAATATTAAGTAATATTGCGCATATTTGAGAACTATGGCTTAAGGGTGTTAGCCAATTTAAGTATTAACAAAATTTAGAATACACCATGATGTTAAAATGCCCCAATTCAAGCTTGTTTTAGATGCAATGAAGACCCTAAGTTGAAATAATTATATTCATTGCATGCTCATATTAGGTACGAGGTATCCAAATGTCAAGCCTATGTAACGTAGCACATGACCATTTAAATGACATGTTGATTAAGCAGTGCCCAATGACATAGTGATAATCCTTGGATAAGTATTGACCTTTCCAGAGTGCAAGGTTGGGGAAAGTACACAAAGCCAAATGTGCAAGCAGATGTTCTACCAACGGCCTAGAGACAAGCCCTAACCAAATCAGTTAGGGTGGTTAGGGGGAAGGGGTGTAGGATCTTGTGGGTCCAAGATCCCTAACTGATTCTAGGTCCTAACTAATGTACCTTACTAACTAAATAACCTAGGACCAACTAAAATTAATTAAATAGGGTGCCCTAAATCCTAAGACCTAACCGAGTGACCTAAACGAATAACTAACTAAAGAAACATCCTAGTACCTAGCCTAGGATAGTCCAAAAGGGTTGGTTATGGTCCAAGCAACTTAGTGGTCGTTTAGTAATTATGCTAGGTTAATTAATTAATTAATTTGCAACTTCATTAATTAATTTAAACAGTTAAAACTGAAACCACCAAGCAATTTCCAGATTTCGGTTATGTGAACTAAGAGACAACTTAGTACCTAACCTAGGATGGTGCAAAGGGTTGGTTATGGTCCTAATGACTTAGGGGTACTTTAGTTATTACCCTAGGTAACGTAATTAATTAAATTATTAATTTAATTAATTAATTTAAATGGAAAAAACTGAAACCACCAAGTAATTACCAAATTTTAGTTAAGTCAAGCAAGACACAACCTAGTACCTAACCTAGGATGGTGCAAAGGGTTGGTTATGGTCCTAACGACTTAGGGGAACTTTCGTAATTACCCTATGTAAATTAATTAAATTGGAAACTTAATTCATTAAAAATCATGGTCAAACCCGAATTAGGCTAGGTCAAATGATCTCCTATTTGTAGTCGAATTAGGAAGGGTGTTTTAGGTAATTTTAGTGGAAGGTCTTTAGGGTAAGCTATGGTACGTCTATATATAGATATTAAGGATGATTTAGACCAGAATTACACGTAACAAGCCAGAACAACACGAAATTCTCTTAATCTCTCAAGAACATTCTCTTTTCCAAAATCTATTAAAGAACTAGAAAAAGCTTAAGGAAGAAGACTAAGAATTTGAAGTTTCCAACAAATATTTCGTCGATTATTCATCTATAATGTATAGTTATTCATCCTTGAAATATCTTTCTTCAAGGAGTTAATTCCAAATATTCTAAAAGATGATAAAATATATGATTTCTCCAACTTTATGATTCTTGCCATGGGTTCTTGCATAAAAGGTTTTTTAATCAATGTTTTAGAATTAAATTGATGTTAATGCAATGTTTTAAAGCTATAATTCTGATGAACTCATGCAAGCTATTCCTATTTTTACTATTTTATGGGTTAAGTGATCATGTCTCTATACTTACGAATTAATGAGTAGTTTATTATGGGCTTTCTAATGATGTAAATATTTTGTGCAATCTATGTCTAATTGGTCTTTGATTGTTAAGTCTATGTTGACTTGACCTAGTTAGATCTAGTATTACGATTTTTCTTGAAATTGATGATCATGGACTAGTCGACACTACTTGAAATGTTATGATGATTTGTCTAATTAATTATTGAAGTACGATCATATCTATCTACATGCTAGTAACGTGAAAGTATGTTCTCTCCTATGGATATTAGGTGATCATGTCAGACTATGACAATGTGTTTATGTTTGTTGCCTTAAAATTGATACATGATTGTTCTTACTTCAATATCTATGATGATTTTATCGATAATGTTATACTAATAAATAGGGTGACATAATGATGATAAGGGTCATTCCTAAGTGCTTCAAAGAATGGTATGTATATGAAATAAAGTAAAGTATGTTGTGTCTTGTTTTGGCAAACTAGTGTCCCTTACTTGTTACATGTATATGATGAATATGAATATCTTGACTTAGTAGGCATATGCACCTTTGACTTGTATGTGTATAGAAGAATGCTTAGTGAAAGTCTAGGATTGGTATACCAAAGATGATGCCCTTTGAAGCATGACTAATACGAGGAATCTTCTTTAGAAAGAAGGTTAAGAATGAGCTATCCTTAGCGACCATCGAATGGTAGCCCTAGTGGACCCATCTTTCATCGGTGCATTATGACTACGTAACGACTAAGAGATGGAATATTTTCATAATTCCATAAGATTGAACTTACTCTATGAGAACAAATGCTAGCAACGAGATAATATTTTATGTTTTGTAGCTCTACTTGAGAATGAGACTAGATTGCAATGTATCTCAACTTGAGAATGAGACTAGAGTACATAAAATACCATCATATTCCTTAACCATTTGCCTACATGAGATGTGTCCTATATCTACCCTTGGCAAGTAGAACACCCTCAGAGGAGTAGTTTGAAACTCCGGATTCCACGCCTAGCTAGTATTGTCTACGTCATGTATTGCATGTTCTCATCATGTGTGGTGCATGCTAGTTTTGGATAAGTTCTAGGAAGTTTAGGTAGTGGAATGAGACGCTATCTAGACATTGCACGACTAGACTTTGAAGATATTAGTATGTGAGACCCTAGGTCTTTCCAAATGTATTGTGTGAAGTCTTTAATGAATGATATGTCATCTAATTGACCTAATGAATGATCACATATTTAGCTAACATATGATTAATAGAACATGCTCTATCTAGGGTAGCTTTGGGGGTTACATATGCAAGATTGAAGAGGGTGTATGGGCGGTCTCCTCTTGTTCCACCTATATAAATCTTAGAGTAACCTTAGGTTGGGAGTTAATGAAATGAATAAGAGAATGACTTTATCTTAGGATAAACTTTGGTGAGAAGAATGCAAGTTAAAAGCGGTTATAGTAAGGTTAAACTCAAAACACTGTAATGTCCTTCAATATTGATAAAATGCTTAGGTGATATCTTGTATGTTTCTAACGTGTTAAATGTTGTCCTTACACTTACACTATAAAAGTCTTAATAAAAAAGAGCATGTTTCATACGAATGTCCATTTTTCATGATTTTATGCGTACGCCATACTTAGTACAAGCGCTTGTACTAATTCCTTAAATTTTCTTTATCTTTCAAGGTGTAGGTGGCATTGGAAAAGAGTCTGGAAGTTGAAACTTTGATTAGTGTTCATTCTAGCAAATAGTTTTGTATGTCCTCACTTGATCTGAGGACATCTTGATGTTTAGTTTTCCTTATTGGAGTATTGTAATAGACTTAGCTATTTTTTATATTCGTATGTCTAAGATGGTGACTTTAAGACTTAGTCTTTCATTATGTTTTTCTATAAAAGAGATATTTTGAAGTAACATTATTTAGTATGAAATATTCTAATTTCGCACGACTTTTAAAACATGTATGCAATGAATGGTACGAAAGGGTTGTCTTACACCTCTGAGAAGTCCGCAACGCCATGTCGCAATCCGAGATTGAATCCTAACGTCTAGGGTATAATTTCGGTTCATGAAAAATTTGGTATCAGAGCATAAGGTTATGAAGTAGTTTTAGGAATTAAAAAGTCTCAAAAATCCACGTCTACTAGAGTCTTGACCATCAATGTGAATCGTAACACATCTATGGGCGTAAAGCTATAGGACGATAGAGTTTCCCTTTTTTCTACTCTTATATTGTGCCTTAGAGTAAAAATTTATAGGTTCTCTTTTCTTATGGTTTTCCTATTGTTACTAAGAAGATGAATACGAGGAGGACACCGACTAGGTGGGTTAAAGAGAATGGTGTGAATGAGCGGCTTCTTCTCCGAGGTTGACATGTTTCACAAGTTATGTAAGTTCCTCCTAATGATCAGCATGATGATGTCGGTAAGTTATAGTTTTCTCTCCTTAATTATATGAGATCCTTCTAAGTGGGGAGTATGGTGAGTAGTTGTGTTGTAGATTGTTGTCTCATCTCTTCTATTAAATTTAAGCTTGTGGGATAGAATGACATAGTAGCATGTTGCATGTTACATTGTGTGTAGGAGTCTAATTGAAATTGAAGTTAATTGACTTGTTTTCTAAATAGGTGCATATGTTTTTGTAAAATATATAACCAACTAGAATGTAAAAGAGATGTTTTCATACTCTATTCTTGCACTTATATGAAACATGTATGCATGTGTTCTCTTGAGATTTCGTTGTTGTCTTAAGAAGAACGATAGCTTGGTACCTCTTTGATGCATTTTAGATTATAATAATGTTGTGAAAGAAGTTCCTTACTATATTTTATGAATATGTATATGTTATATGATTATGTGTCATGAATTGGGTGCGAAATATAATGATATGTTATGTGCTAATTGTGCTTCTAGTATTGAGTTTATTTCCTAGCCTTAAAAATATTTTAGTGTCATTTAGGGATAAATGTTCCTAAGGGGTGATAATGTAACATTCCAGAAAATATACTTGTATATTGAAGAGCCTAATATATTTTTTAAAATAGGTATTCGGGGTAGAGAGGCATATCAATGCTCAATATTGAGTAATATTGGGCATATTGGAGAATATTGGCTTATGGGTGTTAAACTGAGTATTAACAAAATTTGGAATACACCTTGATGTTAAAATGTCCCAATAAAGCTTGTTGTACCTGTAATGAATACCCTAAGCTAAAATAATTATATTCATTGCCTTCTCATATTAGTTACGAGGCATCCAAGTGTCAAGCATAGGTACAATAGCACATGACCATTTACAGTGACCATGTAGATTAAGCAGTGCCCAAGCAAATAGTGGGAATTCTTGGACAAGTAGTGAACTTTCCAGAGTGCAAGGTTGGGGAAATTACACGGAAACATATATGCAAGCTCATGTGCTACCAACGGCCAAGAGAAAAGCCCAAACCGAATCGGTTATGTTGGTTAGGGGGCAAGCGTTTAGAATCATGTGGGGACAAGCTCTCTAACTGATTGTAGGTCCTAACTAACATACTTAAATAACTAACTAACCTAGGACCAACTAAAATTAACTAATTAGGGTGCCCGAAATCCTAAGACCTAAGCGGGTGACCTAAACGAATAACTAACTAAAGAAACATCCTAGTACCTAACATAGGGTGATCCAAAAGGGTTGGTTATGGTACTAACAACTTAGGGGCACTTTAGTAATTACCCTAGATTACTTATTTAATTAAATTAGAAACTTAATTAATTAATTTAAGTGGACAGAACCAAAACCACCAAGCAATTTCTAGATTTCGGTTAAGTCCAGTAAGAGACAACCTAGTACCTAACCTAGGATGGTGCAAAGGGTTGTTTATGGTCCTAATGAATTAGGGGTACTTTAGTAATTACCTTAGGTTACTTAATTAATTAAATTATCAACCTAACTAATTAATTTAAATTGATAAAACCAGAACCGCCAAGCCATTCCAAATTTCAGTTAAGTCAAGTAAGAGACAACCTAGTACCTAACCTAGGATGGTGCAAAGGGGGGTTGGTGATGGTCCTATCTACTTAGGGCTACTTTAGTAATTACCCTATGTCACTTAATTGATTAAATTGTAAACTTAATTAATTAAAAATCATGGCCAAACCCGAATTAGGCTAGATCAAATGTTCTCCTATTTGTAGTTAAATTAGGAGGGGTGTTATAGGAATTTAAGTGGTAGGTCTTAAGGGTAACCTATTGGACGTCTACATATAGATATTAAGTCTGTTTTATACCAGTATTACACGTCCCAAACAAGAACCACACGAAATTCTCTTAATCTCTCTAGAACACTCTCTTTTCCAAACTCCATTGAAGAACTAGAAAAAGCTTAAGGATGAACACTAAAGTTTTGAAGTTTCCAACAATGATTTCGTGGATTCTTTGTATATAAGGTATGTTTAATAATCCTTGAAATATCTTTCTTCAAGGAGTAAATCCCAATGATTTTCAAAGATGATCAAAAATATGACTTGTACAATTTTATGATTCTAGCCATGGGTTCTTGGCTTAAAGGTTGTTAAATAATTTTTTTAGAATTAAATTAATGTTAATTCAATGTTTTAAAGCTATAATTCCTATGGACCCATGCAAAACATGCAAATTCCTATTTCGACTATTTTATGGGTTAAGTGATAATCTATCTATACTCATGAATGAATGAGTAGTTTCTTATGCGCTTTCTAATGATGTAAAGATTATGTGCAATTTATGTCTAATTGGTCTCAGATTGTTAAGTTTAGGTTGAATTGACCTAGTTACATCTATTATTATGATTTATACTTCGAATTGATGATGATGGACTTGTCGGCACTACTTGAAGTACTATGATGATTTGTCTAATTGATTATTGAAGTATGATCATATCTATAATCATGCTAGTTACGTGAAAGTATTTTCTCTCGTATGGATATTAGGTGATCATGTTGGACAATGACTATGTGTTTATGTGTGTAGCCTTAAAATTAATACATGATTTTTCCTACTTGACTATCTATGATGATTATATCGATAATGTTATACTAATAAATAGGGTGACATGATGATGATAAGGGTCATTCCTAAGTGCTTCAAAGAATGGTATGTATATTAAATAAAGTAAAGTATGTTATGTCTTGTTTTCGTAGACTAGTATCCCTTACTGGATACATGTATATGATGAATATGAATATCTTTACTTAGTAGGATATGCACCTTTGTTTTGTATGTGTATGGAAGAATGTTTAATGAAAGTGTAGGACCGGTAGACCTAAGATGGTGCCCTTCTAAGCATGACTAATACGAGGAATCTTCCATAGAAATAAGGTCAAGAATGAGCTATCCTTAGAGACCATCGAATGGAAGCCCTAGTGAACTCATCTTTGGCATGGTAGGTGAATTATGACTAGGTAACGACTAAGAGATGGTACCTTTTCATATGTCCCTTAAATTGAACTTACTCTATAAGAAAAAAGGCTCGCCTTGAGGTGATATTTTATGTTTTACAGCTCTACTTGAGAATGAGACTAGAGTGCAATGTATCTCTACTTGATAATGAGACTAGAGTACATAAAACGCCATCATATTCCTTATCCATGTGCCTATATGAGATGTGTCCTTGTTCTACCCTTGGCAAGCAGAACACCCTAAGCGGAGTAGGTTGAAACTCCATATTCCATGCCTAGCTAGTATGGTCTTTCTCAGTTATTGTATGTTCTCATCATGTGGGGTGCATGCTAGTTTTGGATAAGTTCTAGGAAGTTTAGGTAGTGGAATGAGATGCTATCTAGACATTGCACGACTAGACTTAAAAAATATTAGTATGTGAGACCCTAGGTCTTTCCAAGTCTATTGTGTGAAGTCTTTAAAGAATGACATGTTGTCTAATTGACTTAATGAATGATCACGTCGTTAGCTAACATATGATTAACAGAACATGCTCTATCTAGGGTAGCTTTGAGGGTTTCTTAAGTAAGCTTGGAGAGGATGTATGGGCAGTCTCCTCTTGCTCCGCCTATGTGAATCTTAGAGTAACCTTAGGTGGGAAGTTAATGAAACGATCAGACATTGATTTTATCTTAGGATAAACTTGGGTGAGAAGAATGCAAGTTAAAAGAGGTTACAGTAAGGTTAAACTCAAAACACGGTAATGTCCTTCAATATTAATAAAACGCTTATGTGTTATCTTGTATGTTTCTAACGTGTTAAATGTTGTTCTTACACTTACACTATGAAGTCTTAATCAAAAAGAGCATGTTTCATACGAATGCCCGTTTTTCATGATTTTATGTGTACGCCATACTTAGTACAAGTGTTTGTACTAATTTCATAAATTTTGTTTATTTTTAAAGGTGTAGGTGGCATTTGAAAGTAGTATCGAAGTTGAAGCTTGGATTAGTGTTCAGTCAAGCAAAGAGTTTGGTCTGTTCTAACTTGAGCTGAGGACATCTTGATGCTTAGTGTTCCATATTGAAGTATTTTAATAGACTTAGATATTTTCTATATTCGTATGTCTAAGATGGCGACTTTGAGAATTAGTCTTTCATTTTGTTTTTCTATAAAGAGATATTTTTAAGTAGTACTATTTAGTATGAACAAATTTAATTTCGCACTACTTTTCATACATGTATGTAATGAATGGTACGAAAGGGCCTGTCTTAGACTTCTGAGAGGTCGACAATGCCATGTGGCAATCCCAGATTGCACCCTAACGTCTAGGGTGTGGTTTTGGGTCGTGACATAAGGATTCCTTCAAGTCAAACTAGTGTAAGGAATAGGTAGACTCCCATACACCTACCTAAATAATTCAAACCACTCAAGTCACCCTAGTTATTGTATAGTCCATTACATAATTTTACTTTTAGGAATATTTTCCTGAACCGACATAGACCATAAGATATAAGTAAGGAATCTAGTTTTGTAAAACCTACACCGATGGAAGGCGGTCTACTTGCAAAATTAGAGCCAAACATAAACGTAGCTTTCTAGGTTAATCCACTCGATAGTCTTCTTATGGTGGCAACATAGTTATAAAATTAGGAGATATATATTGAACCCTCTACAAGCATATGGCATCGGATACTTATCTCTTGTGAATCCATTTGGTGTGTATCCCTCATAGGGGAGTCAACACCTCATTTTAAACTATAGGGTAAACCTTCCGCTATGGGACGTCAACTAGTTTAATTAGGCTAGTTTCTGGACGTCATGGCTCTAAAACTTCTTCGATGACTTATATAAATTATTTTAGGTCTTAAAAAAGTACCTAAACCTTTAGAAATTAATGTTAGGCTCTAGATTAAGTCTCAACTTTCCGGAGTGTTACACTTGCTAACCTCAAACCACCAAATATGAGATGTACACCTCCTATCATACAAAGCTTCATAAGGAGCAATATATATGGATGAATGAAAAAGATTATTATATGAGAAATCAAAAGGCAAACACTCATACCAATTTCCCTTAAAGTCAATGATACAAGCCCTAAGTATATCCTTAAGAGATTGAATAGTCCGCTCCTCCTTGACCGTCGATTGAGGATAAAAAGCGGTTCTTAACTTCACTTGAGTACCAAAACCTCTTTGGAATGATCTCAAAAATATAGATGTAAATTTAGCACCTCTATCCAATATGATGTACAAATGAACCCCATGAACAATAGCTATCTTGTCAAGATAGAGTAATATTTCTTTCGAGTTTGAGGTAAACCTACAACAAAATCTATGTTAAATTCTTCCCACTTCCAAGTAGGAATTTGGATTTCTTGTGGTAAACCACTCGAATTTATGTTCTAGGCCATCACCTGTTTACCTTTCGACACATTGCAACAAACTCCGCAATATCTCTTTTTAGGCCATCCCACCAAAACACTTCTCTATGGTAACGGTACATCTTTGTAGAACCCGAATCAATAGAGCAATGGGCTCTATGAGCTTCCTCTAGTATCCTAAACCTCAAATAATCAACATTAGGCACACACAATTCCCTTGGTACCTAAGTACAGAATCCCCCCCCCCTTGGGAAATGACTCTTTCATCTTTTCAAGAACCGATTCTTTCAACTCTATCAATAATGGATCAAGTTGTTGCTTAGATGTAACACCCGAAAAACGCACTAAGGTAAACAAGATCTTCTTGAATGTTTCATGAGTTAATTTTGTGTTAAAATGATTTGTAATGATATTCATATATAGTGTACGAAGTTTTTTGACGTTTGGAGGTCAAACGGTTAAGAATGTCTATGACGTTGAGAATGTGTCTTAGAAAGTGCTAGTGTGTCTTGATGTGTTTTATTGAGTTTTACGTGTTCATTTAAATCGATATTGATTATGGGATATTCCTACGTCCTAGATGATTAGTATAGGAGTTTAACGTCCGAGTACGAATCCACGAAGGACCCATGAGGGGTCCTAGAAGACAACCCAAGGATTAGAACCCCAGCTACCAAATCACTGCTTAATCAATGCCTAAGAGACTAATGGCCGTAGTCAAGACAAAACCCCATCGTCTCGGGGCGTAGGTCAAGACTTTGAATGGTATCTCAACACTCCAACTTCAGCTCCAGACCCAAATGATGCCCATGCAGAACATGTTGTTGTTCAGTCGACGCCCCGTTGTTTGATTTCTGTTGATGGGTCCTACAAAATCTATCACGATTTCACTATGTTGGTTTGGGGTTTTAAGTAAATTTAACCCAAGTCCTTTATGAACCTAGGATGATACGTTTAGGGTTTTTAAAGTGTATTAGACTAGTTTTAATTCCTAGACCTACTCAAGACCCCTCATTTCAAATATTAAAAACTCTCTCTCTAGAGACAAACTCTCTCAAGCCACCATTGGAGTTAAGAATCTAGGAAGAGATAGGAGAGTTGGTTGGTCGTGTTATTCATACAAAATTAGAGGCTTTCCTTCTCATTTAGGTATTGTAGTCATCCTTGAACCCTCTTCTGTTTAAGGAGTCATTTCGAAAATATTTAAAAAGGGTTTTCAAACTATATCTTCTCCTAGTTTTGATTCTAAGCATGGGTCTTCATATAAAAGTTTTTTAAAGATTAAAATATTTTTTTATAGTATTAATTGATGATTTTAATATAAAAAACCCAATGAACTAATGCTTATTCATATTTCCAACTTCTACCTTGATAAATAGGTTAAACGAATATGATTATGTAGTGTTTGGACTTTGATTTCTTCATGTCGATATTATGGTTTAGTTACTTCCATAAGGGCCTTATTATAATGAAATGTTGAGGAATTTTTTATAGGTGTTGAAATCTTGGTTAAATGGTGAGTTGCTAATATTGTATAACTCGTATTCTGAACTGCTCTTCAGTGGTATGGTCCACCTTCTTTGTGGCAATGTTTACTTGATGTAGTTGGATATATTTTTTATGTATTATGAGCATTGATTTGAAAGTTTAATGTGTGAAATAAATTTATAATGATGATGGTTCTTATTGATATGCGTTATGAAGCTTGAATTTTATGTCTTGCTTAGATTATGCCAAAATGGAGTATGTGTATTTGTTGAGCATGCTAGTGTATAAGAAATGATGAAACAAGGTGTAAGCATTTCTAGAATTCAATGTGAATGAAATGTTGATTATGTGTAAGATGTACTCACATGTATACACACTTAAAGTTAAATGAAAGAATGAAATTAGTAGATATTATTAAGGGGAGTCTTGGGGTGAACACTTTTCGTTAGTTAATATGAAGTATTTAGTAGCAACCTCACTATATTCCAAGAGCTTTCTAAGATAGGTCGGATGATGGGTTCCCTTCGTGAGTTGAGATGTGGTGCCCACTAGTCGTCCTTAACCTATAGAATATAATGTTGTGTCACACCCGAAAAGCATACCCCAGATGCGACCAGCGTCATCGTCCACTGAGAGGACTCAGACAAGACCTTAGCATTCGTCATAAGATGTGATTAGTACAAATTGCGGAAAATATAAAACTTTTACATTCTATGTGAAGTATACTTAGACATCATATTAGCATTCATAATGACATAGGATATTCTAAAAACTTGTCTCACACATATAAGAACCATCTAAGAGTACAAATCTGGACTTACACAATAAATAGTAAGTTTTACATATATGCCTTAGTACAAAAGAATCCAACGAATATAAATGAAAATAGAATATCCGTAAATATACTAAAGTCTTCATAAACGATAATACGATAGATAGCGTCCCCCAATATGAGGACGTACAAAGAGTTGGTGGAAGAGTTCCAAGCTTCTTCAAATAGACCTCCTTAAAGTTCTATGGCCGGAAACTACAATAGTAATATAGAGTACTGGGGTTAGTATGCCACATGTACTAAGTATGGGTATATGCACATAATGAATAAGGACATGCAAGAAAAATAATCATTTCTCATCACTTTAGAAAACATGCTAAGTTATACCATAGATCATATACATGTTAAGGACTTCATAAGTTGTAATGACCCGAAATTAACCCCTAGATGTTTGGGAGAACCCATGGGTTGGGACAATTGCGTACTTGACCTTCCGAAGGTCTTGTACAAGACCTAGCTATCATTCATTACATAAGACTTGAAAAGTGGTATAGAACATCTTTCATAAAATCAAAGGGTTTGATCTTGTCACATAAGACAACTTAAACATAAGACATAAATATCTTAGTTACAAGGCCCATTACATTAAATGAAAATAAATAATAAGTCATAATGCTAAAATCTAAGAAATATAACTATGCCCACGAATAAATGAGGACACACTTAGTCTTGAGAGAGTCCTTCCCAAGCTTTCCTTCTAACATCAACTTCGCTTCAAAATCTATAATTTTAGAGTATAGAAAAGCATGGGGTTAGTACAAATAATGTACTAAGTATGGTATAAGCAAAAACATGCAAAAAGGTAAATTTTAGTAAAATAACTTTCATGCCAATTAAGTCAAACCATAATGAATATGGAAGTAAAACAACATGAGAAACATCATGTAACACTTATAGAAGAATTTCCATAATTTTGACAAAAAGAGACACTTTACAGTGAACTAACCAACATTTACAGTGAACTCTAGTAACATTACGGTGAACTAAGATAACTCCAAAATAGTGAACTCCCAAGGTATTTCAAAACAAGATGTGAACTCATTTCCGTAGGAGTTTCCCTAACCGAGGTTATCCTAAAACTCTCCAAGGTAACGCATGAAAGAATTCCCATACACCTCCTTTAATGGACACCACGGAGATCCTTATGACTACCCACCATAGGCTTACTCCACTCGGGAGAACAAGTCACCACTCTATAATAAGACATTAGAAGAATAGTCAAACAAAACACCAAGACTTCCCTTTCGGAATGCCTACTTAGTGCAATGAGTAGATTGCATCCCATTACACCACCTACCCTAAGTAGTACACTCTTATAGAAGGTTTAGCACCAAGACTCCCCTTTTTGAAGGTCTGCATAGTGCATGGATAGATACCATCCCATACCACCACCTACCCTAAGTAGTACGTTCTTTTAGAAGACTTTGTTGATTCAATTAATATAAGATTCACCAAGACATCCCTTTTGGAATGCCTACCTAGTGCAATGGATAGATAGAGTTCTATTCCACTACCTACCCTAAGCAGTACACTCGTTTAGAAGACTTAGAACTTTAATTACTTTTGTTGAGTTTAGAATAACCGACATAGACCATGCGAGTTAGATATTGAATTCTGATACTTCTCTTATTAGAGAATGGTCCACTCACTTTCCTAGAATGAGGTCTTCTGTCTGTAGCTTTTACATCGATTTCCCAATAGCTACACCTATGCGGGCACATAGTTAGGGAATAAGGGGATTTCTACTAGGTAACTTACTCTCTTCTCACAAGGAATACTAATCTCAAGAGTTACATTGGAATATAAATTCTCAACTCACGAACTGTAGCCACCCCTTATTAATATCCTCTCGATGATAAGCATTACTCCGCACGGATTCTGAACATTTATTACTAAAGGTCAAGGATAACATTAAGACACAACATCTCAAATCATGAAGGGTCTCCATCCTTCAATCTACATTAGAAATCTCTTTGGAGGTAGTGAGGTTGCTACTAAACACTTCATGTCACCTCACGCTCACCCCAAAAGTCCCCTATGCATTAACATTTCTTAACTTCGTTCATTCATTCATTCAAAGTGTGAGCGTGTGTATACATGTGGACACACCTTGCACATAAACATAATTTCATTCTATATATGCTTATATCTTTTTTCATCACATCACACACTTTAATCTTATAAGTCATTTAGACATAATTCTTAGCATGTTTTTTATAACAAGATTCATAAAAACACATTAACAAGAATAACTTAATTTTCATATTTCTTCACATAATATGCTTTCATGGACTCATTCACAATAGACAAATAACTACCCATTTAAACAATTCAAGTTAACACTGCCACCAAGAAGGTGGACCATAACAATCAAGAGCATTTCATAATTAAAGCTAAACAACATAACCAACTTACCCTTTAATACAAGCTTCCATCACTAATAGAATTTACTCAAAATTTCATCATAAATTAGCCCTTAGGTCAGTAGCTAAACATAAAAAAATAACATGTAAAACAAAGCTCAAAGACTACAAAACCAAGTTCATTTAACACATTTCTTACGCCACAATTTGTTAAAAAATCTTTAACATGATTTCATTGATGTTTTATCATTAAAATCACCAACTTTCATTAGAAACATCATATTTGAATCATTAGAAAGGTTTTCATGCAAGACCCATAATAAGAGTTGAAAGTAGAAGAAACTAGGTTTGGAAAACTCTTTTTGAAATCTATCAGAAAGGTCTCCTTATATAGAAAGGGAGTTAAATGATGACTACCATAACTCACATATAAGAAACCCCAATGATTATTATAAATAAATCGACCACCAACAGCCCTCCTAGCTCCTTTTTGACTTTTAGCTTCCATGGAGACTTAAGAGAGTCCTTTAAAAGGGAGGCGTTTTGGGTTTTAGAAATGAGGTCTAAAATTAGGTCTAAGGGTTTGTAACAACTTAATATACCCAAAAAGTCTTCATAGGTTCATAAAATACTTTGGGTGAATTTACCAAAAACCCCAAGTCATTACAGGAAAAGACAACTTTTTGGCAGGGTTCAAACGACGGATGCAACCAATGGACAATATATCCAACCAAGGTCTATTGGTGGGGTTTCCTTGGTGAGACTTAGCTCCATTTGGAGCCTGTCTAGACTAATTTTCAAGTCCAAATGAGGGGTCAAGTCGAAGGGACATTGGCATGGACCATTGGACGTCGTTTGCCCTTGTTGGTGGACCTGCCAAGAAGTTTTGGGTCCTTCTCTTTAGCGCTTCTCTAGGGACCCTTTTGGGTCCTAGGTGGGATTGGGCCAAGACTTTAAACACCTAAACATAGTCGTATAGGTCTTAGGAGATTCTCACAGCAATTTGAAGCAACACAATCACGTAAAACCCACTCAAACTTATGAGAACACATAAGCACTATCTAAGGCATATCTTCTAAATTTCATGGACGTTCTTTGATGTTTGACCTCCAAACATAACCAAACATAACACACTGCCTAAAAATCAATATAACTCATTTTATAATAAAATTAACTCAAGAAACAATCATGAGGCTCTAGTTCACCTTAGTTCATTTTAGGGTCTTACATTCTCCCCCAGTTGGAATAACGCTCGTCCTCAAATGAAACTAAAACTTTAAGACCATGAAGGACTCACGTAGCATCACATAACTCATTACAATAACGATCAAAACATCATAGTCAAGGCACGAACTAAAAAGGAGCACAATTTCACACTTTCAAACACTTTGCAACACAAGCACTTTGTAACAACTTTCACATTTTAATATCCACTCTGACCCTTCACTTATCGAGGGACTATCTTCTCCAACATTAAGTATGTACAAATAAAACACTTTTACAAATATTGTTACTACAATTAAAGACAAGGCAATTTTTTTCAAAAATACAGATATTCACAGTGAGCATCACTGTAACACATGAAACTTTGCAAACCTCACAAATTAAATCTCTCTTTTATTTCTTCACTTATGGAGGAACTACCTTATACAACATCAAATATGCTTATACACATCATTTTCATACAAATTGAAACCATCATTCATGAAAAATATAATTTGTAAAAATTTGAACTTTTTTACAGTAAACTCAAAACTTCATTGAGTCACTTTCTTAAAAAATCTATAATGCACATTTTAAGCAACTTTTACAAGATGACATGACAATATGAGAGACAATACCATACTAACATACTCCAAATATACTTGGTAAGTTAAACTAAGTGCAATGTGAGAGTAGCAACCCATACTAAATATAGTACATGCAGTTCTATTTAACATTTATCATGCAAAACTTAACTTTAACTTGCTTATTTAACATTAGCCCTTAAGTAATCTAACTTCACGTACAACACACATTAACTCATACTATTATGGAAGACTCGTAATCATTACAAAATTCAATCATGTATAAGAACAAAAAGGAAAGATGAGGATATCTACTACCTTTCTACTCAACTCATTCTCCCCCACTTAGGGTAAATCCATTTTCAAGGCCTCATACTTCAAAGTTCCACTATAAATCTCACAAGATAGGAACTCATACTACTCTTGACACGTGCACATGAAGACTAAACATCAACCTTATAAGTTGTCCATAAGACTTTCCTCTTAGGATTCAAGCCTAGACAAAAATTCTTAAACATCACCTCATTCGACTCTTAGGCACCTAATAACTAATCTTATTGAACAAAAATCCTCCTTTCCCATTCAGCCAATTGAGGTAGATTCATTTGGAAAAATCAATAATCTTACTATATAAACTCCAACATTTTTTCTAACATAACTTACATAATATCCGCAGTGGGTAATCATTCCACATTTCCCCCCTTAGAATAAACCTACACAAGAATATCAACCAAATCACCAGAACAACTAGGAAATTAACCACACAAGAGTGTTGCCCTCTACTCCTACAAAATATCCACATCCTTCAACATTCCTCAAATTTACACCGTAAAGCTTTCTACCTCCATAGTAAATAATTACATGGTAATTCATTTCCTCTCAAAGGAACTTAATTCAATCACTATAACTCTTACCATGTTAGAAGTATATCACCATAAAGTTTCTCATCATAGCATCTCAATTCTCATAAATCAAATATAACCATAAATGGCATCACATCATAATTTTTTTCACAACTCACCTTCATATTCACTCATATAGACACAAAACCATCATAACATCAAAACTTTACTCTTACTCAACTTATAAACATCTCCCTTTCCAATCAATCACACCTAGAAAACCATCAGAGAAAGGAGAAGAAGATAGAAATCTTATTACGTTCTATGGCACAATACAAGAGTAATTGAGAAAGTGAAACTCTATCATCCCATAGCCTCTTGTCTCATTGATGTGTCGCGACTCAGATCAATGACAAAGACACTACTAGACGTGTCTGGTGAGACTTTTAGTCCTTAAACTATTTCCCATAAACCTTATTCTCTAATACCAAGTTTGTAACGACTGGAAAGTACCCCCTAGAAGTTAGGGATAACACATAGGTCGGTAAAATTGCGTACTTGACCTATTAGATGTCTTGTACAAGCCTTATCTATCACTCATTACATAAGTAATGAAAAATGGTGCGGAATTAAAACTTTTCATGCATAAATTAATAAATAAAATATATTTCATAAAAGCTAATGTTTTGATCTCATCTATACAAGACATATTAAAGACATGACATAAATATCTTAAGGACATGACCCTTTACATTAAATGAAAATACATAATAAGTCATAATGCTAGAATCTAAGAAATAGAACTATACCCTCGATTAGATAAGGACACACTTATTCTTGGGAGAGTCTTTCCCAAGCTTGCCTTCTAGCTTAAACCTCACTTCCAAACCTATACTTATATAGTATAGAGAAGCATGGTATTAATACTAATAATTACTAAGTATGGAATATGAAAAAACATGCAAAAAGGGAAATCTTAGTAAATTAAGATTTCATGCCAAATAAGTCAAACCATCATGAATGTGGAAGTAAACCAATATGAGAAACATGATCTAACACTTAGAGAAGAATTTCCATAATTTTACCAAACATTTATAGTGAACTTTTATGACATTACAGTGAACTAGGATAACTCCAAAACAGTGAACTCCCAAGTATTGCCAAGACGAAGTGAACTCATTTCTGTAGGAGCTTCCTTAACCGACGTTATCCTAAAACTCTTTAAGGTAAGACGTGAACGAAACACCAATAAACCTCCTTCTATGCACACCAAGGAGATCCTTAAGACTACCCACCGTAGGTACTCAACTCTGGAAAACAAGTCACCACTCAATAACAAGACATTAAAAGAACAGTCAAACAACACACCAAGACTTCCCTTTAAGAATGCCTACTTAAAGCGAAACACACCAACTTGTGCAATTTATAGGTAGAGTCCCATATCCCTACCTATACTAAGTAGACTCTTCAAGTCACCTTAGTCAATGTTCATTTACTTGTCTTTCTTTCTACGTGAGGGAATATTTGCCTTAACAGACATAGCCCATATGAGATAAACATGGAATCGCGTGTCATAAAACCCAACACCGAAAGGAGGTGGTCTACCGGCCAAGGTAGAACAAAACTAGACATAGCTTTCTAGGTGGATCAACTAGCTAGTATCCTATGGTGGAAACATAGTTCAAGAACTAGGTGATGCATTATAGACCCATAGTTCCACATTACATGGCAACCTCAATAGCATGAGAGTCACTGTGACCTACCTTCAATCTATGGAATTGACACCTCTCATATCTAGTTCATCAGTGCTTAGCTTAGGTCCCTTTTTTGAATATTCATTAAGTTGTATTTTATCATAAACTTATTATAGGTCATAGGAGATTCAAACCTTTTATAAAAATTATCATAAGCTCTTTAGGATAAGCTGAGAAGTTTCCTTTCATCATAACCATTCGTACAAAAAGATACCACAAACTTGCATTTCTTCATTCTTATAATGATCTCACATTAAACATGGTTGTAGCCTAACATATATATACATAGCAACATCATACGTATTTCAATCGCATAGCATCATGATTTATAGACTAACATAACCATCATAGAGTAATCACAACTTTAGAAGAATTACCTCTTGCTTCCAAGAACTTTATTCAAGAACTTACGTTCAACTTACAACATTCATAACCATAACATAGTGAAATACTCAATAGCATTATCAATAACAACTCTTCAAATCATATACAAGATCAATGCTCAATGTAGGATAAGGAAAAAGGGTCATTAAAGTGTTCATTCTATTCTTAGTCCCAATCCCAACCTTTTCATATCGTAAAGTAGTAGAAACAACCATACGAAACCATCTCTACATAACAACATGCTTCTTACGAAATTCAAACATAACTAACAACATAATCATTAATTTGTCGTAAATTGACCGTAGAAAACAATTACTTCTCATCGAAAATATAAATCTAGAGTTAGGAAGAAAATCCATTTTGTACAATAAAAACCCTAGTATTTCAATTTCTATAAAACAATATTTGAATGGACCTTTTGGGGAAACAAATCCCATGAGTTAAATGCATTTACCTTATAGATGAATAATCCACAAAAAATTGGATTAAAACCATGAAGCCTTCAGCTTCTCCCGTAAGTTTTTCTTGTTCTTCAATGGGGTTTGGAAAAGAGAGCATCCTTGAGAGAAAGGAGAGAAAACTTGTTTGATCTGATTTGGAACGTGTTACAGTTGCCTAAAACGGACCTAATTTCCATATATAGTCATCCCATGAGGGATTTCTAAGTTGAATGACTGATCTTCGGACTCTTTATGGCTCTCAATCTCAATACTAGATGGGGTTCATTTCAAAATGCCTTATATCCAAAGGAGAAGATTATCTAGTCTATTTTGTAGTGTAGAATGGCATTACCCAAAATACCATCCACTAAGCGGGTCTTTTTATGAAGTTAAATTACCAAAAATAAGATTTTAACAATTATAGGAAGTGGCTGCGTGTCACAGTCCCAAATCCAGTCATTTTTTCTGAAATTTTGGGTTGAGGCAGCGATATGCGTGTCAGCCTGACGTCACGAGGATGACCCTCACATATTTATTCATTACACCTCTTGAGTACGTGCGTCGTGCACTTGTTCCTCCTATTCTGCCTATCTGTAGGCTGCTAGGCAGTCTGCAAACCCAAGTTTAGGTCCTCCCCAAGGACCCTTCGGGTGGTCCATGGGGTGTTGTGACCGGATGTTTGGACTCTTTGTACTAATAAATACCTATGAAATGCCTATTTACAAGCTTTGTACTTCATTGGACACTTTGAAAAAAAACTAAGGGACGTCTACGAGTTCAAATTATCTAGTTTTCCGAACATCAAGGTCTTTCTTTGTCGTTATTGATCTAACATTTTCCAAATGAATTTTTTTTATATTAATATAGGTCTGGAAACATAATTTTAAACATTATGAAATAGATTAAGTTGTAGTCTATGTCATGGGATTTCTGGAGTGTTACATTATCCCCCCTTCCTAGGAACATTCGTCCCCGAATGTCATTACAACAAAAATGATCATTTGCAACAACTAGTTCATAATTTCTGCTAAATATGTACTTTAAGAGGTAGTTGATACTCTTTATATATGTGCCTAAAGCCTTTAGCGACATTGGTTTTAATGACACTATAACATTTCAAAAATATAAGACTTGTCTTAAATCCTAACATAGGTTTCTTGAGGTCTAGACACTACTTTTAGGACCATAATAATGAATATAAGTCATTTAGGAAGATTAGAAACCAAAACGTCTAAGAACGTCCATGACATTTGGAGATTTGGGACAAGGACGTACTAGCATGCCTTAGACTATTTGACTAGCTTTTATATGTCTGGAATTCATGAAAATAGGTTGAGGGGTGTATAACATATGTTAAAGTTGTTTCGTGGTTGAAACATCCAGGTATTACTCCCCAAGTGCCAAGCAAGGTCCCTTGAGGAGGACCCTAGAACATAGGAGACAACACTGCTTGGGCAATGTGCAACCAAAAGAAGCCATCAACGGTTCGTGTGTGGATCGACGGGGCGTCGATGCCCACCTCTTACCACACATAACCATATTGATGGATCCCTCGCCTGCACAAGACTCTGACAATAATGACGAGTTTGTAGGACGGAGAGGGGGGGGGGACAGTCGTCGACTCAAAGACGGATGGTCGATGGTGTTTCGTCTGTGAGGTTCAATGTTTCTTGAACTTTTTAAGTTAATTTAATTTAATTAGTTAAGGGTTAAGTTTGTTTAATAGATTCTAATTAAGTTAAGTAATCTCCAATATAAAGAATCCCAACCGTCATTAGTCTAAACACACCTCACAAAATAAACTGTCTTCCTTCTCTCTTCTTTATCTCTTTATTGGAGGACACCATAGAAGTCAAGATAGGGGGAGGTTGTGGGGGATTTAAAGCTAATATTTCACAAACAAATCTTCATCAAACTTTGATGTATGGGGACTAATTCACCTTTGAGACTTCTTTGCTCCAAGGGCTCCTTCAAGGTATTTCTAAAAGTTTTCTTTTCAAGTGTGTTTCATCCAATTATGAATTTATGTTATGAACTGAGTTTTTTATGGTTTATTTAGAATGTAATGAATAGATTAACATGTATTTTTAATTGATTATTATAATTTGTAATGTTGTGTTCTACATTGTAGAATATGATCCTTAACCCTAGGTTTGATCTTAATGTGAATTAGGTTGGGATTGATTCAGTTGACTTGATTATTATTTAAATTAGTATTAGATGATGTTGTTAAACTAATAATAAAAAAAATTAGATTTATTTGTAGCCTTTTATACTAGTTCTTGAGAAGTGATCTATGTTATGAGAATTGACCTAAGTATCATGTATTAAACCTTTATTTGGCATTGAATTATGGTATGGTAACTCTTCTCTCCTTGTTATCATGTTGATTATTGAATTATGATATGGTGCATCTAAATTGGATTGAATTGAGGGTTTTTTGTAAGGCCTGAATGATGAACTATGAAGGAGACTTGGTAAGTCTTATGATCTCTGTCTTTTACTTCCAATTGTGATTAATTGAGGTTAAGTCATGATATTATATTAGAGTAAACATTGTACTAGGATTGATAGGGTGGTAAGATGTTGAATTAAAATGTCTTGATTATGTTGTGAGGTTGATTATGATGTATGTGTTATAAGGATGGTGATGACAATCAATATCCATTATTATGATACGAAATGCTAATGTGTTAACCTCAGTTATACGAATTGTGATGAAGGAGTATCCACATGCAATTCTTATTGATTTATGATGATGAATATTATTCAAGGTCTAGAACCTATGACCTAAACTAAGTTATGATTGTTAATAAAGAGTCAAAGACATTTCAATAAAGGAACTTAGCTTAGCACCGAGTGAACTTGACAATAGGAGGTGATCACTTCCCAAAGAGGAAGATTCACCCTATAGTTCTACATGTGGTGTTGACTTCCAAAGAGGAATACTCATCCAACAGATTCCAATGAGAGGAGGCCCAAATTACCAAGTGGTATGGAGAGGGAAATACTATCTCTTATTTCTTGAACTATACTGCCCCCATAGGAAGACTAGCTAGTAGATCTAGCTAGAAATCTATGTTTATGTTTAATTTTACTTTGTCCGATAGACCATCTTCCATCAGCTTAAGGTTTTACAACACCGGATTCCACACTTATCTCGTGTGGTCTGTGTCGGTTAAGGCAAGTTTCCCTAAACTAAAATGAAACAATGAAGTATAAACTAACTAAGGTGACTTGAGAAGTTTGACTTAGCTTAGGTTGGGGTATGTGACTCTACTTATGCATTGCAATAAGTTGTCCTTGATGGAAGGTTTATGGAGTTTATATTATGTATGTATATAATAATGATGTATATGATCATAATATGTTGATACTACAATATAAATGTTATTATATGATGATGATTACCCTTATGAACATATATTTGGATTATGTTATTTAAGTTAGACATTGGCAATATGGTTTCTTGTTGGTGCTGCTTGATTGAGTAATGTTATGGGGGTTTACTTTGACATTGCACTTGTTGACTTGATGAGGATTCACGATTAATTGTCTTGTTTATTATGATATGGTTAACTTTTATTTATCCTTGTGATGTTATTTGTTGATGCTAGGGTTATAGAAGATTATGGGTTCAAATATGTGGAAATGCCTATTACTTGTTTGAGTTAGTATGCATGTTTTGTTACATGGTATGACTTGCTTAATTATGCGGAAGATTTTTGAAGGGCAAAATGGCATTATTTAAACTAATTGTCCCATTTTAGGATGATTTGATCTTATATGTGCGTATGATCTCATACTTAGTATAAGTGGCGTACTAATCCCATTTTTCCTTTTCCCCAACATTTTTAGGTTCCGGTCGTTGAAGTGTTTTGGAAGGCGACTTGAAGAAGACTTGGATCCTTTGATAATCCAAGTAGGGTAGGTCCTCTATTTAGGAGGGCGATGCCAATATCAATATTATGTCGTTATTTTTGTCCTAAGACTCTTATATTCTATCTAGTTTCATTTGAGTACGGATTGTATAAAGCTTATATGTGGCTCTCTTTAGATTAATGTATGGGATATGCCCAAATTTCAAATCTATTTATATGGTTGTGAGATGAGACAATCTTTGAAGACTATATTCTATCTTATATATACTTATGTGCAATAAAAGAATAAATCTATGTAACCTTCATATATGAAGGGTCTATATGTACTCGATATATATAATTGTCATATAATGTTGCCCAATAGAGTTTCTCATGTTGATGTAGAATAATTAGATATGCTAGATTTTAATATTATATTGGGTATGGATTGGTTGCATGCATGTATTGCCTTTATTGATAGTAGGACAAGAGTAGTTAGGTTTAACTTTCCCAATGAACCTGTTGTTTAGTGGAAACAGGGAAATTCTATTTCTAGAGGTTCTATTATCTCTTGTCTAAAAGCATGCAAAATGATCTCTAAAGGTTGTCTATACAATATTGTAAGAGTCCAAGATTTAGACTCTGAAATTCCTCACATTGTGTCGGTCCCTGTAGTGACTGAATGTCTGGAGATCTTTCCTAATGACCTTTCCAGTAGTCCTATTAGAAACGAATCACATTTCAATTCCTCCTTATTGGATGGCTCCGACCGAATTGAAGGAGTTGAAGGGTTAGCTTAAAGATTTACTAGACAAGTGTTTTATAAGACCTAGTATTGCTCGGTAGGGTGCTCCGGTATTTATTGTAAAGAAAAAGGATGGGTCCTTGAGAATGTGTATTGATTACTGTTAACTCAACAAGGTCACTGTTAAGAATAAATATCCTTTCCCTTAGATTGATGACTTGTTTGATCAACTCCAAAGGGCGAGCTACATTTCAAAAATTGACTTGGGGTCGGGGTATCACCAACTTAGGGTGAGAGGTGAGGATGTAGCAAAGAAGGCATTTCAGACTAGGTATGTCCACTATGAGTCTTGGTAATGTATTTCTGTCTCATTAATGCTCTGGCGGCGTTTATGGACCTAATGAATAGGGTGTTTTGAAGTTACCTAGATTCATTTGTCATTGTCTTAATTGATGACGTCTTGGTATATTCGAAAAAATAGAGTGATCACGTTGGTCAATTGGGGGTAGTATTGCAAACCCTTAAGGAACATAAATTGCTTATCAAGTATATCAAAAGTTAGTTTTGGTTGAGGTCGGTGGAATTTCTTGGGCATATCATCTCTAGTGAAAGAGTTGAGGTAGACCCAAGGAAAATGGAGGCGATGAAAAATTGGCCTAGACCATTGACTCCAACAGACATTAGGAGTTTCATGGGTCTCGCGGGTTTTTACTGGAGGTTTGTGGATGGTTTTGCATCTATTGCATCTCCCTTGACTACTTTGACCCAAAAGTATAAGAAATTTAAATGGTCAAACGTATGTGAAAGGAGCTTGCAAATGTTGAAATATAGGCTTACTTCTACTCGCGGTGTTGACTTTACCAGAGGGTACACAGGATTTTATTGTGTATTGCGATGCATCCCGAGTGGGTTTGGGGTGTGTGATTATGCAACATGGGAATGTAATAGCCAATTCTTCTTGGCCACTTGAGGTTCATGAGAGATACTATCCGACTCATGACATTGAGTTAGCGGTCATGGTGTTTTCATTGTACATATGGAGGGATTATTTGTATGGTGTTCTTGTTGATGTCTTTACTGACCATAAGAGTCTCCAATATGTGTTTACCCAAAAGGAGTTTAATCTCCGACAAAGAAGATGGTTAGAGTTGTTGAAAGATTACAATATAAGTGTTCTCTAAAACCCCAACAAGGCCAATGTTGTTGCAAATGCTCGATGTCGTATAACTATAGCTAGTGTGTCAGACATAGATGAAGCCAATAAATACCTAGAGAATGAGGTTCATAGGTTGGCTAGGTTGGTGTGAGGTTGGAAGATTCTCCAAATGGTATATTCATGGTCCATCATAACTCTGAGTCATATTTAGTCGTTGAGGTGAAGTCCAAGCAACACCTTGATCAATCATTATTGGAGTTCAAAAAATCATTCTCGGCAAGTTAAATGAGTCATTCTCCTTGGTGGGGGGATGGTGTACAAAGGTACCAAGGGATATTTTGTGTTCCCGATGAAGATGGATTGAGGGATAAGGTCATTGAAGAAGCCCATGGGTCACGCTACTCGATTCATCCGGGTTCGACGAAAATGTAACATGATCTTAGGGAAGTATATTGGTCGGAAAGTTTGAAGAATGTCACGACCCAAAATCGGGGCCGCGACTGGCACCCACATTTACCCTCCTATGTGAGCGAACCAACCAATCTAACCTTAACATTTCGATATAATATCAACAGAAAATAGTGTGGAAGACTTAACTCATTAATAAAAACCAATTCAATAACTTATTAAAATTCAACATCTATTATTTCCCCAAAAATCTGGAAGTCATCATCACAAGAACATCTATCCTCAAATTACTAAACTAAAAATGTCTAAGAAACTAAAATACATAAAAGCTAGTCCATGCCGGAAGTTCAAGGCATCAAGACTTGAAGAAGAAGATCCAGTCCAAGCTAGAAGCATTAGCTCACCCTGAAGATCCGGTGTGACGAAGACTGGCTCGAATTACTGCTGAGTTGAAGATGATGGAACGTTTGCTGCACTCCACAAATAACAAAGAAGAAAACATAAAAGTAGGGGTCAGTACAAACCACGGGTACTGAGTAAGTATCATCGGCCAACTCAAAATAGAAAACAAATATATATCAAGAATATCATAAATCGACTATAAAACTCAACATGTAGCAACAACAAGTACTATAATCATCAAGAAGTACTATCAAGTTCATCCATGAGGGCTCAAGCCTCAATACCATACTCATTTGGGATTAAGTTCATTATGTTGAGTAAGTTATCATCTTTCGAGATTCATTATCTTTCTTCCTCTTGTGTCGGTACGTGACACTCCGATCCCCTACTACTATGTGTCGGTACGTGACACTCCCGATCCCCTATATGTGTCGGAACGTGACACTTCGATCCCCTATATGTGTCGGTACGTGACACTCCGATCCCCTATATGTGTCGGAACGTGACACTCCGATCCNAGTGTGAAGAATTGTTTCCTCCATGGAGCCTCTTCACTTGGACGATTAGATTGAACTCTCTCCTTCCCTTGTTCTTGATTTCTCCTATTCGGACAATCCTTCATCATGTGACTCGGTTTGCCACAACTGTAACAAGCGTTAGAGTCCATCATACATTCTCCCCCATAAAGTATGCCACACTTCCTACAAGGTGGCCTCTCCTGGGCTGTAAAGTCTTACGAGCCTCAGGGAGTAATCTCTGACTGACCTTGAGCCCTGCGTAAGGTTGATGAATTCCTCAAGCTTAGCCTCCTTCATTTATCTGGGAAAGAACCGCCCGAGAAAATCCATCTTGAAAAGATCCCAAATCATAGGACCCCCTCCTAAGGCTCTGCTATCCTGCCACACCTTATACCAGGATTGAGCTACATTCTTTATCTGGTAGGATGCCAACTTAGACTACTCCACATCAATCAAATCCAATAGCATGAGCTTGTAAAGTGCTAGCTTGTGACATCTGTACCAAAGTTTTCCTTACTTATCCATCCGTCAACCTAGCTGATTCAACATGCATTTCTATTCCAGCAGCTAGAGCCTGGGGAGAAATTTTAATTACCTAGTATCCACTCCTCCAATCTTCCCGCCCTGCTTTTCTCCTTGTATTCATCTTTTGAAAACTTCAAGAGTTGATTTTAGATATTCTCTTAATACAAACAAATCCAACATTAGAGAACGCACGATAAGATTAGATGAAGGGAAAATTTTCTTACGCATCATGAAGTCTCTAATCTAGGATAGTGGTGCACTTCACTAACATGACTTAGAAACTACTCAATGTGGTTGATGTAAACTTATTATCTTGAGAATTTAACGTAGCTCTCTAATACGAAACTTTGTCACACCCGAAATCTCAACCCCAAACGAGACCGGCATCGTTGAACTCTCAGAGGTCGCATACAATCCTACATGCGTCATTCTTACTTCATCTAGGTTAGTTTTAGCGGAAATTTGAAATTTTTGTCTTCTTACTTCATGCTAAATATTTTAAGCTTAACATCATAGGCGTTCACAAATAAACCATCTAATATAGTGATAATCAAATGAAACAAACAGTTCATAATTGACTTAAACATATTTTTGCCAAAACGGCACCGATACAAAGTGGAAAGAAACACTAGTGGAACATGCTCCACTAGCTAAAGCCTACATCTAAGATAGATAATAACGATAGACATCCTCAAAAGCATGAGGGCCTACCAAATCATGATGAAAGCTCCACGTCCGGATAGCTGCAACGTCAACCTATAGCTCTAGCGTCCACCTGTGCCTGCACCTAAAAATATAGAGTTGTATGGGATTAGTACACACTTGTACTAAGTATGGATATATGAAAGCACACACCAAGGACATTACTTGAATCTAACTCACCTCTTGATTATCCTATCCTAACACCTTTGGTATAATTCGTTTCATTATGTGCATCATTTGAGGTTGGCCTCCTTCATTCATTGGGAACTTTAACTTTGACAGACATAGATTATTTGAGCATCATGAAATCTAGTGTCATGAAACCCAACACCGAAAAGAGGTGGAGTCACCACCCAAAGTGACCCAAAATATGCTAGTGTACATGGGAATTTAACCCCTCGAGATCCCAATATTGGCAGAATAGGTTCGAAGACTAGGAGATATAAGGAGACCTATACCCCTCATGCCGGACAGTCTAATCTCATGAGAGTTATGTGAACCTCCGCCCTTCCCAAAAGAAGGCATCACCTCTCATAGCTAGTCTATCGGTGCTCAGTATAAAGTTTTATTACATTCAACTCATACATCATGGAAGCTGGCTTCTAGTATGAGGACATCATAGCTCAATAGATGATTTCTTATCTCATCATTAGTATTAAGTGTGTTAATCTCAATACTTTCATTAGAGTGTTCATAGAGACTGGTCTCTTCATTAACTTTACACTCTCATAGGTGAGTGCGTTTTGGCAACATTTACTTAGGCTCATTTGAGATTTCTCTCATCTTTTACCTTAGACTCATCATGTTATCACCACATTCATTATCACTAGCACATTTGCTCATCATATTTACCCACCCCTTTTTACGTGAATGTTCATTTCATCATATGCAATGCACTGGTTTATTGTATTTCACACTCTTACTTAAACCTTCTAGGGTTTCATTATTTCATTGTTCATTTCATCATATGCCATGCACTTGGCCATGTAATTTATTGTACACTCGTACTTAACCCTTCTAGGGTTTTATCATTGCATTACATACATCTTAGATTCAATTAATTTTAAATGTATGCTAGACTTATGGGTCTATACATACAACGCATGGGGCTTCATTCATAGTTTGTCTAAGTGATTCATATTTACCCAAGATTATGTGGTACAAGACTTATGCATCTTGTAGATATGCCAAGATATTGATTTCGATCTTTAGAGGCAGCATTCATTAAATATTTACTTATGTATGACTTATGTGTCAATACAGGGATTGGGCAACAGAACCCGATTTTGAATCCCCTAGACAACACTTAATCTTATTTTAAACTTGATAATCACATTTTTTAGATTTTGGGGACCCTAGTTCGTTCCCCATCAACCCCATGATATTTCCTTTCTTTTTCTCCTCTCCTTTTTTCGTTTAAGTCAAGGAGGTTGTGGGTTCAATCCCCCACAAGCTCATTAATTTTCTTTTATTTTATCTCTTAGCTTTCTCACCTATCCAAGAGGTTGTGGGTTCAATCCCCACTCTCCACATTTATTTACTCCTTTATTTTTCTCCTAACTCTCTCATCCATTTAAGAGCTTGTGGGTTCAATCATCACTCACCACATCTATTTTTTCTTGCATTTTTCTCACGAATTTTTTTATGAAATTTTCATTTAATGAGGTCATGGTTTCAATCCCCAATGACCTCACATTTTAAAAATATTTTAAACAAAGTTTAAAAGTAGGCCGAGACTACAATTTCCAGCGGGCTGGAAATTTTATCTTCCAATGCAATTTTGTCTTAATCTTTGTTGATTTTTTTTGGTAGCTTCCATGTAATGATGTCTTTGTTTCAATCATTAGTGATCTCACTTATTTTACATTCATTTTTCATTGCATTTTGTACTATTTTTTTTGGCCGAACCCAACCTTCCAAATTCTGGAAATTTGTTCACTATTTTAAGTTTCTTTTTATCATCATTCATACGTTAATCCTTAAGGCATTTCGTGGATCATTTGGTGCATTTTTAAGTGTAATCTTTTTATGATTATATTCAGCCAACAATTACCATTTCATCCAGAAACATTACAACACTTTTACACTTCATGATTTACACAAACATTCGCACATAAAATTCAACCATAAAAACATTTTCACATATTTTCGGTTGACATAACTTAACATGCTTAAAATTCCAAACACAAAATCAAGAACACATTATCACGAAAATCAAATTTCATACCTAAACTACCAGCAAACATACCAACAACATGATCTTTAATCTATTTCACATTGAGATCAAAGGGATACTAGGGACAAGGAGTTCAACAAGAACGGGAACAACCCTAGTTTTCGAGTAGATTCATCTGAGTCTTAAGGGTCTCTTGGGAAAGGGAACAAGAATAATAAAATCCGTACTTTATTTTGACGTTCAAACCTTGAAGTTGCTTCCCAAAAACTCCACTCAATAACACGTCTTTGCCTCCTCAATATTAACTCCACCTAGAATGACAACCTCCCTTAGCCTGGTGTGCGATTAATTTTTATTTTCTTGTGATTTCGTGTGAGTTCTTCAAGTGTGAAGAACTTGGTTTATTTTTCTGATTTTGTATCTTTTTTGGCAGAGAAATTCCGTGTGAAAGAGGAAGAGAGATTAAGCGTGTGAATGGAGAGATAAACGTGAGAAAGAGTAGGAGTTATATTAGGCTTAGGAGTCTAGTTTAGGATTTAGTCAAATAAGGTTTACTTAATTATTAAAAATCTGATTTTTAGTTTTTTTAAATAATCTAATGAATAATAATTATTAATTAATTATATTAATTCAATAGTTTAAGTAAAAATCACATTAATTCATTGCTTCCACCTAGGTTCGAACGCGGGTGAAGCAAGACTTCACTTCAAGAGCTCAATTTCGGCTCTCTCTCCCAAAATTGCCCCTCCACCTTAATTAAATAATTAATTACATATTTAGAGTAATTAATATATCACCCTTAGCCTTGAAAAAGACCATTTTACCCCTAGACCCTGCAAACCTAAGATTTCCTCTTTTTAAGTCTGGTAAAGACTCTTTCGAGTAAATCTTCATATTCGAGAGCCCTACATGGTTGGAACAAACCTTTCCTATCTCAACTAACTCACCAAGTTAGTTGTCTTAGATGTAGGAAGGGTTTCGAAGTCTGGTTCTACGCGCATCTATCCGTGTGAACCTTGGTCTAATCATAGGCATTTTTGACCATATTAAGTATCACTTAGTACATCAATTTTTAGGGTTGTTTACATTAGGTCTGTATCTCAAATTTTATTTTATTTATAGTTTAGGCGTACTTATGCATTATCCCCATATAATTCTCATTTGAGGAGGGAAACATAGCTCCTAATTTTCAGTTCATGAAATAAAGAACCAACTCCTGAAAAACATCTTTTTTCTACCCCAGCTCGAACTCTCATCTAGAAATCATATGTGTCAAGCAGATGCAATTATTGAAGAAGGTCTTAGATATAGTATGAAAAAAAGATCCAATTAACACAAGCAAAAAGGATAAACTACAAGTTTCTTTAGAAGAACAATATATTTTTAGGCAGAATGGTATGGTGGACCCTTATACTTGTATCAGTTTGTATTCTAGATACTTCTACTTAGACTTTTGTTATCTGGACCCCTGAACCTAACCAACATGAGATTTTTAAACCCCTTTGACCATGTGTGTAGCTCACTCTACTTCACATAAATGACATGTCATATCCATTTCAGATATATTAATGCCATGTCATAATTATTTCATAACTACTTTTAAAAATTATCAATCAAAATTATTTAACAAAAAATAAAATAATAAAATCTTAAATTATTTTTTAGAGTATTATTTCACCATTTTATATTCAACTTTTTCTTCAACTTCATTACTCCAATTTCATGTTTTGCATTTTCTTATTTTTTTTGTGTTTTGTTAGATCTATTGATATGTTTGTTTAATGATAGAAAAGTGGTGAAGATCTTGGTGAGCTATAATGGAAAAAGATAAAACCTCCATTCATCAAATTTCCCAATTCAATGCCAAAATCCATTGAGAAATTTCATGCCAAACCAATTTTTTTCCCTTCTTCATAATCAGTTTCAGTCATTTTTATTCCAAACACAACATTTTTCTTTTCTTTTTCAGAATCTATTTCAGCTTACCAATCGGAGCTCTAAATCGCAATAAATCGGAGCACAAAAACACAATCGCCGAAGACCACTATTTCACATTTTTTTTTTAATTACCCTTGGGGGGGTAAGGGGCTGAGTAACACCCCCAGGCCTTAACATTAATAAAAGTAAAAGATACAAGGAGGGGGGTATAAACCTTACCTCCGATCCTAAGATGGTTCAGAAGTCAACTTTCCTAAAAAGGAATTTCGACTCATCCCCTTACAATAAAAGAGAAACCAAAATACTAAGTACCTAGAAGAGAGGACTCCTCTCAATACAAAGTATCAAGGAAACGTAAATAAGGGAGACTCTCCCCTTACAAAAGTAAGACGAGAATATAAGGTGTATCCTATTCAATGAGACTATACCAAATAGCATAGTCTAAGTGAATAGGCTCCTAACCAAAAGCGGTATAAAAACTATACCATAACAGAGACGATCATGGAGGTTTCTTGATTCTTTTCAATTTCTTTCTCCTGAAATTAGCCATGCCAATTTTTTCTAGAATGAAGCTTCCTCTCGCAAGAGTAGGTAATTGATACTTGATGTAAAAGTGTTGAACAATGTCTATGTTGTGACTATATTTGGATAGCCGATCAGCCGTGTTGTTTGCCTCCCTGTAGACATGAGTAATCTTGAATCTTTCCAAATGATGCATTATTCTGTGGATTTCCATGATGTATGGCTGTAGGTTCCATGGGTAGTTGGTTTGATTTGAAAGCCAATGAATGACCAATTCTGAATCCACTTCCAAGTGTATTTTTCTATATCCATGCTGAATGCACCAATCTAAACCATGGCTAACTGCTTGAATTTCCGCTTGGTTGTTGGTACCAATACCCAAAGGAATAGTAAATGCATATATCATATTACCTTGATAACCTCTTACTATTCCTCCTCCTCCAATTTTCCCGGGGTTGTTTAGGGCACTCCCATCAGTGTTGAGCTTGAGGAATGGTTGTTGAGGTTTCTCCCACGTTACTTCTTTAACCATAATAGCATGTTTGTAACTTGCCACCATTTCGATAAGAGAGTTCCAATTGTTAGGCCATTCGATGTATGGATAGGCTGTGTTGAGGAGATGGTTGAAGTCTTTGACTATGAGGAATTTTACTCTAGCTGGGTTGGATTGCTTTGCTCCGTATTTTGCTGCGCAGCGATTTTTCCAGAGATTCCAGAGAATGATGACTGGCAGCAGCCTGGTTGCCAGCTTCTGCACTTCAGTTGCCTGCGCCAGGTTCCTCCATTTCTGCAGCAGTGTGTGAATTGTTGAGTGCTCATGTTGCAGCCCTGCAGCTGCAGAAAAGAACCTCCAAATATTGTTAGCAAAATGACCAGTTACAAATATATAATCTATGGTGTCTTCCCCAGGGCTGTAACAGCATGAACATTGGGTTGCCTCCCTCCCAAATTTAATAATTATTTCGTTAGTGGGGAGCTTACCACGCAATGCCCTCCACACTAAAAAAGAAATTTTAAACGGGATTAACTTATGCCAGATATTCTTACTACAATTATTTTTCTCCTTCGAGTGACGAATGTGTTCCCAGGCAGTAGCACAGGAGAACTGCCCTTTCTCAGAAGTTTTCCAGACTGCCTCGTCCAGCATGTGTTCCTGAAAATTAATGTCAGTATTTAAAACTTTTGCAATCAGTAATGGAGGAACCCATTGTCGAAGCAATGTTTCGTTCCATCTTCCATTAATTAGAAAATGAGAAATAGTGGTGTTGTTTAGGCTCGTGATATGATTGCATTGAGGATCAAGAGGGCCGTCTCCTAACCAATCATCCCACCAAAATGAGCTGCTGCCAGAGTTGATTCTCCATTGAATTTGTGATTCGGCAACGGCTTTATTTTTCATCATAAAATTCCAAACCAAAGATTGCCCCGTGTGTAGTTTTTTTGCTACCGGATGAGCCCTTTGACAGTATTTTGCTCTCAAGAATCGACCCCATAATGTCTGCTTGCTTCTGAAAATCCACCACTGTTTATGTTGTAATGAAACACACACATATTCAAGACGTCTTATACCAATACCTCCCTCATCCAAAGGAAGGCACATCGTATCCCAAGAGGCCCAATGATACTTTCTTTTTTCCTTGTCCCAACCCCAAAAGAAATCTGCCATGGCTTTCTTGATATACCGGATAGTTGTTTTAGGAGGAGAGGTAGTTGACATTGTGTGGATAGGAATGGATTGTAGAACATGTTTGATCATAGAAGCCTTCCCACCAAAACTAAGAATCCTTGATTGCCATCCCGTAATCCTTTTGGTGATCTTTGCGACTAAATCTGAATAGTAAATGATTCTTTGACCACCAATGTAAAGGGGGCACCCCAGGTAGGTAATGGGACTGTTTTTCTGAGTGAAGCCTGTGATTTCTTCAATTACATTGATGACCTCTATGGGAGCGTTCGATGGGACCATGAAATGACTCTTGTCTTTGTTTATGAGTTGATCTGAGACAGACTCATATATGGCAAGAGTTTTCATAATCATATGGAGAGTATCTCTAGTGGTGAAAGAGAATATAATGATATCATCCGCAAAGCTGAGATGATTAATCTGTGGGCCTCTACTTTCCATTTGAAAGTTTTTGTAATGCTGTTGTTGATGAAGCATATTAAGCATCCGAGACAACACCTCTGCCCCTAAAATAAATAAGGACGGCGATAACGGATCACCTTGTTTGAGACCCCTTGTTGACTTGAAAAAACCATGCCTGTACCCATTAATAATAACAGAGTACCAGTTGTTGCTCATTATTCTCCACACAAGGTCAATAAAATTCTCACCAAAACCCATTTTTCGCAAAACCAAACAAGTATACGACCATGACACTCTATCGTATGCCTTGGCCATATCGAGTTTGATTACCACATTGTCACCTTCATTGGGTTGTTTGATACGATGAGTGATCTCTTGAGCCAACATAATGTTTTCCGAGATACTTCTTCCCTTAACAAATCTCGACTGATTCTTAGAAATAAACTGAGGTAAAATACCTGCTAATCTGAAACAAAATATCTTGGAAATAATTTTGTTAGAGAAATTACTCAAGCTGATGGGTCTGAACTCTGAAAATTTATTGGGATGATCAATTTTAGGAAGAAGAACAAGACAAGCATGCGAAAAATAGTTAGGCAAAATATTTCCACAAAAGAAATGTTGTACAGCCTTTAAAACATCTTCCTTAATAATATCCCAACATGATTGATAAAATTTCCCTCCAAACCCATCCGGACCTGGAGCTGAGTTAGGATTCATGGAGAAAACAACCTTTTTTAATTCCTCCATATTAGGCATTTGTTGAAGAAGTTGGTTCTGCTCATCTGTAACCATCCGGGGAATACAGTTAAGAACCTCTTCACTGATTCTTTCTGATTTCCCAGTGAAAATATTTTGAAAGTACATACAAGCTTCTTTGGCAATGTTCTCATCTCCCTGTATCCAAGTATCCTCATCTGTGTAAATTCTATGGATAAACAACTTCCTTCTCCTTCCCCTCATCATAGAATGAAAGTATTTGGAATTGGTATCACCTTCTTTGAACCATTGGAGCTGAGTTTTTTGCTTGAGTATGGAAGTTTCCAACTTCATGTATTTGATGTATTGAGCATTAATAAGATGAAGTCTGGCTCTGTTCTCCTCTGAATTATTTTGTATGACATTCTCCTCCGCCTTTTTAACCTGTTCTTCAAAATCTATAACCATTGAAAAAATGTTGCCATATTCACTCTTAGACCATGTACTCAAGGTAGAAGCCAATTTCTTCATTTTATGATGAAGTTTCCACATAGGATCACCACTTACTTCCTCTTGCCAAGAGCTTTGCACAATATCCTTGAAATTTTCATTTTCAGTCCAACAGTGCAAAAACTTAAAGTATTTTAGTTTTTGGGCTATTCTCACCTCCATTTCCATTAATAAAGGGCAATGGTCTGAGCCAACAGCAGGAAGATGAGAGATAGTAGTTTGTGGCATACATTCCAACCATTTATCGTTGACCATGGCTCGATCCAATCTTTTCCACACTCTTGCTTCACCGGATCTTTGATTACACCAAGTGTAATGTTGACCACTGTATCCTATGTCCATAATACCACAAGCTTCAATGATATCAATAAATTCCAGACTTTTGTTCATATTATAGGGTATGCCACCATGTTTTTCATCAGTTGACGTAATGACATTAAAGTCTCCAATCGTACACCATGGGCTACCCATATTGGAGATATGATAAAGTCTTTCCCAAAGAGGTCTTCTTAAGTGTTCCTTACACTTAGCATAAATAAGAGAAAAAATAAATTTCTCATTGTGTTCAACATGTTTTGCCCTACAAGTGATATGTTGATCATGAATTTCCAAAATATCACATTCCATATCATTGGTCCAAAAAAGCCAAATTTTGCCATTATTATTACAAAGAGCATTATCCATAGACAAAATAAGCTTGTATTTGTTGATTTGAGAGTTATCTGCAAAAGGTTCAAGAATAGCAATCATAGACAAATTATGCATTTTCTTGAGATTTTGGAGTCTTTACAAAGAGCCTTGGGTGTTAATGCTCCTAGTATTCCAACATATTGTACTGATCATTAAAAACCTTTACTTCGTGACCTGGTGTTGGGTCTGCTAGTATTAGCAGCTGTGCTTGTTGTGACGGTGTTATTATATTGTCTGACTTCCTTTCTACCCCTAGGAGATAAACCTTGTTGAGTAGTGACTTCATGGATTTCAGACTCAAACTCACTTTGGAAAGTAGAACCAAAAGCGTTGATCAACTGTGCACTAGTTTCATCCTCTTCCTCTTCTCCCTCCTTTTCATTGAGAGATTGAGTATCTTCGTCAAATCCATCTTCTGAATTTATAACTTCATAATCTGAGTTGTCATGGCACTGTTTTGGAGATTTATTTTCTCTTTGAATCTGGTCATTATCACACTGCAGACCTGCCTCTCTTTGAATTCTTCTTTTAATTGCTTCTCTTTTCTTTTTGCTAGGTCTGCCTTGTGATCTATTGTTTTGTTTTTCGACAGGAGTTTTATCTCCCTGCTGCTGATGCTCAGAATTAACAGTATATTGTTGATTTCCAGCAGCATTTATACCCCCAGTTTCTTGATTTTCATTTCTTTTCATACTCTGATCAGCCTCATAATTTTGCCATTGACTGGAATTTTTCTGCTGCCCCTGATTGATGGAATTTGGAGACTTATTTTCTGAGGCTCTAAGGTCTCTCCTATGGTCCGAGTGATCAAAAACCAGAGTTCCTTTCCCCCCTTTGGATACCCCTTCCTGCAGATTAGTGTGCTTCTCCTGACACCCTCCATCCATACCTCCATCAACTTCAACAGCCAACCCAACATTCACAATATTATCAGCAGCATTTACAGGGGATTGCTGGGGTGTGGGGAGAGATAAGTCAAAACCTGTTCTCTTGTTATTATTGGCTTGAGTGAGTTGTGTTTGATGTTGCTGCAGTTTTGTTCTTTGATTTGTTGATGGTGAAACAATATTTGTTTCTTCATTTTGCTGTGTATCACTGTCTGCATCCGCTTTCCTTTCTGAATTGTTCATGTGCAAGTTTTGGACATTTGTTGTTTGTGTTGTTGGTGGTAATGCAGTAACTGGCTCTTGGATTTGTTGGATATTGTTGTCTGCAGCACCTTTCTTTCCTAATGTTTCCACCTGCAACTCCTGAACAGCCTGCTCCTGCACTTCTAAGTCACTATAAACATTATGAGTAGTAATAGAAGGAGGTATACCTGCTGCCTGCTGGCTGTCATCAATGACTTTCTTGTGTTGTGGTGAGCGTGCTCTCCATGCTGTTTTGGGTTGAACTTGCTCCAAGTTTTTTGATTGTTTTCTTCTTTTTGTCTGCCACTGCTCCTCTTTTTCTGAAACTTCTTGAACATAATTTCTTTCCCCCTGATTTCTGGTCTCTTGTTTTTTTCCTTCTTGGTGGTTTCCTTTTTGATTTTGTTTAACATTTTCCTCTATTACATCTCCACCTTGATGCTGATCTCCTCTTAATTTATCTATTTTTTCAGACTCCATTTCTTTCCTCTTGTTCACCTCTTCATCTCTTCTTTTTATAGTGCAATCGTAATCCATATGCCCTTGGTGTTTACAATACATACAATAGTCGGGGATACCTTCGTATTGAACCTTCAACCATCTCCCCTTGTTGGGGTCTAAATTTTTGAATCCCAACCAAACATGTTCAGGCCTTTTCTTAGTGAGATCAACTTGAACTTTCACCCTAGTAGTGCTACCTCTAGTCTTTTGAGAAGTCGATGAATCTAGATATAATACCTTCCCGACAGATTCCAAGATAGTAGTCAATAAAACTTTATTATAACAATGCCATGGTAAGCCTGGCACAGCAACCCAAATAAACACAATAGGAGTCTCTTCCTCGGGGGTAAAATCAGGGGTCCAAGCTTGAATTCTCATCAACTGTCCTTCAATAGTCATCCTCAATTTTGTCCACACAGTTTGATAATCGAATTCATTATCAAGATCAATATACACATGCCTAGAGTTAAAGTGAGTAATCTTCACCCCTCCAGTAAGTTGAGTTTGAAGGGTAAAGCTCTTTCTAACCAACTCCATTTTAGGCATTGTATTGGTGAATTTGCCCACAACTGTATACTTACAACATTCAGCCAATTTCACATAATAGTCATTTTCATCTAAGAGCACAGCAGGATACCCTTGTCTAGTAGTATGTATGGGGTCATTCAACACAATTGGGATCTCATTCTTAGACTGATTATACCTCAAGCGGGCTGCAAATGATTGAACAACAGTGTATGGAGCAGGTTCTGAAATTTTATCCTGTTTAACATTGTTACTAACGTTTTCCCCTTGTTGTTGGATGTTAGGAGGTCTAGCATTTCCTTTCACATCATTGTGCATCTGTTTATTTCTATCTATTTGAGAGTTAGGGTCATACCTAGTGAAGTTGTTGGAGATCTTTGGGAAATTGCTTTGGAAATTCACGATTGTACTGTTGCTATGATTTGCTGAATTTGTTTCTCCTGGTTGACTGTTTTCTTGTCTTTCAGCCTGAGTTGAGCTTTGTTTGTGAATTTGTTGGCTTTCCTTACCATTTGCAGCATTACTTTGATCATTTGTTCTTTGCTGCATTTCCATGCCTGCAGGTTGTGCTTTGTGACTTGCTTGTTCCTGCCTTTGAGGCTGTGTTTGTTCTTTATCTTCTCCCTTGTTATCTTCATTTGGCCTGACCAAATTCATTTCTCGATTGCTGTCAATTGGTAAAGTGGAATCGATTGATTTTTGAGTATTATGTAGATCGTGAGTAGTATTATCCAGTTCCACTATCGATTTTCCTCGATTCCACACAGAAATCCCTTGTGAAATATTTTCTCGTTCTCGATCAAACTCCTCTGAAAACGCAGGATTCTTCACATCTGTATCCATTGAATTCGAGGAATTGAGAGATGAATCATGGTGCGTGTCATAATGGGGTTTGTTGCCATCTTCATGGCGCCCCATTTGGCTTTGTTCCGGTGGTTTTTGGATGTCCACCGGCGGCACACGCGCCAGCGCAGCAGCGCGCGTTTCCGATATGCCTGTAGCCGTTGTAACAGTAGGTGGGAGAGAGAGGCGTCACTGGTCAATGTTGAGAAGAGCGAGGTGGTGAGGGTGCGAAGTTATGGCGGTGAAGAGTTTTTTCGGTCAGATCTAGTGGTGGGATGACTTAGGTTGTTGATTTTGTGGAAGTTGGAGGAGGAAAGGAAAATAGTGATGATGTGTGGTCGAGATGTAGACAGTGAGGGAGAGAGGTTATCGATTTCACCGGCAAAAATGGCGACGACGGTGGTGATGGATTTTCCATATATTTTGGATGAAAATAGTGAAAAGGATGAGATATTTGGTGAAGAAGAAGGAATTTTTCATTAATTATTTTTTTAAAAAATTATTTATTATATAAATTTTATTTTTTTAACCCAAAAATGTCATTCACTCGCCTTAAGAAGTGTGAAATCACACACTTTCCTCAACTCAACCATCTTAAAGCCACATAAGTGTGGTTAACGGTCAGAAGTGTCCAATATATTGTGTTTTGTTGAGTTTAAGGGTCCAGATGAGAAATAGATATGTAGAAGGGTTCAGAATACAAACCGATACAAGTATAAGGGTCCACCTGACCATTTCGCAATTTTTTATTTTATCCATTTGTACACGGAAGTTTGAGGTTGATAACTCAAGTTTCTTTTTTCGTTTAACAATTTTGTATTACTTAAGCGTTCTCATATGTAGTGCCATTGTAAAGTTTATCTATGACGATGATAGAATATCTAATTCTTTCTAGCTACTATTTTTTCATCGTTATTAAAAAGTAGGAGTTGTTAGCCTAGCCTCATTACAATTTTCAGCGAAAGTATTCTTAATTAATTGGCAAAACTTAATTTAATATTTTAGAACTTTAATTGAAAGTATTTAACAATTATTTTATCTAGGTACAAATAAGATTTTTAAAAATAAAACCTAATGTATTGTATTTAGGGTTATAAAATATAAACATGTACGCACGAATGACTAATTATGTAATAAATGCAAAATTTTTAGAGGTCTTTTAACTTTGGGGACTTAAATATATGCTGGACTGACCTTACTCTTGAGTTAGAAGCAGTAAAACATTTTCTTCCATTCCAATATCCTCACATTCCATCACTAATAATTCTAATTTCACTCGTAGCATTTAGATTAATAAGTAAAGATACTTAATTTTTTCAGCTATTTTGATGTTACAATTTTTCCACTAATATTCTATATTCCCCAAGATACCTTAAAAAACCGTCTCTAGTAAATGACGTAATTAAGTCAAACACACAATTATCATTATGACGGTATGATATTTGAGTCCAACTCAGTTTTTAGAGGGGGATTATGCAAGAATACATAAGGTGTGCCTTCATTAACACAATAGCACACAATTGTAAATGGGTTTTAGGCCAAGAGAAAGATACGACACATGTGCTTTTTAGAAGTCAATCAGACATCAATTTTTAATTCAAACATTATAACTTATATAGAATAAAAACTAGTCATGTACACAAGTATATTAAGTAAGCATTTGGTCTCCATATCAATTTTCAAGATTAAAATAATTGAGCACCCATTATTTCAAAATCCAATTTAAAACCATTGCTATGAGTATAATATTTTGTACAATGCATCTAAAGGTCTAAATATAGGAGTTCAAGCTAAGCTAAGGTTTCAAGGAATATGTTATTTGTGAATGGTATAGTTCTAATTGACGTGACTTGGGCAAGAGTCAACACTAAACAGGAGAGATGTGGAGACAGACCTTAGAATCTAAATGGGTCGGGTTGAACTTAACCAATTGCAAGTTCAATGAAATAGCACATGATATTAGTATGGAAGTATAACTTTATGCACAAGCCGCCCAAAAGGGAAATTTCAAGTATATATCTTAAATCTATTATCCAAAAATATGGGAGATTGAAAACAATGTTATTCATCGTGTCGGTGCTAGTTAGATGAGATTGAGTCTTGCATATGGAGTCTTGTGTGATAATATGGTGCAACCTAAACCTAAAATAAAGTTATAGCAAATGATGGTTAGAACTACTATGATGTATGAGGAGGAGTGTTGATCAGTCAAAATCTCATGTTTAGAACGTGAAAGTGTTGGAGATGAGGATGTTCCATTGAATGTGTGTGATATTAGGAATGATAATATTAGGAGTGAAGATATGCAGGACAATGTGAGAGTGTTCTCACTATAGGAGATGGAGAAAACACTACATGTGGTTCAGGTATGTGGAGACATGATTATACAAAATATGACACAATTCCAGCTTACCGAGGACATGACATTAGCTAGGATGTCGTGGAAACACACCAACACAGATTAGCATGGAAGATAAATAGATAATAGAGCGTTATCTCAATTATTTTTCATACTAGTAGTCGTATTATTATCACGGGATTTTTTTGTCCTTCAATGTCTATTATTTATTGCACTTCGATTATCGTATTGTTTTGTTATAGTTTTTTTTTTTTCAATTTACTTTGACATTGTGTCTATAGTATTCTTCTATGACTTCTTCAAATTTTCTTATTTCATTTCGTTTTCTTCTTCTTTTTTGAGACAATAGACTATCCAGAAATATCTCTACCTCTTAGGATAAAAATAACATTTGCATAAACTTTATTATCTCCAAAACTCCCTTGTAGAATTGCTTTGAATATTTTAATGGTATATAATTGTAACACCTAAGAGCTTATCAGAACAGAACACCGAAAATTGGGTGAACCACGATAGGGTTCACAAAGCGCAAATGGAACCATAGTTTGTTGACCTGTCCATGGATTCACAGTAAGCCTACAAATGACGGACCATGCGACCCTTGATAGGTCGTGGACCACCACAATAGTTATGGAGAGATTCATGAAATCCACGCAGAACTCATGAGGCTCAGGCATTAGACCTAGGAGCCCTTCACGCGTCCTGGTTTCTTTCATGTAGCTAAACTAGTAGGCCCTAGCAAAAGTGAAGGACCATAGTGACCTTCACGGTTTATGATCCTTCACACGGTCCGTGAAGTGGATCTTAGAGCAGAGGACAAAGAGATAGTAGTCACTGGACAAGAACAACAACTCATACGATGGACCGTAGACCTTGAGATAGGTCATCGTTGCGTGCGTTGTCAGGCCCTGTCTGAATTTACGTGGCGTTATTCTGGTCTTTTCCCCTAAGAATTGGACATATCTACACTACATTGTTTAAGCCCCTAAACTACATAATTTTAATTAGTTTGAGCCTAGTAACTTAAACAGAACTTACCCTAAGTGAATCAATCACAAAAATCGTTTAAACCTAGAGCAACAAAAGTATAAAGAGGCGCCAAGAACAACCAGCAAGATTTTTTCAAGTTTTAGCCCCAAAATGAAGTATTTCTCAGCATATGTCATCACCAGGTATGTGAGATTTTATTAGTAGGTTCCTTTCACCCGTTTAGGTCCCAAGAATTCAATGTGATTCTTGATTTCCTTCCTAGTGATAGACCTAGGGTATTTGAACTTAAGGAATTGTTGTGACTTAGTTATCGGAACATTTCTAATCAGATTTTTATGTTGTTGTAACACTATTTCTTAGTTCGTTGCATGAAATTCAGGACCCTAGTTACGTTATTTAGTTCATGAACTACACTTGTAAGGTTAGTTTTTACAGATATACATGCATCAATTTTCAAATTTTTCATTATTAGTACTTAATGTTGCATGTTCAGTTTTCAAAGGTTGCATGTTAATTATTGTATTGTACACATTCTAGTTGGTATAAGCCTCCCTCAAAGTCCCAGAACTAATTGCCCTTATAGGAGAATAAGTCCGCTTTGTCAGGCAACATGTTTAGTGATCACGACAGTCATGTCTTTATACCCCTGGCAAGGTATATTGGGTCCTATGATGGTGTGTATACATCGGAATCGACATTTAGCTCATGTGGTTTTATGTTGGTTAATAGTAGCTCCCACAGTCAGATTCTATTGCATTTACCAATTTATCAATTACAGTTTAGTATTCAGTTTCACCACGTTATGAATTTGGTCATTGCATTCAATTTAGTTCATAATCAATATGTTAAAGTATATTTATCATGTTCCTCGTATATCACTTCTCAATATGCTTTGTTCAATTATGTATATTGTTCAGCTTTATCCTATCCTTCATCCTCAATACCTTTTAGTACAGACGCACACTCTACGCCACATCTCTCATGATGTATGTTCATGACTTCAGCATTCAGATCGCGTGAAGATCGATTCCTGATTAGTATTCAACATTAGAATAGGTAAGCCCTTATTCTTTGAGGACGATAGACATGTTTTCCTTTACTTTCAGTCTTCCAGTTTTAGTTTTGTTATAGTTAGATGGGGCCATGTCCCAGTATCTTTAGTCAATTTGAGGCTTATTTCAGACATAGTTAGATTTAGCTTTAGCATTGAGTTTGATCTTCTAATTTTTATTAAACTCCTAGTATATGTATTAAGACAATACTGGGTATTCCCCATTTCAATTTATATCATCTTTAAATCTTCTTCAAAACTTTTGTATTATGACTTGAGCCTACATCCTGGACGTGGTCGGCGAGAACCACTGCTGGTCCCCAAGCAAACTCTCATCATGACTAACTACAAGAAGAAGACTAACTTAAGCGTACAAAGTTTAAAATAGAATATAATTCATGAAAAACTTAAATATAATATTTAAGTCAAAAGAAAACTCTGAATAAAAATAAATTATTCAACTCACCATAAAATAGACAATTTAAGCCCTTAGAACATTTCATAAAATAAATGATACAGCCTTCTCAGCTAGACTAACTATCTATGAAGTCTCTACTTGATAAAAGATTGAAATCGGGACAAGACCCACAACATCCTTATTAAACTGAAAGTAAATTAAATTCTCTGAAAGCAAGGAGGTTCACCATAGATAGCTTGAACTCCATATGGTATCAACGAAGCTCATTTTGATGACCCTGAATGACTCAATACATGAAATGTACGAGTATGTAAGGGGAAATCTAAAGCATAAATGTAAGTTTAAACTTGATAAAACATAAACATACTTACCTCTTTCAAACTTACTCAACTCAAGGATACTCAAAACTACTCAAACTTACTCAACTCAGAAGTACTCAAGGATAAGATACTCATATAAGTAATAAGGTTCTCAACTCAGTGAAACATAACAATAAGGTAATCCACAAAATGAAACACAGTTCAACTTAAGATACTCAACTCGAAGATATCATACTCGACCCTCGGTACCTAACTTTTGATTCTCAACTCAATATAAAGCAACAATACACATGCAATATATCCTTTTAAAACAGTAGAGAGCAACTCATTGTATTGAAGAATACAATAACAGCTCAACTTATATATAAAAGAAAATATAATACAAGTCTGTGCGAGTTTGTCTAACTGACAACCTCCACTATAATCCTAAGAGATGATGGTTGCAATGTCTTACCCACACTACCAGAACTGTCCTATACTTTGCCATCATATAGGACGTCTTAACTAAGTGGATTTACTATTCTATGCTAAAATCAATTAAGGAGTCATCTTAAATGTATGATTCTTTACAACCCATGATGACTACATAGTTTATTGAGACTTGATTTATCTGAACTCGTGTACCCATATGGTGCTCAATATACTCCAAAAATGTACTAAGCTCATGTGTTTTAAAAACAAAACTCTTTCTTTGGTTTTAGATAATTACTGAAAACTTAGTTTAAAATCTCTCTTGGATGAAAACATTTTTTTAGTCTTTGGGAATACATAGTCCTCATGTGCTTCTTAAAATAAAATGTCTTCAATCTTCACTCTCTACGCAACTCACTCCTTAAGACTAAAAAAAATATATAAAAATTTGTAAAGGACTTCTTAAAATAAGGTTCATACCAAATTACGGACGTCAATGACTCAATGTAAGGTTTTCAATAACCATAAATAAAACTCAATACTAGAAACTCAACAACTTCAATGATACTACTCATTTCAAGAATGCTCAATTCATAGGGTTCATGCGGAATTATGAGCATGAAGTACTCAACTCAAGTATACTTCTCATCTAAAGATTGTTCAACTTATAGGATTCATGCGAAATTATGAGCATGAATGATTCAACACAACCACTTCATAGGTAACATGTAATAGTCCCATTATTAGAAATATAATCTCAAAGGGAATTACGAACTCAATACTTAAAACATAAACATAGCACTTCTCTCAAAATTTGTGGAGTGCATACGGAATTTATGAGCATGAACGACTTGACTCGAAGGTCTACATAACTACATGGAACTCATGTATATGACTCGTGTCATTCTCTTACTTACTTCCTCAAAACATATTTCAAATAAATGATGGATCTCAAAGAATTCATAATTTAACTCAAAGGCTTTCTTAAACTCTGCTCTTAACTCTCTCTTGAATGTGAATTATGAATTCAAGAATTTTGGTTCATGAGATGGAGGATCACATGATGACAAAGTAGACTCCTGAATACATTCTCTTCGTCCTCATACTTACTTACTCGAGTATTGAAATAAGTTACTAGAAGTTGTAAAAGACTCAAAGTCAAAAAGTGCAGAATAAAACGTTTTTGGGGTTTTATTTTCGACTTATGTTGAGCCTATACCGCTACAGTGGGATCCATCCCACTAAAGCGACAACGCTCTGGCGGCACCAATCCTGCTCTGGCGGCCTCAATCCCGCTCTGGCAGAACCAATCCTGCTCTGAAGGCCTATACATAGACATAATCCTAGATAAAGAATTCCAAATCCCCATTTCACAACGCACAATCATCCCACGACACTCAAAAAATATATGTTCATGTTAAGATCAATTTCGGGAGTTCTACTTGCCCGAATTCAATTTCTTAAAGTCGTATGGGTTCCTCAATGAGTTATCTAGCTATTCATGTAACAAAAATCATAATTAACTCACCCGAATGTTACCAGATTTACAGACACCTTAAATTGTCCGATTTCGTCTCAATATAGACTAGGTTGGGAAAATTCAAATTACTGCCAAAAAGTTTTCTAACCCCAATTCTTTCCCAAATTACTTTTCCATAATGCCGAAATCGGATTGTTACACAATTTCAAATATTTCATAATAGTGGTATAACCTTTTAAGTGTTCATAAAGAGTTCAATTTTATATGAATAAATAAAATACTTTTATGTACCTCCAGTACCACTGACTTGTATCATGAATCACCCCTTTAATAATAAAACCATATTTCTCAATTAATAATTACAATCATCACACAAAATACTTTATGTATTGACAATAAAACTTAGAGAACAATAATATTAATAAAATATTTCATGACACCGATATTTGCACAAATCATTTGATAACGTCAAAATCTAAAATGAACACCTCAGATGGAGTACTATGACATGATCTAGAAATAAGGAACAAAAATAATTTAACAAATTATTAAAGTCAACAATTACGTATACATGTTATCATAACTTTGATAAATATTTAAATACAAAATAAATCATGATTATGATACTTACTGCCAAAATAATGTTTGTTAACATATAATTAATTCAAATAATGAATTTTTCAAATTCCACAAGAATCACGTTACAAATATTAATAGCATATACTACCTCAAATAGTGTCAATGTTTTTTTTTTAATCACAATTTCAAGTAAATCAAATTTCACTAATATTAATATCATGTACCACCTCAAAAAATGCCAATATATAGATGTGAATATTTAAGAATATTTTTTATTCTAAGAACTTCAAGTAGTTCTAGAATCACCAATATATATAATTTTTCCTTCTTCTCCAATTTGGGTGTAGGACACAATAATTTTAATTCACACAAATGTGTTCAACTATATCAAAGTCTTAACACCCAAAACTTTCACAAATTTACTTGAGAAATGACCACAACAACTTATATCATCCACTTGTTGGGAAAACGCGGACAAACACAAAAGTATATATGGTAAAAGTAATGAAATAAAATGGGAAAATAACGACACCAAGAATTTTACGTGGAAACCCTTCTGAATAAGGGAAAAAACCACGGAACAAGAGGAGCAACTGATATTACTATAGTAAGAAATTTTACACTGTGTAGTCACGAATACAACACTCAAAGTGACTACTAAACACTCAAAAGGAATAACACTCTTTTGGTTTCCGTCTTACTAAATATCGCTCACACTCTATTTTTCTTCACAGACTATTTTTGTATAGTCTATGGAATACCTCACTTTGCTCTCAAAATGGTTTTTCACTCTAACTTGGTGTGTTCTACAAATGAGCAAGAATGCTCTATTTATAGAAGGATAAAACCATGCCTATGTCACTAATGACATATGTAAACATTTCAAAGTCAAGAATGGTTGCAAATCTTACCAATTTGCCAACTACCAAATCTTTTCTTTTCAACTCCAATTACTATTCCTTTTTAACAATTGCTTGTACCAATTGAATAGCTAAAGTTGACAAAAACAATGGGATGGATTCAACAAATCTCCCCCTCCAGTCCCATTTACTGGAAGAAGGTATCTTCAACTTCTTTAGAGAGAGCTCATACCCACAAGTTCTTTGCATAACTCGAACTTGTCTTTCGGTATCATCTTGGTCAGCATATCTGCAGGATTTTCACTTGTGTGAATCTTTTTGACGTGAAATGATTCATTCTCCACTTTTTCACGAATCCAATGATATCTGACGTCAATGTGTTTTGTTCTTGCATGGTACATGGAGTTCTTGCTCAAGTCTATTGCACTCTGGCTGTCACAATAGACAATATACTCCATCTGATTCAAACCAAGCTCTGGAAGAAATCGCTTTAGCCATATCATCTCCTTGCCGGCTTCAGTAGCCGCAATATACTCAGCTTCAGTTGTAGATAGTGCAACACACTTCTGCAACTTTGACTGCCATGATATAGCTCCCCCTGAAAAAGTAAACAAATATCCAGTAGTGGATTTTCTGTTATCAAGGTCACCTGCCATATCAGAATCTGTATAGCCTTTCAAGATTGGATTTGATGCTCTAAAACACAAGCATTCATCTGAGCTTCCTCTAAGATACCTGAGTATCCATTTCACAGCTTCCCAATGCTCTTTTCCCGGATTTTCGAGAAATCTACTGACAACACCAACTGCGTGAGCAATATCAGGTCTAGTGCACACCATTGCATACATCAGACTTCCGACGACGGAGGAATATGGAACTTTGGCCATGTTCTCTTTTTCCTCCCTAGCTGTAGGACACATCTTCTTGCTCAACTTCATATGACCAGCAAGAGGTATACTCACAGGCTTCGCATTATTCATATTGAAGCGCTCCAGTACGCGTTCAATGTACTTCTTCTGGGACAAATAAATCTTCCTTTCATCTCTAAGACGAGTAATTCTCATACCCAAAATTTGTTTGGCATTACCCAAGTCTTTCATAGAAAAAGACTTACACAACTCTTTCTTCAGCTCGTCAATCTTGGAAGTATTCTTGCCCACAATCAACATATCATCCACATACAACAAAAGGATGATGAAATCATTGTCAGAAAATTTTTGTACAAATACGCAATGATCTGAAGAAGTCTTCTTATAGCCTTGCTCCCCCATGACAGATTCAAACTTTTTGTACCACTGTCTGGGAGCTTGTTTTAGGCCATAGAGACTCTTTTTGAGTTTGCATACAAAATTTTCTTTACCATCTACTTTGAAGCCCTCAGGTTGTTCCATATAAATCTCTTCTTCTAGGTCACCGTGAAGGAAAGCCGTCTTCACATCCATCTGCTCAATCTCTAAATTAAGACTAGCAGCCAAACCTAGAACTGTGCGAATTGAGGACATTTTCACAACAGGAGAAAATATTTCGTCAAAGTCAATACCTTTCCTTTGACTGAATCCCTTAACAACCAATCTAGCTTTGTACCTGGGCTTCAAGTTGTGTTCTTCAACTTTAAGTTTGAACACCCACTTGTTCTTCAAAGCTCTCATGCCCTTGGGCAATTTTACCAACTCATAAGTGTGGTTCTCATGCAAAGACTTCATCTTGTCTTGCATGGCTTCAATCCATTGATTCCTGTGCTCATCTTCCATGGCCTCCTTATAACATTCAGGTTCTCCCCCGTCAGTGAGTAACACATACTCATTGGGTGAATAACGGGAGGAAGGAAACCGCTGTCTTGTGGACCTCCGAAGCGGAATATTTGATTCGTCCACAACTTCATGAGCAACAGGATCATCAATAACAATATCATTGTTATTATCAACATCAACATGTTGATTCGATACATGATTCTGGGCGTCACCATGATTATCAAACCCAACAACATCATGCACACTTGTGTGAGGAACTTCATCATGATGTCAAAACTTGAAGATTCTACCTTCTCCGCTTTGTCAATATCTTCAATTGTTTTATTCTCCATGAAAATAATATCACGGCTTCTCACAAGTTTCTTTTCAATCGGATCATATAGCCTGTAACCAAATTCATCTAGGCCATATCCAATGAAGATGCATTGCCTTGTCTTGGCATCTAATTTTGACCTCTCATCTTTCGGCACATGTACAAAAGCTTTGCAACCAAATACTCTCAAATGGTCATAGGAAACATCCTTTCCATACCAAACACTATTTGGTACATCACTTTGCAAAGCAACAGCAGGAGATAGATTAATAACATGTGCAGCGGTCAATAAAGCCTCACCCCAGAATGAGTTCGGCAATTTTGCTTCAGAAAGCAAACATCTAACTCTTTCCATCAAGGTCCTGTTCATCCTCTCAGCCAAACCATTAAGCTGAGGAGTCTTGGGAGGAGTCTTTTGGTGTCTAATACCTTGATGCTTGCAGTATTCGTCAAATGGTCCACAATATTCACCACCATTATCAGTACGAATACATTTCAATTTCTTTCCAGTTTCTCTTTCAACTGAAGCCTGAAACTGCTTAAAGACACCTAACACTTGGTCTTTAGTCTTCAAGACATAAACCCAAAGTTTTCTCGAGCAATCATCAATGAAAGTGACAAAGTAAAGTGCACCACCCAATGTCTTTGTCTTCATTGGACCACATAAATCAGAGTGCACTAACTCAAGCAACTCTGTCTTTCTCGAAGGAGGGTAGGACTTAAAGGAAACTCTATTTTGTTTACCAACCAAGCAGTGCTCACATTTTTCTAATTTAGCACTTTGGAAATTTGACAATAATTTCTTCTTGGCTAGAACATTAAGTCCTTTCTCGCTAATGTGGCTAAGCCTCTTGTGCCATAATATTGAAGAGCTATCGCTCTCAACTGCATTCACCATATCAACACAAGCAGAGGCCGTAGTCCAGTATAGACCACGACGTTTGTTACCACGAGCCACAACCAAGGAACCCTTAATGAGCTTCCATTTTCCATCACCGTTGGTACTAACATATCCTTCATCATCTAAGACACCAACAGAAATTAGGTGTAGACGAACATCAGGAGCATGTTTCACATTGTTCAAAACTAGTTTAGTTCCAACACTAGTTTCCAAACAAATTGTACCAATACCAACCACCCTAGAAACAGTCTCATTACCCATACTCAAGGTTCCAAAATCACCAGGAGTGTAGGAAGAGAAAAAATCCTTCCTTGATGTCACATGAGATGCGGCACCAGTGTCCACAACCCAGCTTGACTCATCACAAGCAATATTTATCATGTTTTCATCAAGAACGGTAACAAGATCTTCGGTGGTGACGGTGGCTAGGCAATTTTCATTGCCATCTTGTTTAGTTTCTTCTTTGTTATTGTTCTCCCTCTTCAACTTTTTGCAGAACTTCTTTGTGTGCCCTTTCATGCCACAATGATAGCACTCAATATCCTTAAGTCTGCCTTTGGATTTGCTCCTATTTTGTTCTCTATGCTGAGAACCACGAGTTTTATTTCTCCCCCTGGGGCAGTTATCAGGACATCCGACGAAGAGGAACCTTGAGTTTTTCTTCTCATCTCTTCGTTCAAGACACAGCTCTTGGCGGAATCCATAGAGATCACACCATCCGGAGCAGAATTTGACAATGACGTTCTAAATGTTTCCCAAGAATCTGGTAGGGAACCAAGTAGAAGCAAGCCTTGAATTTCTTCATCAAATTTGATGCCCATAGCAGATAATTGGTTCATAATCCCCTGAAAATTATTCAGATGGTCTGTCATTGGAGAACCATCATGATACTTCAAACTCAACATCTGCTTTATTAAGAACATTTTGTTGTTGCCAGTCTTTCGAGCATACAAACTTTCAAGATGCTCCCATAGGGGTTCGAGCATGTGTTTCCCCAGAAATATGGTTCAACACATTATCGTCGACCCATTGCCTAATGAATCCACAAACCTGTCTATACAACAGATTCCACTCTTCATCTGTCATTTTATCAGGCTTTACAGTGGTAAATACTGGTTTATAAAAATTCTTGACATAAAGCAGATCTTCCATTTTCCCCTTCCAAATGGCATAATTAACACCATTCAAAGTAACCATTCTACTTGTGTTGGCTTCCATTGTTTTCCCCAAAAAATATAGTTATCGCAAATCAAAGTAAATCTTTTCTGATGTGGAAGTTCAGACTGTGCTGCAACCACAGAGCATACTCAGATAAAACCTTGGCTCTGATACCAGTTTGTTGGGAAAACGCGGACAAACACAAAAGTATATATGGTAAAAGTAATGAAATAAAATGGGAAAATAACGACACCAAGAATTTTACGTGGAAACCCTTCTGAATAAGGGAAAAAACCACGGAACAAGAGGAGCAACTGATATTACTATAGTAAGGAATTTTACACTGTGTAGTCACGAATACAACACTCAAAATACAACACTCAAAGTGACTACTACACTCACTCAAAAGGAACAACACTCTTTTGGTTTCCGTCTTACTAAATATCGCTCACACTCTATTTTTCTTCACAGACTATTTTTGTATAGTCTATGGAATACCTCACTTTGCTCTCAAAATGGTTTTTCACTCTAACTTGGTGTGTTCTACAAATGAGCAAGAATGCTCTATTTATAGAAGGATAAAACCATGCCTATGTCACTAATGACATATGTAAACATTTCAAAGTCAAGAATGGTTGCAAATCTTACCAATTTGCCAACTACCAAATCTTTCAAAGTCAAGAATGGTTGCAAATCTTACCAATTTGCCAACTACCAAATCTTTTCTTTTCAACTCCAATTACTATTCCTTTTTAACAATTGCTTGTACCAATTGAATAGCTAAAGTTGACAAAAACAATGGGATGGATTCAACACCACTTATATAAATTTACATTTACTTAGTGGAAGTAGCATTCTCCAAAACTTATCACACGCAAATTCAATTAAAATATGAACATAAAATATCATCACTTACCTTATTAGCTTGAACTTCCCCCCATACACATCGGTATCCAACTTGTTGCCTTTCCGTTCACTTTCTTTTTTATTTTACTCAATTTTTCAAGCAGTATTTTTCGAAAATTAAAGTATAAGATATTCTTAAGATTGTTGTAAATCTTACGGAAAAATGATTTCATCACAAACACTTGTACTAAATTCATCAAAGATTGTACTTCACCAATAACTTTTATAGGAAATTCTCATCGCTTGAGGCTTGTCCAAAGACACAGTCAGTCCTTAAGGATATTTCATCCAGTATGAGTGTATCCCCCAAAATTCAACAAGTTCTTATAGTATAAAACTAATGGGCAGAAATTAACAAAGATTCAATAAAAAGAAAAGCCAGCATACGAACATATGAAAAGAAGAATTGTTATCTTGTCTTCACTCTTACTCACCATCACTAAGAGTTAGACTTATATAGGACATTACTAACCTCTCTAATATGTCAATGTTGAAATAGTCAAAGCCATAAAAGGCATTGAACACAATTATTGAATTGAAGGAAATTCATTTAGCAAAGAGATATTTTGTAACATCCATATAATGAAAGAAAATAATGTGTTATTAAAGGATTATAATAATGGCAATAGAATACTATTTATGGAGAGAAAATATTTAGGATATAAAATAATATTCTCTTTCAAGTATAAAAGGAAATAAAATAATTTCTTTTGAGATATCAGCATCATTTTTTCCAAAACATTTAAACATGACATTAGCATCGTTTTGAATGATATCCAAGCTATATTGATATTGCAATAGTCTGTGAGAGGTGAACCAAAATAATATCATGGTTGAAATGTATTAATCCTACATATGTTAATACTACGTACTACCAAATAACGTATACAAAGATATAATTAAGGTGGAAGAAAAGTCTAGTTTAAATTCGACACATTACGTACCTTGTATAACACCTCCTCCAAAACTAGAAAAAAACGTATGTGTTGGGAAGACATATTAATATCCCAATACAATCCGTTACAATGCTTTCTAGTTCAGTACCAGTTTGTGATGCTATCCTATCCAACTACATTAAGACAAGCATTTAACATTTCACATAGAATTTCAGCCAACTTCAAGTACAAGGAATGTAAGCATGAAAAATTGGACTTGGCAAAGTGTCATATATCCCTTTCCACATATTCAATTATTTTTTTGAATTGGTTCAGGTTGGTTGATATGGTGCGAATCAGGTAATATTTTTTTTAAAAAGATAACATGGTTCAACTTGACTACAAACAGGATATTTTTCGATTTTGTGAAAGTAGTCAACTAGAAAATCAACCATCATATGTCCTTGCCTTCTAAACTCCTTGGGGTATACAGGGAACATCTCGCTATCGGATGAACTAGAAAAAGCTTGAATTAGAAAGAGTGATTTTTTAAAAATAATAAAAGCTTTGAAAAAAATGGTTAAGTTGAGTTGAGTTTTTTGGTAAACTTCAAATGACCATAACTCCTAGCTCAAGATGAGTTAGGTGTTATTCAAAATATCATATTCCTACTAACTTCTAGATCAAGATGAGTTAGGTGTTATTCCAAGTATCATATTCCTACATCGCTGAGTTTGCGCGGTTCAAACTTCATATGAGTGAGTTATTCACATTCGAAGTTGTGTTCAAATAAGGAAAGTTCAATTTGGAATTTCAAAGGGTAATATAGTCTTTTCCGTACATAATTAAGTTAATTAGTTTTTGGTAATTATTTTAAGCACTAAACTGGCAGTAATCAGTTTACTCTCTCACAATATTGAGCCAGAGTTTTAGAGAAGAGAAAAGAAGAAGAGAAAAGAGGAGAAAAATTCGTTGAGTTCTTCAAGATTCGCTCATGGATTTCGTCAAGGGGTGATCCCTACGAGGTATGTGAGTCTTTCATACATTAGGTTCATTCACCCATGCACCAATCTTGTTTATTTAGAGAAGTTTGTTCTAGAAAGTTGAAAGTTGATAAATCTTGAATGGTGTTCTTGAATTTATTTTCTGTTCTAGAATTGAGCTGACTTGAGAAAATTCTGAGATCTTTACGGCGAGTTTTAAAGTTATTTTGAGTTAGGTTCATGGGTAGATATGCAGGGTATCTTAGTCTAAAGAAGAATTGTGAAGAATAGTCGAGTTTAGGTGAATTGGGACTGGAAGACGAAAGAAGCAAAAGTCGGGCAAATCAGGGAATTGGTAACGCGTCGCGCACCAGTCCCAAAAATTCTCTTCGCGTCGCGGAGCGGTCACGGACCGTTCTTCCTCAATAATTATTTTCACGACCAAAATCTAAATACACCTCCGTGTCACAGACTAGTTTCAGATAGTAAACTTTCGATCTTTTCTCATGTTTAGCTATCAAAAAACACTCCTAAACATAATGAGACATTTCCTATGATAAATCACGATCCTTGAATCCATAATTCAATTCAAGAAACATTAAGAGTCAAGTTTAGAAATCAAGAAGCAATTCAAGAGAAGTACATTAAAGATTTTTAAAAGTATTTCAAAAATGTTCTAACTTTGTTCTAAGACTTAAGTTTTAAGTTAAGAAAAGAGTAAGAAGTTGAGTTCATTCCTCAAAAATCTATAAGGGAACTAAGTATTCCGAAGAGTTTGAAAATGTTTTCACATTTGAGAAAGAAAGAGAACATCGATTTAAAGATAGCTTTTAAGCTAAGTTTTGAGTAATTATCTAAAACCAAAGAAACAAGTTTGTTTTTGAAATCGTATGAGCTAAATATATTTTAGGAGTAGAATTGATCACCAAATTGGGGATACGAGTTCATATCAACTCAAGTCTCCATAAACCATGTATCTATCATGTTGTAGTAAAGGACCATACTTTTTACATGACTCTTTAAGAAGCTTTTAGCATAGACTAGTGAATTCACTTAGTAATTTAGGTTCTATTCTCATGTAAAGGCATACGACGACCTTGACAACATATGGCATAACGGTGTATAATCATGATAACTCTTAAGTGATAGTTCTCGATTAGTGAAACTTTCACATCAGTATTTTGTAATTGCATATATATGAGATATTTGTATTTTTTATACACAAACAGAGTTCATATTGTCTTTTCATACATACAGTGTTATTATTGTATTTTCAAATACACATAGTTGAAAACCATGTTTTAAAGCTTTTCTTTATACTCTATTTATTTACACTACTTTATATTGAAATCAGTTTAGTTAGGTTGAGTTGAGTTGATCCAGCTCAGTTCTTCGGTTCCATTTAAGGTTGTGTCTTGTTTAGAATTTCAACTTGCATACTCATAAATTCAATGTACTTATGTCAATTGTCCTGCATCATCTTATAATGCAGGCGGAGGTAATCAGGATCAACATCCAGCACCTCGTTGATCAGGTTGAGCACTCAGAGTCTGGTTGTGAGCCTCATTGCTTCCTTGAGGATCCTTTTTTGTTATTTTAGTATTAGTCAGTTTATTAGAATGTTGTGATCCTATCCCAACATCCATCTAAGTTATTTTAAAGACTTCATAGATAATCAATTAGATGTTAGTTCATTTGTCATCATTTTGTTATAGTCTTATATGCAGATTTGAGTTGTCATTTTATCAAGGTTAAATATTTATTTTTAAAATATTATGAGTTCAGTTTGAGAGAGTTGAGTTATTCATCATGTGAATCCTTTTCTTTTTTCTCAAAACATTCCACTGAGTAAGTAAGTAAGTCCAAGGATTCACTTGGGGCCAGCAATGGTTCTCGTGTGTCAGTCCCGCCCAGGGTGTAGGCTCGGATCATGACAAACTTGATATCAGAGCACAAAGTTCAACAATCCTAGATAGTCTATGAAGTGATGTTTGTAGAGTCCTAGTTATCGGTGTGAAGCGTGCCACGTCTATAATTAGGAGGCTTCAAAATTTAGGAAATTCCTTCTATTCTTTCATACTCAAATAGAGTTCATATCTATATAGTTTCTTTCTAAATCGTACTTATGTGTAAGTGATTGAGAATTTGACTATTTTGAGAGTTCATTTATAAGGGGTTTCTTCCCCGTGAGCTAACAGAATCAACAAAATGGTTGCTGATATGAGAAGAAAGACGAGTATGTTCGTTGTTGTGTTGCCTTGTTTACCAAGTAAGGAAGGCAAGGTTGCTATGTTTATAGGTGATATGGACATAGCAATACTAATGATCTATGCACAATAAGTTCAGGATGACAAGGTCAGGGATAGAAAATAGTTTAAGAATAAGAGGGCTAAGACATCAAGGAATGACTCTAGGCAGCAAAAGAGTAATATGAACCGCTCTTCCCAATTAGTTCTCTATTCTTATGTGGTGGTGACTTGTGGATATTTATTTGTTGTTTAATAAAGTTTCTATCACAATAAATTATTGTACATATTTATACTTCATTGAATTATTTTATCATATACACAAATGGATGATATTTATTGATTAATCATTTTGAAAAGGAATTATATATTGATAATGCAGATTGTGTAAAAAGTGTATTTTTAAAAGTCAAAACAACTTCAAGTGTGTATTAATACTATTTCTTCGGATAACTAAGCATGCTATTTTTCTTGTTAGGAATGTGTTTAATCTTTTTCCTAAATTCTCATTTACAGTGGACTAAAATTTAACTTCAAGGGTATCATCTTCTTTTTTTAATTATTTTTGTTTATAAGTTTTAGTGTTACAATCAGGTGACTAATATAAAGTCAAAATTAAAAATCTCAATTGCCCTGATATATCATTGCTAATGTTACTTTTATGATTCTTCTATTACCATGGCTACAATTCAGATTCTAATTGGGCCATCATGCCTTCAAAAAGATCTCTGGGAGATCGTAGTACAAGTGTACAGTATTATTTACGAAAATTATTATTATAAAAGCAAATTAGAACGACAAAAGAACCACAAAAGGGTTTGTTCGTATTGTTGGGTAACTTATGTTTTATGTTAAATAAATACATGCAAGCTATAATTGAGGACGAATGTCAAGATTAACACATGTATTCTATTTGTATTCAGGAGTATACATCTAAACCTAATTTATATTTCACTCGTTTAAAAGTTAGTTTATGTAAGTAATTTGTTTTAGCAAACATAATTATTATCATATGAGAATATTAACTTTTTGTAATTGTTCAAGGACGGTAACATTTTCTATATTTTTTTATTTAATCAACTGAATGCAGAGATATTCATTGAGACAAATACTCAATATCCAAAATGTTCCACTGTAACGATTAGGTTATCATCGTTATAGGAAAGCCAACGGGGAAAATTTGGGTCGGAAAATATTTTCATAGTATTTGATTTGTTTCCGATCTAGTCCAGATTTAGACGAAATCAGAGTCTTTGAGGTGCGTAGAAATTTGGTAAAAATCGAGTAAATCATTTATGATTTTGTTTGTATGAGTAGTTAATAACTCGATAAACAATCCGTATGACTTTACAAAATTGAATTCGGGTGAGTAGAACTCCCGAAATCGATCATGGCATGCAACACATCATGATTAATAGTTTATCTTAGATTCTAATGAAGGCTACACGGCAAATGAAGCTTTTAAAGTCCTATATAAGTTGCATGGTAAATTATTTTCATTTTTAAAGTTATAATGTGGATCTAATGTTCACTATATGTATGGACAGAGGAATGACAAAACAACTGAATCTCACTTCTCTATCTTCCCTCTCATATTTTAGGCATATCTCTATGATAAATGATTAGGTTTTTTCAGTTGTTTTGATACCTCATTATCTGTTTGAAAGAGAAATCACAAATCTCTAATTTCCTATCAGAAACAAATGTGACTTCGGTGCTATTTGAACAAACTGTTCATAGAGATGATTAGGATGGTCTTAGTCATGTCAATCATATTGCAATGGACAAATATGGGATATCTGTTGCTGATGATGAGAAATGTTGAAGTTTGATTGATGTTATAAGGATAGTGCAATAAAGTCTTGATGATATGATTAGCAGTAAGGTTGCCAAAGTTAAGGTTTTTGGGGATCTGGAAATTATTCCATTTGTGAAGTCCTCGGGCATAAATCTGACGATTGCTGGTATGGTTGAAACAAGGCTTGCCATGGGCTTTACTGGTCATCTAGCCGCTGGCCTTGGATGTTTCAAGTAAGTTTCTATTTCAAGTTCTCTGGCAAAAACAACCTGCTTTGATTCCAACTCATAATCTATCATCATTGCTGGGAACACCATACTGATAATTCAGCTGATTTTCTAGTTTGCAATCGCGCATTGATACTTTGATGGTCAAAAATATTACTTTGTTCTCACCTTATGATGTTATCTGGTGTTCAATTATTTGTATTCTGGTTTTCACAATAATCATTGCTTGGATACACTAGGAATTGGAGAACTAATTGGGATATTACTTGGGCACCTTTACTTTTCTTCATGATATAACTTGGGTCCAATTGGTATTTAATGAGTCCTCATATTGGAATCATATTGGGCCTTATTTGAAGTTTTAGTGTAATCATGGACACTTAGGGGCAAAATGGGAACAAAGGGATGAAAAGAGCGGAAAAGGAACACATGAGCGTCACCAAATATACTTGGTGATCATTCAAAATTATGTATATCTCCCTTGTTCAAGCAAGCAAAGCAAGAAGTGCATAAAAAAGACGATGAGAATGAGCAGTCAGAGCTTCTCCGAGTAGTTCGGCGAAGCAGAATTATTCTTCCAAATGATCCATAATGCATAAAAACTGAAGGCAAAGCACAGAAGGCGATGCTCTAGAAGAAGGGCGAATGACCGAATCACTCGGCATTCGCGACTAACCTCACTGAATGGATTTGCCAGCACAAATTCTGAATTTTTTAAATGCTAAACTCTTTATTATTTTTAAAGAGGAATCATAAAGTATAGACATAATTTCTAAAGTTTATAAATGCTAAACTCTTTGTGGGAGACGTGAAGAAAGGAGCTCTTCTTCCTCAAATTGGAAGTGGGTCTTCTCCATTCTTCTTCCTTTGCTCATATTAAGGTTTAGTTTCTTATACCCATTTGATTTCTTTATCATTTTAGGTGTATTTGATTATTTCTTGATGTGTGTCTAAAAATCCCCCTTCTTGGGGTGTGATATAGCAAATATGTATTGATATTATTGTTGGGTCTTGTTTCCTGATAGGTTAGATGCATTTTAATTATAATGTCACCTAGTTGTGTTGGTTTAAGTTAATGGGTTTGTAGTTGCAAATACAAAACCACCCATGTGTTTTGTCTTGCTCTAGAGAGGTTGCGAAACCAAGACCGCTAGACTGATGGCCTAAGAAGTGTGGAGATTTGAGGTTCAGCCCGAGAGGGTGAACCGTAGTCTCATATCCTAGAACTCATCATCAAAAGAGCGGGTGTGGGTCGTGCGTAGTCTAGTCTTCAGTAGACGAGTGGGTGTCCGAGAGGCACCTATTTTATATGGGGTAAGTTTTCTGAGAGAGAATTTACTTTCACCTAAAGCTTAGCCTAGTCATGATTATCTTGCAAATTTCCTATCTAAATCATGTACCCAAAGGTTTACTCCAACAAATATACAGGTGGCACACCAAGAACTTCTCTCGTTACTTGATTCCTCTTTGGTTTTACTATTTTTACAATACTCATGACAAAACCTTTTGACATTCGACACTTAGGTATCACAAATTAAATTTACTTTGCTTTTATTCAATAGTTTCTCAAACTATTACTAACTAGAACTGAAATTCTAATTTAGCTACTATTGTCACTACCTCTCCCTTGGAACACGATCCCAACCCTTGGTTGGGTTACGATACTCGCTTTGATTCGTAGACACTCAAACTGCAGGCTACTGTCATTGATCATGATATCAATAGAAACATCAGTATCTAGGTGATACAAATTGGTATCTTACCTCCTGCACTCTTCTGTCCGCAGATGGTTAATATAAGGTTTAATGATGTTTATCCTGCAGATCTAGTCAATGCTCCAGTTGAGAAACCTACAGTGAGAGCTCGTGGTCAAAGCAGGGGTAGATGAAGAACTAGGGGTAGAGGTCAAATGATATTAGAGCAAGATGGGCATGATTTACCAATTGAAAATGTTCTAACGAATGAGAACCCTCCTACGCATAATGAGGAGATGAAGAGGATATCGAAGTTGGAAATGTTGAAGAAATTGGATAAGAGGAAGAGGTACCAGCGGAAGCTGTAATTGTTCCTCCCTTAGACCGAGTGCTAGTGCAGCAGATTATGTATTTTTTAAATTGTTTGGTATGTCCTCGAATTCCCCCTCCCCCCCCCAGTGTCCAAGTAATTTATTCTCTCACCAATCCTCCTACTTCTAGCACTGCTCCAAAGGTGAGTGGAAAAGGAGCTAATGATGCTTTGTTGCATTATTTGTTGGGTTTTGTTATGACCAGTAATGAGCATAACATGTTGACTAAGTTGTTGAAGCTTAAGCCTATATTTTTGGGTTTTGAAACGGAAGACGCTTATGAGTTTATCTTATATTGTTACTAGAGGTTGCATAAACTGGGTATTGTTCACCAACATGGGCTTGAGTTTTGTCCTTCCAACATCAAGGTGAGTCCAAGGAATGGTGAAGACCATATATAGAGTGTAGATCTTCTACTTTACCTACATTCACTTGGACCCAATTTCATGCTCTATTCTTGGAAAAATATGTGCCTAGAACTCTGAACGATCATAAGAAGGATGATTTTATGGTATTGGAGCAAGCTGGTATGTTTGTGGATTCTTGTGAGGCCAAGTCCCATGTTTTTTTTTATATTTTGTGTAGTTGGTGACTACATAGGAAGAGAGGATCAAATTATTTATTCGGATATTGAATTCTGAGTTGCAAGTGTTATCTGTACAAATGAATTATGTAGGGAGGAGTTTTAATGAGGTGACAGACTATGTGAAGAAAGTGGGGGGTGAGGCGAGATGGACAGGCTAAGGCGTTGGCTAAGAGAGACAAGAACTCAAGAAATTTTCAAGGCTCCTATTCTAAAGGATCTGGTTGGCCAATGCTGACAACCAAGCCAATTCAATCCACTACGCCCGCCTCTACATATAGCTTTTCGGTAAACTCATCTTATAATTTTCAAGATAGCAGAGGAGTCGCGCTTTTGGAGAGCATAAAACCATCATTTCATCGTATTTATTATATTTGCGGAGAATTTGTACATATGAGGAGATATTTCCCCTACTCGCCTGTGCTAGACTCTCCGCAATAGACATCTAAAGCAGTGGTACCCCCATGGAATTATAACAATGGTAGAGGATGTCCACAAGGTGGTCGAGGAGGTAATCAACGAGGTCTTGGAGGTAGAGGAAATGGTGGTGGAGGGAAAGTTAATGTACAAACAAGCAGGGAAGGGGCTATCAAGATTATAGGGCGCAATGTTATGCTTTTTTGGCAAAAGAATGAGGCAGAGACATATTAGGTTGTGATCACATGTACTATTCTTGTGTGTGAGTATATGGCTAATGTATTATTTGATTCAGTTTCTACTTATTATTATGTGTCAGTGAGATTTGCTTCCAAGTTTGATATGATATGTGATGTACTTGATGCCCCTATTCATGTTTCTACCCTAGTTGGAGAGTAAGTCATAGTTACCCTAGTCTATCGTGGTTCCCCTATTTTGTTTACGGGATTGCTGACGGGTTGATTTAGTGATTTTGGATATGAAAGACTTTGATATATATTAGGAATGACTTAGTTGTCCACCTATTATGATGTGTTGAATTGTAATACTAAGTCTGCGACTCTGGAAATTCTTGAACGGAAAATATAAGAGTGGGAAAGGGTGTACAAGCCTAAGCAAGCCAATATTATATTCTCCATTAGGGCTAGTAAATTAGTAGAGCAAATTTGTTCGGCTTATTTGGCCCATATTAGGAATGTTGAGATTGAGGCTCCATCCACTGAGTTCATTCATGTGGTGACCAAATTGAGTGAAGTGTTTCCCAATGACTTGCATGGTATGCCTCCTAATAGAGATATAGATTTTTGCATTGATTTAGAGCCTGGTATGCGCCCCATCTCCATTCGTCCATATCACATGGCTCCGGCAGAATTAAGAGAGATTAAGGATCAAATCCAAGAGCTTCTTGATAAGGGATTTATTCGCCCTAATCCCCCCCCCCATGGGGCGCTCCAGCTTTGTTTGTTAATAAGAAGGATGGTAGCATGAGAATGTCTATAGATTACTGAAAATTTAATAGAGTCACTATTGGAAACAAGTCTTCGTTTCCTAGAATAGAAAATCTCTTTGACCAATTGCAAGGGGCAACTGTTTCTCTAAGATTGACAATATGATTTGAGTACCATAAATTGAAAATTAGGCTGGAGGATGTGCCCAAGATGACTTTTAGAAATCTCTATGGGCACTATGAGTTTTTGGTTATGTCTTTTGGTTTGACCAATACACATGTAACTTTCATGAGTTTAATTAATGGTCTTTATTCGTTTGTGATAGTATTTATTGATGATATTTTGGTCTATTCAAAAAAGGAGGAAGAGCATGCCGACTATCTTCATATTATTCTAGGTGTTCTTGGGAAAAATAGTTATAAGCTAAATTTTCTAAGTGAGAATTTTTGTTGAAATCGGTTGCATTCTTGGGGTATGTAGTTTCAAAAGAAGGTGTAAAGGTAGATCCTCAAAAGATTGAAGAGGTTAAGAATTGGGTTCGGCCTATTTCAGTGACAACAGTTAGGAGCTTTGTGGGACTCGCTAGCTATTATTGCCTTTTTTAAGAATTTGCCTCCACTTCTACTCACTTGACTAATTTGACAAAAAAGGAAATTCCATTTGAATGGAATGATAAGTGTGAGGAAAGCTTCCAAAAGCGCAAGTTATTTATTGTGATGTTTCATATTCTTGTTTAGGTGTTGTGTTGATGCAGTTTAAGAATGTTATGGCTCACGCCTAGCGCCAATTGAAGGTGCATGGGAGTAATTACCTAACACATGATTTGGAGTTGGTATCTCTAGTGTTCACTCTGAATATTTGGTGATATTACCTCTATGGCATTAATTGTAGTTTGCAGCATGTGTTCAGTCGAAAGGATCTAAATTTGAGGCAGCGAAGGTGGATCGAGTTACTTAAAGATTATGATGTGATCATTCAATACCATCCAGACAAGACTAATGTGGTGGCAGATTCCTTGAGTCGAAAGGCATTAAGTATGTGTAGCTTATCCTACTTGAGTGAAACCAAGAGACTTTTGGCAAGAAAATCAAAACTTAGAGTCCAATCTCATGCAGTTGGGCATCTCTAAAAGGGGCGGGGTGTTAGCTAGCTTTTAAGTTAACGCCACCTTCTTTGAGGAGATCAAGGCCAGACAATTTGAGGATGAAAATTCGAACAAAATCAAGGTGAATTTGGAAAATTGTAAGGTAAAACAGGCCACTCTTGATGATGATGGTGTACTTAGTGTTAGAGGGAGAATTTATGTTCCCCGATTTGATGACTTGATCAAAAAATTGTTAGCAAAATTTCATGGTTCGCGATATTATAATCACCTGGGTGTGACCAAGATGTATAAAGATCTGAAGTGAATTTATTGGTGGTCGGGTATGAAGAAAGACATCGCAGAGTTTGTTGCGAAGTGTCGAAATTGCGAAAAAGTTAAATATGAGAATCAAAGGCCGGCAAGCTTACTTCAAAGAATGCAAATTCTGGAATGGAAGTGGGAAAGAATGGTTATGAAATTTATGATTGGTATTCCCAAGACTTTGGGGAAGTTTGATTCTATATGGGTACTGGTTAATAGATTGACTAAGTCTGTCCGTTTCATTCCGAAAAGGATAGATTATAATGCGGAACAGTTGGCTAAGGTTTATGTGAAAGAGATAGTGAGGTTGAATTGAGTGCCCCTTTCTATCATCTTATACATGGTACCCAATTCATCTCCATATTTTGGCAGAAATTGCCTAATGAATTGGGAACCCAACTCACTTTTAGTACAGCTTTTCACCCACAAACGGATGGATAGTGTGAGAGGACTATTCAAGTTTTGTGAAGACATGCTGACAACATGTGCGATTGATTTTGGAGGACATTGGGATACATTTTTACCCGTGTGCAATTATAACAAAAGTTATCACTCAAGCATTGATATGACACCATTTAAGGCATTATATGGGAGGGGATGTAGATCGTCTGTAGGTTGGTCGAGACTAGAGATGTGAAACCTTTGAGGGTTGATTTATTAAAGGATGCTCACGATAAGGTGAAGACAATTCAAGCTAAACTTCTAGCAGCAAAGAGTAGACAAAAGAAGTATGTGGTTCATAAGATAAGAGACATGAACTTTGAGACTGAAGAGAAAGTTCTTCTTAAGGTATGACCCAAGAAAGGGGTAATGAGATTCGATAAAAGGGATAAGTTGATTCCTAGATACATTGGTCCATTTGAGATTCTTGAATGTGAGGAACTGGTAGCGTACAGATTTGCGCTACCACCTAATTCATCAATTGTTCATCCGGTATTCCATGTATCCATGCTGAAGAGGTATCATGGTGATGAGGATTATATGATTAAGTGAGACTCAATTGTGCTAGACAAAGACCTACAATACAAGGAGGAACCGATTGCTATTGTTGATCGTGATGTACGTAAACTGAGGACAAAGGAGATTAAGTCTATGAAGGTTTAGTTGAGGCATCATGCTATTAATGAAGCTACTTGGGAGACCGAGAAGGACATGCAAGACAAGTATTCTCAATTGTTCGCCAAATCAGGTACTACCTCTTTCTTTTCCGTAGCCTAATTTTTCCTAAGTTTGTCACTCAAAGATGAGCCAGGCGAATCAGTAGGAAATGCTTCACTAAATTCAGATACCACAGGAATAGACCCAATGGATGGAGCCTCAATCTCAACATCCCTAATATGGGACAAATAAGCCAAACAAACTTTCTCTACTAATTACTAGCCACTCTAATTTTTCACTTCCCAGAATATCTAGAGTCACATGTTTAGTATTACAATTCAACACAGCATTATGGGGAACAACCAAGTTGTGCCTAAGAATATGTCAAAGTCGTTAATATCAAAAGTCACCAAATAAGTCCAAGTCAGAAAACCCATAAACAAAATAGGACAAGCACGATAGACATGAGTAACTGTTTTATTTGAAAGAAAAAATGTTTTATGTTTTTTTAGACTTGTTTAGAGTCGCCACTTAATTTTTACAGAAAAATCAAGAAAACTATTCTTCCAATTGACTAAAACAGGAAATTAATTTGAAAGAGTTTTAAAAGGGGTTTCGTAATTCATATTAATATTTTTGGAAGATTTACGACGCCAAAAATATTCTCTAACTTGCGATTATCGTACAACTAACTTTGTTTGGCTTAAAATAACTTGATTCCAATTTATTAAAAAAATATTTCTAAAGATGAGACAAAATCAACTTTATCATCTAAATGAGTTTTTTATTTGTAAATATTATTAATTATCATTTTTGGTCTATTTAACGAAGGTCGATTTAGTTAAGTTATTAAAACGAAAAACAATGTCTTGCGGGGATTTGAAATTTTTTACCTTAAAGTTAACAATAAATAATAACCAACGGATAAGCGGTAAAGTAAGAGAGAGAGAGAGTTAGTTGGGTCCAAGTCTGAATTTTGTTTGCCTGGACCGGTATTGGACCCATTTCTTTTTTTTGAGCCTTAGGCCCACTTCTTCACTTGTCCTAAAATTCTAACAACAATAGTAAATAAATAGAAAGGGACAAGGGCTTAGGCCCCAAAAACAACTAAATACAAAATGGTACAAAAATAATTTGGGCTTAATGGGCTGAAATCTTAAACTCCTTCGTTTGTACGTCGATCTTGACTCGAAGAAGGAATGAATTTTGAGCCTTTATGGTTCTCCCGAAATGCGAAGGGAATGTGAGAGTTCGTAGCGAACTCGGATGGCATCACATGCAACAAAATAATGATATGGAATTAGAGCCTCAAAATAATACAAATAATAACACATAAGGCGAGTTATCACACCGACTATTATAGTAGTATAGCAAAATAAATTCGATCAAGTCAAATGCATGAAAGTCTGAATAAAGGAGAACAAATGCATAGGAAAGGCTAGTGGCCTCGATTCATGCCAACAAATAGAACAAGGAACATCTCCACCATTGTCACACATAAATGCATATAAAGGACTCCAAATAATATAGGCAAATGACTAAATTAGATTACTATGTTGTGATCTTTACAGATGATTTGCATTGTAACCAAAAGCACTCCAACAACTTTCATGTTTCAAGAAAATGAATTAGGATTGGACTATCCAAAATAAAAGGAAACAAGACAGAAGCAAAGGGGAATTGAAGCATGCTGAAAATTATATTATGCGATATGACACAAATAATATCTGCAAGTTTCAAAATTACGACTAGGGAACCAACAGAAATGCCGACCCTTCGATAGCCTGCTTTCATCCCATGAATCAAGAAAATATTATTTTTGAAATAGCATATTAACTAGACATTTGATTTATCACTAAATTTATAACCATGATAGATATTGCAGATTATTAGAACAAAATTAAAGGTTTCGATTAAATCAATCATTAGGACCCAACTTAGTGAGAAATGTACATCTTTTGGTACATTTGATAATGATAAAATCAAATCAAGTGAACAACAATGTTACCAAGTATTTTGACAAGAAAATTAGATACAAGCATGGTTGTACTGCAAGATTTCATGAAATAGTGCTACTGATTTTGACATCAAGACTTACCAAAAGTTGTAGCCAAACACACACACATACACACGCGCGCGCGCGCGCGCGCACACATATATATATATAAAATCCAAACCAAGAACTAGACCAACTATTTTGAACCAAAACCAAACATTAAAACCCCAGGGCTCAAGGCACCTGGTAACATTCATGGACAATGATTGAAAACCTCATAATGGCTAACTTGAGAAACACACAACGAAGTATACTTACAATGCATTTCTAATTAACGCCAAACTAAGAGCAATATTCGCATGACAGTATTAAAAATCAATGTTTATAAAGGAAAACTCTATCACAAAATGGATACATTAATCAAGAATAACTATGATAATGTATGAAATTTCAAAATTTCAACTATTAAATAATATTAACCTAAACCAAACTATATTTAGAAACAATAAATTTTGAGAGAGGGACATGAACAAATTCGTAAGCATACTCTTGAAGAACACAATTTTAACAAAAATCAACCTATATTCATAAGAAACTAGACACACAGCAGCGTAAACTAATTTAATACTTTCTAAACACGTAATGAAGGCATGGATGCGTCTTCAACATTATGGGAATAAAACGATATTAACACAGCTAGTAAATAGGTAAATCAAAGTAGAAACAAGCACAATCAAACAAGAAAACTTAAGAAGACCCATAGCAGGGGAACGGAAAACTCAAACTGGCGAAAAATATTCTTCGAAAAACAAAATACCTATACTCATTTCAGAAAGATTGCGATGACGAGGAAAGTTAGACTCAAATTCACATCATGTAATGCAAACTCATAGCCGATAACAAATATTCGCCGACTTAATCACTCAATGAAAACATAAAGAAGGAAAAGGAAAAGTAGTCATTCACCTATCCTTGAGTAGTAAAATTGATACGACGAGCTAATGCGAAGACGATGCTTTCACCAAGATGAGACTACGAAGACAGAGCAAAAGCGCCGAGTTCCAAAACGAAGTCGAAACGTAAATATACACTATATTACTTGTCTACGTCGAGCCTATTTTTTAACTCCGAGAACCTTTGTATTTTTCTCAGTAGTACTTTCAGCTAATTTTTGATAGTAGAATAAAATTTAACACCCTCTCTTTGTGAAGAATGGCCCGCCCTTTTTACAGGAGGAGAGGGAGATTTTATATCCCCCAATAATTAGTGTTCCCAAATTGGGGAAAAGGACGGATGAGGGTAGAATCAAAAATCCCCTAACCTTTATTCAAATTAAAATTTCTTTCCCAGGACCAAAAAAGGTTGTTCCTCGTACAAATTTTCAGATGAAATCCACAGAAATCCGGACGAGGAAGGAATTGGACGACTTGGATTAGTTCAACGTCCTTGAACTCGATGTGGAATCCATCCACGCGAGTAAAAGACTAGACTTCAAGGACGAAAACATTGTACAATTGTAGTACAAGACATAGGAGAAAGGGTGAGAGCTTTCTGTGTCACGTCGTGTATCTCCGTGAACTCGCCACCGCGTGAGAGACGTGAGGCGCGTTCGCTAGTGTCGTTCACGCACGTGGTCGTCTTTGAACTACTTGGAACAGATGTGACTTATGCCGTCTACTGGCGTTAAACTCGTCAATGTAACAACTTTTGAGAACGTTTGAATGCTTTAGGAATTTTTGAGTTCTTTTGTGAATGTAATTGGGTCGGGGCGGGTCATTAGGAAGTAGGCTGGGATTGGGTATTTGGAGAGTTGGTTTGTGTTATGAAGAAGTTGGGGATGTTGGAATTATTATGGAAATTCAAAAGTGGGCTGATGAAAGGTGGCCTGGGATGAGGAATTGTAATTTGATTTGTTGGCCCAAAGAAATAACTCTTTATAAAGTTGAAAAAATATATATAGACTTCGGTTATAATATTGAATAAATTTCGGTTATAATAAAATTAGTTCGATCGATGAATTAGTCAAAATTTAAACAAACCAAATTTATAGGAAAATTAATTAATGAGCCTCGCTTAACTTTAACAAAATGAAATAACCAATTTAACCATAAACTTAATTAAATATATAATTTATTATATGGATACACTAATTAATTGTATACTTATGTAAAAGTAAAATCTTTTTGACTCAGTCTTTTTTTTGGTTAATAAAATATGATAATTATATAAAACAAATATTTATCGCTCAAAAATCATAAAATGACTAAAATTAACTTGAAAAAATATTTGAATATTATAAAATTACTTATTTGCAATAGTTTGGAATTAAAGATGCTGGAATTTTAATTTATATCGGGGAGAGTCAAAATAAGGCGTCAACAACTGTCCGTCATTTTACTTGGATTGATTCAAGAAATTCGAGAAAAATGAAATTGACTAATCCAATTTTGACCGACCACATAATCATCTTTGGAAAAAGGGATTTGGCACGGACTTAAAAAAATATGGTCGAACCCCAGAAGTGAGTCTGCTACATATCTCTGGCTATATGATAATTCAGGCCACTTGTAGTGTAATATGCTTGATTTGATGCAGGATTTTTATAGAATTCAAAAGTCACCCGATACCGAATTAAAAAGGGACCGAAATGCTACAACCGAGTTTTCAACATTGAGCCCGCCTACATACCATTGTACCTCAAGAATCAGGCAGTTTGTAGTTCGACTCGATTCGACAAAAAGGAAACCTATTGTTCTAGATAACTTTTGGTTTTGGATAAGTGACACATTAAGTCGAATATGAAAAGGAGTCTTCTAACCTCTTAGTCATGAATGTGGCATGCTTCACACCGATAATTAAGAACTTACACAGACATAATTTTTACAGTTCTTGGTGCATTGTCATTCAGAAGGAAAGCTTCTTTCGGTAGATACCAAAATTTTTGGATACGAAACTGAAACTGAAAAACCCAAAGAAAAACCTTCATGCCTTCTAATAGGGTGTGTTTTGATTGTAGTGGAAGTCACTCGTCTGCTCAAATCCTAAGAGTTGGCATTCCAAATTGGACAATGTCCCAGTTTGCTGCTAAGGAAAAGTTCCATGTTGTGTTGTATCCTTTTGATGTCGTCTGCACCTGTGGTTTCTTTTGGAGAATTCATCCTTCCAGATGCTCTCAACATAGACTGAGATAAAACATTAGCATAAAAATGCAATTCAAATGGGAGACAATGTCTTTTACCGTGTTGATACTTTATTGCTCTCTTCAATATTTGACGTCAACTCCATTGGGTTTGACGTAAAACAAATAAAGCTTATGTATTATGTTTGCAATATAATCTTCAATGACTCTTCATTCGATGTAAAAAATATAAAAGGCTGATGTAGAGTTGATATTTCTCTTGATGTCATGCTCAGTGATTCTCTTGGTATTTACTCTTGCCAAATAAATGGATGCAGTTGATGTTGATGGGTAAATATTTCTCTTGGTATGCACGATTTCCTTTTATTGTAGCGCATGTTTTCTCTTCCGCGATGCATGAATTTTATTTCTTGCAATGCACAACTTCTTTTTTCGCGATGCATGAACTCCTTCTCTTGAAATCCATGACTTCTTTCCAAGATGCATGACATTCTCCACGATGCATGAATTTCTTCTCTAGTAATGCATAACTTTTTTTTCTGCAAAGCATGAATTTCTTCTATTGCAATGCATGGACTCTTTTCTCCGATGCATGAATTTCTTCACTCGTGATGCGTGATATCTTTCCCGCAATGCATTAATATATTCTCGTGATGCATAACATTTTTCCCGCAATGCACGAATATCTTCTCGCGGTGCATGAATATCTTCTCGCGATGCATGACATTTTTCCCGCAATGCATGAATATCTTCTCGCGATGCATGACTTTTCTTTCAATGCATGATCCTTTTTCTTGCAATGTACAAAGATAAGGATGATGTCTCTCTATAATGAGCGAAGACGATGCTTCACCGAATAACACATGTGATCATTTACGTACTTTTGAGTAACATTATCTTCTCAATCGGCAATACAAATAATAAAATAAAAAATAATAACCCTTGGAGTAGTGGTATCATCTCATTCGATAATAAGGTATAGATGACTCTTTGGGTAGTACCACTATCATGCCTGATAATATAATCCAGATAAACGTCCTTCAAGTATTTTTAGTTGACAAAAACCCATAAAATATCTTTCCTCGAGTTTTACATTTGTTTCATCTTCGAGCATAGTTACTATTCATTATAGACTTCATGTTGTTGGAAATTGGATTAAATAATGCTATTCATATTCCCAAATCTTCGATATAAGCAACATAGAATATTTCCGGTATCCATAGAAAAATCATAAATTTTGGGTAGATCTTCGCCCCATGACTTCTCCATATTCATCAATTGGAGGAATTTGCTTTTTTTGGATCAACCTATAAACCTGCATCCACAAAAAAATTGCAGTTTTAAAATGAGTTGATCTGTGTCGATTTCTTCAGTTGTGTGCTCTTTGCCTTGCTTTCTTCAGCTAATTTCTCCAATCTCCCACTGTTTGATAGATAATACCACATATTTTATGCCACAAATAAATGAAACATAAAGGAATTTTTTTTAAGAAAATAGATTTTCAAAAGTAGTATTTCGAAAAAATCACTGCCAAAGTATCATGTCACGAAAGACTTAGCGAACTTCTTTGAGTTGATGCTTGGAGTCTATCTCATTATTTCCTAGAATGTTTTCAAAGTTGCTCTAGACTGTCGATAAATCCAGTTTAAAATTTTTAAGTCCATCCTTAAAATTTGTGTCCCAGTTAACTGTGTTGGGTTATCTTTTACCATCGATTAGCAAATCACAGAATTTTGAGATCCCTCTCAAAAAAAATTCCCAATTGTAGATCTTAAAGTAACTTCAGTCTTGACTTGTTGAGGAAAAATATTTTCCTCGAGAATGTTTGAGTCCCTCTAAAAATTCTTTACCTGTTCCTATTACAAAGAAAATATAAATATTACAGAAGATATGACCAAACCCTTGTGGCGCCTATGTATCGCTTTGAGGCATGAATCAGGTCAAAAATATTTCCCCCTCAAAGATTAAAAAAAATAAGAAATTGTACAAAGAAAATCGACCGAGTCTGACATAGGCCACCTACGTATCTCATTCTTTAAAATTCAAGTCAAACGTAGTTCAAATACAAAATAATATAAAAAGGGATAAATGGAGTGAATGAGGCCGACATAGGCCACCTACATATATCATTCTTGAGAATTCAGGTCTGACGTAGTTCATCATAAGAGGGATATGTTTTAAACAGAGCAAATACAAGCAAATAAAATAAATACATGGAAATAATTGGAATACAAACTGAATCTTCACACATAATATCTTTGACAGCATCTGAGCTGATCTGTTTTGTCTATGTAGTGTCATCCATCTCCGAAAGGATCAAAGCACCTCCACATAATGCTTTACAAACCATGTAAGGTCCTTTCCCATTTGGTGCATATTTTCCTTTATACTGATCTTGATAAGGAAAAATGCGCTTAAGTACCTACTGACCAATTTCAAAAATTCTGGCTCTGACTCTCTTGTGGAAAGCACAAATCATTCTCTGTCGATATAGTTGCCCATGACAAACAACAACTATTCTCTTCTCATCATTCAAGGTTAACTTCCCAATCGACTTGCGGACCCATTCAACATTTCTTAACTCAGCTTCTTGAATGATTCTCAAGGAAGGTATCTCAACTTCAACAGGTATGACTGCTTCTATTTCGTACACCAACAAGTGTGGGGTAGCTCCCATCGAGGTTCTGACAATCGTTCGCTATCCCAAAAAATTATATGGCAACATATCAGGCCATCCTCGATGACCGTCCATTATGTTTCTCAAAATCTTCTTGATAATCTTATTGGCGGCCTCTACAACTCCATTCATTTAAGGATGATAAGAGGTTGAGTTTCGGTGAGTAATCTAAACTTCTCACATATATGTCACATCAAGTGACATTTGAGATTTGCACCATTATCAGTAATGACGGATTTCGGTACTCCAAACCTGCATATCAGATTGTTGCAAACAAAATTATCTACAACTTTCTTAGTCACTGACTTATAAGAAGTTTCTTCCACCCACTTGGTGAAATATTCAATGGCGACCAAAATAAATTTGTGTCCATTAGAAGCGGATGACTTTATTGGACCGATGACATCCATGCCCCAAGCTACTAAGGGACAAGAAGAACTCATAGCATTGAGTTTGTGAGGTGACACTAGAATCAAATATCCATTCACTTGACATTTATGATATTTTTGAAAAAACTTGCAACAATCATGCTCCATAGTCATCAAAAAATAACCGGCTCAAAGGATCTTCCTTGCTAGAGTGAGTCCATTCATGTGCATACCGAAAACTCTAGCATGTATTTGTTCAAGAAGCTTCCCAGCTTTGATAGCATCAGTACATCTGAGAAGACCTAAATCTGGAGTCCTCATATAAAGGATTTCCCCACTTAGGAAGAAATTGAGGGTCATATGGCGTATCGACTTCTTCTAGTGAATGTTGCATTCTAAGGATAAATCCCGGTCTCTAAATACCTCTTGATATCAAAATACTGTGGTAAACCGTGTCGTTCTGTTTCAACATGTGAACAATTCACATGGACTGGCTGCTCCTTTACCTCTATATCCGGAGGATCCATATAATCAATATCTGAATGTTTAATCATCGAGGCAATGGTAGGTGAGGGCATCGGCTAACTCATTGTGTCCTCAAAGTAAATCTGAATTCAATCATACAAAGTCTTCTACACAACTTCTGTACATACCACACATATCGTATGATATTCGGGTTGTTCACAACTCATTCTCCCTTGAACCTGATGAATCAGCAAATCCGAATCCACAATAACTAGCAACTCATTAACATTCATGTCAATGGCCATCTTCAACCCAAGAATACAAGCTCGGTACTCTGTCATATTGTTGGTGCAATCAAAATGTAGTTTAGCTGTCATAGGATAGTGCTGACCAGATTTTAACACTAAGACTGTTCTGTACCGCTTCCTTGGTGGTTTGCTGCTCCATCAAAGAATACCCTCCAACCAGGGTATGCTTCAGAAATAAGTTCACCCACAAACGATACCTTTTCATCTGGGAAATAAGTCTTAAGCGGTTCATACTTTTAATCGACTAGATTTTCCATAAGATGGTCAACTAGGGTTGTGCTTTTATCTCCTTCTGGGTCACATAACGAGATTGAATTCTCTTAAAAAGCATTTGCCATTTGGCCAACTTTCCAGTCGGCATAGCCTTCTTGAAAATATACTTCAACGGGTCCATTATGGAAATCAGGTATGTAGTATAAGATGATAAATAATGCCTTAACTTCTATGTTATCCAAGTCAAATCAAAACAAGTTCTCTCCAAAAGAGTATAATGAGACTCATATGGAGTGAATTTCTTGCTGAAATAATAAATAGCTCGCTCTTTCTTACCTGTATCGTCAAGTTGACCAAGCACGCATCCAAATGCGTTACTTGAGATAGACATATACAGCAACAATAGACTCCCTTCTCGCGAAGGAACCAACACTGGTGGATTGGACAAATAATTCTTGATCACATCAAAAGCATTCTGATATTCTTCGGTCCATTTTGTCAAAGCATCTTTCTTCAATAACTTGAAGATAGGCTCACATACCACGGTTGATTGAGCTATGAACCGACTAATGTAGTTCAACCTTCATAAAAAACTCATCACTTCTATCTTCGTCTTCAGAGGAGGTAACCCTGAATCTACTTAATCTTAGAAGGTTCGACCTCAATGCCCCTTCTGCTGACTATAAACCCGAACAACTTGCCATATGGTACCCCAAAAGCATAATTGGCAGGATTTAATTTCAAGTTGTATCGACGCAGACGATCAAAGAACTTTCTTAAATGAGTCAAGTGGTCTGAACTCTCGCAGGACTTGATTATAACGTCATGTACAAATACTTCTATATCCTTCTGAATAATGTCATTAAATATGGTCGTCATATCCCGCACAAAAGTAGCACCGACATTTTTTATACCAAATGGAATCACCTTGTAATGATATACACCCTAAGGAGTAATGTAGGTTATCTTTTCTGTATCTTCTTCATCAATCAGGATTTGGTGATAACCCGCGTAATAATCGACAAATAATTGCATTTCATGCTTAGCACAATTATCAATTAGAATGTGAATGGTTGGCAACGGAAAATCATTTTTTGGGCTTTCCTTATTGAGATCTTTGTAGTCAACACAAATTTTGATCTTCTTATCTTTCTTGGCGACCAAAACAACATTGACCAATTTAGTCAGATACTGCATCACTTCCTCTAATTCGGACTCGATTTGTTTGGTTATCTATTATTTAATCTTTAAACTCAACTCATGTTTGAACTTTCGAGTCTTTGGCTTTACTAAACTGAAACCTGGATTAATCAGCTGTTTATGGGACACCACATTCGTACTCAACCCTAGGATGTCATTGTAAACCAAGACAAAAACATCAATGTATTCACTAAGGAAACGAATTAGGTCCTTTCTTTGAACTTCAGTCAGATGGACACTAATTCTTACCTATTTGACATACTCCTCGTTGTTGACACCCAATTTTGGCCTAACATTTTAAAATTTTGTGATTTGGAAGCTTTATTTATTTAATAGCAAATTTTGGTTCGATGGTTTTAAAATTAATACATTTTGAGTCAAATACGAAAAAAAATAATTAGGATCTCTATTTTTTAATTTTGGGCCACAATATTGAGCCCATAGCTTAGGCCCATAATTTTTTGGTGTGGATAATATTTGTGAGTAGAGGATGAAAACAGAAAATAATTGATTTTATCTAAAAGAAGAAAAAAAATCTGCCTTTCCCACATTGTTTCTCATAAAAATTTCAATTTTGCAACAGTCCCACATCGGTATTTAATCATTTTTGAGGATTTTTGGGTTTCTATATAAACCCACTTCATTCACTATTTTTAGAGGAGGATTTTGGTAGGGAAGACCAAAGAGTACCCATAAAATTTTGAGAATTCTTGGTTCGATAGTTCAAAATTTTAAAGTGTTTTTTGTGGTTTTTCGAGTTGAGGAGGTGGAGTCGTCTTCTTCAAACTCGTAGCTCCAGTTCGCTGTCCAGAACCAGATAAATTTTTTTCCTTAGCCTTGTTTTATATAATTCTCAGCTCTTTTATGTTTTTTTTTTATTATATGTAAGCTTGTTTTGTTTTTTTAATTTAATATAGTTATAAAAGTCAATGAATATTTGTGTTTATTTTAGTTTTAATATTAGCATTATTTTACGGTTTGATATTTATTTATTTATTATTATTATTATTTTAAAATTGTTAGTCAACTATTTGCTATCTTAACTTTTCAGAGGTTTTGTTATTATTCTATTTTAATGTTATTTTTAATTTTTATATATTACGTTATTGTTGTCTTCATTTCTAATTATGTTGTTTTAGTCTGATTGTTGTTTACCATATTCTCTTGGGATAAGTTTGTTATGTTTTATTGATGTTCATGTTATATTAAATATATTTGTTAAAATTTTGCCAATAAAAAAACTCTCCGTCGGTTTTGGAGGCCTTCCCATTTTAAAAGACGGAAAATTTTTAGTTTAAGTTCATATAAATTGTTTGTTAAAATAAAAATTTGGCCGATTAAGAAATTACCGTCGATTTCCAAGGCTTCCCATGTTAATAAGACGGATTTTTATATTTAAGTTATTATTTGAGTTATTCATTTTTATTTATATTTATTCTTTACTAACACTTTTATTAGGTGTGTTTACAGGTACCCGGAGGTGCTTCTCCTTTTATTTCATTATTTTGTAAATATTGACGTTTGGAAAACCTTAGGTTGATAATTATTATTTTATTTTATTTTATGGTGTATATATTGCATGTTTATTATGTTTGTACATTATTTTATTCTCCTCCTCAATTTGAAAAAAATGAATTCAGTCGGGAACCACAATTGTGGATTCCGAAGGGTGCCTTACCCCTTCTCTTCGGAATAACTTGAACCCCTACCTAGAATCAAATTTGTTTCGGAGATTAATAATTGGTTTCCTAGTTATCCTAAAAATTAGGTGGCGACTCTTTTTTAAAACTTGTTTGTTTTTAAAACTTTATTAAAATTGAATCAATAATTATTTTCGAGTTGCCACGACGTTTCGCCCTATTTTGACAGAGTAGGGATGTAAATAGAATGGCGACTCTGCTGGGGAATTTAGAGGTACTAACCAATATGAATCTTATTTTGTTTCAAATTGAGGAAATTTTGTTCTATTGTTATGTTATAGCTTGTATTTTTATATTTCGCTGATTATTTGTATATTGTATTTTTAGTCATTATTCATTTTATTATGTGTATATTATCATTGCATTTCATGGCATAATTCCCATCAAATGACAAATAGATTGCATTAGGACAAAGGAAGTAACGTGGCTTACCACGACTTCCTTCAGAAAAAAACACAAGTCTAATCTTTGGAAGTAATAAACGAATAATTGGCTTGCGGTCATCCAACGTCGTTTATTATCTTCACCCCGTTGTTTGTCCGACTCGGGTAACCTTCACTTCTAAACCAATTCTAGTCACCCTAGCATAGAAAAAAACAAAATCCAAATTTAAATCAGCCTAAGATGACCCAACACCCAAGGCGTGTTGAGCTCATTAGAAGAGCACCTTGTATCCAAAACGGCCCACGGCCTAAATGGACGTTCATATTTATGTGTTTAAATTTGAAGGGTGTATACGTTGTGTAATTTTTTGCATTATCCATTATGTAGAGGAACTAACACTTTTACATTTATGAGTTGTTCTTCTTCAAAGCGAAACGGTGATTTATGTCTGAATTCAGAAATCATTATTTGTCCAAAGTTTCAAAAGACAAGAGAATTAGCGAAATTAGAGTCCTCGCATTTCTCAATTATGTCAAGTCAAAATGATAAATCAAGGGAGTATTTGACTATGAGGTCGCATCCACTTATTTTATTATTATTTTGAATGACGGTCCTGCTCTCACATATTTCTCATAATTTTGTAGGGATACCATCCCCGACATTAGTCGGGGATGGTCATAACAATGTCTAGATCTCGTGAAAATTGAAAGGAGACAAAGGTCCAAGAAAACATCCAAAAAGAGTACAACAAATCATTACTGTAGAAATTCGTAGGGTACATTCAACATATAGTATCAATATTGACGATTAAGAGGCTATTAAACATAAGGATAAAAAAAACACTTCATGACTACATATTTTAGTCGCGCTAGACCTAGGAATTCTTTGAGTTGTCTAAATATTTAAATTGTTATATGCCTTACCTGGATGAAATACGCGTACCTGATTCTCATTTTAATGAGCTACGTAAGCAACCCTTCTTGGGTTGGGTACTATCTTCTCTAAAAAAAAAAAAAAGTTTGTGCATATTTTTCAAGTCACATCTGGACGAACTACGCGTACCTGATTCTCATTTCGGTGAGATACATAGGCAACCATTTTTGGGTTCGGTATTATCTTTTTCAAAAAAAAATTATAAAATAGTTTGTGCATATTTTCCAAGTCATATCTGGACGAACTACGCGTACCTGATTCTCATTTCGGTGAGATACGTAGGCATCCCTTTTTGGGTTCGGTATTATCTTTTTCAAACAAAAATTATAAAATAGTTTGTGCATATTTTCCAAGTCATATCTAGACGAACTACGCTTACTTGATTCTCATTTCGCTGAGATACGTAGGCAACCCTTTTTGGGTTCGATGTTATCTTTTTTTTTTAAAAAAAACATTACAAATAGTTTGTGCATATTTTCCAAGTCATATCTGCACGGCTACGCGTACATGATTATCATTTCGGTGAGATACGTAGGCAACCCTTCTTGGGTTCAGTATTATCTTTTTTAAAAAAAATAAAAAAAAAATTATAAAATAGTTTTTGCATATTTTCCAAGTCATATCTTCACGAACTACGTGTACCTAATTCTCATTTTAATGAGATACGTAGGCAATCCATCTTGGGTTTGGTATTATCTTCTCTAAAAAAAAATAATAAAAAAAATAGGTGCATTTTTTCAAGTCATATCTGCATGAACTACGCACACCAGATTCTCATGTTAATGAGATATGTAGGCAGCCCTTCGTGGGTTCGGTAATCATTCTATCAAAAAAATTGCTTGTACATACTGTTAGAGTCATGTCTTCTACTCGGTCGGGACCTATGTAGTTAAGAACATGTAAATATATTCGATATGATTGAAAAGACTGACTTTGCGGTAAACCATAGATTCTCGTGGTACCTCTTATCTGTACTTTTGTGATGCTTGAAAATTCTCTTTGATGCAATCAAGATAAGAATAAAACTAACCTTATGTTTCATGTGCATTGTGTGGTGAGACTTTGATCAGAGTTCAATTGTGTTACACTGTTGATTTAGAACTTGACCTGAATGTTTTTCGAGGAGAAATCATGAGTAATATTTGGTTTGAGAAAGAATTATAGGCCTTTTTTATCCGATTGTGCCTTTCAAAGCCTACCAAATTACATTAATCCCTAGTTTCCCATCTTGAGCCTGAAACCTTTATTTGGACAACAACATCTTAATCACTACCCTTTTGAGTGCTTACAAGCACTATCCTCTCTTGGCCCAACCTTCTTGAGTGTACCAAGAATGTGCAAATGATATGTATGTTTGAATTTTTCAAAAGCAAAGATATTGGGTCTCCCAAAATAAAGGAAGCAAAGACCTCTAGACAAAAGTGAGAAAGGAAGAAATAAAGAAAGGCAAAAAATACCCTTACAGGGTCAGTGAAAGGTGGGTAGAAAAAATACTCCAACAAAAAGGGGAAAATTATTATAATAAAAAAGTGAATAAAAGAAAAGCACCAACCAATGAGGACTCAAAAGAAGAAAAAAAGAAAAAAAAGCTCAAAAAAAAAGAAACCTCAAAAAAAAAAGAAAAAAAAAGGAAAAGCGTTAATAATAAGAATTCAAAAGAAGATGAAAGGTGAGAGAATAATGAAGAGGATCTAATGACAAAGGCGTACAAATCATTAAGAGCACAAATTCTGTGTGATGCTCAAGGAGGAATTCAATCACTTTTATCTCAAATAAATATTCTACCCATCCCTAAGCCTATGTTACAAGCCAATGACAAGCCCTACATGATCTCATTCCAAATATTCTCACATTAGTGGAGATTTACATAAGGGTCAAGCATATGGTATCACAGTTGTGTGCATTGAATATTCTTGAGTGTGCGTGCACTTTGGAAAATGTCCTATGATCAAATATTTCAAATACGTGTGAAATAGGACTAGCCTTTGTCGTGAGGGCACTTGAAACATGAGGATTGATATAATTCAAAACCTTTGTTTGAAACAAGATGAACGAATCTTGTTGATCCTGAATTATAGTTGAGGTACCACTTGAAGCTGTAGGAATTACATTAATTCAATCTGTTAAAAAAATGATTTACCTGCAATTCTAACTGTTGGTACCAATAGAGGTGAAGATTTGACTATCTCATTATTTTTTTATTTTTGAAAAGAAAAAAAAAAGAAAAGAAATTGTCTTTTGAGTTGTTCATTATAAAAAGTGTTATTAAGTTAGTCTTATATGTGTGAGATACCTATTTTACTTCATTGGATTGTCCATCCTCAAAATGTGATATGTCTTGTCTTTAGGCTTTGAATATAGCAAGAAATATCATTTTCATATTCCATTTTGTTCATATTGTGCATTTTCTACTGATAATCTTTTAGATTCTTTACAACACTCATTATCCACAAGATTAGAATTACATTTGACCTGATTCCTGCCTCAACAGGATATGTAGGCGCCACGATGGCTCGGTCATATGCCCAGTGGGATTATTATTTCTCATTACAATAAAAACTGGGACAGAATTTTTGAAGATATTTCAAAAATTCACAATAGACATAGCCAACAAGTCAAGATTGAAGATCATTTTGAGATTTGCCAAAATTCTGATAAGTGCTGCGAGAAGCTTGATAACAACTGCAAAGATCATGCACCACTAGATAATATTCATGCATCACTAGTTAATTAATGCATTACGAGTTAATTCATGAATTGCGAGTTAATATTCATGCATCGAGAGTCAATTCATGCATCATTAGTTAATTCATGCATCGCGAAAATATTTCATACACGCAGAAATGTATGCATCGCAAGAAGATTTCATACGTTGCAAAATTTATTTATTGCGGAAAGATATTCATGCCCCGCAGAAGATCATGCATCGAGAGTCAATTCATGCATCGCGAGTTAATATTCATGCCTCGCAGAAAATTCATGCATCGCGAGAAGATTTCATACCTCGCAAAAATATATGCATCGCAAGAAGTTTTCATACCTTGCGGAATTTATGCATTGCGTGAAGATATTCATGCCCCGCAGAAGATCGTGCATCGAGAGTCAATTCATGCATCACTAGTTAATTCATGCATCGCGAGAAGATTTCATACCTCGCAGAAATGTATGCATCGCAAGAAGATTTCATACCTTGCGAAATTTATGCATTGCGGGAAGATATTCATGCCCCGCAGAAGATCATGCATTGAGAGTCAATTCATGCATCGCGATTAAATATTCATGCATCGCGAGTTAATATTCATGCATCGCGAGAAGATTTCATACCTCGCAGAAATATATGCATCGCAAGAAGATTTCATACCTTGCGGAATTTATGCATTGCGGGAAGATATTCATGCCCCGCAGAAGATCATGCATCGAGATTCAATTCATGCATCACTAGTTAATTCATTCATTGCGAGAAGATTTCATACCTCACAGAAATGTATGCATCGCAAAAAAATTTCATACCTTACGGAAGTTATGCATCACGGGAAGATATTCATGCCCCGCAGAAGATCATGCATCGAGAGGCAATTCATGCATCACTAGTTAATTCATGCATCGCGGATTAATATTCATGCATCGCGAGTTAATTTCATACCTCGCAGAAAATTCATGCATTGCGAGAAGATTTCATACCTCGTAGAAAAGTATGCATCGCAAGAAGATTTCATACCTTGCGGAATTTATGCATTGCGGAAAGATATTCATGCCCCGCAGAAGATCATGCATCGAGAGTCAACTCATGCATAGCAGAAGATCATGCATCGCTAATTAATATTCATGCATCGCGAGTTAATATTCATGCATCGCTAATTCATATTAATGCATTGCGAGTTAATATTCATGCATTGCGAGTTAATATTCATTCATCACTGATTAATAATCATGCATTGCGAGTTAATATTTATGCATCGCGAGAAGATTCAATTCCTCGCAAAAGTTTACATATCGCAAGAAGATTTCATACCTTGCGGAATTTATGCATCGCGACAAGATTACATCTCTCGCAAAATTTTATGCATTACGAGAAGATCCCATCCCTCGCAAAATTTTATACATCACGAGAAGAGTCCATCCCTCGCAAAATTTGCGCATCGCGGGAAGATATTCATGCCCCGCAAGAAATCATGCACTGCCAGAAAAGGAATCGTGCATCTCAAATGAAATATTTATCCCTCAACGTCAAGTGACGTAAAATGCCGAGGAGAGAAATTGAGTGTCGACACGGTGAAGGACATTGTCTCCCATTTAAATTGCATTTTTAAGCTGACGAGTTTTATGTTAGTCTTTGTCAAGAGCATTCGAAAGTATGAATTTCTTCAAATAAAAAATCAAAAAAAAAAGATTAAAAAAAATAGGTGCAAACTACTTCAACAATGATTCAACACGTCATAGAACCTTTTGGAGACAGGTCTGGGATTGACTTCCACCACATGCAACCACACTTCTCTACAAAGGTCATGTGTTCGGTCAAAATTGGGTTTGTCAATTTTCGTTGTCCAAGATTTCTTTCATCAATCATACACAACGACAGGGACAACTTTTGACACCCAATTTTGGCCTAAAATTTTAAAAATTTGTGATTTTGAAGCTTTATTTATTTAGAAGCAAATTTTGGTGAGATGATTTTAAAATTAATACATTTTTAGTAAAATACAAAAAAAATTAGGAATTCTATTATTTTAATTTTGGGCCACAATATTGAGCACATAGCTTAGGCCCATAATTTTTTGGTGTGGATAATATTTGTGGGTAGAGGATGAAAACAGAAAACAATTGATTTTTACTAAAAGAAAAAAAATCTGCCTTTCCACATCGTTTCTCAAATCATTTTCAATTTTGCAACAGTCCCACATCGGTATTTCATCACTTTTTACGATTTTTGGGTTTCTATATAAATCCACTTCATTCACTATTTTTAGAGTAGGATTTTGGAGGGGAAGACCAAAGAGTACCCATAAATTTTTGAGAATTCTTGGTTCCATAGTTCAAAATTTTAAAGTGTTTTTGTGGTTTTTCGAGTTGAGGAGGTGGAGTCGTCTCCTTCAAACACGTAGTTCCGGTTCGCTGTCCAGAACCAGGTAAATTTTTTTCTTAGCCTTGTTTTATTTAATTCTCAGCTCTTTTATGTTTTTTGTTTATTATATGTAGCTTGTTTTGTTTTTTTTTTAGTTTAATGTAGTTCAAAAAGTCAATTAATATTTTGTTTATTGTAGTTTTAATATTAACATTATTTTACGGTTTGATGTTTATTTATTTATTATTATTATTATTTTAAAATTGTTAGTCAACTATTTGCTATCTTAACTTTTCAGGTTTTGTTATTATTCTATTTTAATGTTATTTTTAATTTTTATATATTACGTTACTGTTGTCTTCATTTCTAATTATGTTGTTTTAGTTTGGTTGTTGTTTTCCATATTCTCTTGGGATAAGTTTGTTATGTTTTATTGATGTTCATGTTATATTAAATATATTTGTTAAAATTTGGCCAATGAAAAAACTCTCCGTCGATTCTGGAGGCCTTCCCATTTTAAAAGACGGAAAATTTTTAGTCTAAGTTCATATAAATTGTTTGTTAAAATGAAAATTTGGCCGATGAAGAAATTACCGTCGATTTCCATGGCTTCCCATGTTAATAAGACGGATTTTTATTTTTAAGTTATTATTTGAGTTTTTCATTTTTATTTATATTTATTCTTTACTAACACTTTTATTAAGTGTGTTTACAAGTACCCGGAGGTGCTTCTCCTTTTATTTCATTATTTTTTAAATATTGACGTTAGGCAAATCTTAGGCCGATAATTATTATTTTATTTTATTTTATTGTGTATATTGCATGTTTATTATGTTTGTACATTATTTTATTCTCCTCCACAATTTGGAAAAAAATGAATTCAGTCGGGAACCACAATTGTGGATTCCGAAGGGTGCCTAATCTCTTCTCTTCGGAATAACTTGAACCCCCTACCTCGAATCGAATTGGTTTCGTAGATTAACAATTGGTTTCCTAGTTTTCCTAAAAATTAGGTGGGGACTCTTTTTTAAAACTCGTTTATTTTTAAAACTTTATTAAAATTGAATCAATTAATCATTTTCGAGTTGCCGCGACGTTTCGCCCTATTTTTACGGAGTAGGGATGTAAACACTCGTCTCCAAGATTCACAGTCTCAGTTTTCTCCAAATTTGGATTATGTTGATTCTCATACTATCAAAAATCTTCAGCAACATATTCTGGTTCCTCTCTTCTTCATATTCTTCCCCTTCGTCATCACCTGCCTCATTTTATTCGTTTGGATCATGACAAGACATGACATTGACACGTTTTAAATTACTATTACTCAAATCATAAACAAACAAAGTTAGGAAAGTAAATATAGCAAATAAGTTAATAATTTTTTTTTAAAAAAATAGGCTTTCATTCAAATTGAAAAATAAATGCAAACTTTGGCCATGGCGAAGGCCGTGTTTTTTTAATCATTACGAGGGAATTTTAAAAATTCAAACAATTAAAGAAACTGCAAAATGGTGGGTCTCGAGGCTTTTCCGGACTACCACTGGTTTTCAAATAGGTATAAACAATGTGCTTTCTACCAAGATGTTTGGGGAATCAAGAGTAGTATGGAGGTCCAGTTCTGCAGTTGCTCCCCTGGAATAGCATCGCGGTTACCGGATGTTTCGACCTCGTCCTCTATGACATCATCAATTTCTTCAAAAAGACCCTAAACTCCTTCCTTAAGGCCATAATCATCGGCATACTCTCGAATGGGAAATGATTGGCACAGATGAGCAATTGGTCTGGTCAATGCTCAATCAACATTCTTGCCCTTTATATCTGCTTCATCATCTGTGGGGACGTACCCCAAAGAAAACTTGGCTCCTTTGGCGGAAATTTGGATAGGCTCGACAATTCCTTTGGAATTCTTTCCCAACCAAAAACCTGGCTCGAATCCATTCTGAAGTATCACAGCAGCAATCATTTTGTATACAACAAGCATAGGGGGCTGCAGAGCCAAATCTTCACTGGTGGCATTTTCCAGCTCCACCGTGTAGAAATCACAGCCTCGAGAGACTTTATCAATTATCGGAGCATGCCCGGTTGAATGGTTCCCCTCACCATGAATAACTAATTCCTGATCTTTCCAAACAAATTACAGTAGTTGATGAAAGGCCAAAGGCACAGCCCCAGCCACGTGGATGAACGACCTTCAAAAAATCATGTTGTAGTTGTTGTTGATTTCTGAAACCTGAAACTCTACTTTTAACACTGCAAACCCATCTGAATGATTATATTTACAACCCCCCAGTGTGTATCTTTGTACCCCATCGAATGACGTTACATTGAACCGGTTCTATTGATGCTTTCCCAAGTCAAATTTTAGCTGCCTCAGAGTCGATAGTTGGCAAATATTGAGACCGGATCCATCATTAACTCAGACGCGGTTTGTAATCCTTTCTCGGCATGCAATGGTAACATACAAAGCCTTGTCGTGCATTCACCCTTCGAAGGGAAACTCTTCGTCATAAAAGTTAATTTGATGTCCTTGGATGACTTGGTTGATCGTGGATGCTACATTGTCAGTGTTTGTGCCCACAGGAACATACGTGTCATCCAAAGATTTCATTTGGGTTTGCCTATACAACTGTGAACTCATAAACAGGGCCCACACAGAAATCTATGTCAGGGTCTTCTCCAAATGCTTCACTATTGAATAGTCTTTAGGCCGTATTTTCTCCAAAACTCTTCAGCCTAAGCCTTACTTATAAATCTCTTTGTCTGGGCCTTCTTCTGCACCTCATGAGCCAACTCCTCCAGCATATAGCATCTACCGGACCTAATAATACCTTGAGAAGAAGAAGTTTCCATCACAAACCTTGGTCGGGTTGGAGTTTCTATTGGCGCCAAGGCAACAACCTCCTAGGGTGTCAAAATCATGAACTCTTTATTCTCTTTAATTCTCAACAAAGCTACAGACTTTTCTAGTTCATCGTAAAGTATGGGAACTATCACCTTTTTCACGCACCAATCATCATCTGTCTATGTCATATTGAGAGGGACGCCCCCATTATTTGTCAAAGGATTATTGTTGACATTGGGCATGAGTATATGGAGGGAGACCATATTCTGGTCGATCAAATCCTTGATTTTGTGCTAGAGGTTAATAGAATTTTTGTATCATGTCCAATGTTGTTGGAGTGATATACACATCTCTGATCAGGTCTGTAAAACCTAGAGCTAGTATCCACTGGTTTGAACCCCACTGGATGGATATAACCTGCCACAGTTAATCTCTTGAACAGCTTTGTCGTCATTTGATGAGCGGACTAAATGTTTTGGTGGGTCTATTCTTAAATCTGGAATGAGGGGGATCCTAGTTTTTTTGTTGAGGAAGGGACATCTGACGATAACTTTGGATGTTAGGACAGGGAGCTTGATATCTTAGACATGGATTATTTTGGTAATTTGTCAATGAAGCTTGGTAGTTAGAGGGGGGGGGGAATTTTGGTAAATTAGATATGGGGCTTGGTATGTCTGGTAAGGCGCTCGGTATTTTGACTGCACATTGGCATAGTTTGGAGCGACGCTTTGGTAATGATGAGATGGAGTTTGGTAAGCTGGAGGGGAACTTTGGTAGATAGGAGGTGGAGTTTGGTAACTGGGAGGGGGATTATTTAGGTGACAGGGAGGGGCATTTTGATAATTGGGGGGAGGGGTACTTCTATGATCATCTTGTGTATAAGAAGCCTGCTATGGACATTGTGAAGGTCGAGAACGACCTTGGTATGATGAGGAACTTATTGGGGTCTTTATTCCCTCATAAGCGACAACAGACACATCTACTGTTTTCTTTTTTAGCAAATCCGAGGATCCGGGTGAGGCAACAACACAAGCAATCTTCCCGGTTCTTAATTCATCATTGATAGTCTCACCTACTTTGACTATCTCTACAAACTTTTCTCCAACGATCAATATGACTTTTTCATAGTACTCAGGTTCCTGAACCTTCACAAATACTTCAACAATTTCCTTTTCAGACATAATAGACCAAAATCTAGCCACCTCCTTTTGCAATCTATATGAAAACTCTCTGTAGGTTTCGATGGATTTCTGTTTCATCTTTTCTAGGGAATAACGATCAGGAACAATCTCCACGTTATAAGAAAATCATTCAATGAAGTCCTTGGCCAGGGCATTCGACCTAGTCCACTGCCTTGTTTCATGGGATGTGAACTACTCCAGAGACTCTCTGCTCAAACTTCAGCTAAAGATTCACATCAATACAACTTCATCTCCCCAAAATCCCATGAGCTGGTTTAAGTAGGCCCTTAGATGCGTTAAGAGATTCCCTATTCCTCCAAAAGTGTGAAATGTTGGCATCTTAAACCCTTCTAGAAGGTTCAAATTCGGATGAATGCATAGATCTTCATAAATCAAGTCGGCAACCTCAGGAACACATTGCAACTCCTTCATTGCCTTCCGAATCTCTTCATTTATATCCAACTTCACAGATTTTTCTTTCGCCTCCATTCACTTTCTTTCTCTTCATAATTGTCGAGCTAAGAACAATTCAAATCGTGATCATTGGGAACGAGAATCCGGAAGGTGGGTTTTTAGGGTAGAGGTGGATCAACGAAAGGACTTGGGGCGTTTTGAATAGTTTGGCAGTTCTGCGGGAATGTTTGGGGATTAGTGTGTTGATTTTGGTGATGGAGGGGTGTTTGGGGATTGAATGTGAGAGTGGAGAGGTTTGGTGATGGGAATTTTGAGGGGGAGGTGGTATTTGAGGATTATTTTTTTAAGGAGGATGTGGGGTCTGGTAAAAGGCTAAGGAGTATTAAGGATTTTGCGCGGTGAAGTCGATGACCGAGGGATTCCGAGAAGGAGTGGATGGTTGATTCTAAACATATTCGATATTTAAAGAGGAAAAGTACAGCAGAGACCTTCCATCTATCAAAGCATTGGCAGTAAACCCGGCAGAGGCAGATCTTGTCTCCTCTGCATTTCAACCCTCATTTCGGCAATCTGCTGCATCAGCTGTAGGATCAGTTCATTTTGATCTGCAATGGAAGGTTGAGCCAACACAACGTTGGTCAGGCTAATTTCTTCATTGTTATCACCCATCGTTGCTTTTCCTTTATCTAAACTTTGACCGGCAAAAGGAATTTTTATGACCTTTAGATCTTATGAAGTGAGGATGATCAGCCAACTTATCAACAGTTTTAAGTACGTGTGGAACGAAAACAACTCAAAGGCAAATTTGTTAGTTTAAGTTCAGAATGCATAATACAAAATATCACATAGAGAGATCTTTTAAGCACATAAATGTCACGACCCAAAACCGAGCCGCGACTGGCACCCACACTTAACCTACTATGTGAGCGAACCAACCAATCTAAACCCAAACATATTGAATAAAATACAATGCGGAAGACTTAAACTCATTAACAAATCAATTAAACAACTTCTAAAATTTGTAACTCACTATTCCCAAAATCTGGAAGTCATCATCACAAGAAAATCTATGATCAAATTACTAAACTAAGAGTATTCTAAGGAAGCTAATACAAGTAAAAGCTAGTCCGTGCCGAAAGTTCAAGGCATCAAGACATGAAGTGGAAGATCTAGTCCAAGCTAGAAGCATTAGCTCAGCCTGAAATCTGGCTTGATGAAGACTGGCTAGAGTTGCGGTTGAGTTGAACACGACGGAACGTTTGCTGCACTCCATATATAACAAAGAAAGAAACAAACAAGTAGGGGTAAGTACAAACACGAGTACTGAGTAGATATCATCGGCCAACTCAAAATAGAAAACAGTATATATTAGATGATATCATAAATCAACTACAATACTCAACATGTAGCAACCACAAGTACTAAATCATTAATAAGTACCACCAAGTTCATTCATGAAGACTCAAGCCTCAATACCATACTCATTTGGGAATTAGGTTCATTCATTGAGTATATTAACATCTTTCAAGATTCATTATCTTTCTTCCTCTTGTGTCGGTACGTGACACTCCGATCCATATTCTATCCTGGTGCCGGAACGTGGCACTCCGATCCTCATTCTATCCTGGTACCGGAACGTGGCACCCGATCCATATACTATCCTGGTATCGGAACGTGACACTCCGATCCTCATTCTATCCTGGTACCGGAACGTGGCACCCGATCCATATACTATCCTGGTGTCGGAACGTGACACTCCGATCCTCATTCTATACTGGTACCGGAACGTGGCACTCGATCCTCTATTTCTATCCTTGTACCGGAACGTGGCACCCGATCCCCTAATTCATCAAGCCTTCTTTTATGCCAAGGCATCATCAATCTCATCATATAATTTATCAAGCCTTCTTTTATACCAAGGCATCATCATTCTCATTATATAATTTATCAAGCCTTCTTTTATACCAAGGCATCATCATTAACAAAGTGAATTAGGGTTTATTTCAAGATTTGGGATTCAATAGCTTCATCATGCTTATTTTATCACAATCACATAATCATATTCATGCAAGCATACAATTAAGCATATAGAAGGGTTTACAATACCACCAATACATATCATTCGCTATTAAGAGTTTACTACGAATATCATAGAAACAAAACCATAACCTACCTCCACCGAAGATTAGTATTCAAGCAAGCAAATTTCCCCAAGCTGCGTTTCTTCTTCTCCCTCGTTCGATCCTCTCTCTCTCTTTGTTCTTTCTATTTACTTTATTCAAACCCTCTTTCTCTTACCCTAATTAACATATAATTAAGTGTAAAAGATGACAATAATAACCCACTAATTAACTCAAGGTTACCTCTTTTATCCCCCAAGAAATTGAGTTATTAATATAAACCCACGAATTTTATAATTATAGCAGGAATAGTCCAAAACGCCCCTTTAAAACTTAACAGAAATCCGACCCAGCCTGGGATTTACGCAACCTGTGACGGCCCGTCGTGCCTGCGACGGTCCGTCATGCAGGTTCGTCAGAGACTCGATTTCCTTAAGGAGTCTGTGACGGCCCGTCGTACCTACGACGGTCCGTCCTGCACTTCCGTCACGACGTTCAGAGAATCATTCCCTGTACCAAATTCTCAAGAATTGAAGTGTTTTGAAACGGGGGCTCTCGACGGTTCGTCGTAACT